>CM063170.1:72315834-72934167 GCA_031835075.1 Saguinus oedipus | reverse complement strand
ACACTCTGGGTTCCTGTCTGCTTAACTTTGGCAATTTTCAGCACATGCCCCCAGTTCCTACAGCATTTTGAAGGTGATTCCAGACAGGAGCATATCTCAGTATGCATCCCCCCAAATAAGGAATTTTTTAACGTAACTGTGATATCATCATAACATCTCGAGCATTAATGATTCTTTAACATCCTTGAATGTTTAGTGTTCCATTTCCCAGCTGTGTAATCAGTGTCATAGCATAATGTGTCTGAGGAATGCAAATAAGCTCCAGATATTGCAACAGATTCACATCTTCTCTTTTATTCTTTAGGATTTCCCTTAAATTTCATTTGTTTTTATGTTCAATATATTTGTTAAAGAAACCGGGTCTTTCCCTTACTGAGTCTCCCACAGAGTGTTTTGCTGATTACAGGACTCCTAGAATTACGTCTCTGTGGTGTTTGTTCTCATGTTCCTCTGCCTCTATCTTTTAATTCTTTAGTGGTTTGATCTAGAGTCTTCTTCAGATTCCGGTTCCATTTTCTCATGTGATTATTTCATAAGTGATCATGCATTCTTCCAGCAGGAGACTCATGATGTCTGATTATCTTTCTTTAGGCTTGTTAGCAGCTGTTTATGCTTGTAAATGTGTTTTCCTTTCCTAATGATAAAAGTATATCCCATTAACATGTATGTTGTCAGGTGATGGGGTGCAGAGTGGAGTCGGAACCAGGCTTTGCCCAGTGGCATAACCTTTAATCAAGATACTGCACCTGAGTGTGTCTACCAAGCCTCAGCTGGTTTTGTACAAGCCCATCTGCACGGGGGCTCAGCGTGCACCCTGGAGGGGCTGTCAAGAGGAAGGGGGAAACATGGCCCCATAACAGGGACTCACTGGGCAGGGGGGCTTGGGTTCCTTCCTGGAGTCACTTCTGAGGACTTGGTGATTTCCATTCACATAAATTTCCCTGCGCAACTGCTGGTTAGCCAGGCACAAGGGAATGGGAGGTGAGCTGGCTTCCTCACCACCTCCTTCCAGCACATCAGTGCAGAGCACCAGGGGTCACACCTAGGGGCTGCCTGCGAGGATCTGCCTGCAGCTGTGTCTGTGCTGAGGACCCCGTGCCGGGCATCCTTCTTTCACTCTACAGCATTGCTTAGTAGAGTTAGAGCAACAGTGATTTTCTCCTGAAACTCGGGGTAAACCCGAGGACTTGTGGAAATGCCCAGGCTTCTCCTTTGACCCTCCATCCTGTTCCCAGCACTGAACCCCACAGTCACCCTCAGGTTTAGGTGTCAGAGCAGAAGCCCAGAGAGCTTGGCCAGGAACTCGGGAGGTGCCTCTGGCAGCAGCCACATCACCTGGGAGAGGTATTCTGGAGAATGGCATTTGTGGACACAGGTTACACAGAGAGAGACATAAAGGAGAAGGGAAATCCCGCCACGATCCCTCCTATGAACACCACTGTGGTGACTTCCTCACTCTTGCTTCTGCTGCTGTCTGTGTGTAAACATATTTTTTAACATGGTTAAGAGCAGGTAGTATCTGCAAGTTTTATTCAGCATTCAAAAAATTCCGTGTCTAGGCTGGATGTGGTTGTTCATGCCGGGAATCGCAGCTCTGTCATTCCAGCCTGAGGCAGGAGGAATAAGCCTAGGAGGAGAACGCTTAAGCCTAGGAGCTTGAGACCAGCCTGGACAACACGGCAAAACCTCATCTCCACACACACAAAATAGAAAAATTAGCTGGGGGAGGTGGTACACACCTGAAGTCCCAGCTACTCGGGAGGATCACTTGAGCCCAGGAAGTCGAGGCAGCAGTGAGCTGTGATTGCATCACTGCACTCCAGCCACTAGTCCACTTTTTTCAGTGGACTAGAGTCCACTGAATTAGGACTATAGTCCTAATTCACCCGAGGATGAATTAGGTGGTGGAACCTCGAAGCAGAGGGAAATTGACACTACTTCCTGGATAGGAAACAGAGTCGATCCCACCCTGAACCCTAGACAGTCACGCTGCATTACTTACCTCCTTCAGACAGAGCACTGTGATAGTTTTACTTACTTTTGTTTGTAGAAGCCTTGATTTTATTTTGTACCAAGTGTTTTTACTGGAAAGATTCGATGATATTTTTAAGAAAATTATAAAAAGACAAAAATACAAGTTTGTGTGCATATAAAAAGTAAACACATCAGGGCTGTAGGAGTTCCCCATGTGGTTGTGGTAACGCTTCAATTTTTCAGTGTCAACGAGATTAGTGTGTTGTTTTTATTTAATTCCATGCAAGCCACCTAAATTACATAACGCTCATTATGAAAGATTGGTCCTTGGCTTCCCGGCTGTGATAATTCTGCCGGGAAGCCTCTCAGTTACTCTGCTGCTGCTTCTGTGTGCGATCATGCTGTTTTTAACTTTCCTCCCGTTTCTTACACTTGCTCTCTCAATCCTGCAGCCTTATAAATTATAATGGGTGTTCTACACAGAGGCTGTAAGAGTCACGCTGGCTGTTCCAGAGCTCTCCACACCGCCTCGTTAAGTCTTCTGTCTCCACCACCTTCAGACATTCCAGCTGGGTCCATCCACTCTCTGCCTTCTCTCTTAGCTGCACATCATTAGAAAATTCTCCTGAACAAAGCTCCTTCATACCACATCCAGAAACACCAAGTGTCTGTTTCAACAAACAGCTTTAGGGAAGTGTCTTCCTTTCAGCTCACGAATGAGTCGACCTCCACTCAAGCCTCTGTGCTAATGTCTCAGGTTCCATGAACAGAAACAAGCTGTTCAGGAGCTCACCGGTGGCCACGGGGTTCCCACTTTGTGTTGGTTTTCCTAAGTCCACCAACTGGAAGAACGCAAAGTGGCTGGTATCACCCAAATTGGTTTCCAAGGCAGGACTCTGGAGACGCAGCCCCTGCAAGCCCTCAGGACCTCCACTGCCCAGCGCTCCCTCCCAGGGTGTGCCGCTGTGGCTCTCAGTACTGCCCAGAAAGGTGATGGAGTTTACAGCCTAGCCAGGATTTCCTGGTATCATCTAATCAGTATGCAACATCCTTAATGGCAAATAGTCTTAAGTCATTTCTCAACAAAATACTCCCTCTTTCCCATTAAAAAAAATTAAAATAACACTTTGGTTCTTGCATGTAGTGCTTTCTTTGAAAATGCAAGTTTCCAAAAAGGGTTCAGTAAAATCCCTCGTCATGACGCACTACACCTGCGGTCTACGTGTCGTGATGACAATTCAGACGCAGAGGCCAGTGCAGGGCAGACCCCAGCTGCTGCATCAGGCTGAGCCCCACCGGGGCGGCCATGCTCTGCCGGTGGCTTTCACATCCGCAAGTCTCCCTGAGTCCGCCCTTTTAGGATTTAGTTTCAGTTTCCTCTGTCTGCTGATTCTTTTTGAAGTTTCACCGTCCAGCACTCTGTTGTTCTATTTTCAAGAATAACTCTTGGCCTTCTTTGCAGTCATGTCTCATAACACAATAAAGACAGGGAATAACAATGGGGCAGAAACCTTGTCATGAGGCAAACCTAAGAGGCAGTGATGAACACGAGGGCTCCAGCTGCCGGCTGGATTCAGTTCCAGCGGGGTGGGTGTGGACGCTGTGAGACAACATTAGAACACAGCATTCACTAGGCGGTGTCCTTTCGGCATCAGAGTTGGACATGGGGACTCCTGATGTCCGCATGCGGCTGTATGGTCACAGTTTTCCAGGAGGCTGTTCTAAATTAAACCGTTCATGTCACTGACTAAATTCAGATACTCACACACTGCAGACTCAAAGGCCCAGGGCCAACACAGCTGCCAGCGTGGTCTGACAGGATCGGTATTACTTGGCTTTTGAAGACGCAACAATCTTGTCATCATATAAAATAGCAGCATGTTCACGTGTATAATTTGAGATCTAATGTAATGTGAATAAATTGAATGTTTTAAAGATAACGATGCACGTTCAGTAATAAACAGATGACAGCTGGAAAAATCTGCCTCTCCTATAGGAAGAACATTAGTTAACAAATTAACTAAGAGGCACGCCGGCTGTAAGCTGCAAGAAAGTACAGTGGCCAAGATCAGCAGGACTTGGAAGACACTGATGTCCCAAACCTGTGTGGCAGGTGGCCAAGGGCCTTTGTAACTTGTTTTCCTTCTCTCTGGCTTGGGGATTTGCAATGGGTCTAGGAAAAAGGACATTTCATCAGTGTCACCTGGTGCCAGCTACACTCCAAGCAAGTTCAGAGGTAGAAGTCCAGCTCTGAAACAATGATCCCTTAACCAGGTATGTAAATGAGTGTAATAGGTAGAATCAGCTATTAGACATATTGCACTATGTCCACACACAATGCCGTCTGGAGCCATGCACTCCAGTCTTCAAATCCTCCTAAAATCCACAAGTCAGTGCATCAGAAGTCAAATCCTCCAGAATCCAACAGTCAGGACGTCAGAAATGACAGCAACATGCCAGCTCCTCCCTCAGTCACAGTTTGCACAGATGTTCCTGACACTGCCTGGCAGAGAAGGACCCTCAACCCCAGACTGTCTCCTGGGAGGTGTCCACTAGGAGTTAATGCCAGGGTCTGTCTGGTTTTTCACATGGGAACGGACAACCTAGATCTGACAGCTGGTTGACGGAACAGGGCCAGCACCCCAGGCCTCGCCGTGAGCGTTTGGAAGCTTGCGACTTGACAGTCACTTCATTTTCTTCAGCCTCAAAAGTCAAACCACTTTGCTCGACTTATGAAACCGAAGGAGAGGTTTACAGTGAGCCAGACACAAACACTGAATTGTTTTCATCTCTAAATGCAGGATTTCTTTCCTGAAGCACACAAAGCCAAACAGAGGGCATCAAAGCTCCACCCGGGGCTGAGGGCATCGACTTTGTGGACTGTGAGCAGCCAAAGGTAAGTGCAGAGTTACCACCCTGAGGCGGGCATGCCATTTTTACCAGGTTTTCCCGTCTCACCATCCTGTCAACAGATCTTATCTTAAACGGAATCAGTATGATCTACAGAGCTTTCACTGATGGGGGAAAGACAGGGAACATGGAATTATGAGACACACAGACCAAAGAAACTGACCTCGCTTTTCAAAACAGACAGCCTCAATAATTCCCTCTTTCAACAAAAACTCCTCATCTGAGGGTTTCCTCTGCAGAACACTGGGGCTTTTGCATCCCTATTTAAAAGGGGAACCATTCAACTCTAAATGGTGACAGCACCCTGGTTCTTGGGAGGCTGCCCCTCTGCCCACTTTCCAGGGAAGACTAAGAAAGAGCAATGCACTCTACTTTTTTCATCAGAGTAAGAGGTCTTCTCTTCCTGTCTGGTGTGGATTCCTGCATCCTCTCTGCTGCGCTCCACAGCCATACAAACCATCGCCTACAGACATCTCCACCTGGTGGGCAAAGGGTATCCAGAGCCGGTGATCCCCATCTTTGCTCTCTATGAGCTGGGAAGGGCTCCAGCATGATCACGTTTACCAGCCTTGTCTTATGTTTGTGGAGACTGAGCTCCCAGAACCAAAGAGATGCACACCTGACTGCCAGTCCCTCCAAAACAGCGCTGTTGTCATAACCAGAATCATTCTTGGTCTGCTCAAAAGAGTGAGAGTCTTTTGGCCTCTTCAGGTTTCTGTGCTGGAAGGACACCTCTCCCTTGTCACTTCTGTGCCCCTTCAACACCCACCCATTAAGCCAACCATTTCTACTACAAGCACCTTTGTTGTGAAAGAAAAATGACTGAGGTGGAAACACACAGGCAGGCAACCTAATGATCTGGACCTGATTGCATCTGAAGTTGAGTCCTGCCTGAGGAAGAGGTAACTCCCTCCACTTTAACAGGCTGAACATCCAACGTTCTCACGTCCATGGATAGCACAAAGGGGCAGCTGCTGTGGGACTCTCAAACACCTGCACATTCCTGGTCTCACCCCTGTTCTGTATGAACCAGAAATCCCTGGTCTCTAGGGCTTAGGGATCAGGAATCTGAAACGTGCAAAGCCCTCAGGGCCTGGATGACTGGCAGCTTTGGAAACACGGTTTTGCAAATGTAACATCCAACTCTTCAGAAAATCCCCGAGACTGGCCAGGAAAATTCTGAGCCACTCTCCCTTCCCCTTGGTGGCCTCAATTTCTTTTATTAAAGTTGTACTGTTTTTATTTTTTAACCATTATGAGAACTAACTAGAATGTGCCAATACAAAAACTGAGGATGGCTGGGGAGTCTGGTCAACTGACTCAGAGGAAAACAGATGCTTTCGTTCCGTCATTAACATCTCAGCAAAGCCCATCTGAGCTCCTCTGTGGAGCAGCCTCTCTGGTTCTGCACAGCCCTCCTGGTTTGGAAGAGCGTGTCTGCAGCAGGCTGCTGCCCCAGAGCCCGTGACTTAGCCTCTGTGAGTGCAGTCATGGAAGCTTGAGTTCCTTCTCAAAGGGGGACCCTCCCAGAACCCAAGGGGTTTCAGAGCTGGGATGGACCCCAGCTGCTTCCTTTTATATACTGACTCTTCCAATATTGAAATAAAGAGACCTGAAAAGTAAAGGTAATTGTCTCCAATATTAACATTCTCTCAAGCCTCCTAAACAACCCAGTTTACTAACTGTGCAGATATTCCCAGCCAGTGATGCTCTACCCTCAGGGCAAGACCTTAAACTTATGCTGTATTTGGATATGGAAGGTTGTAATGGAGGTGCTGGTTACTGGGGACACCGTTTGGGTTACAAAGATTCTTCTGCTACCCTGACATCGAAACACACAGTGGTTTTCCACAGGGTATATAACTTCCGGTGTGAGACCCCTCGGCTTTCTACTCTCAGGAGGGCAGAGCACTAGCGTATTCTATGTGCTTGATCGACTTCTGTCCTGGTGGCTTTCTACCTGTCTGTTCCATTCATCTCTGGACACTAGATGTGCTGCCTGGTTGGGCTCCTCCCTGCCCACTGGTTTGCTTCCAGCCTCGTTAGAAACTCTTCTTCAGTCATTCTGAACTGACACATCAGACTCACCGCGCCTTTCCATCCCTTGGCAAAGTACATTGGCTCCTGCCCACACCGTGCCGAATGCCAGTGGGTGAGGTGCCAGCCTTGCCCAGGGATGTCAGCATCCTTCTGCTGCCACTCCAGGGCTCACAGGGAATGGGTCGAGTCTGTCCTCCAATCTGTTTATGGCAGCTGAACTTGTTACTGGAATTGTGTAACATAATTAAATTCGGTGTAGCTCCGTGAAACATGAACATTAGAAAAGAAAAGCTGTTTCTATGAAAACGAAGCTGAATCTTTGGGATGACTCAGTTGAGACCAGTCATTAAACGGCATTGCTGTCAAATTAGGTGTGGCTGAGACAAAAGTAAAATACTGAGGAAACACAAAAATTTTAAAATGACTTCCCACTCAGATAAACAGGGCAAGTTTCATCCTTCTTTAAAGAAACCCAGGCTGGAAATCACATGCCATGAACATGTTTGATGAAATGACCCACTGAGAGACTTCCATAGGCAGGCCCTACTCAAAAAAAGTTGGGGCATCAATTAAAAGAATTAGCATATGTATGTCTTTTAAACGAATGCATATGTATGTCTTTTAAGGGAAAATAAATGTTTCAGGTATATATAATGTGTGCATTTTTAAAAATAATTTTTTCCCTTCATCTACTTTTTTAATCAGAGTAAGAGGTCTTCTCCTCGGTCTGGTGATGACTTCTGCACCCTCTGTGCTGCGCTCCACAGCTGTAGAAACCATTGCTTACAGATATCTTCATCTGGTGGGTAATGGGCATCCGGATCTTTTAAAGAATTAAAGTTAGTTTTATTTAGAAGTTTTATCGAGGACTGCAGTGCAGGAGGGCCCGTCTTTGCTCCCTCTTCCCCTCCTGCCGCCTGCCTTCCTTTCATCCCAGAAGTGGGACGCCCCTGGCCTCATCCTCCAGTCTTTTCCTGATGCCACCAAATCACACAGACTCTGCTTCCGCAGTTTCCAGCAAAGCTACTCCCTCCTGTGTACCTAATATTCCTGTTGGCTGAGTCCAGGCCTGTGATGGTTAATTTTATGTGTCAACTTCTCTAGACTGCAGTAGACAAATATTTAGCCTAGCACTATTCTAGACATTTCCATGAGAGCATATTTAGGTGAGATAAACACTCAAATCTGCAGACTTTGAGTGCAGCTGATGACCTCCCATAATGGGACTGGGCCTCATCCAGTCTGTTGAAGGCCTGAATAGAAGAAGTTTCTCCCCAAAAGGAGGGAATTCTGGACTTCAGACCTGAACTTCAAAACTGCAACTCTTTCCTGGGCTTCTGGTCTGCTGATCTGTCCTGCAGATTTTGGACTTGCCAGTCCCCACAATCACATGAGCCAATTCCTTAAAATAAATCTTTCTTTGTCTCTTGTCAGCTAAAAGAAAAAAAGGGCAGGCTTTTAAAGAATTAGAGTTGGTTTTATTTAGAAGGGTCCTTACCTCACACAGGCACATCCACATCTGATTGGATCTAGTTTTATTTAGAAGGGTCCTTACCTCACACAGGCACATCCACATCTGATTGGTTCTAGTTTTATTTAGAAGGGTCCTTACCTCACACAGGCACATCCACATCTGATTGGTTCTAGTTTTATTTAGAAGGGTCCTTACCTCACACAGGCACATCCACATCTGATTGGTTCTAGTTTTATTTAGAAGGGTCCTTACCTCACACAGGCACATCCACATCTGATTGGTTCTGGCTCTTTGCAGAAGTCTAATAATGTAAGATCCCTGTCATTTTTCACAGGAATTGCTCCTTAATCGCCCCCTAGCTTCTGGGTCTGAGTTGATAAAAGCCAGTCTCCACTCTGCTGCCAGGAAGAAGTGTTTTCAGTACGAACGTGATCACACAGAGTTACTATAATATTAGAAATTCTCCATGACTCCCCATTTCCCAGGGCACAGGGCTCAACCACAGGGACCTGTGGCATCTGCCCCCCATCTCTCTGAATGCTAAGGAGCCCCAGTGTGTCAGGGGCTTGGGAGTTCAAAGCTCCCAGGAAAGTGTCCCTCAGCTGTTGAGTAAAGAGGGGCTGTGTTGGCAAGATACCCAGGATGGCAAATCTCTGGAGCCACTGCCTTTAGGTCTAGATCTACGGGTTTGTTTGGTTGCTCCAAGTAACCTAAGATGTCCACTGTGGCCGGGCGCGGTGGCTCACTCCTGTAATCCCAGCACTTTGGGAGGCTGAGGCGGGTGGATCACGGGGTCAAGAGATCAAGACCATCCTGGTCAACATGGTGAAACCCCATCTCTATTAAAAATACAAAAAATTAGCTGGGCATGGTGGTGCATGCCTGTAATCCCAGCTACTCGGGAGGCTGAGGCAGGAGAATTGCGTGAACACAGGAAGCAGAGGTTGTGGTGAGCCGAGATGGCGCCATTGCACTCCAGCCTGGGTAACAAGAGCAAAACTCCATCTCAAAATAAATAAATAAAAATAAAAAAAAAAGATGTCTACTGGTTGCTTCCTTTACCAAATGCTCTATTTGGCACTCTTGCCCTATAGGTGTTCCCTGCCCAGCAATGTGGTAAACTCTTAACCTTTGAGGGGAAAGGAACACAAGCTCCACAAGGAAAGGCACGGGCAGGGAGGGAAACACAGCTGCTCACGATCTCGGGACAGAGAAATCCCCTCTCACAGCACCCAGGCTCCAGGACAGGCCTGCCCACCTCAGCTCCTGAAACCCGGCCAGCTCCTTTCTGACAGTGCTGGAGGGAGACATCGTGACGCAGGGATGGCAAGAATGAAATGACATATTTTAAGGAAATGAGAGAGACTGATTTACCAAGCAAGAGAAAACAGCATGGAAGGCCTCTGAGGGCTTCGTCCTGGGCGGGAGGCCACTTTGCCCACTGAGTATTTTCTTCTCACACAAAGGACTTGTGTGAGGGAACCGAGAAAGGAAACTGGGAACACACGGCCACACGAGGCAGTGATTCCTGACTGTCCTCAGGTTCAATGCCACACTCATCGAGCTAAGAATATGCCAGTGCCATCATCAGAAAAATAATGTTAGGAATTACACCTCATAAATTAAAAGAGAGCTGGCACCGTGACACCACCAGAGGCCTCTTCCTGCCACCTGCACACAGTCCAGGAAATGGCCTGTCAAAGTCCTCTCTGTCTCTGTGTCCTTCACTGAGTCCCCTGGACTCACAGGGTACTGTGGCTTCCATTACCATGAGACACACTGCCTGTGCCTTTCCCTCCATCCACAGCATTCACTCTATTGAAGGGAATGAGGGAATGTCTGTTATCCCTGTCATAGGCCCCACGTAGGGTCCATGGGGCAGGCACCACAAGCCCATGCACCCAGCCACACCCAACCGAGGGCCTCACTGAATATGAAGAATGGCTATGGGTTGGGCGCGGTTGCTCATGCCCGTAATCCCAGCATTTTGGGAGGCCGAGGTGGGTGGATCACGAGTTCGGGAGTTCGAGACAAGCCTGGCCAAGATGGTGAAGGCCCATCTCCATTAAAAATACAAAAATTAGCCAGGCGCAATGGCTGGTGCCTGTAATCCCATGGGAGGCTGAGGCAGGAGAATTGTTTGAACCCAGGAGGGGGAGGTTGCAGCGAGCTGAGATCGCGCCCCTGCACTCCATCCTGGGCAACAGAGTGAGATTCCGTTTCAACAAGAAAAAAAAAGAGAGAGAGAGAATGGCTATGAAGAGGGATGACAAACAAATGTGCTCCAAGAAGGAGTGAACGTTAACACAGGCTGTACAGGAAGTCAACAGTGAAAGGTTATGGTGACAGCAGGGCAAGGAGGCCTTCAGTGTGGCAGGAATGAGGGCTGCAAGGACGGGGCTTCCGAAGACACTGGCGGAGGCAGTGGCAGGTCCTGGAGGGTTATGGAGGCCACATGACAGCATTTGGGTTCCAAGCAAATGACAATGGAGAGCTATGGAAGGCTGGACTTGGAGAAGTGCCTATACTGGGTTTCTATTTTATTTTATTTGTAATGTGATTATTATTACTATTATTATTATTTTGAGATGGAGTCCCACTCTGTCTCACAGGCTGAGTGCAGTGGTGCGATCTCAGCTCACTGCAACCTCTGCCTCCAGGGTTCAAGCCTTTTTCCTCCTGCCTCAGTCTCCCCAGTGGCTGCCCAGCTAATTTTTTGTATTTTTAGTAGAGACAGGATTTCATCATGTTGGCTGGGCTGGTCTTGAACTCCTGACCTCAGGTGATTTGCCCCTCTTGGACACCCAAAGTTCTGGGATTACAGGTGTGAGCCATCGTGCCTGGGCTGGGTTAAAGATCACTGTCACTGCAGAATGAATAAGACATTAGAGGAAGCTAGACTGTAGGTAGAAATTTCTACTCAAATCTTCTGAGGCTGCACAGGTGAGAGCTGGCGGCTCGACTATGACTAGAGGCTCATTTCCACTAGAGGGGGCCATTCTGTCTGTTCACAAAACCTACACTTTATGACATTTCATCAGTGCCACTGTGAAACTCACAAGACTGAGCACATGCAAAAATGCTCAATATTTGTTGACGAGTTGACAATGAACATCAGCCTTCTCAATTCACAGATACAGAGCTATATTATTTGTTAAATATAATGACATCACTAGAAGTTTCCTTTTGGGCTCACCATAACATACCCGTGTTTCAGCAGATTTGCTTTTGCCTGTGGATCATGTAGATATAGAAATCCATCAAGTTATAACCACGCACCAACAGGGCAACCCAGATCAAAGTTCTTTGGGAAGCTTTGTCCTGGTCCATGACCCTGGCTGGCTGACTGACCGAGGACAGCCTTCCCTGTGTCTGAGGGCTTGTGGTGTGGGGGACCGGGGGGAGAAGTGGTGCCTCTGTGGTCAGGATGCCTGTGCTCCAATCTCAGCTCCACCCTTGCCAGCTGGGCAGCCTTCAGGAAATCATTATAAACCAACATTTCCATTTTCTCCTCCACAAAGGGGAGATGGTCACCGTATCTTTCCTATGCAGTGCTGGGCAGGCTGGGAGGACTAGCAGAGAGGAAGTACTGGGGAAGGGCTGGCTGTGGTTATCACGATTTCATTCCTTCACCTTTTCCTCATCCTGCCCCTGCCTCTTCTCCTCCTCAACATCACCTGGGAAAGGGTGGTTCATATGACTCCAGACATTCACACCCTCAGCCTATGTGCAAGAGGGACAGCCATGTTTTCCTATAGCAGTATTATTTTCTACTTACTTTAGATATATACCTTCTGAAAATCAACAAAGAACCACTCAACACATGGCCGGTAAACACGAATTTTTAAAAAGAAAAAATCACAGAGACACAGACATGAATTTCGTATATTGCCTCATAGTGACTTTCTGGCTTGGGTAAAAATGATGAAATGATGTGGCCATTACACGCAAACAATGTGATTTTGGAATAATTACTCTTGTGAGAACTATTAAGAAATTTTAGAATGTCTACAATTAGAAGGATGGGGAAGATGAAAGAATGCAGAAAACAATGCTCCCAAGCAGCGGTCACTGGACAGATTTATTTAAACCCAATGAAAAGAAAGTGATGCCATCTCAATGATGCCAGATGAGCCCAGCACAGGTGTTCTCCACCTTGCCTGGGGAGAGAATGAGAGCAAATGGCCACAGAGGGAGGAACAGGCCATTCAGGTCCTATGTCGTGAAGGTTTACAAGGGGAAATAAATGACTGCCAATGCCTCTCACAAATCCTGTCTTTCAAACAGAAAAAATGATATTAAATACTGGATTAACTCCCAAGAAAATTTGCTGAAGCCTACTGCACCAAGGAGAAATTTACGAACACTTGAACTGCCTTTCGGCAACACCTTTTTTTTTTTTTGAGACAAAGTTTGCTCTTGTTGCCCAGGCTGCAATGCAATGTCACTGTCTCAGCTCATTGCAATCTCTGCCTCCCAGGTTCAAGCTCCTGTCTCAGCCTCCTGAGTAGCTGGGATTACAGGCATGTGCTGCCACATCCACCTATTCTTTGTATTTTTAGTAGATATAGGGTTTCACCATGTTGGTCAGGCTGGTCTTGAACTCCTGACCTCAGATGATCCACCCGCCTCACCTCCCAAAGTGCTGAGATTACAGGACTGAGCCACACGCCTGGCCTGGGCAATACCTTATTAGCATTCCCAGGGGAGAAGTGGCCCTTCTGCTGCAAAGTTTATGGACCGTGATAGTGAGACCACTGACTTTGTTTAGACATTTTAACAGCTGGTTAGAAATGACTTCCTCATACAGTTTAGGTGAAAGCCAGCTGCAAGAGCACAAGCTCTTGTGTTACACAGATTTGATGATTTCAGATCTAACTTGCTGCTTTACCTAGTGAAATTTTCCTATCCTGAAGATAAGCAATTTTCTTGAGAAAGGAAATATGTTTCCTAAATTGCTGAGAATATATATGTACTAAACAATACATCATCTAAATCAACAAAAGATACTTGAACACTAATAATGAGAAGACCGTAGACTGAAACCAGGTTTAGGTTTTCTGAACTGCTTGAAAATCCATGGCCATTAACACTGTTATTTTGCCCTGATTAAAAGGTGTTGGAACACTTTTGATTAAGACACTTGTTTTGCTGGAGGATGCTGTCATCTAGCCCAAAAGTTGGCAAATATCTTAAAGGGCCAGATAGGAAATATTTTGGGCTGGTGGTGATCTCTGCTCCAAGGACCCGCCCCTGCTGCATCAGTGAGAAAACCACTGGAGACCCCGTGTAAATGAACAGGCCTGAATATTCTGACGAAACCTCACTTACACAATCAGGTATGGCAGGCTGCACTTGGCACACACACCATAGGTTGCCACCTACTGATTTAACCAATTCTATTTATTAAAAAACAGGATTGAACATGTCTGTAGAAACCAGGAAGCAACTAGGGTTTTTATAACACCCAAGACATCTTCCAAGCTAGACCCATTGGAGTTTGACATCTATGACGAACCTAGCGATCGTGGATTACCAGAGTAGGACAAATGACACCATTGTTGGGAATGTTAACAATGAAATAACAGCAACAGCAACAAACAGCAACAACCCCCACCCCGCCGCCGCCGCACACTAAAGCCTGAGGTCCTAACAAAGTGTTAGCAAATCTTAAAGGGACAAAATGAGTCTTATGCAGACAGCTTCGAATATTGCAGCAAGTAAGAGAGCAAACCAGCCGCGCCTTCCATGTAGCATGTGAATTTGGTTATTAACAGCCACGCTGAGTCAGTGCGCCTGGAGGACGCACCCAATGCTAGGCAGGGCACTAACCTTCTTATTGCTGTTCTCTATGGACTGGATTAATTTACCCCACAAACCAACGATGAGGACAGATGCTGTTATTTCGTAAAAGTGAACATCATTCTCAGCAAACTGACACAAGAACAGAAAATGAAATACCACATATTCTCACTCATAGGCGGGTGAGGAAAAATGAGAACACATGGACACAGGGAAGGGGGTACTACACACTGGGGTCTATTGGGGGAATGGGGGAGGGACAGCAGAGGGGGGAGCTGGGGAGGGATAGCCTGGGGAGAAATGCCAAATGTGGGTTAAGGGGAGGAAGGCAGCAAAACACACTGCCATGTGTGTACCTATGCAACTATCTTGCACGTTCTGCACATGTACCCCCAAACCTAAAATGCAATAAAAATAAACAAATTTTAAAAAAACAGTGAAGTGCGGAAAGGTGACTAAGTGGTGTGGGATGGGATTTAAACCCAGGAAGTCCAGCTCTAGGGCCTGGACTCTCATGACCAGCTCTTGCACCTTTCGAAGCACACATACACACCAAGTAACCCATTCACACACATCAACCCACTTAACAACCCTACAGGGCAGTGATAGGGTTAGAATTTCATTTCACGGACTCGGAAACTGAGGCTAGAGACATCGAGGACCTTGTCTGCAGCCACGCAGGTTGTGGATGGTCAGCATCACACATCTGGAGTGGCAAGATCAGGAAGGAGACCCAGTGAGCGTGGGTCCCTAGCCACTGTGCCGCGTCGCTCCCAGATACGCACAACTTCTACAAGGCTGGCTTGTCAGCTGGAGAAAAATCTGAGGTGAGTTCGTAATTTAACGTAGCTTAGCACTAAAATGACCTAGGAAAAATGCATGTATTTAATAAGTTTGTGCACTTGAATATGTTAATTGGACCATTGCAATTTATGTGATGCCTATCTATTTTATACCCAGATAACTACAGTATCATTAATCTTGAATACTTGATTCATTAATACATCAAAAGTTGTGTATTTCTACTTTCTGGCTAATTATTTACTCAGAGCAGTTTCCTGAAAATTCCTGAATGATTCAGTATTGAATCGGCATCAAAATACTCAGTGCCTCAATCTTTCCAAACAGATTTCCCTTAGTCATTATGCACATACAGATTGTAACATCTGAAATGCCTTTTTCTACCTCTCACGGGACCCTATTACATGGTATTCTACGCAAAGCCTAAGTGTCTAACATGAATTTAAACATTTTATGACTCACTTAAGTTCATTTTTCTTTCTTTGAAATGAATGACCTTCTGACAGGAGATGGTTTAATTCATTTCTTAAGGTGTGAGATGCCATTTAAACCACGGAGGATTCACTAGCAACTGTGGATGGGCTCCGGTTCTTCAGCTCTTTGTTTTCTTGGGAACACTGTCAGTTTCCCATTCTATTACAGAAGTGAGCAGCCCCCTACCCCGGCCCTGACCCTGCTGCAATTTCTTTCTTTTGTGACAAGGATTTTAAAATGATGGCTTCCCTCCTCTCTAGTTTCTGGCTTTTCTGGAATTTTTGTGTTAGGGTTTCTTGGATGTTCACTCTGAGATTAATACTTAGAAATGATCTTCTTCAGGCTCTTGAGCTGTTTTTCCGAGAATGAGTTCCAGGTGTCCTCCTGCAGCAAACCTGGATGCTTTGAGGCCGGCCTGCAGCCGCACGGCTCCTAAGGCTCCTGAGCTCCACCAGTGTGGGGGCTGTGAGGGTCTGGGTTGAGCAGGACTGGGCATTTAGGACCATCCACAAAGGTATTATGTGAAGTCTTCAGTGACAGGTCACCAGGAATCACCATAAATCCAATGGATTTTAAGAGAGAAACCAAAGAAGCAAATTAAATCCAAATTTTACACAGATCAAATCTGCAAGTAAACTGACACCGTGCATGAAATCAACATCAATATCCTGCTTGGAGTCTCAGGCTCATTCTTTACTGTCAGGCAGTAAGAATATCTCGATCACATCACTGGAGCTCTCTACATTGCTTTCTAAGTGGTTAGCCTGCTCATGCTAAACAAAACTAGGAATTGAATTTCCTTGCTTTCGAAGAAATTGGTGAAAGCAGTCAATGGTGACGGAAGAATGAAGTATATGAGGTGTGAGTCTCTGTAGATGGGTCTAGGCAAAGAATTGAAAGTAAAGAGCTGAAATGACAGCAAACCCAGGAATACTGACTGTCATTTCCACGTAGGATTTGACTGTTTACAATGATTTGTAAGAATCTGTAACTTTGATCTTTTAAGCTTCTTTTCAGCTTTCAAGTAGCTACCGTGCTGAGACTCAGGTGCGAAGGCATCACATGCTGCAGACAGCTTTTCTGGCCAAGAGATACTGTTAGGCCAGGGGTCTGCCAAGAATACACGGCCAACATTGGACATCAAGTCATCTTTCTTGATAACGCTGGAGCGATTCCATTCCCTTCAGGACGGACTTCGCACTGTGGCACCTTGAGGAGATTCATCAGATCCAGGAAATGAACACACTGAGTAGGTAGAACAACATTTATGTGACCTGGCTCCTGTCCCTTGAAACTCCTTTTCCAATGCCTTCAGTCTTCTTCAAGATGACTTCATTTATTATTTCTGATTTTCTTATTAAGTCTTAGGTACTCACTGGTTGAATGTTTTCCCCATCAGGTGGGTTCTACGTATGAGCAGATATAAGTTATAAAAACTCTTTAAAATATTTAAATAATATTGTTAGATACTTAGTTTAGTCAGCTAAGTAATTAAACAACAGTTACTGTTTCATTCTTTGGAGTCAACTTCCTAAGTAAAGCTTCAGCTATTACGTTACTAAACTTATCAAATGAATCATGTTGAAAATGTCATATTTAACCATTGCTCTTAAAAACATTTGTCGGGAAAATGAGGAGGAATATACTGTACTGGTATCTCATTAATAAGATTAGCTGTGGTACAGTTGGCATAATTTATTAGTCTATGTTGCAAAAGTCTAATGATTCTGTGGTATTTATGTACATATACAGACATCAGAAAATACTCTATTTTATAGTTCAATGATTTCACGTATGATCAATATTCTTACAATGAGTTGGGGTAGAACGAGCCTGTATTTAAATAACTTGTTCTCTAGTAACCTAGTTTAAATGAAAAAAACAGCCAACCAGTGTAGCTTTTATAATAATTCATTCTGAAGAATCGTATGCAGAACAGAGGAGCAATGACTGGGTAGTTTAGGCGGTGTTATGATGTCTTCCTTTAACTACTCCTATGATGCAAAGTCTACGATCACACGAGGTGCATGAGAGAATTGCATTAGCATTCACAGACTCAGGAAAGCACTGGGGGAATTCAATTCTTTCAACTAAAGAAAAGGTTCTTCAGAAGAAGAAGAAGGAGAAGAAGGAGAAAGAGAAGAAGGAGAAGGAGAAGGACAAGAAGGAGAAGAAGGAGAAGGAGGAGAAGGAGTAAAAGGAGGATGAGAAGGAGAAGGAGCAGGAGGAGGAGGAGGAGAAGAAAAAGAAGTGATGACATCTGAAATGTGAGATTAGTAGAGAGCTGAATGCAGATGTCTAATGTACAGTTTGTTGTGTATTATGAGCTAAAAGGCATTAAGTAGCATTGGAACAGACTGAAAAATCTCATTGTCTTAAAGAAACCAACATCCATTGCATGTCTCCAAACCATGTACACTCAAATGATCCCTGCTGGTGAATGCAATGCCCCAATTCCTCTAGTTTACAGAGTTTCTATAATACTAATAGCTACTATTTAAATCTGTGTGTTAGGTTTGATTATTTTGCACATTTTGGAGATGAATAAACAGGTGCAGAAATGCTAATGAATGTGCCCAAGGCTATGCAGGAGCACATGGTGGAGGCAGGACCCCAGCACAGACAGGCAGACGGGGCTGCAGCCGAGTTCTGGAACACTGTGGGACCCACCATTCAGAGGCTGACTGGAGACTCAGCCCACATGTAGTCACAGTGGCCACTGGGAAAGTGTGGCCCCTGCCAGTGCTGGGGAAACATTTCACAAGCATCCTTCACTGCAGGTGGAAAGGCAGCATGGTTTTCAGAGAGAAGTAACACTCCTGTTGATCAACGCACCAGATTCTGAGTTAATGTTTTTGGTAGCTATAAGGCCATACAGTTGTTTGATGGGTGTGGACCACCGTTTCATAGATTTATAAAGAAAACACATCTCTCTGAAACTTCTTTTTTATCTTAAACATCATGGTGGACGTTTTGGAAGGAATGGTGCAGGTGAGATAGTACAGACTCCTTTTTCCCCAAATCAAATAGAGCGGAAAAGCTTTGAACATCTCAAAAGAACCAAAACAAAAAGCACTGTTCTTGTTACAGGTCACTGGTACTGGTTCCACAAAGCACTCAGAAGTGCACCAGAGGAACAAGGCCCACAGCAGGGAGATCAGCTCCATGTCTGGTCTATAAATGACTTGTATGGAAATACCCTGGTCAGAATAAGTTGGGAAAATGAGACCTCACATGCAACCTACGGAAAAATTACAAACCTCGCCCAACAAAAACACATATGTGAAAAGGGCATATTAAAAATATTCTGGAAGAAGACTGACTTCAGCGAATCAGTTTCACAAAATGTAATTACACTGTCAGGTAACATAAGAGAATGAGAATTCAATGAAGACGCCAAGCGGAGATATGAAGACAGAATTCTACTAACAGGAGCTGGCATGGAGCAACAGAGAAGCAGCAAAGCAGCCAGGAAATCCAGGAGCAATCATCCTGCTGAACAACACCCCTGAGACACTCACTGAGCAGGGACACTGACACTGTCAAGCTGGAGAATCGGAAGCTATGGGACACAGAAGGACTGGCAAGGCCACTGAATCCACTTAAACAGACAATTCAACCTGAACAACTGTGGTCAAGATTGTAAAACAGAATTTACACGCATTGCTATGGAACGGTTAGAGGTACACAGTGTAAAAATAATATTAAAGCTAAACTGAAATGATGAAACTGCAAGCAATTATAACAAAGATTGGAGCCTGAACTGAAGTGAGAGGACCAGAAATGAAATAGGTAGAAATGTGCCAATTGCTTTATTTTGCCCATGAAGCTCTTTATGGCTTTAGTTTAATTTGTAACATTAATAAGTGAAGAAAGAGTGCCATAAACATATGATTTTAAATTGTAGTAGTGTTAGAAATATAGTGTATGTTTACCAAATAACCAAAGGGTACAAAAAAGAAGAAAGTCTTTTCTCAAGCCTGTAATCCCAGCACTTTGGGAGGCCGAGGCGGGTGCATCACAAGGTCAAGAGATCGAGACCATCCTGGTCAACATGGTGAAACCCCGTCTCTACTAAATATACAAAAAATTAGCTGGGCATGGTGACGCTTGCCTGTAATCCCAGCTACTCAGGAGGCTGAGGCAGGAGAATTGCCTGAACCCAGGAGGCAGAGGTTGCAGTGAGCTGAGATGGCGCCATTGCACTCCAACCTGGGTAACAAGAGAGAAACTCCATCTCAAAAAAAAAAAAAAAAAAAGAAGAAAGTCTTTTATAGCAAAAGCTATAAAAGAAATGGTTAAAAATAATGAACTCATCCAAGTAAGAAGTAAACTTAGATGAAACAATATAAGACATCTTTTGAAAGGTAACACACAAATAATATCATAGACCAATCTTATGAAATGTATAAAAATTATAAAGAAAATACTACTGAAGCCACCAGACCATTAAAGAATACATAAAGATCAACTGTGACTCATTACAGGAGTACAAGGATGGTTTAATTACTCACACACCCCAAGCCTCATTCACCTAAAGTTATAGAATGAGATGTGCTTTTCTTCACTAATGTAAACTCATGACTACTCACTTCTTTTGAGTAATGAAAGCGTGAATGGGTTCAAGTGTTCTTCATTGATGGGGCTAACACAGTGTCATTAACACAAAGACACAGAACATCAGTCAACACTCAGCATCCTCTGTGACTATGTGGTCTTGTGACTTTACACCTTTTGCCTATTAAGGCCAGGATCCTGCGTGACTGGACAAAGCCAATCTTCTTGATGAAATAAATAGTTACCAAGAATCGGTAGCCACAGAGCTTGAGGTGACAGTGTCCTGTGGACTTTCTGGGGATGAGGTGAGGTAGGGGCATGGGTCTCTTCCTTGTGCTGTGTACAGACCCTCACAAACTTTAAAAAACATATTTGTCAACTTCTTTTCTTACAATCTCTCCAAGACCATTATAGAATGATGTAGAAGAAAAGCTATGAGTAAAAATTTAGTCATGCTGAGAAGATGGAAATAAGTGAATGTTTCCATAATTGGATGAACCAATTACAATGTAATAGGCAATACATATGAAATGAAGAGCCAGCACTTAATTGTGAAAATGCAGAAACATTCCAACTGAGATGAGAGATAGGAAAGAATGCATTGTAGTATTGTTCTAGAAATATATGCCATTGCCATTAAACCAAGGGCAGGGGTAAAGAAGAGATATAAACACTAGAGAGGGAAGACAACATTATCAGTATTGACTAATGATATTAAAAATATAAGATTATTGATTGAAAAAATATAGAATTTTAGCACCTGGTTACAAAATGAATGTTTTACTCTATAAAAATAATTCTAAATAAAATATAAAATTTTATTCCCAATATTAATAAAATTATTAAATATTCAGAAAAAAATAAAAACACTCATATTCCCCTATATAAATAAAGTTATAAACTGTTCTTTAGAAAACCAGTGACTAAATAAAGTAAAAAATTGAAAAAAGTTTCTGATAGGTAGCTTCCAAGTTTTTGAGATTTCAACTTTGCCTAAATTTGTCTAATAATACAATGTAATCCCAACCAAAATTTCAGGAAGATTATTTTTCATTTTAAAACTTGACAACAAGAATATAAAATTCTTCTGGGAAAAACATTCAGGAAGATCCCTAAACCTTCTAAGAAAGACAGGTGTGGACAGGTGGGCTTTCCCTCTTGGGGAGTAAACTTTAGGAATCGCTGTAGGGATGAGACAGCAGGGAGGAGAAGCCAGTATGCACCACAGGGAAGGGCGGGGAAGGGCAGCCAGACTTTGTGGACCTTGCATGGATTTAAGCGAGGAGACGGCTGGTCTTCCAACTCAATGCAGAGAAAGTGAAGTTTTCAATAAATGGTGTTGGAACAGATTGGTGGGCACTGGAAGAATAACTGGGACGATTACACTTCATTCCTTATATCAAAATAAATCACATTTTGATCAAAATCAAATATTTAAAGTAATCAAAATGTTGGAAGAGAATGAGTAAATATTTCATAATTTTAGAGTATTAGAAACTTTCCAAGTGTGTCAAGTAAACAAGAATCTATTAAGGGAAACTACGTTACATAACACAAATATAATATGTAACAGTAACAAATCAGTGTGTCTGGCAAGATGCTACAGCAAAGTGCCATGATGGCTACCCAGAGCGCGAGGGTATGCGCTGAGGGCCCGACAGTTTATCGCCCAAGCCAGGCTGCTCACGAGGGCTGGAGACCGCTAGCCAACAAAGGCGCAAAGGGGGAGCAAAAACTGCGACAGAGAGAGAGAGAGAGAGAGAGAGAGAGAGAGAGAGAGAGAGAGAGAGAGGAGAGAGAGAGAGAGAGACAAAGAAAGAAAGTAGGGAGAGAGGGAGGGAAGGAAGGAAGGAAAGAAAAGAAAGACAAACAACTCTAGTGTCTTTATAGGGAAACAAGTAGAGCAGGATGCCTTAAAAGAGAAGAAACAAAGATTAGAAAAGAAACGAGCATTTGAAAATGTAAAAGAGGACAGTCAGGTATAAAACAAACAACAAAAGCGAAATCAAAAGCAGGAAACCTGGAAGATGAGATTAAAAACAAATCTTCCAGAACAAAAAGACAAAGAGACGGACGTTTGAAAAGAAAAGCGCATCACAGCATTTGTCTACCGTGTTAGAGGTCAGAAGGCAAGGGTATAAACAAATGAAGGAGAGAATTAGTAAAACCTTTCTTCCCCACATGAAAAGGAACCACTGTGGACTCATCAAATGAGTGAAAATACAAAGCCATTAGAGCACTTCAGAGACCAGAGGCAAGTAAAAGTTCCTTAAACCTGCAGAAAGAGGAGAGGAAAATGAAAACATTCCCAAACGAAGGAGTGGGGATTGGAGTAGCAATGGACTTCCCAGTAGCTGCAGTGGATGGGGGACAAAGACGTCAGGCTAAAACTCTCGTGGAAAGTGAATTCTACCCCAGAATTCTGTTCTCTAACTCTGTGTTAGTTGAGAAGCCTCAGAGGCAATCAGAAAAATGCTTCTGTGTTTCCCACATGCAGACGATGCCTGGCATCCAAAAACAGGGTGCTCAGCATGGCAGAGACAGGAAGCTTCAGGGGGCGACAGTCCCGGGCTGGAACAAGGGTGGCAGCACTGGGAATGAGGAGTGCAGGAACAGAGGGAGGGAGAGATTGGGCTGTCGGGGAAACACTGTGTGGCATTTCACATGCTCACCTCCTCCAAACCTGTTTAAACGGCTCTTTCTCATTCAGTCTATCCTACAACCTGCACCTCCTTCTCTTGGAATTCTAATCTCCCTTTCTACCTCCATTTGTTTTTTCCCTTGTTTTTGTTTTCATTTTTAATGCATGCCACTTATCACTTTATCAAATATACTATCACTTAAAATACATTATAAACATCTATAAATAAAAATGGAACTAAACACAAAGTCTAACTAAGCGTACGGTCTGAAGAAACACTGTATTGTTGACTCTGTGTCACCCCAACTTAAACACATCCTCTTCCAGGACAGGGAGCTTTGTCTGTTTATTCACTAAGGCGTCCCAAGGGCCTGGCACATAGTAGACACTCAATTATATTTGTTAATTGAGTCCATGAACTTAATATGTCTTTTGGAGTTTATATAACAAACCTAAGCAAACAAAAGTCAGACAATCATTAGCTTTTACACAAACAACATTTTATACATGAAAGGAAGCAGAATCAAGCCGCTCTGCTTAGCCAGCAGCAATAATGAGTAGTGATGACAATGAGTAACCGTGGGCTCCAGTCACATAAGCAGGACGGAGGGACAAAAGCTGGTGGTAGAGAGCTGAGTGACAGAAAACTGATACAAGGTGCCACAAAGAGGCCAAGTCCTCACTTGCAATGGATAATAGGAGAATCTTTAAATTTCATAAACAGAAAACTGGCTATCATGCACGTTATTTCCAAATATCAGGATACCAGAACAGAGAGGGAAAGTCACTGCAATCGTCAGCACCGGGTCACTGAGGTTGGAGTCGGGTGGGTAGCCGGGCAGGGAACTGGGACTTCTGATAGTTGGCTTTAAAGTACAACACAATGTTTCAGTGTTCATGTGGTGACTAAGTAATAAAAGTTAATTGATATAATAGATGTGAAAACACAAACCTAGATTTAGTTTAAAGGTTGAATTTTAACAATTTCAACAGATTTGTCTTTTTTTTTTTTTTTTTTGAGACAGAGTCTTGCTTACCCAGGCTGGAGGACAGTGGCATGATGATACTATATGCTTGACCTCTCAGGTGCAAACAATCCTCCTGCCTCAGCCTCCTGAGTAGCTGGGACTATAGATGCATGCTATCATACCTGGCTAATTTTTAAAATTATTACAATTTGTGTCCGTGGGGTTCTCACTGTGTTGCACAGGCTGATTTCAAACTTTTATCCTCAAGCAGTCCTCTGACCTCACCCTCTCAAAGTGCTGGAATTACAGGTGTGAGTCACCACAGCTGGCCTAGTCTTCGTAAGTTAAGGAAATACATCATGAATACATCAAAACAATGAAAAAGTCCTAATTACTAGAATTTCATTTGGCATAAAACAAAATCAGACTCTGGGACAATGTGGGTGGCTGGAGCTGAGAGGGGAATTACTGCATGGATTGTTACCTTGCATTGGGTCCACACAAACCCCACACATTCTAGGAGACTGTGGTCTTCCTTTATGATGACTGCATTCATGGAGCAAAGCCTGAAATGATTCTGTGCATTCACTGGTCGGCCTGGTGAACAACCATCCCTCTCTAGCTCCTCGGCCCTGTAGCTCAGAGGCCACCTCCAAACCAGCTAGTCCGGGGCGGGTGCTGGGGTGTCCATCACTCAGTAACTATCTGCTGAGTGACTGAACACATACTGTAGTATACATAATCTCCCTGGTAAAAGTTGTCTCATTGAACAGGGAGGAAGCCTGGTTTTCTTCAGGGACGTGATTGCAGCATCTGGCCTTCTACTGACATTTGATTGTTCTTTTAAATTACATTAGCAAACTTCATGCTGGGAGACAGCATAAGGGGAGATTTCAATCCAACTGTGTCACTGAAAGTCACAAATTCTAAATTAGTGACGTCTTCATAGATTTCATGTCCAACACATTTAGGATCTGTGACTTCCAGAATCAACGCACGTTTCAAAGACGCAAAGTTCCGCCATTTTCTCTTTAACAGAGTTCAATGCTCTTGAAAATGAGGCCTACATGAGTATCCTGAAGGAATCAGTAACACAAACTATTTATTCTTATTAAACACAGGGTTAATGAAGCAGCTTTTTCCTCTGCGTTTTTCTTGGTTTTGTTTCGTTTCTTGTTTTTGACAAGAAGAAAGAGAAGCATGAGGCTAGTGGTCACACTCTGAGGGAGACGTTCCCTGTCTGGGGCCAGCTGTGCTGGGTCCTGTCTCTAGGTTCAATAGCCCTGGCTGACCCCACTCCAAATGGGAGCAGTCCCACTGTGTGAGTCAGGGAAGCCATCCCTTGTGCTTGCCGGCCCAGCCTCCCCCAGAGACCTTCCCTGCTAGTGTGTCTGCTGTGCAGCCCCTGGCTCTCGGCCTGCTTGCTTTCCAACACCCTTTGAAGGATGGTGCACAGAAAATCTAGCAATATTGCATCACCAAATTGCAAAGAGATTTAATCTTCAGTTCAAGTTCATCGCAGTTCACTTAGGTCTTTGTAAAAATTACTTATTTCTGGGCCGGGCGTGGTTGCTCACGCCTGTAATCCCAGCACTTTGGGAGGCCGAGGCGGGTGGATCACGAGGTCAAGAGATCGAGACCATCCTGGTCAACATGGTGAAACCCTGTCTCTACTAAAAATACAAAAAATTAGCTGGGCATGGTGGCACGTGCCTGTAATCCCAGCTACTCAAGAGGCTGAGGCAGGAGAATTGCCTGAACCCAGGAGGCGGAGGTTGCTGTGAGCCAAGATCGCACCATTGCACTCCAGCCTGGGTAACAAGAGCAAAACTCCGTCTCAAAAAAATAAAATGACTTATTTCTAAGAGTTTTGAGATTAATCGTGTGAGTAATCCTGGTTATTAACAAGTTACAGTAATTTATACTAAAGTCTGTCTTATAGAAAAATTTATCACTTCTAGCAGTAGCAGAAATGGAAGAGAATAAAGACATGATATGATAAGAAGAAAAGAAGACATCGTAAACAGAAGACACACAATAAATTGGTGTACCTAAATCCAAATAAATATAACCACACTCCATGAGAACAGATTCTGCTTATGTTAAAAAAGATAGATTTGCCGCGCATGGTGGCTCACGCCTGTAATCCTCGCACTTTGGGAGTCTGAGATGGGTGGATCACCTGAGGTCAGGAGTTCAAGACCAGACTGACCAACATGGCAAAACCCCATCTCTACTAAAAGTACACAAATTAGCTGGGTCTGGTGGCACCTGCCTGTAATCCCAGCTACTTGAGAGGCTGAGACAGGAGAATCGCTTGAACCCAGGAGGTGGAGGTTGCAGTGAGCTGAGATCACACTACTGCACTCCAGCCTGGGCAACAGAATGAGACTCTGTCTCCAAAAAAAAAAAAGAGATAGATTCTTCACTGGATAAAATCAAAATCCAGCAGAATACTATTTGCTAAAGACATAGAGAAACCTAATGACACAAACATTTAAAAATAAAGAGAATTAAGAAATGTAAGTCAGGTCAAAAAATAATAATAATAAATGGAGCTAGTGCTCGTAATGTTAATTTCAGACAAAATAGTAAATTGGAAAGCAATATTAGAAATAAGGACGATCATTACTAAATAATAAAAGAACAATTCACATGGAAACTATAACAACACAAAGTGGAATTTTAAAGTCAATTATAAAGTAAAACTGAGAGAAGAAACTGAAAAAGAATCAATCATAATGTGAGAGTTTCATAGACTTCTCTCAGAAGCAGAGAAAGCAGACAAATATAAGAACATAACAGATTTCAATAAATAACTGATGAATTCGATCTAGTTGTCACATGAATAACCCTATTCAGAACACATTCCTTAATTCTCACGGGAAATATTTACAAAAACTCTCATTGCTAAGCCATAAAGGAAGTCTCAAAAATGCCAAAAATAAGATAACTTTAAAACTTGCTTTGATTTCAACATAGGAACATTTTAAGTAACAGAAAAAATTTACCCTGAAGCTTTCCTACATTTGGAAATGTAGAAACTCAATTCTAAATTATTGATGGATCAGAGAATAGAGCAATGGTGTCTCATTGTATCTAAAAACAGTATACTGTATTCTTCCCTCCAATCCCAGAACTTTGATTCTGAATGAAACTTGCAGTTTTCAACAAATATTTTAGGAAGTACCTATTAGTATTGCAATCATTTGCAGTAATTGCATGGACATAAATATAAATAGGTTTGTACTGCAATCATCTATTTACCAGCTCGTGTTGTATTCTCATTCCAAAATATTTGAAGCATATGCCACAGTTTTAATTATTAGGGGACAGTTATGCTGAGTGTGGGGAATCCTAGTGAATTTTAGAGCCAACCACCCCGAGTCCCAAAAACAGTAATAAAAACATTATGAGAAATTTAATGTTTTAGCCTAAATAACCACCTAAGTTTCCTGAAAACCAGACACATTCTTAAGTTTGCAAGGTACCACATATACATACACATATGTGTGTAGGTATGTATGCGTGTGTATATATATATATATATGTATGCGTCTGTATATATATATACACACACACACACATGCACACACATACATAAAATTCTAAAAATATACTAAAAGTAAAGCAACCAAGATATCCGTAAGCAGGTGACTGGATAAATGAACCTGGTACATTCAGACAATAAATGTTCTTCAATGCTAAGAAAAAATTAGCTACAGCAAGACATGGAGGAAACGTAAATGAATGTTACTAAGTGACAGAAGCCAATCTGAAGAGATTACATGCTGTGTGATTCCAACTCTATGACATTCTAGAAAAGGCAACACTCTGGAGACAGTAAAAAGGTCAGTGGTTGCCAGGGGCTGAGGGGAGGGAGAAATGAACAGGCAGAGCACAGAGGATCCTCAGGGCAGTGAAGCTCCTCTGTGTCATACTATCACGGTGGGTCGATGTCATGGTGGGACGTCTGCCCACAACCACAGAATGTGCGACACTCAGTGAACGCCCATGTAAACTGCGGACTTGGGTGACAGGGATGTGTCAATGTGGGTTCTTATAAATTTTAGTGAATGGAGCACTCTGGTGGGAAATGTTGATGGTGAGGAAGGGTGGATGTGCATGGGCCTAGGAAATAGACGGGAACTCTCTACTTTCTGCTTAATTTTGTTATGAAGCAAAAACTTCTGGAAAAAAATAGTCTTTACAAGTAAGTGAATAAGACAAAACACATACACATACAACAAAATGAAAATCAAATGAAAAATAAAAACCTGAAGTACAAAACACTTTGCAGAATGACTTAAGGCACACTTCTAGATGTATAACTACACATTCAGATTTAGCCAGTTGATGTTATGTCCCCACGGCTCCTACAGTGCTTTCTATGTTAACGTTCCAGTGCTTCACGAAATACGTCCTTTTAGCCTGGCTCATGGTTTATCGTGTTTGTCTAAAGTTATAATTGACTTTCATTAGAGACGTATGTAGGCCAATGTCTGTACCTGATTAAATACATTGCAAACTCATTGTTTTGGCGTGAAGTGACGTTTTCCCCAGGGGAGATATAGTAAGATATCATCTTTTATGCCTCAGAATCAGCATATTGAAGTGATTAGACGTTTTCAAGTCTGACCTGATCTGGTGACGTCACGCTGTAGCTGAACAGCTCCCTAACAGTGTTTCTCTCTTGTTTTAGTTTAGTTTATTTTTTTGAGACAGGGTTTTACTCTGTGGCCCAGGCTGGAGTGCAGTGGTGCAATCAGTGCAACCTCTGCCTCTGGGCTCAAGTGATCCTCCCACCTCTGCCTCCTAAGTAGTTGAGAGCACAGGTGTGTGCCACCACACCAGCACATTTTTTTGTATTTTTGACAGTGCTGGGGTTTCACCATGTTTCCCAGTCTGGTCTTGAACTCCTGAGCTCAAGCTATCCACTTGTCCCAAAGTGCTGGGATTACAGGCGTGAGCCACTGTGCCAGGCCCAGCATTCATTCTGGAGGGTCCATAGCACTTCTGGTTTCCCTGATTAGTCTGAGATTGGTGAGATGTCTTTGAAAAGGGCACAGTGGTTGGCAAACAGGTTGCCCAAGGACGATCGGATAGGCCTCAGCAAGGTGGCTTCTGCGGGTGAGACGCATAGTCCCGTGTCCACCCCACTGGGCTCTCTCCTGGCAGAGCAGGCAAGCCTTGGGATCTAGAGAAAAAATCTCTAATGACTCTGGAAGGTCCCCTGTTACTTCTTTCCCCTGCTTGTAATCCAAAGTTCAGTAAAACTGGCACTCATCCTGGAAGCAAAAGAAAGTAACAGCAGAGAATGGCTGCCTGTGCTCACAGCCAGGATTTCACAACAGTGTGCAACAGCTTCCTGAGCTCGAGGACTGAATGTGGAGTAGAGGTGCTAAAACACCAAGCATCCTAATACAATCCTCATATATTCCAGAGAGCCATGCTGACACAGAAGTGGGGCTGCCTGCCACCCCGGCTGTGCCATTCGTGGGTCCCAGTGCAAAACCAATGTGCCAGGCCCCTTGTTAAAAATCCTTCAGAATCAGCATCAGCAGAAAATAAAATCACACCTGAGGCTCCTCTGAGCAGGGAGCCCGTGGGCTACGCGGGCCTCACCCCCAGGAAGCCCATCCTACTGCTTGGGAGCGCTCAGCTACTTGGATAATTAAATGCACGGAGCTGTTCCCTTCTCCAGCATTCCTGTGAGTTAAACCCTCTCCTAGACAAACACCACCTCGGCAACCAGGTTTCTTTTCATTCCCTTGGTAACCTGCGCATGACTGGGTGGTTAGCTATTTTCAGAGTCTCACACTGAATACAGAGAGATAGGAAACATCAGAAAGGGAAATTTCTCCCCCCTTTTCATTGCACGTGTTTCTATAGGAAAGCAGTGGAAATAAAGCTGCCTGCTGAGTCCTCTCTTTCATTTCTAGTGTGCATGCAGCAGGCAGAGCTACGGACCTATGCATCTTGGTTGTAAAAGGAATTATTCCACTAATGGGTTTGTATAAGCAAGAAGAATAAAGCATCCAAATATCAAGTGGAGACAGGCTACAGAGAAAACCACGCGTTTGATCACGATACGTGATCCAGACTCTTACCAGGTATTATCTAGACTCTTATTTGGCATCCCTAGAAGAGTCCCGAAAACAGGGGGGAAGTCTCCATTTACCATCTGGAAATCATTTCCTCTTGTATCTTCAATCCCCTGTCCAGGAAGGTGTGTGACTAGTGTTAATGCTCAGAAAACGAAACTTAAGATGAATGGTCTGAAGAGCCACTCCATTTAGATAAACTGAGAAGTATAAAGGGAATAAATGTTTGTGTGATTTATCATCCGTGTCTCAAAAGCAAGTGATAAAATGACTGATTCCTGCTGGAATGCAGATGGAGGCAGGACAGCCTCAGGAGGGCCCAGGGCTGCCTGTCTGGGCCACACCAGCACAGGGAGGAGGCTCAGTGTGAGGGAGGAGCAGGAGCTGGAGGAACAGGTGGGAACTGCTGATGCCTGTTAGTTCTCCAGGATACTCCTGCTGACTGAGGCTGCACAGATGTTTTAAGAGAATCTCCAGCAAGAAGACTCCTGGACACCTAACACCCTGCCCCCTGCAGCAATTTATGACCTAGGGGACTCTGTCTGGAAATACAATTGCAGAAGCCTGAGAGGCAGGACAGCCTCTGGGTGCTGAGGAGGAGGCTGGGGCACCAGCCAGCACAGCAGGTTTCCTTTTTCATTTAAGTTAAACATGAGAAGGCTTTGGATTAAAATGTTTTGCAGGCCTCACTCCCCAATCCTTGTAAGACTCTCCTTCAACTTGAACACGAAACACCAGATTACACCCCACTGAGCCCCACTTAGCATCAGACAGGGCACCAACTGTGGAGGAGGAGAGCACTGCCCATTCCCTCAGGGCTGCAGCTCCAGCTTTGCCAGGTTGCTGAGGACACAGCTCTGAGCACCTGCAGCCTTGAGCCCGGGGAAGCCTCACAGGGAGACAGAATCCGATAAGAAAGATGCACACTCCATCCTCAGAGAAATGGAAGATGGATTTCCTGCCCATTTAATCAGGAACCAGAAATTGTTAATATCCAGGACATACTAGAAATATTTTGCATTTCAGAATAAAAGTAAAGCAACATTTTAAATTAAAATCTATGTTCTGAACTCAATTGTTAAAATAAAATAATATAATAAATCAATAATCCCCAAGGGTTAATATATGCAAGGAAGGTTCATAATTCTGTTTTGCCATGGATAATTTTGCTTTATAGACTAGATACATAACTATTATGAATTTATTTCTCCTTTTACAGCAACAACAATCAGAGCCAAGATTTAGTGAGTGTTTATCACACCTAAGAGCGTTTATGTGAAATCCTCACCTTATACTTGGAGACAGGAGACCTGGATCCCACTGAAGTGGGGGGGCAGGGTTGAGCCCACGGAGGCAGGCAGTATTGCTGCTGCACCTTTGACAGGATGCAGTGCTGCCAGTGCCTTTGTCTGTCTCTGGCCCATGGACATAATGCCTGCCAACCAAACCACTCCACAGAAAGAATTCCAACGCAGGAGAGTTGCGGGAAGAGAGCCTGGAGATCTTGTTTCTCCTGGGAGACAGAAACTTCCTGGGCCCCACTTGGGATCAGGCTCCTGCTATTTGCGGGTGATGGATGGGTGGTGGGGAGATCCACTTGATTTTTCTTAAGATTCTCCCAGCCAGGAAAGCATGGCAGTGGGTTCACAGAGAGGCTTCTGTAGTGTCTCTAAGTTTCCCCTTTTCGGAGGGCAATATGAACATTTCAAAACATGAGGTCCACACATCAAAGGGTGCCATTGAATGGAGGCCTCAGGTTTTACTGAAGTGGGTTTGGGGAAGCCTCAGTCTCAGGATTCTACTTGCTGCGATACATCAGCTTCCCCTAGACTGGCCCTCTGCTGCCAGACTGCACTCTTCTTCCAGCTTACGGTGCTCTTGCCAGCATGTGTGTATGAAATTGTGTTAGAAAGAGTTAAGTACAGAAGACAGGACCCAGCAGAATTCAGGGATATCTTCGGCTGCAAATCTCTGAATACCAGAAAGACCAAGAGTAGAGAGGCAGAGGCAGAGGAAGCCAAAACAAGAGGAACCACAGGGCAAGATGGGTCACCTATATGGAAAAAATAGTAACTTCCAAAGGCTCCTCTAGAGGTGCAAGATCATCTGCCCCTTATGATGGGAGGGAGGGCAGAGCGGGGGGATGGAGGCGCAGGGAGATGTTGGCAAGAGGAAGGGCTGGTCATTGTTTCCTTCCCTTTAGTCTGAGGTCCCAGATGGAGTGTGGGGCAGGACGATGGAGGATACAGGAGGAGACTGGAGGGGATGTGAACCCGGTGTCCTGGAGGTGGGGAGCAAATGACCCAGGGACAGATGTAAGGATGTGTGCCATCCTTGGGTGAGCACACTGTAGAATGAGAACATGGGATTTTGGGGTATCATTTAACTGCTGAGCACCATGTGCAGAGTGGGTCAAGAGTTGGGGGGATGCAGGCTGGGGTGACCAGGGCAGTATGTAGGAGGGAGGGTGAAGAAAGGCAGCTCAGGGGCCAGTGAGGGGAGGGTTCCAGCACTGCCAAGGACTTTGGCCTGGTGGGGACTCCAGGGTCCTGAGCAGTGAGTGATGGGAAGACCAACCCCCCAGTGAGACAGAAGGACAACTTCAGTGTGGCTTCTGAAGCACAGGAGCTGCATGGCAAGAGGCATGGCCTGTCTGGTGAGGGGTGTTCAGGACCGAGGCATCACAGGTGAGGTGTATATGAGCTCCGAAAGTGGCTGAGCTGCACCAACTAGACCCAGTAGGCATGGCTTAACAAGGGAGCGGACAGTTCCCTTTGTATGACTCTGAGCTGGTGGGCATCAGTGGAGCAGGGGAGGGTGGTCCTGCTCCAGATCACCAGGCTCGGTTGCCTCCATCTTGGTCCTCCACTCCTCTAGGAGGTGACCCTTGCCCGAGGGGCTGCAGCTGCTCACTAAGTCCAGGCCTTGGTGCAGCCACAGGGGTGGGCAGAGGAAGAGGAAAGAGCAGCTGCCTCTTGAAGGCTCAGCATTGAGGGCACAGGCTCGCATCCCATGGGCCAGACCTCAGCCTGGGAGGACAGAAACCCTGTCCAGAAGGGATCCATGTGCATGTGAGTATATGCAGTATATGGGGGAGGGGCTTCTATTAACAAAGACGGGAAGGAGAGATTGACCTTGAGGAATACCTCTGGGCAATTATTGTCGACAACAGGAGCAAGAGACTGAAACAGGGAGACCATTTGAGTGAACAGTCAAGGAACAGAGAGGTCGGTACATTGGAAGGACCGCACAGGAGAATTTAGTGTTGACAAACTGACCACATCAGTAGCAGCAGCTGTGGTGACCAAGCGTCTGATGAGACATTCACCTGCAGCACTATGGTGAGTCAAGAATACCACAAACGCTCTTACCTTGGGGTCTTCCCAAGGGAGCTCCTGAAGGAGGCTTTACTTAGGACATATGTGGAAACACGCAAATGTGGTTTAGACGTATTAAGGACCAGTTGATTCCAGAAGCTTTGTGATGTCTGAGTAGTGCCTGCTTCTCAATGGTGGCAATCCAGACAGGACCTGTCAGGCTTCTCTACAGAGCAACCTCAAGGGAGATTGGGGTCACAGAGCTTATAATGATGGCATGTGACTGCACACATTTTCTTTTTGTCATCTCACAGCTGGGCAAACTGAGACATAAAGAAGTGAAGCCACGTCCCCACGGCCACACCACAAGCCTGAAGTGTTTCCCCCTGGCCTAATGGAACCATGGCTCATCCATGTCTCCTACGAACACCTACGGAGGTCCCACATGAGCCAGGCACGATTCTCATCCCTTGGGATAGGTCAGTGGACAAGCAAAGATCCGATTCTCATAAGGGAGTGGGGCAGGAAAGTGCTGGGAGGAGAAGGGTTGGGTCCCTGGTGAGGGCTCCACTCTCAGGCCTGTGCCCACGGACCTAGTGAGGACAGGCATTTCTGTTTTTATGCCCAAATATTCTATTTTCCAAGACTGCCCTTGCCCACAATGCCCCCATCCTGTGCCTATAAAAACCCTGAGACCCTAGTGGGCACTAGACAAGCAGCTAGAGGTCAAGAAAAACACATCGGTGGAAAAGCACACGGACAGGCAGCAGCGGATGCTGGCAGACCATCAGCCAGAGTTTGTCCAGAACGGTCCGAGGACAGCTCAGCTGTGGAGCAGCCCAACTCCATGGGAAGGACCACCTTCCCACTCCATCCCCTTCCTGGCTCCCCATTCACCTTGCTGACAGCTACCTGCACTTGGTAAAACCTTGTACTCATTCTCCAAGCCCATGTGTAATCCAGATTTCCTAGTATACCGAGGCAAGAACCCTCTACAGAGAGCCCTCTGTCCTTGGGATAAGGCGGAGAGTCTAACTGAGCTGACTGACACGAGCTGCCTAGGGATGCCCAAACTGGAAGATCACACGGTAACACATGCCCACTGCCAGTTCAGCAGCTGTAAACATTCACCCCTCGACGCTGCGGTGGGGTCGGAGCCCCACGCCCTGCCTGTCTGCCTGCTCCTTCTAGAGGTTTGAGCAGTGGGCCACCAAAGAAGCGAGCCACACCCTCATCGCAGGCCCTTCGAGGGGGATGAGGGAGCTCCTCCCATTTCAACTCCAAAGGGATTTTTCATATAGTAAGTTTGAATGTTTTACACCAGGAACAAAGATTTATCTAAATGGATACAAGAGATGCGGACGACAGCCTTGGATAATGGTTGAGGGTAAGGGCGAGTTTGCCTGACCACGTAGGGCTGCTGAGATTTCCGTGATTGAAATTCAGTATAACTGTATTACGGTGTTGCTTGGAAAGTGGTATTTTGACAGATTTGAAACAGGGTGAGACAATATGGAAACAGCAAACACTAAGAGTGACAGTGAACGAGCAGCCTCGTAGCCTCCAGTTGAGCACGCTCTACCTGAGGTTTGGTTTAAGAAGAGTCTGGGTAGGCCAGGCACAGTGGCTCACGCCTGTAATCCCAGCACTTTGGGAGGCCGAGGCGGGTGGATCATGAGGTCAAGAGATCGAGACCATCCTGGTCAACAAGGTGAAACCCCGTCTCTACTAAAAATACAAAAATTAGCTGGGCATGGTGGTGCGCCCTGTAGTCCCAGCTACTTGGGAGGCTGAGGCAGGAGAATTGCCTGAACCCAGGAGGCAGAGGTTGCGGTGAGCCAAGATCGTGCCATTGCACTCCAGCCTGGGTAACAAGAGTGAAACTCCGCCTCAAAAAAAAAAAAAAAAAAAAAAAAAGAATCTGGGAAACACCAGGAAGAGAAAGCCCCTGGAGGAGAAGAGTTCCCTTCTCACTAGAGCCGTCCCCAACGTGCCAGGTTTCCTCTCACTGTGAGTGCCGAGGGGGACTTATCTGTGAGCAGTATGGGGGAGATGGCAAGAAAGAAAACAACCAACCAACAGGCAGACTGCAGCAATGGGCAACCACGGTTTAAATGAACTCTTCTGCTCTCTCCAAGAAAGCACTGAAGCAGCTGCCAGCATGGTCCCCAGCTGGCAGGACACAGGCCCGTCCTAGGGAAAGGCCACAGTTGCTCCCTCTGCCGCTGCCTTTGCTTTTCTCTGCTGCCCTGGGGCCACCAGCTGTCCTGCTTTCTACGCCTGAGTCCTGTGAGGTTTGCAGATGCAAAGGAGCCTCTTCAGGGGTGTCCCAGCTATCACTTCAGAGCTGATTATGTGATATTTCAAAGCACACAATTAAGATCCCAGACAACGGTAACTTCTTCCCGCGCTGGGGTGAGTTTTCTCTAGCATTCTCTCTAGATGGTCTTCACTCAGTAGACTGGGGCTGCCTAGATTGCCAGGGTACGCTTGATCCATTAACATGACCAGCCTGAGAAATATCATGCAAGCACTCATCAACATTTCCAACTACCCTGAGCTTTACCATTAACATTCTGACGGATTGGCTTCCACATGGAACCACATGCCCAGTCCCTCTGGCCTGTGAACGTCACATACGCACTCACACACATATGCACACGCACACACACATGCACACACAATTTCTTCAAGTCTAATTTAGTGGTTTCTCCGCTTCACGCTGGTAACTAGGTGCCTTGAGGAGCCACAGATGCTTCTTCTTTAACAAACCTGAAGTATACACAGGATGGAAAGAAACTCAGCACAGAAAGCAATGTTTCCAACTTCCCCATGGCAAGGCAAGGACCTGCAATCAAGGTCACCGTGATGTCAACACCAACTGGAACACAAGGAGACCCCACTGTCCAGGCAGCAGGGGTGGGAGGTCAAGCGAGTGTAGCAGCTGACAATGTTCTGTCCTTGGCCAAACTCTAACCACGTTCCCCAGAGCTCTCTTCACCACGAGGCCGCACCTTGGCCTCTAAAGTCATGAATAAACACAAACATGGTTTCTAACAGCTCAAAGCAACATCCCTAAGATGACCCTGGTCCCACTTAAAGGGCCTGTCTGAAAAATCTCAAGGCTTCCCAAGAATTTCCTGTCTGCTCCGGCTGACATCTGAAGAGAGGACCCCTGTCTCCCAGTCTCTGTGGGAAGGCGGGAGCGTCACTTCGATGATCACTAGCCGGCAAACCAAGATAGATTTCACAGGCACCAACCCTCCTTCATGCTTTTTGTAATTCTTCCCCTCTTCATTCTGTGCCTCTAAAGACCCCAGGCTCAGTTGGTAGGAGGGGAAATGGCCTGGCTTCAGGGAAGAGACTTCCTGTTTTCAGGAGAAGATGACCTGCCATTCTCATCCCCTCTCCAGCACACCTCTCCGCTGAGAACTGTTTTCATTGCTGAATACAATTCTCCACCCTCACCATCTTCAATCATCAAGCATGACCTCATTCTTCTTGGATGCTGGACTAGAGCTTGGGACCCACTGAGTGTGGGTACCAGAAAGGCTGTCACACTGGCCCTTTGCCCCTGATGGTGGAAGGCAGCTGCCCCACACTACAGCGTCAGGGGCTGACCGAGCTGCTAACACACCTCCGTCCACTGGGCTGTGGACAATGGAACTGAAAGAGCTAATTAGCACATTGACACGCCCTCTGGAGATTTGGGGTTTGGGCACCCTTGCCTGGGTGCCACCATGTTCCTCTCTTGGCAACACGCCTGATCTGGCGTGGGCTCTGCACTCAGCTTTCTCCTGTATCTTCAGAGTGGCCAGCTGGATCCTGTACTCATTTTGCTCACATGCTTCCTCCCACGAGGGGCTCAGCACAGCAGGCCGAGGAGATTAGGTGTCCCTGCTGGGAGTCCAGCAAAGGGGCAGAGAAAAATCCTGCATCACCTTTCACAACCCTCTGTGATGTGTCCCGGTGTAAAGATGAAGAAAGTGAGGACCAGAAGGATCAAGGTTTTGCACAGACTTGATGGCTCCCAACAGCCCAGTAGGACCGTGGCTGCCTCTAGGGGTCTTTCCCCACCTCCTGCCTCAGAGAACCCAAGCTTGGGTTTCGGAACTCTTAGGGGCAGCAGCAGTGAGAGTAGAGCAGGATGACAAGCGCCCCGTTTTTTTGTGGCTCCAGCCCTCACCCCTGCATGTTTGCAGGGCACTGAGGAATCCAGGGTCCCTTCCCCTGGTAGGCCTTGTGATGGGTTCTTCTAGCAGGTTTCATTTGGCAAGAAAAGCACCCACTAGTGAACAGCACAGCAGGCTGAGAGAATGCATCACTACCACCATGGTCTGTTATCACTCCTGCCAGCCTGCAACTGATTAAAGCACAAATACAACCAACAGGACACCGTTCTAAGAATGTCCACTTACAATCACAAACATTTCCAGACCACTTCCCGCCCAAACATACTCCCTAGGTCCCTTGTCGAGGCAGCTCTTGTCCCCTTTGCTTCTCCGCTGTTATGAGTGACGCGATGGCAATCAGCACTTCTCTTTCTAAACTCAGGAACTCCAAGACTCACTGAAGGTATCTGCAAACTGGGAAACCTGCTTCAATGGACACGGTGCTTCTTACCTGGGAGGACAGGCAGATACTTTGCAAGGCACCACCCCTGTGACGGGTCGGGTCTTGGGATTGCAGAAGGACATATTTACTTGAAACTTCAGATCTCTGTAGCAGCCCTCTCTCACGGTCATCTGTCCTGTAGGAAAGGAAGAAATGTAGAATAAAGACTCACATGTTGCCCCACAATAGAAGGCAGGTGAAGAGCTAATAAAATCTTTTTTAAAAAGTCTTAGCCATATTTACATGTCTCTGTGTTAATGACCAACCGGCCAACTATTAATATTCCACTTTTCTCACTTGTCTTTGTAAGTTGTCATTAGCGAACTTCATTCATTCTAAGATGCACATACTGTCCCTCCATATTTTTATTTTAACATCTTTAGAGTCAACGTTTGTTTTGCGATTGATGTCATCATACATGTGACGAAATTTACTGGTTTGTTTTCTGCTCTTTCCATAGTTGAAAACACCAGCTGTTTTTCAGCAGAAACACCAATATTAAATATACCTGTTTCCCATTTCCATTTGAGATGACAACAAGAAACGGTAACACATCAGCAGGAAACACAGACAGCAGAATGACAAGCCGTTTGTCACCAGAGAATCCGTAGAGCTCAGTGTGAAAGGCAAACTTTCACAGTCATGACTCAGGTGTTGCGTAGAAGGAAGTCAGTGGAAATGGAAGTGTACTTGATCCTCAGCCTTCACCTATTCAAGACTTTGTGAACTTCTCTATATTTGCTCAACATTTCAATTAATTAAATTTACCCCAAAGGGACTTTAACATAAGTAAGGGATCAGGAGTAGTCAGTTCATCAGGACAGAAAGTAGTGGTGGTTGCCAGGGTCCTGAGGAGGGGGAATTAGGAACTAACGTCTAGTGGACACGGAATTTCCACTTGAGAAGATGAAAACGTTCTGGAGACGATGGTGATGGCTACACATCAACGCGAATGCACCTCACAGTACTAAAATGTACATTCAAAAATGGCGAAAGTGGCAAATTTCACATATATTTTTCCACAATAAAAAACAGACTATAACTAAAAGACACTTTGAGGAATGATGTTAAAGACTGAATGCAGGGCCAGGCATGGGGGCTCACACCTGTAATCCCAGCACTAGGAAAGGCTTAGGCATGTGAATCGCTTGAGTCCACGAGTTTGAGACCAGTCTGAGCAATGTGGCAAAACCCCGTCTCTACAAAAAATACAGAGACCAGCCAGGCATGGCGGTATGCACTTGTAGTCCCAGGTACCGGGGAGGCCGAGGGAGGATCGCTGGAGCCTGGAAGGCAGCAGTTGCAGTGAGTCGAGATGGCACTTCGCTGCACTCCAGCCTGGATGACAAAGGGAGACCCTGTTTCGAAAAAGTTAAGGAGTAGGGGAAAAAATAAATAGAACCAAACTAGTGTTGAATTAAAGTTAACACAAAATATATTTAGATCTAAAAATGATTTTATCGCTGCACTTGGAAAGGCCGATGAAGGAGTCCTACAGGTTGGATGGAACTCCTGTTCTCATTCCTCTGCAGCCCAAGCCGTGTACAACTCAGACAGACTTCGACAACTCAGAGTTTGTTCATAAGGAGATACCACAAAGAGATTGTCTCAGAGGAGCAAAGGAGCGGGGTGTAGACACCAGGCACAAAAATCTCTAATGCCAGTTCCACGGAAGTCAAAACCCTACTGGCTTAAGGAAAATTGAAAGTCTCTAAAATATACATTGAAAACAAGTTTGACATTTTGGCGTTGCTTAGTCAAAAGGAATAAGGCCATTCAGAAGAGAAACTTGTACTCCATACAGTATCCATTTTCTTAAGTGTAAAGAGGAGGGTATGTCCCCTAAGTTCTAAAGCAGAGAGCCCCTGTAGGAACTCAGGGTTCCAAGCCACAAACCACCCATTTCCTTTAGCCTTTTGAGCACTGATAAAGCAGAAAGAGAGATTACACAGGACCCTCGCAGTTCTGTAAAATCCGTCATCTCTCTGCTAACCTGGCAGTTATATATTTAACCCAGGTAACTGCTTTTTACGTGGTGCCCCCTTCAGGTGAATTTTGCAATTATTTCTTTGATTTTAGCGATCTCCCGTCAGGAATAGGTTATTTAAAAATGACCTTGAGGCCGGACACAGTGTCTCATGCCTGTAATCCCAGCACTTTGGGAGGCCGAGATGGGCAGATCACAAGGTTAGGAGTTCAAGACCAGTTTGACCAATAAGCCTGTCTCTACTAAAATACAAAAATTAGCTGGGCGTGGTGGCGCATGCCTATAATCCCGGCTACTCAGGCGGCTGAGGCAGGAGAATTGCCTGAACCTGGGAGGTGGAGGTTGCAATGAGCCAAGATAGTGCTACTGAATTCCAGCCTGGATGACAGAATGAGACTTTGTCTCCAAAAAAAAAAAAAAAAAAAAAATGATTTTGATACACACTCTAGAAATGTAAGAAAATTATTTAATCATATTGAACCTCTTGAAGAAGATTGTTTCTATGAAAGAACAAGATTTAAACCACTATAAACCAACAGCAAGAAGGCCAAGGTGGCATTCTTTGAAGACGGACTTCAATCCCGTGGGGCAACGGAAAGGCAGCACTGGTAAGTTTGCAGCTTCAGCATCTGTTCTAAAAGATCAATTTAGAAAAATCGAAGATGGATTTGGGATTGGTCTTTGAGTGTCTAACATCTCCCCAGGCAGGTGGAGTGGCCTTTGAAAGGGGGTGAGACAGCGGGGTGAGAGAAATGCTAAAAGAAAATAAAAACAGGCCGGGCGCGGTGGCTCAAGCCTGTAATCCCAGCACTTTGGGAGGCCGAGGCGGGTGGATCACGAGGTCAAGAAATCGAGACCATCCTGGTCAACATGGTGAAACCCCGTCTCTACTAAAAATACAAAAAATTAGCTGGGCATGGTGGCGCGTGCCTGTAATCCCAGCTACTCAAGAAGCTGAGGCAGGAGAATTGCCTGAACCCAGGAGGCGGAGGTCGAGGTGAGCTGAGATGGCGCCATTGCTCTCCAGCCTGGGTAACAAGAGCGAAACTCCAACTCAAAACGAAAAAAAAAAAGAAGTAAAGAAAAGAAAAAAAAACTTGGGATTCCAATTCACTACATTGAAAGGAAAATTTAAGCTGAAAGCTGAGTCATGCAAAAAGCACCTTTCCTTTTGTTCCTAACAAGAAGGCTGCAGATACAAGGTTAAACCCCTCCGAGGGTAGCTACCCATGACCACCTTATCATGTCCAGTGCCAATTTACTGAGCGAGATGCACACTCAATTGACAATTTCCTGCCTGTTCCTTTTCCCTTGCTACCTGTGGATCCAGTAATGGGACCATACCCTTAATCTTTCCCCTTCAGTCTGCTTCTCCCCTTTAAATATTGAAGCCCTCAAATTAAATCATCTTTGGAGAAAGGCACAGGCCACAGACTGTTTCTGAGATTCTGTATTCCTTTTTCCTGGCATATCCTTAACTTTGGCAAAATAAACTTCTAAATTGATCGAGACCTGTCTCAGATACTTTTTACAGTAAACAGGGTGGACTTCTAGAATTATGCTGCTCAGCTGCCTGAACCTCGATTCAGCAGATGTTTTGTTGTGTTGGAGACAGAGCCCAAGCAGAATCTGCAGAAGCCTGGGTGGGCACAGGATCCCGCTTCATCAGTGGTGCTGGACAAGGCTCAGTTGCGGCTCAGGTGGGACTCAGCGGGCCAGAGACATGCGCAGGTGTGTACAGGATCACAGAGGCTGTGCACGATGACCCAAATGGCTGCACAGTAAAATTCACTGCAAAAGGAAGTGATGTCCAGAAACTCATTGAGGTAGTAATGGTCCCTGAGATAGTAAGGGACCAGCTCTGTGAACCATCATGTCACACCCAGTCCAGTCATGGGTACCGAGGGGTGGGCAATGATACGCCCCAAATCCCTTGTAGTTGAGGCCTCACAGCAGCTCCTGCTCTCAGGAAGGAGGAGCAGCACTGTTCTGGATCAGCTTCTGTTTTCCAGCAAATGAATGTCCTTTTTAAAATGGCATTTCCTTTTAAAAATATACATACACATGTACACATTCCTGCCGCTTCAACACCCCCCGACCCGGGCAGGTGGAGTGGCCTTTGAAAGGGGGCAAGACAGTGGGGTGAGAGAAATGCTAAAAGAAAATAAAAAACTTGGAATTCCAATTCACTACATTGAAAGGAAAATTTAAGCTGAAAGCTGAGTCATGCAAAAAGCACCTTTCCTTTTGTTCCTAACAAGAAAGCTGCTGATACAAGGTTAAACACCTCCTGCACAGATTCAAAGCCCATCTTTCTGTTTTTAAGCTCTGGACTTCCTAGTTGTGCTCTTCTTTTTTTTTTATTTTTTATTTTTATTTTTATTATTATTATTTTTTTTAAATTTTTATTGCATTATAGGTTTTGGGGTACATGTGCAGAACGTGCAAGATAGTTGCATAGGTACACACATGGCAGTGTGTTTTGCTGCCTTCCTCCCCTTCACCCACACTTGGCATTCATCCCCAGGCTATCCCTCCTCAGCTCCCCCCGCTGTCCCTCCCCCATTCCCCCAATATATCCCAGTGTATAGTAGACCCCCTCTCTGTGTCCATGTGTTCTCATTTTTCTCACCCGCCTATGAGTGAGTATATGCGGTATTTCTTTTTCTGTTCTTATGTCAGTTTGCTGAGAATGATGTTCTCCAGATTCATCCATGTCCTTACAAAGGACACAAAATCATCATTTTTGATTGCTGCATAATATTCCGTGGTGTATATGTGCCACATTTTCCCAGTCCAGTCTATCATCGATGCTGGGACCCTGCCCTGAAACCTTTCCTTTGTCCTCTGACTCCCCAGGGCAGTCCACCTGCTGTTTTCTCCATCCGGAGTGCTGTCCTCTACAGCCCTGCCTCTGAGCTTACCCAGCGTGTTTCTTCTCATCCCTTTCAATCAGACCCAGACACACCAGCTTCTCTTGATTCCTTGGCTCACTGGTTCTCAAGCTTGAGTGTGTATCAGAGCACCCTGGAAGGGCTTGTTCATTCAAACATGGAGTGCCAGGCTCTACTTCTAGATTTCAGCTGCAGCAGGTCTGTGGTTTGGTCTTAGAATTTGCATTTCTAACAAAGGCTTAGTTGCTACTGCTCTTGCTAGACCAAGTAACTACACTTTGAGAAGTGTTAAGTCAGCTCTGGGCGAACTTAGAAGCCACCACTGATTCCTGTTTCAGTTCACCCAGGTGTGAGGAGTGCACACAGCTCCTAAGATCCCCGGGATCTCTGGAGTATGGAACTTTCAGTTCCCACTCCCCCACCTCACCAACCTCCAGAGAGGGGAGAGAGATGGGTAGTTGATAAACATATCCACATGGTGGGGGTGGCACATCTCAACTCCATGGCGATGGAAGCTCCTGTGCTTGGGACTGTTCGAGACCTCAAGACCTATGCAACTCTTCATCATTTGTAACTTTGTAGTGAAACCATGATTGGAAATCAAGTGGCTTCTTGAGTTTCATGAGCCATTTTAGCAGATCAGCAAACCCGAAAGGGAAAGCCTGTGGGAACCCCTGACTTTGTAGGCGAGTTGTGGGGATCCATGAGACCCAAGACTGGAAACTCACATCGAGGGGAGGAAAGTCTTGGGGAATTGAGCTCTTACCCCTCCGGGGTTTGAAGCTAATTCCAGGTAGTCAGTATCAGAACTGAACTGAATTGTAGGACACTAAGCTAGCAGCATCTGGAGAATTGGAGAAATGGTTGTTAGTGTGGAAAAACCCCATCTATTTGGTGTCAGAAGTGCTGTGAGTAAAAACAGTTCATGTCAGGCTAGCTCAGCTTTATGCACAACTGTCCTGGGAAAATGATAGCAGTCACACCTTTCCCTCTCAAAGCCTCCCAGTTGTTTGCAGTACACCCCACTTTGCATCCCAGCAATTCATTACATGGTGACTCTAATTATAAGGCTCTGTTAACATTTACGTGGCATCCATTGGAACAGATTTCTCAGGGGCAGAGTGCATTTGTTATTCATTGTTACAATTTCAGTAGCATGCATGGGTTAGTTTGTCACTTCACTTAGTTTTTGAGCCACTGGGCAGTTCTGTTACATTCTTTAACTTCTAAGCTCGGACAAGTTAGTAGAGTATTAGCTAATACTTAGTCCCCACAAACATCATCAAAATAAGGACATATTCTTTGCTTTACATATTACTTAAGGGCAAGCTGGGGCACAATTTCGATGACTGACACATGTATCAATGCTGAGATGCAATTTGAAGATGCTTTATGAACTCACTTTCCACATGCTAACTAGGACTGAGAAATTATTAAATTAAAAAAAAAATGTTTGTTTAAAATTGTTTTACAGAAAATCTTATGGACTTCCTTAAGTGTAATAGTTATGATGACCCAATTTAAATAGGAAATATACAGAATAACCACACTATTTTTCTAAAACTGTTAGAAATTTAATGAATACAAATGAAAGTTAAACTGTTTCTCTATTTACACTTACTTTTCAGGTTCAAAATCCATTTTAACCAAACTTTCATGGCTTTTTTAGGAGGTGTGATTTTATAAACAATGGCTTCAGTTTGGTTTCCTGTTTTGAAATTGAAAACATGTGAAATTCAAATCTTCTGTTCAAGTCTGAACAAAGAATTATGCCTTTATGATCACTGATGATTCTGAGCAAGGTACAGTCTCTCAATAACTAAGCAAATAAGAAATTTGTTTTGCTTTGAAATAAACACAGAAGTTGGCTTTATTAATATACTTTCTTTCTTTCTTACTGGAGACATTTGTTTGGCTTCACACTTAAGCTGCCTCAGTGTGGGCCATGTCCCAGTTTCAAGTCATAGAACTTTTACCTGCTAACTGGATAACAGGGAAGCCTGGATCTAGTTAGTCATGTGATAATTTAGTAACAACGTAATAAAAAATATACAAAACTCAATGAAAAGCACTGTGTTTGTCCAATGTATGTGCAAGTCTTGCCTCCGCCAGTTAATTTTTAGCTGTGACCTTAAAGATCTTTCGTTTTCCTTAATGACATGTTACTAACATTTTAGGCAACAACATTCCTTGTTATGCAGCACAGCAGTGCATGTTGCAAGACTTTGAGCATCCCTGGATCCTACCCATTAAATGTCAGCAGCATCCCTCTCCCAGTTACAATGACGACTAAAATACTGCCACAGGTTTCCAAATGCACATTATGAGAGACAGCAGACTCTTCAGTTGAAAACACTGACATATGACAAGCACATAAGATAACTATATAATTAGGAAACAACAGCAGAATGTACAGTGTCCCTTTGAAAGTTTTAGCAATTAATGGAAATAGAGAAGTTAGCAGGTTATAAAAAATTTACTTAAGAAAATAATGATTAAAATGATAAAAAAAGATAATCTGTGGAATGTAGCTAAAGCAGTATTCAGAGGACAATTCATGGCCTTAAATACTTATGTCAATAAATGAGTAAGAATGAAAATAAGTGAACTAAATATTTTAATTAGGATGTTACGAATAAAGGATAGCCCAAGAAAGCAGAAAGAGAAATTTGATATAAAAACAGAAGTTAATATATTAGAAACAGAAGTCAATATACTGAATGTAAAAATGTACAACTTTTCATACCTTCTTCCACACTCTCCTCCGTATCACAAGAAAATCAGGAGTACATTTTCTAACTCTCTTGTCTGTGAGGCTTTCAGTTAGATCCCACCAATCAGAGGCACTAACATGAGATTTGGAAGGTGGGAGTGAGAAGCCACATGCTCCCATCTCTGGAAGCAGTGGATGTAAGGATGGGCTTTGGCAGATGCAAAAGTCTGTGGTCACCTTTGGGCATTTTCTAGGAATCATTTGCTCCACTGCTGGATTATCTGTAATCATCACCCATGATCTCTAAAATTTTCTGCAACTTTCTGGCTTTTCAAAATCCAGAGTATCTCTGAGAGCCACAGATGTCTGGCTTTTACTCCTTCAATCTTTCTATTTTATAAACAACCAATCCTCTGTATTAAATAACTTACTGCTTGAAATATATAGAATGGTTTCTATTTTCTTGATGAAACTGTCACTGATATGTTGACTTCATGAAGTAAATAAGTAGTAAGCACAAATGAGCAAGATAAGAAATGAGAATAAGAAAATATTTACATATAGAAGAAATGAAAATAATCTAATGGGCTAGTGTTTTCAAATATATAAAAATTAAGTTTTAAATTCTACATTTAAAAAGATGGTGTTTTTAATTAGAAAAACTACCTCCAGAAGGGATAAACAATCTAAGTAGTCTAATTAGCATAATAATAAAATAAAAATTTATCAAAGATTTAAATCCTTCAAAAACAATAGATACAGATTCTGCAAATACATTTTACCAAATATTAGGAGATAGATAACACCAAAGCTATTAAAGTTTTCCAGAGCATAAAAAATAGGAAAGGTTTCCAATACTTATGGAAATGAATGTCTCATATTTTAGCACATAAAATAAAACTACAGTTCAATAATACTTAGGAGTATTAATGTGAAAAATGCTAAATAAGCTAAGAGAAGGAAGGATCAAGTAGCATATTAGAAATAAATACATCACCAGATAATGATTCATAGCAGGAATGCAAGGATGGTTCAATGTTAAGAACAGATGTTAATATATTTCACCATTTAGTGGATTAAAGGACAAATACAAACTCCATCATAAATGTAACAAAGTTCAGCATGTCATAAATTTATCCTCCATTTTTGATAAAAACATTAATAAAACAGATGACAGATGGATATTTACTCGCATCAATATATCTGCATATTTGTACGAGTTTGTGTGTTTATGTGTGTATATCTGTATCTATATATATAAATATAGGTACTTGAATGTTTATTTAAACCTAGAAGCTAGCATTATGGGAAACACTAGAACTACTCCCATTAAGGTCAGAAATAAAGAAAGAATTTTAACTATTATTAGTTAAAATTATTTTGGAAACACTGGCTGACACAATTGGACAAAATAAAAAGAACATAAGGAGTATGAAAGTTAAGATAAGAGGAAAGCTTATATGGTATGATTATGTATCTAGGAAGCTCAAGAGAATAGGCGTTAAGATGGGTTTGTTAACTGATTATTGGGAGTGGGGAAAAGAAAGGACTAGAAACGGGGAGAGCAAGATGAATAATCAGAGATTCTTGGGTAACCTGAAAAAAGTCAAGCCTGGATGTAAAAAGACAAGAGAAGTTTTTGAGGTAACTGGAAAATTGACTCCTGTTGCCACGACAGTATGAATTCACCACAATGGGGAAAACCAAGCAAAGGTGTCCTTCAGGCCACTGTAGGTGTGGTACTGACAAGGGAACAGAGATGGACGCAGAGATTTGCATGAAAAGGCACAAGCCCCTTCCTGGATAGTGATGATGAGGAAAAGCATTCAATGAGCCATCACTCTAAGGGAGAATACAAAGAAAGGAGGCCACTGATCTTGTTAGATAAGAATTCATGAGAGATCCAGGCCAGGCGCGGTGGCTCAAGCCTGTAATCCCAGCACTTTGGGAGGCTGAGGCTGGTGGATCATGAGGTCAAGATATCGAGACCATCCTGGTAGACATGGTGAAACCCCGTCTCTACTAAAGATACAAAAAATTAGCTGGGCACGGTGGCGCATGCCTGTAATCCCAGCTACTCAGGAGGCTGAGGCAGGAGAATTGCCTGAACCTAGGAGGCGGAGGTTGCAGTGAGCCGAGATTGTGCCATTGCACTCCAGCCTGGGTAACAAGAGCGAAACTCCGTCTCAAAAAAAAAAAAAAAAAAAAAAAGAATTCATGAGAGATCCAAAACTGACACCCTACCGTGAAAATTTAAAGAGCTAGAGGAGCAAGATCAAAAAAACTCAAAACCTAGCAGAAGACAAGAAATAACTAAGATCAGAGCAGAACTGAAGGAGATAGAGACACAAAAAACCCTTCAAAAAATCAATAAATCCAAGAGCTGGTTTTTCAAAAAGATCAACAAAATAGACAGACCACTAGCCAGACTGATAAAAAAGAAAAGAGAGAACAACCAAATAGACCTAATAAAAAACGATAAAGGGGAAATCACCACAGATTCCACAGAAATTCAAACCATCATCAGAGAATATTACAAATAACTCTATGCACATAAACTAGTAAACCTGGAAGAAATGGATAAATTCCTGGACACCCGTGTCCTCCCAAGCCTAAACCAGGAGGAAGCTGAAACTATGAATAGACCAATAACAAGGTCTGAAGTCGAGGCAGCAATTAAGAGCCTACCACACAAAAAGAGCCCAGATCCAGATGGGTTCACAGCCTAATTCTACCAGACACACAAAGAGGAGCTGGTACCATTCCTTCTGAAACTATTCCAAATAATCCAAAAAGAGGGAATCCTTTCCAATTCATTTTATGAAACCAACATCATCCTGATACCAAAACCCGGCAGAGACTCAACAAGAAAAGAAAACTTCAGGCCAATATCCATGATGAACATAGATGCAAAAATCTTCAATAAAATATTGGCAAGCCGATTGCAACAGCACATCAAAAACCTCATCCATCATGATCAAGTAGGATTCATCCCGGGGATGCAAGGCTGGTTCAACATATGCAAGTCTATAAATGTAATTCACCACATAAACAGAACCAAAAACAAAAACCACACGATTATCTCAATTGACGCAGAGAAGGCCTTTGACAAAATTCAACAGCCCTTTATGCTAAAAACCCTCAATAAACTCGGCATTGATGTATCGTATCTCAAAATAATAAAAGCTATTTATGACAAACCAACAGCCAATATCGTACTGAATGGGCAAAAACTGGAAGCATTCCCTTTGAAATCCGGCACTAGGCAAGGATGCCCTCTCTCACCACTTCTATTCAATATAGTACTGGAAGTTCTAGCCAGAGCAATCAGGCAAGAAAAGGAAATAAAGGGTATTCAAATAGGAAAGGAGGAAGCCAAATTGTCTCTATTTGCAGACGACATGATACTATATATAGAAGACCCCATCGCCTCAGGCCAAAAACTCCTGAAACTGATAAGCAACTTTGGCAAAGTCTCAGGATATAAAATCAATGTGCAAAAATCACAAGCATTCCTATACACCAATAACAGACTTAAAGACAGCCAAATCAAGAACGAACTGCCATTCACAATTGCTAAAAGAGAATAAAATACCTAGGAATACACCTTACAAGGAATGTAAGGGACCTCTTCAAGGAAAACTACAAACCACTGCTCAACGAAATAAGAGAGGACACAAACAGATGGAGAAACATTCCATGTTCGTGGTTGGGAAGAATCAATATCGTGAAAATTGCTATAGTGCCCAAAGTAATTTACAAAATCAACACTATCCCCATCAAGCTACCATTGACTTTCTTCACAGAACTGTAAAAAACCACCTTGAACTTCATATGGAACCAAAAGAGAGCCCACATAGCCAAGTCAATCCTAAGCAAAAAGAGCAGAGCAGGAGGCATCACACTACTGGACTTCAAACTATACTACAAGGCTACAGTAATCAAAACAGCATGGTACTGGTACCAAAACAGAGACATAGGCCAATGGAACAGAACAGAGGCATCGGAGGCAACACAACATATCTACAACCATACAATCTTTGATAAACCTGAGAAAAACAAGCAATGGGGAAAGGACTCCCTGTTTAATAAATGGTGTTGGGAAAACTGGCTAGCCATGTGCAGAAAGCAGAAACTGGACCCCTTCCTGACACCTTACACTAAAATTAACTCCAGATGGATTAAAGACTTAAACATAATACCTGGCACCATAAAAACCCTAGAAGAAAATCTAGGCAAAACCATTCAGGACATAGGAGTAGGCAAGGACTTCATGACCAAAACACCAAAAGCATTGGCAACAAAAGCCAAAATATACAAATGGGACCTAATCAAACTCCACAGCTTTTGCACGGCAAAAGAAACAGTCACTAGAGTGAATCAGCAACCAACAGAATGGGAAAAAAATCTTTGCAGTTTACCCATCTGACAAAGGGCTGATATCCAGAATTTACAAAGAACTCAAACAGATTTACAGGAAGAAAACAAACAAGCCCATCCAAAAATGGGCAAAGGATATGAACAGACACTTTACAAAAGAAGACATATATGAGGCCAACAAACATATGAAAAAATGCTCATCATCACTGGTCATTAGAGAGATGCAAATCAAAACCACATTGAGATACCATCTCACGCCAGTTAGAATGGCAATCGTTAAAAAATCTGGAGACAACAGATGCTGGGGAGGATGTGGAGAAATGGGAACACTTCTACACTGCTGGTGGGAGTGTAAATTAGTTCAGCCATTGTGGAAGACAGTGTGGTGAGTCCTCAAGGACCTAGAAATAGAAATTCCATTTTACCCAGCAATCCCATTACTGGGTGAAATAGAAATTCCATTTTACCCAGCAATCCCATTACTGGGTAGAGATCCCAAGGACTATAAATTGTTCTACTATAAGGACACATGCACACGAATGTTCATTGCAGCACTGTTTACAATAGCAAAGACCTGGAACCAACCCAAATGCCCATCGATGATAGACTGGACTGGAAAAATGTGGCACATATACACCATGGAATATTATGCAGCCATCAAAAACGATGAGTTTGTGTCCTTTGCAGGGACATTGATGAATCTGGAGAACATCATTCTCAGCAAACTGACACAAGAACAGAAAATGTAATACCGCATATTCTCACTCATAGGCGGGTGATGAACAATGAGAACACATGGACACAGGGAAGGCAGTACTACACACTGGGGTCTATTGGGGGGAATAGGAGAGGGACAGCGGAGGGGGAGCAGGGGAGGGATAGCATGGGGAGAAATGCCAAATGTGGGTGAAGGGGCAGAAGGCAGCAAAACACTGCCATGTGTGTACCTATGCAACTATCTTGCATGTTCTGCACATGTACCCCAAAACCTAAAACGCAATAAAAAATAAAAAATTAAAAAAAAAAAAAGAATTCATGGAAATAAACAGGGCTTGGAAATCCAGAGGAAAGAAGTTTCAAGGGAGGAGTGGCCAGCTGTTGAAGGCTGCAGGGAGGCCAGGGAGGAGGGGCTGAGAAAGAGCCTGAGGATGTGGTGACTGGGCCGGGTCTGAACTGGAGGGTCTTCGAAGATGTGGATTGCAGAGATGAAACTGAGGCACTGGGGAAGAGTCGGTGGTCTCTGGGTGGGAATGCAAGCAGGAAGTGCAGATTGCACTGATAAGCTTGTGGAAGGAAAATAAATCTTGGGACCTCAAAATTACTAAGCTAAAGGGAAAAGTGAAGCTGGGAACTGCTTGGGCAAAGGCAAAGCTGCCTTCCCTTCTGTTCAAAGCCATGGCTCTGAGGCTCACGTGAGACAAACGCATATCTGACTGCTTCCTCACTCCTATTGTTTATGTAAAAATGCAGAAACACTGAGCCAGACTAAATTGTGTCCTCAGTGGAAGGCTGATCAAGGACTCAAAAGAATACAACCTTTTGTCTATTTTCTACTTCTAACCTGGAAGCCCCCACTTTGAGTTGTTCAGCCTTACCGGACTGAACCCATGTACATCTTACACATATTAATTGATGTCTCATGTCTCCCTAAAAATGTATAAAAGTAAACTGTACCCACCGACCACCTTGGGCACATGTCTCAGGAGTTCCTGAGGCTGTGTCATGAGAGTGTCCTTAACCTTGGCAAAATAAACTTTCTGAATTGACCGAGATCTGTCTCCGACATTTTGCATTCATAAGCTTCACACTGAAAAGCAAAAGAAGGAAGAGAAGGAGTAGAAGAATGAAGAGTTTAAGATTAAGGAGGCCCGATCACATTTAAGAAAAAGGAATGGTTGGTAAGGAGAGGGAAGAATGACATTGAATGAAAAAAAAGGTTCATTTGATGATAAGAAATGTGGATAATGGGATGAAGAGCACCAGTGGAGAATTTCATTTAGAAAGGAGAAGCATCCCCTCTGGGGCAAAAAGATATGACAAGATGAATAACAGAGGACCCTTGAGCGACGGCCGTGAAGGCAAGCTGATGCTTACATGTGGCACAGCCTTTCCTGCATAAGGGGACGGAAGCTGCCTGGTGTATACACAGAGACCAAGGCTGATGGAGACAAAAACTTATGGAACCAATTGCAGCATACTTCATAGTGGGTTTGGCTTTCAATTTGCTTCTGAGGGTAAAGTGTTGACTTTAATCTACAAAGATAGTAGGATTTGGGATTCTGTTAACAGAAATTGTTGGTCTCTTTTTACAAAATTGCCATGATTAAAGTCATGTTGCGGGGTGGGTCTGCTAATGATCCTCAGGCTTGCATCCTGGGAGTTCTCCAGGGAAGCCCTTGTCTTCAGTTTTCACCCCCACCCACTGAGGCATCTACACTCACCTTCCAAGGTCATAAAGGCAGGCCTTTCCCAACCCCAATCCCTGAGAGGCAATCTTCCGATTGCCACTTTAAAATTAACTGCTGCATTCAGTGGAGTTATTATTTTCCCTTTAAAATGCAATTTCCCCCTACAGCAATCATTTTCTTGCTGTAATTCTCAGTGCCAGGGATTCCAGAAATCTCTCTGGGGGCTCCCTGGAGCATAAGACAGCGACTGCTGAGTGTCCTTTGCGTGCAGTGTGTTTGGAGAGAAGTCCCTGGTGAAAACACAATGGAAAGCAACTTCCATGGGCATCATAGACACTGGGACATGGTATTAAAAGCATGGAGCCGGGCGCGGTGGCTCACGCCTATAATCCCAGCACTTTGGGAGGCCGAGGCGGGTGGATCACGAGGTCAAGATATCGAGACCATCCTGGTCAACGAGGTGAAACCCCGTCTCTACTAAAAATACAAAAAATTAGCTGGGCATGGTGGTACGCGCCTGTAGTCCCAGCTACTCAGGAGGCTGAGGCAGCAGAATTGCTTGAACCCAGAAGGCGGAGGTGAGCCGAGATTGCACCATTGCACTCCAGTCTGGGTAAAAACAGCAAAACTCCGTCTCAAAAAAAAAAAAAAAAAAAAAAAAAAAAAGCATGGACTACTTGGCTCCAGACCCAGGGCTTTTGATTCAGCAGGTCCGGGCTGGCGACCCAAGAATCTGCATTTCTCGGGAGTTCCCAAGTGATGCTGATGCTGCTGGCCTGGGGTCCTACCATGCAGAGAGCATCTCAGTTACTCTTCCACAAGATTTCCCATACAGTGATCTTACCCTGGTAGGCATCCAGGTTCATGAAAGTGAAATTAGAATCTTTATAACTCCATCTCATTTCAGTCTCTGTGCCATAGAAAACGAAAAATCTCCATATGTGTGTCACACACACACATATTTGTGGTCAGGGTTTTCCCAAGAGAAAAGGTTTTAGACTTTTAGAAACCATCCCATTTGACACACTCTCCATAAAAGTGAAGCCAATATTTGTAATTTTAAAGGAACTTTCCTTGGAGTATGGAAGTATTATTTGTTTATAGTATGCTGAAAGTTGGAATAACACTGAGATACATTAATAATTGCTCAAGAATGTGACCTGCCACATTAGAAGTGGGCTGTTCATGCACATAACTAAGGAGAAACTCTCTGCAAATAGAGGACACAGAGGACATAGCGACATAGAAAAAGCTGATCGCTAGGCCCCTCCTGAAGGAAGGTATGAATTTGCAGAGCTGTGCATGGAGGGAGAGACGGGATGGGTGCACTAAGATGCTTATGGTAGCATCCTTCAAGGAGGGGTGTCTCAGGAATGATTTGTGTTCTCTACTTTCTATTTATTTGTGACATTTATTTATTCATGAAAAACATGCCCCAAACTAGCAAATTTGAGTCTTTATGAAGGTGGATATCCTGTCTTGCTGACACCTTAGGCAGGCTTGGCTCAAGGACACTGGGCAAGGGGCCCCCGACTGATCCAAACATTCTTATCTGCCTGTACTCTCTCTGTCCACAGCTGCTCTGGCCTCTCCTTCCCCTGACTGCCCTGAGGGGTCTTCATTCAAAGGCCTAAAGGGGTGAATGGAGGGAGGAAGGAGCCAGGGGCTAAAGGGCAGCTGACATTTGGTTTTACTTTTGATCCATCTTATATATTGACTGACACAGACCACAGAACATCAAACTGGAAAGATCTTAGAGGCCCCTTTAAAACACACATCTGTGTGCCTGCCCAGGAGTACATGCACACACATACGCACACACACACACACACACACACACACAGAAGACAGGGTGGTGAACCAGTTTAAGTAACTTCCTCAGCAGAAGGCAGAGTGGAAGTCAGTCCCAAACAGCACCCTCTCTAACACACCATCCATCACACGAGGGTCCTGCTCCTGGGCCTGGGCCTGGGCCCCAACACTTATACCTAAACTCAGGTATCAAATGGCGGTCACATGGTTGGTTTGAGTTATGCTTTAAGAAACCATTTTTCATGGTTAATCCAGTGCTATGGGGAATCACGTGAGATCAGAAGGTCTTTGCTTAGCAAGAGAACCTGAAAATCTGCGGTCATAGGCTGCCCAGGGACATTCAGATTTCTTCTTCCATATCTTTGATTTTGTCCCTTATTTTCTTCATGGCTCCTATCAGACTAGTTCCCCTGTAGGTTTTCTCCCCTAATCCACTCTTAAACTCTTGCTTTTCTGTTGTCTATTTGATACAAACAGGAGGCAGGGAAATACTGGCTAGAAGAGGGCAGGGTCCCTGGCAAGGGCTCCACCCTCAAGCCTGGACCCACAGCCCAAAGTGAGAACTGTCCCTGTTGTCCCGCCTGAATGTTGTCTTCAGGCTCACCTAGTCCCCTGTCCTGTGCCCATAAGAACCCCAAACCTCAGACTCAGTGGACACATGCACACAGAAGTAGAAGCATCTGAATGTCGAGAGGAGAAGTAGCTGGACATCGGAGACTATGGTTGGAGAAGAGCACAGCCAGGGATGGTCAGAGGCAAGTTGGGCTGTGGATAGCCAGATTCCAGGGTAATATTATCTTCCCACTCCATCCCCTTTCCAGTTCCTCTTCCTGCTGAGAGTCACTTCCACCACTCAGTAAAGTCCTCCACCTTCACCACCCTTCAATTTGTTCCTGTGACCTGATTATTCCTGGACCCTGGACAAGAACTAGGGTACCAAGAGGGCAGAGTATCAAAGGCTATTACCTGATTCTTCACTGAGCTGGTTAATAATAGTTAGCAGTCTGCAAATGTTAAAAAAGCACTGATTGTAATGAAGGCCCTCTGGGCCTCCAGGGGGTGTGGAAGGCATCCTTCCTGGATGGCAGAGCTAAGAGAGCATTGTAACACAGTTGGATGCTGCTATGGGGCCCGCACAAAGCCTGCTTCTGCCATAGAGGAGCTACCAGAAAATTCCAGCACTCGTTGCACTGGTTCCTGCACCCATCTGCTCATGTGCTCCCTCTTGTAAGGGATTGAGCATGGTGGCCAAGTGAACGAGTCACCCCTTCATGGGTCTCATGCAGGGGGTCAAGGGCACTCTCCCACCTCATATTCAGAACTGTGCCAATCCATTATCCAGTCATAAGATATTTATTTCCTACATGACTGCTTCACATGTAGGAAAAACTGTAAGAGCTAAAAATTAAGCAAAAGAAACTACACTCCACTTCTTGCATACTATGTCTGTGTTCAAAGGGTTTTTCTTGGATCCTTAATCAGAGACTTTTGAGACAATGCACACATAATTTTCTTGCTGAAGATCTTGGATTAGTCTACTTAGATCTAAAGTATTAAGTTCTTATATTTGACATCAGCCATCCTGGTCCTCTGGCCTTCAGACTTTAGGACTCATACCTTCTCCTCTAGCCATCACCTTCAGTCCCAGACTGGAAGACACCTCTCTGGTTATCCTGATTCCCTCGCTTGCATACAGTGAATTGTGAGACTTCACGGCCTCTGTAATCACGTAAGCCGATCTCTCCCAATCAATCTTTTTCTCTACATAAATAAATAGATGAGTAGAGAGACAGGTATCTCCTTCTGGTTGTTTCTTTAGAGGACCCTAATATACCAACCCATAGAAACAGTAATAGACATAAAAGTGAATTTATATGTTTATTCCATTGACTAATTTCAAATGTCTGAATATTCTGAGAACATAAAGTATGTACAGACAGCCATATGTTCTACAGCACTGAGGTTTTCCAAGGTCTATTATTATACCAGATTTTGGATGATTATGTTTTCAGATGCATCTCACATGATGGAATGGAGTCTCCTTGGCTGTTTAGCTCAGGTGTTGCTTCTCTGGACACTTAGGGAGACTCTAGTATAATTTCTCGGACTAACGGCATGTCCAGGAAGTAAGTTCTCAGCAGTACATAGAATCAGTTAACTTTTTCAGAAAGAAAAAATCACAGAATTCATGGGAATGCCAGAATCATGTAGGCCAATTCTGTAAATGATCTATATTAATAGGTAAGAGAGGGGAAGGGCATAAGCTTCAAAAGATAATTTAAGAAGCTCAGAGAGAACAATCCATTAGCTGCGGAAAGACAAACCCTGGCCACGGGGTGGTGAGTTTGATGAGCAATGTGCTTAGGCACTGCTTTCATCTTTTTACAGAAACCAGCTCTGGCCAGGTCTTTGGAAACCACTTAAAAATCATCACGTTTGCCAGACTGTCTAGAAGAAGAGTCTTAAGTCTGGAAGAGCATGATTTCATCAAAGAATTGCTGAGTTTTCCAAAATTTGAACTATAGAATGAATTTCAGCTGTTGCCAAAAGTTTTATTTTTCTTTTATAAAAAAAAAAAGAAAAACCAATTCCGTAAGCAAACCTATATGGAAAGCCAGATGATATTCCACAAATGAAGGCATAAGCTCTCAAAAGCAGCATGCATTATTTCTATCACACGTGCTAGATATATTGTTGATGCCTCATGCATGAACATTACAGGACCTTGAACTCAGAAGAGGGAAGACAGCTTGAGGGAACTGGTATATTCCTGGATGCTGTCCAGATTCTGAGTGGTTCCCAGTGTATTTAAATGACAGCTTGGCCTGGCAGGATTGCTGTGGACACATGTTATCGCAACATTTACTAGAGCTTAGAGGCTGAGGCACCTTCACGAGTCTTACCAGAGGCAGATTCCCTGCTTCACAGGGAACTGGCTTCACTAGCCTATTTCCCTGACAGCCTTCACCCATCCATGGCAGAGGGACATACAGTCCATCTGGATATGGGCAGTAATTGCCTATTTTTAAGGCTCCAAGTTTGCAGACATTAAGTCCTGTGGGCACAAGTGAATCGCACAGCAAGAGTGGAGAAGAACAGGCCACGGCCACATAGTGGAAACGTGGGAGGGACCCCAGCATCCCTGACGAGCGGAGGCTTGCTAGAACTGCAGAGACTCTGGGAACGAGAAGGAATTCCTGCTTTTTAGGGAAGATATGGACTTGTTTCACTCTGGACCTCTGTGCACACTTGAAGAAATGGGCCTGTGTGACATCACGCTGCCCAGGACCCTGAGGCATACACCCCACTCTCTGGGAGACAAACCTCTGTTTTTCTCTCTGCTTTTTTTGGGAGGAAAGGAGTTGGGGTGGGTAATATATTTTGCAATTTACAGGGACTTGGATAAAGAACAGGAGACATTTTTAGTAGATCAGCTCAAAGGTGACCCAAGGCAGGGAAAAAAGAAACCAGAATCATTTCAGCTCGAACTCTGGGACTCAACCCTTTAGGTGAAGTTTAAAAGAGAAAGAGACACACCCACTAGGATTCAGAACATTCTAGCACACAAAGTGAGGATAGGGAAGATGTAATTTAAAGCAGTCCCTGTGAAAAAGATCTAGAGATTTTAGCCTATCAGATGAGCAATAGCAACCAAAACCCACGGCTGCTCTTTAAAGCCATCTCAGAGACGGAACTCAGAGGAAGACAGGCGTCCCGACTGCAGCTGAGCTGAGACTCTTCCTGTGAACAGGCCTGGAGATCTCTCTGAACTCCCACAGTTCTTGGAACACAACACAGGCTACCATCTTCCATTGTTACACGTGGGCATATGGGTACCTCCTTGCTCCAGATTGCAAATGATTTTGAGGACAGGGCCAAGTATATATTATCTTGACTTATAAATTTAGAACTCAGCATAGCAGCTCCCACATTTAAGAAAAAAATGCTGAAGTACTCGATTCACTGGTTCAGATGTACAAATGTACAATACCTCAACTAGCTATGACATGGACGAGGCACTAAATAGTTTTCATGTAAAGCAACGTCTACTTAAGCATTTCATTGCTCAATTGAGATAGAGAAGAAATCAATCAAAGGTCTCTTGCATTTCCCCAGGTGGCTTAAAGATGTTTAAGGTTCAGATCCAAACATGCAAGCATTTGCTGACTGAACAAGTACATGAATGAATGAATCAATGGCTGGCTGGCTTCGTATCAACAAAAAAGGGCCAGTTTGCAAGGGATTTCAATCATTTTTCCAAACTTCATCCCTAAAGGAATTAATCCTTAAGCCCCAGATGTATTTGTAGATGGTGAAGAGAATAATATTGAAAAACTGTAAGAGAAAATGGTTTATAAGCCAGTTTTAAGATTTGTTTGAGAAATTTTAATTGGAATTAGATGAATATTTTCATTTGAATAAAAATGCCTCATCCCCAGACATTACGGGATATATGTTGGACAATTTAAGACATATGTCAAATTTCAATAAGTACTTTTATTTGGAAATTAATCAGAGGTTGAAGATTAGTAATTTGGAATACATTGGGCCAAATGAGTTGTAGGTACTGACTTTAAAAGATGACAGCATATGTAATTTTGAGAAAAGACTGATGTTTCTACAAGGTAAGCAAAAGTCTAGTGAAGTCATTACCACATCAAAAAGTCTCCATCTCAGAGACAGCCACAATAGGATAAGCTATCTCTGGGCAATATTCTTGGAAGGTCGTCTCTCTAGTTGAGTTTTATGCCCCATTACCAATGCCCCAGATGCTCACTGAGTGTCCAGTTAGGGTGCGATGAAGCAGGAACATTGAAATTAAAAAAATGCAATTATGTCATGAAAGTGAGTGAAGAAACAGAAGAAGCTGTCAAAAAGGGAGATAGAAGGCATTACCTGGCTGTGTGGAAAACTTATTTCCTGCAGAGAGATGGACCCATTGTAGGAGATAAGGAAATGAGATCTTTTTAAATCAAAAAGAATTATCCATCCTCTTTTGATGCCAGGTAATGTTTCTGGAAGGAAGCAAGAGGGGGGGGACAGTTTCCAGCTGTCTTCTTCCCATTCATTAATTCCACAACTCCCTTTGTAGACCCTTAAATTCTCAAAAAGAGAGCGAAGCAAAAGATGATTTAAAAGTCTCAAATACCAGAACATCAGGAAGTCTATGTAACTAGAAGTCTTAAAAAATATATAAAATATGCAGATAAGATAAAAGGGGCATTTATACTCCCCCCCTTTTGATTTTAAGAATCAGGTCAAGAATTTTCAGGTGATACATTAACCTAATCCTCTAAGAAGTGAGAACAGTAATCAAAGGTTATTATATCACACTCATTGGGAAAGTTAGTTATTCTCTCACAAAATGGAAAAACTGAGGAGGAGACTCATTGTGGGTTTTCATCCTCCAGTATCAATCATCCAAGCAATTAAAATATGCTGTTGTCAGATAACACAACATTTAAATAATCTTTTAAAATTTAGAAGGCTCCAACAGGATATAACGAAAGAAGCATTTAATAAACTTCAAGTAATTGAGGTTTTAGTTCTAAAGGATCTGTGTCATCAGATATCATCAACTCCTGAAACTCTTCAGTAAGGCGGAGACAGTAAATTCTAAGGAACTGCTTAATGAAAACCACCACTTACAATTGAGTAATGAAGTCTTTAGAAATAAAAGCCCTTACCTCAAAGTCAGTCGCTGTGATTAACGTTCAGTGAATAACTATGTTACTTAAGATTATCAGGGGAAATTTGACAAGTCCACCAAACACAGATCAAAGGAAAACTGAATAGTGCAACTGAGCGAGGTCAGCCTTCACCCTGGATGACCATGAAATGTAAGCGCCGCCCACATATGAGGGCGCCTCCTCACTGCAGACATTTCAATCTTATGTTCGTTGGACTGCAGCTCCCATTGCCAGGCAGAAGCTGTCTTACGACAGGAAGACAGGACGTCGAAGAGTATGTTGTGCTTCCCTGGCAGAATCATCTTTGTTAAAGAGTGTTAACAGCAATGTGCTCAGTTGCAGTTTGGCTGGGGTGGGGTGGCATAAGAACAGAGCCAGTAAACCCATTTGAACCAAGTTACCTGCCACCTCTGAGATGATAATAATGATGGCTTTATGATATTCATAAAATCTTTAAGCCTCACATAGTTAAAAGGCTGATTCAAAATTTCTAAGGAACGTGGCCTGATGAAGCCAAGACTTGAATCTGATATGGCTGCCTTGAACCTGTGGTCTTTCTACCCTTAACCTGTCAAAGGTTTTGACAAGATAATACATGTGAAAGCACATAGCAGGTGCTCAATACATGGCAATAATGTGTTTCTTACTTTCATCTTGCTTGTATAGAAAGTAATTCCGGGGATACCAGGGAAGGAAAGAGAGAGAATAAGAGAGTGAGGCTGTGCGTTTAAGCATCTACGAAAACAGAGGAGGACTGACTATAACTCAGCCCTGCTGGATAACCATTTGCAAATGTTCCCTTTCCTAATTATACACACATGGCCAGTGACAGGGTGCCCTGATTAGGTGCTGAGTCTTCTGTCCTATGAAGAGGTCAGGTTTTTACCAGGAAGACTGCAGAGCATTATCCTACAGAAGACAGGAAAGTACAGACATCCTGCACTCCATCCAGCTGTTGAATTGAGAATCTATGTTTTCCATCAATTTCCCACTGAAATTGAAAACAAACAACACTCACTGACTCTCTAATGCAGGGCTTTAGAAAAGCGATTAGGGAATGGATTTTGGGTTGATTTACCCCAGAAACTCTCACTTATTTGGTAGGGATGGTTAGGTGCAGTAGTCATCCATTCAGTGTTTCAGGATACTGAGACGAATAACTTGGTAGCAGCTGAGAAAACTAAGTTCCTCTGAGTGCTTGATGCTCTAAGGAAAGGCACCAGTGCACCTTCCTGGTGGAATGAAATAGAATCATTGACTCGTCATTCTTCACAGACGTTTCCATGGAATTCATTATACATATTTTACAAATGAAAAGGAACAAGAAAGAGTTCCAAAATTCATACTTTCCTTACACAAATATGAGGCTTTGTGATTCCATCATTATCCCAACCAATTACCATGTATTTGAAATGCTAAATAGGAGAGGTAAAGTCAAGTGCATTCAACATGATCCACGAAAACATGGGTGTGGTTACAAGGTCAGAGGAAAAGGGAAGGAACATACGTGTGGTGAGAAGTGATTTTCACATGTCACACAGAGAGAAGAGCATACAAGGTGGTTCTGTTATACTATTTTCTAAATAAAGTAAACTGGTGGCTGAGGTGGGCCATATCACTAGTATGAGATTTCACATATTTCTCTCTGGTCACTCCTAGAGCAACATGCTTGCTATCCTTCTGTGCAGAAGGTAGCTGTGATTTTCCTCAGACAGTGTCTCACTCAGAGTCCTTAGCTTTGCTAGCACCCATAATTTAACTATTTCATCCTTAGTTCATACAGGGAAGAATGAACATATGTCAAGCACTTAGTGCTTTTAGGACTATTTAAGCTTTTCTGATTAATCTTTCAGTTTTCCTTTAGTTTCTTCATCTTATTTATTTAGAGCAACAATTGAGAACACACAAATTTATTTATTTATTTTTCATTCATTACCTTCTTATTTGGGAATCACTTTTCTTTACTTAAATATAATATTATCTAAATTAACTTCCTAGTTATTATAACCTGGATTGCTCAAAGCTGAAATCCACTTGGCCAGATGGAAACTTGTCTACTTGATAAATAACAAATAGAATTTATTATGTTGTTTTAAACTTGCAAATATTTGCTCACCACTATTTATATCAGACAGTCAGTACATGTGCAGTTCTTCTTGACATGTTTTTTCTTGATGTTTTCTTTGCAACTTTCAAAATATTCTTTCATTTTCTGGGCAAATCTGACTATATAACTGGATGGCAAAGCTCTTTCCAGGAAATGTTTTGAATGAGATTAGTTGGATTAAAAAATCCACTCTAGGTCAGTGCATTTTCCATGAGAGCTTCTGTTTCTCACTATCAACATAATGCATTTTATAATTACAGTGACTTTCACTTGACTAATCTCAATTAACAAAATTATCTTTTAAAATAAATTAGATGAAAAGCAGGAACCAAAGCACCCACTGACTTCCTCAGAGTCACACACTGAAGTAGATAAACTGGAGAAGCCAGCTCAAGCTTACAAGTGACACTCCCCACCTTGGGAATGTCACCACTCCCCACCTTGGGAATGTCACCACTCCCCACCTTGGGAATGTCACCACTTCCCACCTTGGGAATGTCACCGCTACTGGCAGGGAGAAGCCCTGGGCTACTCATTAGGACTCAAGAAGGGTGGGTGCAGTGCACCCCATGGCTGAAGGCTCACGTGCTACCTCCAGGAGCAGCATGGGAGTAACCTCCAAGAACAGCACTGGAAGGGACCTACCCCCTCCGCAGGACACGGAGCACTCAGAGCGCACGATGGCCCAGGTATAGCTGGGCTGGGCAGGGGGCTGCTTCTCGGCCCCCAAGCGAGGCATGGAGTATTCCCAGGCAATGCCTGGGTTCCTTCCCTGAAACAGGAGCTACAAAATAAGAAAGGGGAAAAAGAAAACAAATTAATGCAAAACCAGCCAATACATGCTGATGAGGCTTAGACTACTTAAAACAACAATCAAGCAACAAGAAGTTTGTCATGATGAGAAACTAAATTCAGACTATCATCCAAATTGACATAAAATTTCTAAACAGGAATAACCCTCCCATCTAGACTCAAGCTCATCTAAAAAAATGTCCAGACTTTCCACCCTTCTCCTTACAGTTAGGTATGCCTGCATGCAAAACTTCAAACACCTTTGCAACTTAGAAAAAGCAGATTCAAATTACCATTTTTACTGACACACAATAGAGACACATATTTGGGAGGTACATGTAATAAGTTGATATATCCTAACAAAAGCATTTGGTTATCTCCCTTGATGTTTCTTTGGGATCCCCTACAAATTCCCGGCATCTGAGCAAATCAGAAAGAGATACCTACAAACACTGCCATGCTTCCTGGTGAGTTATAATAAACCAGGACCCTTCGACAGCGATAGACAGGATTCATGAATGACCGAAGCTAAGTCAGAGTACGTTTTACTGGGAGAGATGAAGGGGACTTTTGCCTACTGGCAGATACCCGTCAAGTCCAGGGGAAAAGGTATTTTATTGGGAAAAAGATCACTCAGTCATAGTTTAGGGCATGGAATCAGGTTTGGACTCCACATTTCCTAGCTTGAAACCCAATCATGCGGACCAGCCACCATTTCTCTCATAAGTGTATTAGATCCTTTAATTCTGGTTAGAAGACTTTTCTGGAAAACTCACCATAACCTGTTGACATAAATCCCATACCAGCACCTGAGAGTCTTTGCGTCCTGATATGATGCCCATGTAGACAAACAGACTCACCCTCCCCGAAGCACCCTGGCCCCATGCTCCACCCTCTGCCTGATGACGCAGCTCCAGTCTCAGTGGTGCTGATGTTGTGGGACAGTACAAGCCCAGGACAGGGGGTTGCTCGGCAAGGCCATTGAGATGACCTCCAGCCCTGACATTCTGAGCCTTTGCAGCTCTTCTTCCATCGAGAACAGTTTCCTAACAAGCCTCACTTATTTTCAACCCAGAGGCAGCTCTCTTTCTCTCTGATGGTTAAAGCTAAAAGCCTCAGATGGCCGGAGACATGATCAAGAAAAGAATTCAAAATAAATATGTTTAGGAAGGGTTAGAATGAAAGCGTTGAGAGGCAGGACAGGAGATGGAAGTAGAACCTGTGGAGACGCAGCAGCTGCTCCACCTACACCACACCTGACGGCCTGGGAAAGCATCTCCCAGGAAGACACAAGAGGATGGGATGGGGAGGCCGGTCCCAGGGAACAGGTTGGGGCATCCAGGTGGCTGTACCTCCATAGCAAGGTGTAGATTGATTGGGCAACTTTTGAATCAAGCACTTTTTTTCAACTGTTCACAGAAACATAACAAGGTGGGGCGTTAGAGCATCCACTACCCAACACTGCCACCTGCACAGTTGCATGGGATAGGTGGTGGTGTCAGAATCTGACTATATTTTGTGAGCCTCTGCATTTGTGAGTAAACAGAACGGCTCAGTTTGGGAGGTGACCAACCCACTGGACACTGGGTCGATGTGACTGCAGAGCTGTGGCCAGCCAAAATCAATGCTGTGACACAGGCAGGTCATCACACAGCAAGGGCCTTCACCTCTTAGTTCTCTTCTCCTATTGCCATAGGACACAGCAGAAATGTGGATCCCACCCTAGACACAGGTGAAGTCATAATCCACCTCCCTCCCCCAAGAGTGGCCACTTCTCACAGCTGTCGAGCTTACAGAACAGAAGACTTCTGCAAACATCTCTTGCTAAAACCTCCAAATGGGAATGCAGGTGAGCACTTAAATAGAAACGTAATCATACACCAAAAAGTGAATGACGATGAAAACAAGCCTGCTGCCCCATTTGGCCTATGGATGGATCACTCTTTTCTATAACTGTTTTTTAAATAACTGTTTACATTCTTCTGTATTCTTAAAATTATGCCAACAGCCATGAATTTACACAAACACCAGAACACCCCCAAAATCCAAGCCCCAAATCCAAGAGGCTGGACTTTACCTCCACAATCAGTGTTTCATTGGTTGGTCCAGCAGCGATTAAGTTCTCAGGCTCATTGTAGGACCGTCTATAGTCAAAAGTGGTGCCTGAAAACTTGTACCGGCCAGGCCAGTCCACAGTCCAGTGTCCATTCAGGTAGTACCTTCTGAGAGCATTGCACACAGAAATGTAGGAGGTAGATATGTTCATTTCATAGATGCGAATACTCCGGGCTCCAGAAGGAATGGTGACCATGTGGTAATACTCTAGATAAAGGAAATGGGGAAGATACAGCTTTTCATTCCATAAAGCAGAGGCAAACTCTCTAGGCAACCCCAGTCCTCAGAAAATAAAACCTGAGTATCTCCATTTGGAACTGGGGGAAGATGTGTTCTGGTGATCAGTTATCTTAGAACTATACCCGATTGCTTTTTATTAATTGGAGCAGAGCTCCTGTGATGTTCACTCTTTCTAAGAACAATCTTAATTCAAATAACCTAGCTACCACATCCAGTCAAAGCAAGAGGCTCAAGAAGCAAAGAGCTAGCTGAGGCAGGAAGTGAGGCAGTGGAAGGAGGGGCTGCTGTTTTCACTGTTGCCTCGAGCTCCTCGGCTAAGAAGCCCCAGTTACAATCTTCTTTGTCCAGGCTTGTACACAGCTCTACTCACGGTTGGTGTGGTGATGCTTGGTGTAGAGACCCCTGTGAATCGTGCAGGCTGAGTTATTCCCCTTACACACCCCGCAGGTGTCTTCAACAGCATCAGATCCAAGGACGTTGTCACATCCAACTCTCTGGAGGGCCCACAAGGTCACACATCATTCATGGAAGAAAGGACAACACAGCAATAATGTCACCAATGTCATGCAAGAAACCTCCTCCCCACTAGAGTTGAAAATTTCACCAACATAGGGTAGTTAACAAATATTTACTGGATACCCAATATGTGCACAGTGGGACTACAGTGTTACCCTTCAAAAATGTAGGAAGCTTTTAAAATGTGAAACGTAACCTGTCCCCTTTAGTACTGTCACACAAGTGGACCTAATTAAACCTGTAGGTTGTCATGTTGGAGCCATGGGTGAGTTTCAGACTGCCCTAAAGGGCTTAGTACATTGACAAGCAATGTGTCTAGGCAAGGTTCTGCCAAAATACACCATTGTGGGTTTTAATCATCCTATGCAATGACAGAGAAGGAGCAGATGACACACAGAAACTCTCCTCAGTAGTAATTATTCAAAGGGCATGTTTATTCACTTGCTTAGAATTTTAGGAGCTCTGTATAATTTCTGCACTTTCTAACAAAGGGAATAGGCTCTATATGTCAAAACACATCCATTTGGAAGCAAAATGACTATAATTCTTGGCTTGAAATCCATAGGGCTAGATGTATTTCAGAACTTAGAGTGTTTTTAATTTTAGAGAGGTAATAGATATGATGTATGTAATGCATATGAGAATCCCGTACGGGCCTAGGGTGGCAGCTCATAACCAACACAGTAATGTTTCTGTAGTAAAACCCTCCATATTTATAGGAAGTGAGATAAATAAGACCAATCAGTGGTCTCATATCAGTTCAGGGCAGGCTTTGCCACCAAACAAATTCAGGTCCCCCCAAATTTTCACAGCTTTTTGGATTTCAGAGTTACAAATAAGGGATTATGGCACTATATCACTAAGAATACCTAAATATGATAAAACAGTGAACACATCAATTAACAGTTAGACAAAATTGCGGACTGTGCATCTGAGAGAGATCTTGATGGAATCATCTAGCCTAGCCCTCATGTACTAAAATTGATTACGCTAACGATCTCAGTGGATGATTCGACTTTAACATAGTCAATAATACAGGGGAAGTGAAAACTAGAAAGGATGATTTTGACTCCATAGGATATGCAGATTGAATACCTTCTTCATCTGAAACCCCACTGTCTACAGGCGATTGATCTGCTAACACCTTTGCTTAGTTTATAATAACATTTTTCCACCTCTTCTCTCTGCCAATCAGGGTAAGGCTACCGTCAGTCACTTATGTCCATTTAGCCGCTAACACTTCCCCAGCTTATCTCTTGCATCCCTGCCCACCCACCTTCCTCAGCGAAAGTGTACCTGCTGTATGTTGCTGAGGCCACTCCTGAAGCTGCAAACTGACCCAGGCTCTCTCACCCATCCATGCTTCACTGACTCACCACACTACTGCCTATAAACTGCAACCGAATCCTGTGACTCCACTGTTCCCAGACTCAATGCCTGCTCTATCTACTTGGACACAGGATAAAAGTCCCAACCATTCAGACAGCCTTGGAGAGGGCCTTGGAAATCTCACTTCATCCCTTCCCGAAGCATCCCCCCAGACCCCACCTTCCCTCTGGCATTCTGATGACTGAATTGGCTGCTAGCAGCCCATGCATCTGGCACCGCCACGTCCCTGACATCCCTCTTCCAACTCATGCTTTCAGATATAGCTTGGATGTGGATGTTCCCTACTCCTAGAAGCCCCAGACCCACATGTCCCAGACCCACATCTAAGACAGAATGGGCCCCTCCCTCTTCTCATGCTCTGCACACACTTCCACTGCAGCAAAGCAGTGTGTCATCAACGTGTTCTGGCTTTCTCCTCACTGGGATATGACTTAGAGGGAAAGGCTTGTCTTACATGTCTGGTCTTTCTAGCCTCTACGGGATGCCTGACACAAAGCAGACTGTCTGGAATTATTTGTTGAATGAATGAAGGATCATGATTACCTCACATATCCCATCTATACAAACATTACGGCTATCCTCCGAGCATGGAGTCCCATCTTTGACTTTATTTGACAAAGAAAAGAAGAAATCAAATCCTTCTGCGATACAGTAGAGTTTGCATAAGTCCTGATCTTAAAAAGAAATACACACACAAACACAAATAAGAAAGATACTTAAGCTCTGATCATTTTTGCTCTGAATTTTAGATAGACTTTCTTTCTTCCCCCATAAAATAACTCCCACACAATAATACATTGCAATGGCACTTTCAATGCTTGCCTCGTTATGTTTTATTTCTTTAATTTTTTTATTGCTTCACTATTAAATTTTACTGTACAGTGTCCTTTAAGTTCTTTGATTCTTATACAGTGTTTGGCACATAGTAGGCATTCAATAAATATTGGTTGGCTACAACATTAATGCTTTACTATTTCACTAGCATAATTAGCTACCATCTTGTAGAAATGCAAAAAAAGTCACTACCATTCTGTAGTAATACACAAAATTCTTACAGATAAAATGTAATAAAAGAATAACAAATCATTGAATTTCTTAATGCATTTGATTAAAAAACATTAAAAATTAAACTAATAAAAGTAATAGACGAAATCTCTTGAGAACAATGTTTTCTACAAATATAATAAATTGTTTTAAAATATTGGTACCTAGAGAAATAGGAAGTTCACTTCCTTCCTAGATAATCCATTCCAAGGTTTTTTTGGTTTTTATTTAATATAAACTTTTATTGAAGCCATTTTTCCCCTTTTGTTCTCTTCTGGGTCAAACTGGAACAATCAATGATGAAAACGTTGTCTGTCTTAGAAATTTCTATAGGCCTAAGACTCAGCTACAGATATTTTCCTTATCATTCAAGGTAAGAGGCCCAACTGACTAACTGTATGAACCAAATTTAGTGTGTGTTTCCATGATTAATGAGATTATTCACTGAGGATTGGCAGCCAGGAGTAAAACACACACATTTTTGGACCGCAGTTTCAAAGTTCATTCTCCCTTCCTCTCCTTCCTGACAGCCTGTAGCACACTGGCTTCATCTGCTCAGGTTTAGGAGGAAAGGGACAAGCAAATGTGCTTCGGGGAAATTGTTTGTAATTTTCTTTCAGAGTTTTCTACCTTTATGAACCTGACACTGTGAAAACACTGTATACGTTGAGATGATGAAAGCGAATGTCACAGGGGGCATCCCACTTAAGTATGTCCAAAGGGCTTCTGTCATTTTCTTGGGCAATATTCCCAGTTTCAAGCAACGAGATGATTAGGTTTTCTTTGAATTTCTCCTAATTATGCCACTTGAGCTACTGACCTAAGTTATTTTAATCAAGAAAACAACACTTATTTCTTTCCCACTGGGGAGTAAAATCCTATGCATGCCGCCAATAAACTTCTTGGTTAATAGTTATAGATCAAGATGTTCTGAACATAGTATGCTTCAAAATCATTAAATTTTCCAAAATATACTGAGATTTCTCTTTCCTTCTTTGACAGTTACAAGTATTCAATGGGTGACTTGCTTACAGCCACATCACCATCAACGACTGTCATTCTTAACCCCAAAAATACTGACTCAGTTTCCATACAGCATCTACTTCGTATTTCTACCACTTATTTGATGATTCTCATTGTATTATGCCCATGATTTCTATCTGGTTTGTTGATTTCTGATCTCACAGCTGGTCAAGTTTAGATAAGTCGTGACAGTGGGGCTGGCAAAATAAAACCAAACCAGAGAGCGGCATCTGGTTTACTTGTGCACCACACTCTGAACCCTGTCCTTCTTTAAAAAGTAAAGGTAGTGCAGCATGAGGCTACCACACAAAAGCAGCTCGTGATTTACCTTCCACTTGAGTGTAAGGCTTCCACCTGTAGTGCCGCCCTCGGAACCGTCTGCTGTTGTGCTCAGCGCACTGCGCAGAGCGGAAGCCAACACTGTCCCGGGGGCATTTCTGAGTGTTGCAGAGCTTCAGAGTGCGAGTGGAGCCCTCGCAGAACTTGCCTCCATGCGATGGCCTGGAATGTGTATTTTGAAGTTAGAATTTTCATATTTTAGTGGCTACTCAGACCTTCTTTGAAATTAGGCTGATGGAAGAGATGAAGCTGACAGTGTCAGAATGGGTAATTAGGAAAAGTGGATTTCTAACTGGTCAAGAACACATTCTTGCACGTGAATGGTAAGGTCGTGCTCCCTTTTCTGTTGAGTGAATCGTTTACAAGAGTGGCAGGGCAAGCCGACCTGTGCTTACTCCTCTCTGGGCCCAGCACCTCTGCGGGAGTGAGCAGGATGGGCACGGTGAGCAGGGCTGTCCTCACCTTGCACAGGGAGGGGCTGACTGAGGAGGACCACACTTTCCCAGGATGGCACATTTGAGAGAATGTGGAACCCAGAGTGAAGTTCAATGACTTTGCTTTCCAGACCAAAATTGCTTTCCATTACCAGTTTTCTGGTGAAGGCCAGGACTGACCCAAACACCAAGACTAAAGACCCAGTCACCTCTGCTGGTTGGCACTGACAGCTCATCCCTGCTTGCCCCAGAGAATTTGCATGTACAAACTTGTAAGGTGCAGGGAGCCCAAGGGGTACAGTGGGGGTGGGGGAGTTCAGAGGAGCTCATGCTTTAAAGATAGGACTGAAACAAGAAGCCAAGTGACACGTCTTAAGCAAGCTTAGGGGCAAAGCGAGGTATAAAAACACCAGTCAGCGTGGCCACTATTAAAAGGTTAAAAGGTAACAACTGCTGGCGAGGTGTGGAAAGAATGGATATTTATGCGCTCTGGTCGGAGTGTAAGTTAGTTCAACCATTGTGGAAGACAGTGTGGCAATTCCTCAAAGACCTACAGACAGGAATACCCCTTGACCTAGCAATCCCATTACTGAGTATATATCCGAAGGAATATAAATCATTTTACCGTAAAGACACATGCACATGAATGTTCACTGCAGCACCATTCACAATAGCAAAGACATGGAATCAACCTAAATGCCCATCAATGGTAAACCAGATAATAAAAATATGGGACATATACACCATGGAATACTATGCGGCTGTAAAAATGAAAGAGATCATGTTGTTTGCAGGAACATGGATGGAGTCTAGCAGCCATTATCCTTAATAAACTAACGCAGGAACAGAAAACCAAATCTGCATGTTCTCACTTATAAGTGAGAGCCGAATGATGAGCACACATGGACACATAAGGGGGAACTGGGCCTGTTGGAGGGTTGAGGGTGGGAGGAAGGAGAGGACCATGGAAAATAACTAATGAATACGAGGCTTAATACCAGGGTGATGAAATAATCTGTATGACACACACCCATGACGCAAGTTTACCTACGTAACAAACCTGTACTGTACCCCTGAACTTAAAATAAAAGTTAAACTAAAAAAACTAAAAATCAAAGTCCGTTCACTTCCCCAAATTGGTGATGCTTCTCAGATTCATTCTTACTTCTTACAGAAGCTGGCAATTAAACCACCTGTTGTGCAGGTAAATATATCTGATGGAAAACCAAAAAAAATTTTTTTTTCCTGCATAAAACAGTTGCTCTGTTTTTTGCATTCTATATACTTTTCTTATGTTTTCTTTATTTGTTTTAAGCAGATCCTTGGTATGTCAAGTAAATGTGGTTTAAATCGAATTCCTGAATATCACTATTGGTGCTGCTATTTTTTGCTGTGGTCAGATAGTTATAAGTCTCTTAAGTTATTGCACAGGGAGGTAATTAAGAAATGCTGAAGTGAAATACCTTTCCTACTCACTGTTCTTTACAATCATATGCATAGCACAGATTTGCTATTAAGAGCTGAGGCCGGGCATGATGGCTCATGTCTATAATCCCAGCTCTTTGGGAGGCTGAGGAGGGCAGATTGCCTGAGGTCAGGAGTTCGAGACCAGCCTGACCAACGTGGTGAAAAATACAAAAGTTAGCAGGCATGGTGGTGGCACCTGTAGAACCAGCTACATAGGAGACTGAGGCAGGAGAATAGCTTGAATCTGGGAGGGGGAGGTTTCAGTAAGCCAAGACAATATCATTGCATTCCAACCTGGGTGACAGAGCGAGACTCTGTCTCAAAAAAAAAAAAAGAGCTGAAGACCTGAGACACAGGTGTGCTGCCTGCAGGGTTCAGGGCATGGAAATCAGTCGTTTGTGAGGAAAGAGTAAAGGTATACTTACTTGGGGCTGGTGCAGAGGCGACTTCTGTGAGACACTCCCCCTCCGCAGGTCCTGGAGCATGGGGACCAAGGAGACCAGTCTGACCAGTGGCCATGAATGGGCTTGGGGCCTTCATCACCATATTTCACACACTGCCCTCCACGGCACCACTACAATTTCCAACAAATAAGTTTACTTGACTCAGACAGATAGGTAGATGGGTTCATCTCATTACTACCATAAGGCTGAGTAGTGGGGAATTTTCTTAACTGTGCTGAGATTAGCTTCCCTACCCTCAAGTAGCACCTAAAACAAATACAGTAAATTCAATGTTGCTTTCTTTTTCTTTCCAAACCTAGCATCCTCCTGTAAATTCACATACAGGGAAGATGAATAGAAAAATCATTTTTCAGTGTCTGAGCTCCTAGAAACTTAACACATTTAATGAAGGAGTGTTATCTGAATACTCAGTCTGTTCAACTCCCTCGTCGGTGAACTCTGACCTGTTCTGAAAACAAGGTGCTTTTCACATCTCATGTTCAGAACAGAGAGAGTCTCAGGTAGAAAATTGCAGCTGGAGGCTCCGTGTGGCTCAACACCTTGTCATTTCGGGCTGGTGCTCTGTGCTTTCTCCCCAAAGCACCTGGGCTCGGAGCCTTGGACGATTAACTGATGGCATGTTAGAGGTCACGCAGCTTCCAAGGCAATGAAGCAATCCATGTGGAATTTCATCTGTCCCCACGAAGGCCGGAGATGCTATCTGTTCACCCTTCTCCAGAGGCGTGCTCATCCATTTTAATTCATGCTAAATTCCACGTGGCAAATTCACTGTGCCACACATCAGTGCTATGCACTACTTAACACCATGTCCAACAGCGGTGGTCCCTGGGGTGGTTTGGTGTGGACTTCAAAGATCTTAAAGGTCTAGACTGTTTGTTGGGAGGAAGAAAGAAGATGTTTGTCCCTTGTCCTGGCCCCATTGGAGTGAGAAGGGCTGTGGGCTGCAGAGACCTGAAGTTGAGTCCTCTTTTATCTCCAAGATTAGAGCCACTAGATTTGTACTGAGAGAGGAAGAAAATGGCTACCTTCATAGGAAGAAAGTGATACTTCTATTATTAATTGATGTATTAGGGTAACACATATGAGACCACTGAGATTTGACCAGTGTTGGCACATACAATGGCAGTTAAAATGGCTCCATTTAATGCTACTGAAGTATGAACCATTCAATTTAAAAACAAGACATTCTGAGGAGTCACCCTCGCCCACTCAACTCTTGGGTCCTTTTCTTTAAGCAAAGGTGTAGAATAAAGTCCACAGTCCTAGGCTCAGGGAGAAGGCCGCTGCCTGGAATAGGCCCCTGCTCCTGGACAGCCTCCAACAGGTGTGGGGGAAGGAGTACGTTGCACTGGTTGTGCAGAGAGGAAGGAGACACCAGGTGTGTGCTAGTTGTCATTGTTGTGTATTTTTTTCCAGTTTAAAAAACCATCTGATCATCGCTTTCTAATGCAGGAGACAGAACACATGAAAACAAAATTTCAACAGGTCGAAGAACTCTGAAAATATTTCCGAGAAAACAGCGTCTCTCTTTTTGAAGAAGAGCAGGCTTTGAAGCCCCAGAATGAAGTCAGCCTGGCGGAAGACAGGAGCGCGGCCTTGAAAGCAGGGATGTTGAACTTACCAAAGAACCACGGTTTTCACGGAGAAGCTGTGAGCAAACTCAGCGCGCATCGTAACATGGTTGTTGACTTGCTGTTAGCACTTGGCGAAGTTCACAGACTCAGAAGGGGGTCCTGACATGGGAATAGCTTTCACTCTTTTCTCTTTCTAAAAAGCTTATTCTTTAATGAAAGATTTAAAGATATACACAAGTGAATAGTAGAGGACCCTTGAAACTGACAGTCCTGCCTCAACATTTATCAGCTCACACCCAGTCTCACTTCACCTAAATGCCCATCCACTTTATCTCCCCCAGCACTGACTCCCAGACCTGAAATCATTCCTCAAAGCTCCTGCACGAAGGGTTCCCCAAATTAAGGACTTTAGAAAACTTAACCACGACACCATAATCATACCTAGAAACCTACCATCATTCTTTAATACCACCAAATGTCTAGTGAGTGTTTAAAATTCCAGTTTGGTGCCGTTTTTCCTATTAGTTAACATAGAATCACAATCAAAATGGTCCGTTTACTGCATTTGGCTGACATGCTTCTCACGTCTCTCTCCACTTTCACACTCTCCCTTGACGTTCTCTTTTACCTGAATTCACGTGATAAAGGAAGGGGTCTCTTTATTGGGAGTTTCTATATTCTGGATCTTGCCGGCTGCATCTCTGCGGTGCCATTGGACATGTCCCTGGGCTCCCTAGATGTGCTGCAATCCGGCAGTTGATGTAAGGTGTTGGTTAGGTTTAGAATTGGATTTTGGCAAGAGTGCGCCATTGATGGCTCTATGAATATGCACACAGAATGCCTGGTAAGGCTTGGAACGTTGGTGCTAGGATGCTTCAGTGTTCAGAGAATGTAGGCTGACTTGCAAAGGTCCCCACCAGCTTCCCAGCTAATGCTTTCAGCAGCCGTTAACAATCATTTCCTAGATCCTTTACATCTTTGAGTGTTGCAGGAATAATGATATTCTAATTCTGTCTTCATTTATTTTTTCATGATTGGCTGGCTTACTTCTATTTTTTTTCTTTTTCTTTTTTTTTTTTTTTTTGAGACAGAGTCTGACTCTGTTGCCAGGCACCAGGTGGTGGTGCAGTGGTGTGATCTTGGCTCACCGCAACCTCTGCCTCCAGGGTTCAAGCAATTCTCCTGCCTCAGCCTCCTGAGTAGCTGGGATTACAGGCACGCGCCACCATGCCCAGCTAATTTTTTGTATTTTTAGTAGAGACGGGGTTTCACCATGTTGACCGGGATGGTCTCGATCTCTTGACCTCGTGATCCACCTGCCTCAGCCTCCCAAAGTGCTGGGATTACAGGCGTGAGCTACCGCGCCCGGCCTGGATTACTTCTTTTAAGAAAAAACAACCTTCGTCAAATGTCTCTGTACCCTGAGTTTGAGTTCGTACAGGAAAACCATGGCGCTTTCTCTAAATGATAAAGAAAAATATGCCAGTGTCATATGTTTCTTTTGGAAACGTTGCTTGAGTTTCCTCTTGATAAGAGCCAGGAATCTTTGGCAGGCTTCTAGCTTTCTGACTCAGCAAGGTATCCCAGGCTCATTCTGCACATTCCTTGTTATAGGCTTGGAATCATCCATTTACACAAGAAGATCTGGCTCCTTTCATTGGGAAAACTAGATTAGGAGGCTGCAGCCTCTTAATCAGTGCGAAAGGCGGTCATTGTTACTGAGTTGGTAAACGAACAGCTTTTATGTGTGTGTGTCTTTAAAATTTTAATTTTAAAGAAAAATACTTTATTCACTCTTAGAAATGTATTAATTTTAAATTTAGGACTATATATGTTAATTAGCTTCTTTAATTTTATACATGTATCTCTTTTCTCTTATATATTAGAAATCTTGGTTCTGAACAATGTGAGCACATTTAGTACTTCCTTTATCCTCGCAAAGTAAATCCATCAATAATAACATGATTATCGTGAATAGTTTATTATTTACAGTATATTCTCCACTGAATCTGTCCCAGTTGAACTATAACAGTATAATTACTGGGTTTTAAAGTTGCTTGAAATAATTCCTCTGTTAGGATTCTGGTTAAGCCAACACCTTGATACATTAGGTCAAAATGTTCCATTCTGCCTTTGATATTTAGGGATTATTTAATAGCATTTTAAGTTACCTAAAATATTTACAAGATTTTTCAGCATTGAGGGTTTATCCTTTTTTAATATAATCAAATAACTGTATTAATCAGTATTTCCTTTTCTTTGATAAATGATAACATATTACAGAGATTTTTTTCTGTCCTTCTTTTCCACTTAACAATATGTTCTTCACATCATTCCACAGAAGTTAGGGACACGTCCCTCATACTGTTTCTCCATATGCATATTTCACGGGGTGTTTATCCAACCAGTCCTCTATCAGTGGACATTTGTATCCTTTCCATTTTTTTGCTGTGATAATGGCTGTTGCAATTAATTTCCTTGGATTAGTCTGATGCAAAAGTAATTACAGTTTTTGCAAATAAAAGTAATGGCAAAAGAAATAGCAAAATATGCATTTATTAAGTTAATTGCAAAAGTAACTGCAGTTTATACATCTTTTGTTATTTCCGCTAGAGTATCCTTAAATAATTTTCCTATTTTTAAAAAGTATTAAAAAAAAAAAAAAAACTTCTTGACAATCTGATGAGAAAGCACTATATTTTCTCCTAAGAGGTTGGAGGAAATACACACACACACACACACACACACACGATATTAGATATAATTTTGGGCAGATCACAGACCCATGGAACCATCGGGTCAGGATTAAGAATGCTGTGTTAAATATACATACAGATGTCCACTGAAATACTAACTAGGTTTCTTAGGACTGACTTTATCGCAGTTTTGTATTTTATTGACAGATACTGTGGCTTATGAAATAGGCTTTGTCTTAGAGAGTAAAATGACACAACCAAGTGCCTATGCCTGTGATGATTACTGTTCACAAAATGAGCACATCACACTAAATGCAGTAGATGCAGGGGAGCAGGGTAGTAAAGAGGAAAAAGCAGTGTGGGGTCATCAAATGGACATTACAGATCCGCCCTGCGGGCTGTGTGACCTGGGGAAGGCACCCATGTGCTCTGAGCCCCACGTCCTTCTCTGAAATTACCAGTGATAGAAACTACCAGAATGAGTTCAGAAGGAGGGTTCAATGTGAGGACCGGGCCAAGTGCCTAGCACTGGACCTGATGAAATCACGCAACGAGAGCTGGTTTGATTTCACAGGAGGGGTCCCTGGTGACCAAAGAGCTAGACTCCATCAGGCAAACATCTCAGCTGTGGTCCCCACCCCTTGCCCTGGATTTCTCCTGGAATGAGCAGATGAACCTCGGATCCCTTTCCCAGAAGAGCTCTGGTATGTCCAATGGGGACTGCACTAGGCTCACCTGTAGGGTTGTTTTGAGAATGAAATGTACACAGTGTACTAAGTTTAGAATTTGGCATTAAAACTAAATAAATCTCAGTCTATTTGATGAACTTATGCAACCACTGTGGAGCCTCAGCAGCATCCTCAGTAACAAAGGGAGGAGGCGGTTCCCATCAAGAAGAAGGGCACTGGGATACTGCCCACGGGCCACATACACATCTAAACTGATAAACTTCAGGTGCACCTGCAAACTAATGACACATAGACACATTACTAATATCAAAAGGGACTGTTTATATGAGACTTGGATGACTTACATGGTTTCACTGTGTCCCCACCCAAATCTCGTCTTGAACTGTAGCTCCCACAATTCCCATGTGTGGTGAAAGGGACCTGGGAGGAGGTAATTGAATCATGGAGCAGTTTTTTGCCATGCTCTTCTCATGATAGTGAATAAGTCTCAAGAGATCTGATGGTTTTAGACATGGGAGTTCCCCACACAAACTCTATTTTCCTGTACCGTGTAAGACACGACTTTGCTTCTCCTTTGCCTTTCATCGTGATAGTGAGACCTCCCCAGTCATGTAGAACTATGAATCCATTAAACCTCTTTCCTTTGTAAATTATCCAACCTCAGGCATGTCTTTGTTAGCAGCCTGAGAAAAGACTAATACAGTGTGAGAAAGGAAAATAAAATCTTGGAACTTCACATTCACTATATGAAAAGAAAAAAATGAGCTTGAGAACGGAGTTGTGCAAAAGCCGCCTGGCATTTTGTTTCTAAATAGAGAGCTGTGAAGACCGAAGGCGCGTAGGTCTCCACAGGTGGCCTCCCTCACAAATTGCTCACACGGAATTTTTTTTGTGGGCCCCCAAATCTTTACCCTGAAACAGAGCTCAGTTGAATTTCATCATGACCATGTGAAGTAACAGCTTGTCTTCACAGGTACAGGACAAAGATAAGACTAAAACTCATTCTTCCACCCACCCCAGACAAGTGCATATTTGCCTGCTTCCTCCACTTCACATGTAAAATGTGGATTCAGTGAGTGTCCACTGAAGCGCCAAAAGAATGCAACTGCTTGCCTTGTTTCTCTATCCTCCCCTCTTTTCTTCTTTCCTGCTTCCCTTGCTGCTTTTTCCTCTTTAAATATTGAAGTCATCAAGTCCTCTCTGCAAAGAGCAGGGGTCACAGATACTTCTGTGATTTGTGTCCTGTCCCCTCCCAGAGCACGTCCTCAACCTTGAAAAAGGAAACCTCTACATTCATTGAGATTTACCTCAGTTATTTGCTTTAGTTTAGAGTTCCACATTGGTCACTGAACAGCCAGATGACCCTGGACAGAATGCTTTATTGCTTTGGCCCAGGGTTCAGCTGTGTAATTTGTAGAAACCTACTCTATCTCAATATAGGTCTTTTTTTAAAATTTGGTAAAAAGGAAAAAGCTATTTTTGAAATACAAGGGAATATAATGTCAAATATCAATGGAAATTAATTTAATGGTGCTTTTGAGGTAAATAAAATGTAACTAGAACATATAGGTAATTTTGAAAGAGCACAACTACATTATTCGGGAAAAAGTAGCATCTGATCACAAAGAAAGCAGGATGCCTGGAGAACCACCTCATGTTTCATGCAGGCAATAATTCAAGGGCAACATCAGAAAGGCTGCTGGTCTTTTAAAAAATAGGCATAATTTTGCAAATGATCACCTGAAGAACACATTTTGATCAATGACAGCAGAAACGTCATGATTATGCTCAGCTTAACACTCAAGTAAATTGCCTGATGTCCTTTGACAATTAGAATTTCCACACCACATCTCATTATACCCATTTTCTTTCAAGAAACCGAAAGCATTGTTATTTAATATGGATTATTTCAGCTATAGTTGTCTGTATCACTAGCATAAGAATTCAGTGAATTAGAAGAATTCAATAATCAATCTCATGCCCTTTGAGCAACTGAATAAAAAAGCATGTTAGCAATGTGCCCAGAATGAATGGTTGCTGGGGGCTGGTCTCAAGTAAGTTTATCTTATTTCTGTTCATTTCTTCAGTTGGCAGTGCAATAATTTAACCTGAAAACATATATTAGCATTGTTTGTTAATATTTTAAAACCTTTCTGTCCATAGTCACTTTGAACATGTATAAGCTCTGATATATTTTCTTTGGTATTTAAATATAATAGATCAATGATAATTAGGCATGTTCAAATACCATACTAGATCAATGCCTAAATATCATTTCATATTCACTAGTATTGCTAAAAAGCCAGATACATAAAAAGTAAAAATAGTTATAGTGATAATTTGGATCCCGGATCTTTCTATTTTTATCAGTTGTCTTTTATATTTAAAAATGCAATCACAAGTTAAATCAAAAGAATTAAAATGTTATTATGGAGTATTATAATAATTTTTTAAAGGTTTAATAATGAAGTTGTCAGTCTTTACCATTTATTAATAAACTTCTTATCTTGTATATTTATTATTTTCTGACTTTTATTTCAGCTTCGGGGGTACATGCTCAGATTTGTTACATGGGTAAATTACGTGTCAACTAAAGTTTGGTACTCGAATAACCTCGTCACCCATGCAGCAAGCATAATACTGGACAATTTTTCAACGCTTGCCCCCTCCCACTATTCCCTTTCAAGGAGCTCCTGGGGTCAACAGTTCCCATCTTTGTGTCCATGTGTACTCAGTGTTTAGCTGCTTCTTACTAGGCAACACGCGGTATTTGGTTTTCTGTTCTTGTATTGGTTTGCTTAGGACAATGGCCTCCAGCTTCATCCACAGTGCTGCAACATCTTGTGTGCTTCTTCTCTCTCCCACAGCTCTCTCTCTTCTCACAGGAACAACAAAAGGTAAAAATCATGTGCCCCAGGGTCTTGTGGCTTTCACAGCACTGCTTCATGCTGGTCCTTTCCATGGATAAATGGTGGTCGGTGGCTTAATGTTTCCCCTCAATAGATCAATTCTGTCATCACCTATTGTCTGACTTCTATGTCTATGAATTCCAGGTAGCTCATCAGTTTTATTTTCACAAAAGTGAGAAAATGATTCCTCTTCGCATTATCAATATAAAATAAACACAGTGTTTGATAGGAGCATGGATATTTATATGTATATGAAAAATACAGGTTTTAGAAATACCAATGCAAGAGAAGCGCAGATGCATGGGTTGCTGTACCTGTAGGAGCATGCATACCTAAGTGAAGGAATGAATGAATGAATGTGAACGCTTCTTACCATGTCATTTCCACACATAGTGCCTTCTGCTGCTGGCATAAATTTAGTCTCACACTTCCTTCCAATACGATGGCACCACAGCGCTTTACAAATGTCCTAAATAAATGTTTTAAAAGTTCTTTAGGATTACATCATATTGTCCATCAATAATAAAAACATTGCTGAAAGATTTAAGGTGAAAACAACAGATATAATTTATAAGGAAATGACTACTTAGCAATATGATAGAATACAACAGAATGAGTAGTGAGGAGACTCATGTTCTAGACTTAGTTCAAATTAATTCCATCTCTTAATATGTTATATATTTAACAAAATTATATTTTCTAAATTAAAAAGTAAAATATGCTTAATTTAGACATTGTAGAAAACTATAAAAAATTAAAATTAAAAAACCAGTATTTCATAATGTATCATTCTCAACCCCACCTTCCATGAATCGCTCCAAGTCTGAATTCTTATTTTTGAATTAAGGATCTTTAGGATGCTTGTCGGCTTGCGCATCCATCCATCCATCCATTCATCCATTTAACCATGCATCTACCATCCCCAAATCTGGGATTAAACCTTAAAATATGTTAGACATATTGCCAGGCAAGAGGTTCCATTGTGAATATGACCCTCTTTGCCTCTTGGTCTTCATAGGGTAAAGAAGGAATTTTCTGTAAATCACCATTTGGCACATACAGAAAGAGATGCCCCAATGAAAAGAAGAACATAATGCAGGGTGAACTTCTCAGAAAGAAAAATGAGTGGTTCCTGAGGACTCAGATACGAAGTCAGAGAAGACATAATGTCTGAGCCAAATCCTGAGCCAGAGGAGTCTGTGAGGAGGAAAGGGAGCAGCATTTAAGGAATAAGATTGTATGAAAGAAAGATTCAGGAATGAAAGGTGTATGCAAGGGAAGGAAGACCCACAGGGCTGACCTGGCAGCAAAATAGGACAAAGTCTAGGATTTATAACCTATGAAAGACTCTCCAAGTGCAAGGAGGAGTTATTTACTGAGTCCAAAGGAATGTCTCCATGAAGGGCAAACAGTAGGACTTGTGAAACGATGGAAGCTTCTGGAATGCTGGTGGTAGATTCAACTGGACATGGTGAAAACATTTCTTAAATTGTCTGCATAACTGTTTGGAATATTTAAACAAGTGTTACATTATTTCTCAAGAATTTAAATGGCTGCATTACTGGGTAATTCGGGTAATAAAGAAAATGCAGCGCAGTGAAGCACGTCCACCTAGTGCGGCTTGGAAGATGGCATTCTGCTGCATGGTGATCTCATTCCATATTTGAGCAATGTTAAAGGAAGGTCTTCTGCACTGTGTGAGTCCTCTCATGAAGGGTTTTCACACTAGTTCTTAAATCTCCTGCAGATATTTAATTATATACTTACAAGTTAAGGTATTTATTTTATTTTATTTTATTTTTTAAGACGGAGTTTCGCTCTTGTTACCCAGGCTGGAGTGCAATGGCGCAATCTTGGCTCACTGCAACCTCTGCCTCCTGGGTTCAGGCAATTCTCCTGCCTCAGCCTCCTGAGTAGCTGGGATTACAGGCACGTGCCACCATGCCCAGCGATTTTTTTTGTATATTTCGTAGAGATGGGGTTTCACCATGTTGACCAGGATGGTCTCGATCTCTTGACCTCGTGATCTGCCCGCCTCGGCCTCCCAAAGTGCTGGGATTACAGGCGTGAGCACCTGGCTAAGGTATTTATTAAAGGCACAGCCTCATATTTTCCCTGGCTATATCTCCCTCAGCAATAAACCAGATTTTGGAGCTTGAAATATTAACAAGTAAATGTTCAGTGTTTTAATTCAGATATCAATTGCTTTCACGTTGTGCTATAGTTTAAAATCTCATATGGTTATAATCATTGTGCAATTAAACATCATGAACTTTCGAGTCCCCCGGGATCATTGCCACTGTGGTAAGTGTGTTGTGTTGAGGGCCGGGGCTTTGCCTGGCTGAGGTCTTTGTCCGCAGGGAACAGTGATGCTCCCATAGCTGCTCCTGTGAAGACAGCTGCTGAGCACCTGGGTTTGCTCTCACTCAGACAGGCTTTAATTGCGTCCATTAGTATATGGTGTCAGGGGCCTCTGTTCTTGGCCAGAACGATGTTTAGAGATAAAAAGTGTATGAAGAACACAAGGAATCCATGAACACAAAAGCCCTGAATGTCACTTTCTAAACAGATAACTGGACAATTCTATTTGCTAGCAGAAATGACAACTCGCTAGAATGCCAGGATAAAAATAAACTCTTAGAATCACAGCCTGTGCACCTCAGCTTGATGTCTGAGTGGCGATATGATGGGTCAGAAATGGAGACTAGAGAGAGAGGTGGGGCAGGCCCTGAGTGGCTCAGAGATACCTCCTCGACCAATGGGGTGTCGGGATCTACTGCTTCACGAGGCGGAGCGTGCATACCGAAGTGAAGGAATGAATGAATGAATGTGAGAGCAGAAGCTGCTCGTGTGGTTGGGTGACCTGGGATATGGCCACAATAGTCCAGTAGAGTTTAGGATTCCCAGGTAGATGAGCAGATCCAGTGTGGATTGTGCAGGCAGATCTGGGCAGGCAGGACCCCTGAGTCCTCACTGTGCACACAAGATCAACAACATTCAATCATCGACTTTCCTGGGGGCTACATGAAGTGGTTCCAGGTAATGCGTTCAGCTCAGGGCTGGGCACCTAAGGGCACTAAGGCACTACACATTTCCTTTCTCACTTCAAGGGCTCGAGGAGACTCTGGCCCAGGTATCCATCTGCGTTTGGGGCTCTGCCATGTGGTTGCTGTGATGTTAGGGAAGTAGGGTCCTAATTCACAGCTGTTTCTAAGACTACTCAAGACAATACAGAGTAAATGGTGTCTTAAAATGTTAAATTATTTTACTATGTTCCTTATCGTTGCCTGTTACAGTGCTTGCTACTTGTCTTTCAATAAACACTTTCTGGGCACATTGAACATGTATTCATTTGCTCCTATGAACACCAGTGACAGAGGAGCAGGAAAGCTTTATGAATGCTGATGGAAGACACTTTTAAAGGTATGGGCTTTCAACTTCTTAGAGTAAAAAGCCTTCAAATATAGGCTGCTGTTGATAGCTTACCACCAAATTATGTGGCTCTCTAATTCAGTCTGTGCTTCGGCTCAGGCCGTCTGTGTTTTTAAGCCTCATTTTGGGACCCAATCAATCCCCAACTCCAGTCCTCAGGGCTGGAAAATATCATAAAGTTAGAAGAAGCTTGAAAGATCATATAACCCATGTTACTGTCTTTCAACATTTAAAACATCCTTTGGGGCCAGGCGCGGTGCCTCACACCTGTAATCCCAGCCTTTGGGAGTCCGAGGCAGGTGGATCACAAGGTCAGGAGATTGAGAACATATGGGTCAATATGGTGAAACCCCATCTCTACCAAAAATACAAAACTTAGCCAGGCGTGGTGGCACGCACCTGTCGTCCCAGCTATTCTGGAGGCTGAGGCAGAAGAATTGCTTGAACCCAGGAGGGGGAGGTTGCAGTAAGCTGAGATTGCACCACTGCAAATCTCTGTCTCAAAACAAACAAACAAAAATAAATAAAATGAAACAAAATATCATTTTGGACCTTGCTATTCTTTAGATGTGCTTGTCTGCTATTTAATAAACCTGACACTCTGTCCCAGACAAACAAATTAAAACAGTAGTGTTTTAAAGAGTTGCAGTGACAAAAATAAAATATTGCACATTCTCAGTCACATGTGGGAGTGGAAAAATGGATTTGGTAGTGGTGGAATGATGGCTACGAGAGGCTGAGAAGTGTGGGGAAGTGGGGTGGGAGGAATAATGAGGAGCTGGTTAATGGGCTTGACAGCACAGTCAGATAGAAGGAACAACACCTAATGTTCAGTAGCACCATAGGGTGACTATAGTTAACAACTTACTGTGTATTTCAAAATAACTAGAAGAGTGTGATAGTCTTAACACAAAGAAATGATGAACATTGAAGGTGAAGGATATCCCAGTTTCTGTGCTTTGATCATTACACATTGTATGCCTGTACGACACGGGAGGGGACGGGATAGTGCTGGGTGGAGAAGTGAGGGGTCCCTGGTGAGGGCTCCACCCCGGGCCTGTGCTCACAGACCTACGTAAGAACAGGCACTCCTGGTTTTGTGCCTAAATGTTGCATTTTCCAAGACTACCCTGGCCTACCATGCCCCCATTCTGCGCCCATATAAACCCGAGACCTTAACGGGCAAACACACAGTGGCTGAACATTGAGAGAAGCGAGGAACAGACCAACAGACACCAGCAGACTGGCAGATCAGCGACGGTGGAATGAGGAAGGACGTGGCAGAGGAAGAGAGGAGGGATATCTGGACGCTAAGAGGAATTCCGCTGGGGGCGGTCAGAGAAGAGTCCATCCCGCTGGGCAGCCTGACTCCAGGGGAAGACCAACTTCCCACTCCATCCTGCTCTTCTGATTCCCCATCCATGTTGCTGAGAGCCACCTCCACCACTCAATAAAACTTCACACTCATCTTTGAGCCCACAAGGGTGACCCAATTTTTCTAGAACGCTGGGAAAGAGCTTGGGATACAGAATGCTATCACACTGGCCCTCTGCCCTTGGAATATGGCAGAGGGTCTACTGAGCTGGTCAGCACAAGCAGTCTGCAGATGGCAAAGCTGAAGGAGTGCACTGGAACACATGCCCACCTGGGCTTTGGGAGTTGCAGACACCCACCCCTAGACACTGCGGTGGGGCAAGAACCCAAAAGTGCTCCCCACAGTCTCTATACTTGCCTGCCTGCATGCTGCCCCTCAGGGTTTGAGCAGATGGGTGACAGAAGGAGCGAGACACGCCCGACTCATGTCCTGAGAGGGGGATAAGGGAACTCTTCTGTTTCAGTACCAATGTATCACATGTACCCCATAAATATCTGCAACTATTAGGGTATCCATAAACATTAAAAAGTTAAAAAGAAAACTACAAACGAATAGCCAAAACCCAATTGTTCCCTCCAACTTCATCACTTTGACTTGACTGCTAACTTCATGGTACATAACATACCAGGATTTTATGAAGCATGATTGTTGTAGGTCATTAACTCTTTAGTGAAACTTCAGAGTCTTCTTGGAACAAAGACTCTATTAAATCATGGTTCTAGAGTCCAGGCACCTGGAATGTCAGACTTGCTGGGTTTTGAGGGAGCTCCCAATTTAACAACAGTACCTCGGATGCTAAGGTGATCAAATTTCAAAGCAATTCTGGCGGCTTGAGTTTCAGACTGCAGGGTCAGGCCACCAAAGTGATGCTGACAAAGCATAACAGGTACGCAAGCAAGACAAAACGTAACGACAAATACTTAGCTAGGGCAGAAAAGAGTTAAAACCTATGCAGAGTATTTACTCTTGCTTAATCTTTGCAGCTAAGGTATACTCACGTTAATGAAGCCTCTCCCTTTTTATTCTCGTCCGTAATTTAAGAGTTAAGTTCACAAAGGCCAATTTCAGTAATGCGAACTTGGTTAAGGTTTCACATCACAACATAACACCCCCGATAAAACAGACATTTCGGATTGCTGGGCTGACACTGTATTGTGTGCCTCAATATTGTGAATGGCATGCCACCAGATTCACCTCCTCAAACTGCCTGTACTGCACTCTTTCATTGTTTAGTTTTTAAGCAGAGATGCTTTTATCACTAACTTTGATTATTATTTCACATCCGTGTACAGAGAAAGCCATTGTTATATATGTAAACACACATATTCACCAAATATACATTCATTTATACAAAAGAAGGATGCATATGAACTCACATTGTCTATTCACTTTTCAAACTAGTGATAGGTATTTAAAAGAGATTCATCCCTTTCTAAAATATCCATCCATCATTTAGATTAGCACATTTCTGAGTGAGTCTAATGTGCCCAAGGCTGGTATGGGCACTGAGTAATTTGCTTCTTATTGTTATTTCCTGTTTTATATCTTCCATTAAGAAACTTCCTGATCTCCACATTTCATCTGAACAGAATAGGCCCTTTTAAATACAAATTTAGCAGATGTTCTTAAAAAAAATAAGTTTTATAGTTTAAATTGTTCTGAGATGTTTCAATTCATGTAGAAAATAAAAATATCTCTAATTGCCACATCATATCTAATTTTGAGATTTGGTGTCTGAGAGATACTGGTCACACAAATAGCTTTAAATTTTTAAAAGAAAATACAGAGCTGTGTGTTGTGGCTCACACCTGTAATTCCAGCACTTTGAGAGGCTGAGGTGGGTGGACTGCTTTAGATCAGGAGTTTGAGACCAGCCTGGCCAACATGGTGAAACTCTATCTCAACAAAAAATAAAAAAATTAGCAGGGCAAGGTGGTACACGCCTGTAATCCTGGCTACTCAGGAGGCTGAGGCATGATAATTACTTGAGCCTGGGAGGCAGAGGTTGCAGTGAGCTGAGAGCCGGATGATGTCACTATACTCCAGCCTGGGCAACAGAGTGAGAATCTATCTCAAAAAAAAAAAAAAAAAAAAAAAAAAAAAAAAAAGAAGGAAAAAGAAAAGAAAATACATAAAGTGTGTGTACAAGAACAATTTTATATCATAAGGAGTGATCTGACATTATCTGATTTTAATAGATGTATTGTTTGTTTAATTTCAAAAGATACTTCTACCGTCCACTATGAAGTAACTGGTATCAAATTCACTTTTCTGAAAAACAAAACGGAACAACAAAACCTCCACAAAACTATAAAATTATGTATGCTACACATATGTACCAACTGTTTCAGGTCTTGAAAGCAGTCATCACATTACTATGATGCTCTAGAGAAGGAAAGCATACAAGGAGAATGCCACATTTGTCCACCTCTCTGCTTGGGAGCACTTTGCAGACCCTGCTGTGGGGAGGTGGATCCAGGCAGGTGACCACAGTCTCACAGATTGGAGGATGCAGAGATCCTAGTTGAGGCCTGTTCAGTAGCTAGGTGGGAGTCGGCTCATATACAAAAAAGTTGCATTGGGCTGAGGGCCCCAGAAGTCTGTCTTAAAAGTTACTGCAGGTCCTGATGGTGAGGGGTCGGCAGCTGACACATAGGAGGAGATTCCAGGTGGCCTAGCAGAAGACCACAGCTGCAGGCTGAAAGCTGGTAAGGGCTTCAAGACAGAGGATGCACAGAGGTGGGAGAAACTAGAGTTTTGGCTCACACAGAATGAGAGACCTCAGTGAGCATCCTGGGCATTGAGTGGAGAGCCCAGAAGTCCATGCGTCACGGGGAAGAATCACACACGAGAGTACAGGCTACACCACAAGGCCCAGAGAAAACCGAAGTAGATGAGCCCCAACGAAGAATAAAACAAAGTCTTCAAGGATCCAAAGGACTCACCTTATATGTAACAACATAATATGACAGAAATATAAAATAACATACTCTTCAAGAAAAAGTAGAGATAATAAGTGAACAAGTGGGAAAAATGCAGGACATAAGGTATAAAACATGGAATTCAGGAGCTAAAACCAAATGTGTATTTCACTGAGTTGTCTAAACAGTTTTCATCTTCAGAACTGAAGATGAATTGATGACATTTTCAGATAAAGAAAACTGAAGATAATTGGTGGCTAGCAGATACATTCTGTAAGAAACACTAGAGGAAGTTCTTTAGGCCTTAGGGAAATGATTCCAATTTGAAGCAGATCTATAGGAAAACATAGATATTAAACAATAAATAAAAAAGATGGTCTAAATTCTTGTCTTATTTAAAAGCAACTATTTTTTTTAAAAAAACTGCAGCACTCCATTATGTGGCATTTAATTTGCAGAGAAATAAAATGCATGTCAATGACAGTGCAAATAAAATGGAGACATGGACTTACTTGCTGCGAGGACCTTGCATTTTGTACAAAGTGGGCGCAACGTTCATTCTATAGGCTTTAAATTAGGGATGCATGCTGTAATTTCTAAAGCAACTACTATAAATTAACTTAAGGAAGTATAGTGAAAAAGCAAGTCAAGGTAAAATACTGAATTAAACAAATAGTTTAACTGAAAGAAGGCAGAAAAAAGGGAACAGATAAACAAAATAGAAATGAGACTAATAGAAAATAAATAGCAAAATGGTAGCTTTAAATCTACTATATAATTTTTACATTAAATGTAAATAGATTAAACATGCTGGTGAAAAGTCAGAGATTGTTCAACTGAACAGAAAAGATATTAGACAAAAGGATATTTACAGCAGGCACATTTTGTATAAACGCACACATCCATCGAATGTAAAAGAATGGAAAAAGTGATCACGCAAAGAGCAATCCCAAGTGAGCTGCTGTGGTTCTATTAGCATCAATAAGCAGTATTCAAGCAAAGTGATATTACCCAACAATCAAGAAGGGTATTTTATAATGAGAAAAGAGTCAGAAGACATAGCCAGGCTAAATGTATGTGCACCTGATTATGGAGCTTCAAAGTATATAAAGCACAAACGAATAGAGCTAACATGAGAAATAGAAACATATATAACCATTGCTGGAGATTTCAACACTCATCTTTGCGAAACTGGTGGAACAAGTAGCAAATATGATGGATTATGCAGAAGATGTAAGAAATCTTACTAAAAAATAGGTAATCCTTAAATACTCTACCCAACCACTGCAGGATTAATATTCACTTCAAGTCTCCACAGAATGTTCACCAAGATAGGATCACATGCTAAGCTATGCAAAATGGGTCAATACAGTTCAAAAGTATATGGAGAGTATATTCTCTGACAAAATTACCAAGTTAAAAATCAAAACTAATAAGTTATCTAGATAGTTAATTATTTGGCAATTAAATGATATTTAATGTATTTCAAATACGTTGGTTAATGAAGGAAATTACCAGTTAAATTAGAAAATATTTTATGCTTATAATATTAAAAACCCAATATGTAAACATTTTCAGGATACAGGTAATGTGCTTGGAAAGAAATTAATAGCTTTAAATATATTAAATAGTTATTAGGAAAATAAGAAAGATTTAAAGTCAATTATCCAAGCTGCTGCTTCAAAGAGCAAGAAAAAGACAGGCATGCTAAGCCTCGCAATATACTAAGGACAAAACAAAACTCAGCGAAATAGAAAAGAATCCAACAAACACACCTTAAAAATTTACATTAAGTCCAATATTGATGTTTTTGAAAGGATTAATCTGATAAAGTCTTAACTAGGACAGATAAGAAAAAAAGCTTTAAAAATACATATTATCATTATAAGGAATGAAAGAGGATATATCATTATAGGCCTAACAGTAATTAAAGGAATTCATAGATATTCATTGAAAAAATACCTCATTTAGTTTCACTTTTAGTGATTCCTTTACTTTTTCCAGTGAATTTGATCAGTCTAGCCAGGTGTGTCTTCTGAATAACCCTTTATGTGTTGAATCAATAATTACAAAAACTCTTCCATAGACAGAACTCACTGCTAAATTCTAATCAACACTTAGGGAAGAAACAACAATATTCTTTTACAAACTCCTCAAGAAATCAGAAGGGTAGGGTATACGCTCAACTGATTTTATCTGGTCAGCACAACTCTGATAATCAATTTTTGAAAAGAAATTATGAGAAAGAAATTTCTCAATAATATCAATCAAGAACACAAATGTAAAAATCATGAGCAAATATTAGCAAATCAACTCAGTAAATTATAAAAATGAGCAATAGATTACGACCAAGTGAGGTTATCCCAGGAATGCAGATTGACTTAACCTTCCAAGTCCCATGGAAAAAACTAAAGATCAATCAATAAAACTGACCACATTAATAGAATGAAGGAGGAAACCATATAACTTTATCAATAGATCTTGGAAAAAAATTGACAAAATTCAACACAATTGTGTGATAAAATCTCTCAACGAATTGGGATTAGAGATGGACTTCTTCCTCAGTTTGATAAGCAGCATGTGTGTAATAACTAATGGCTAACATCATACTGATGGTGAAATATTATACACTTTACTTTTAATATTAATATATGGAGCAAGGTAATTATAATGTCCAAGAGCAGGCAACACTTAGCCAATTATGATAGAAATGAGAATAACTGTAACTTACTGGATTTGGGGAGGGACTGAAGGAGGAGGCACAGCCCTCTTTTTACTTACATAAAGCCAGAACCACAGGGAAGGTTCTGGCTTTACATAAATAAAACGTGTCTTGATTAAGATGCTGGCAACATGGGAGAATACATTTGTTAAAATTCAAATTGTACATGCAAAATGAATGTGTTTCTCTGCATGTAAATATTTCCTCAATAATAATAACACACCCTGCATGTAACCTTTTATTGCTTATGTTTTCCAAATGATACCAGGGCACCATGAATGACACAGCCCATGGTCACAAAGCTAACTACCAAGGAAGCCAGAAGCACGATCTAGAAGATCCTATCTTTTACAAAACCCCTTAGTTTTTGTACCTTTTCCTTAACAGACAGAAGATTAACACTCAAGAGAAATTTTCTTAGGGAATTCATATCTTCTGCCCACAAGAAAAGGCAGCATTGAGAATGTCTGCTGCTGCTGCTGACGGATTTACAGCTCTTGTTCCAGCCTGGGACTCCCCGGCCGAGGAGATAAAGATCCAGTTCTGGCACATAGCTGGAATTGATCTTTGGGGGAGCTATGCTTGAGTTTCTAAGAAAGAAGATTATCCTGTTAGATTAAAGTTGGGAGTATTCCCAATGCATTTTGAAATGTTTGGAAGTTTCTGCAGTACTATATTTTTGCCTACTTTCTTGATTTCATTATAAACTAGAATAAAAGAAATCTTAAAAATAGTTACTTTTATTTCATTTATGGGTTGCTTTTCCTGTGTTTGATAAAGCAAGTTCCTAAATCTTGATTTTCCCTTTCTAGCAAGAACATATGTCTCCGTGTTATATGAGGAAATGATGTTAGGAAATCACTCTGGTAAAGTCCCTGGGGTTGATGGAATGGATACTACCTTCTATTAGAGACAACTCTATAAATACATTATTTGGGGGGAATTTATTAATCAGTAGCCCTAGATAGGCTGTTGCTTTATACTAAACTATGCTTATATTGGAAGAGAGGAGGGGACGTTGTTTTTTTAAACCATTTAAAAAAATGTAGAGTATTAATTTGCCAACTTACACTGACTAAAAGTTATTGCTGAGCTCCCACATGATAAATCAGAAAGAAAGATCTGACCTAACAGGCCAAGTCGTTCTCTAAGGAAAACTGATACCCACAATAGCATCTCCTGTCATCTTCTTTGCCAGTGAAACATGTGTTTCCTGTTATACAGGACCAGCCTTAACATACAGGGTTTGACATTTGGTACATACCCAATAAATGCAGAATACATCAATATCAGTTACACTAAATAAAACAGTTTTATGAATCACGTTGCATTGAGCATGTGCCAATAATCACTTGCCTTTTTGAAGTCCAGCATGCAGAGCTTGGCTTTCTCTCCAAACTGCCACTTGCACTGTGTGTTTGCATCATATAATTCTCCTGGCAGTTTCTCAGGATACTTGTATTCCTTCACAGGCTTTGGCTGATCAGCAAGGCAGATAGCTTGGGCTGTGCTAAAACAAACAGGAGACGAGCTACTAGTGACTGTCCACAGTTACCAAAGGATGTGCCACTAAGTATGCCTTTCTTCTGCATGCAATTTTACAACATACATTGTGTATAGAAAGGGGAGAACTTTTTTCTCCTGAGGTACATGTAATATTTATTTTAATTACATTTAAATACAGAGATTTCATTTTCTGAAATTATTTATTATACATTGTACCTGTTCCAGGAAGAGGAAAGATTGGAAAGTTTCTGAAGGACTATACTTTTGAAATTTAAATTTATTAAATTTCTCAAATTTTTGAGGAAAAGTATAACTGAATATTTGCAACCAAGCATTCAGTGTGAGAAGCTCTTATTACGGACACTTTTTATGCATTCTTCTTGCCAGAATCAGCCAACATATGGGCATTGTAAAAATAAAACACAGTCTATCTCAAAGACTGGAATTTTCTTTCTTTGTCTTTTATTCTTTTTACCCCGTAGGCTAAGAGTCACCTGTATATTATTTTCCAGATTCCAGACGTTCTTCATGGAACACCGGATTTTCACCAGCAATGCTCTATGCTCAGGATGATTTCTGATGACCCCAAGTCAAGCACAAAATTAATCTTGCTAAAATTCACTGGTAGATGGCTAAAGACCACCTAATAATTTCTTTTTCCGTAAATACAGTATCCTCTTCTCTACCATGATGTTCTTTGGTATAATTTATGCTTTGGGGGAAGAGTATTAAAATATTTTTGCTTTTTCAAATTGCAACTAAATCCCTCCTATAAATTTCAATAGGCCCTTCCCCCAGCAAAAACCTATAATCACAATACAATGAGCAATAACAGATCATCCTCCAAACTGGTTTCCAGTGGTTGCCCACCTCGACTGGAAAATTTCTGGCTAATTTCTAGGACCCTGGTCCCACGTTCCACTGCTTCAGAGATCAGGACTCTATGCATAAAAAACAACGAATAGCCCAGATGGGTTCTCTGTGAATTACACGAGAGATTAGGGAAGAAATTATACCAATTCTCTACAACCTCTTCCAAAAAATGGGAGCAAAGAGAATACTTCCTAAATTATAATATGAGGTTAGCATTATCCTAATACCAAAACCAGAAAAACACATTACAAAAAAAGAAAGCTTTTTTTTTATCTCTCACAAGCATAGATATAAAAATTCTCAAAAAGCATTAGTAACTTGAATCCAATAATGCATGAAAAGAACCATGCACTATGACCAAGTGGGATGAATCCTAGTTATGCAAGGCCCGTTTAGTGTTCAAAAGCCAATTAATGTAATCTATTGCATCAACAGGCTAAAGAGGAAAAAACACATGATCATATCAATAGATGAAGAAAAAAAATTGACAAAATGTAACACTTATTCATGATAAAAATGACTCCCAGCAAACTAGGAATAGAGGAGAATTTTCATTTACAAAAATACACAGTTAACATTATAATTAATGATGAGAAACTTAAAGCTTCTCCATTAAACTCAGGAACAAGTAAGAATGACTCCTCTCATTATTCCTTTTAAACATTGTAATGGAAGTACTAGTTAGTGCAATAAGGCAAGAAAATTACATAAAACGTTTACAGATTGAAAAAGAATAAATAAAACTATCTTTGTTCATAGATGACATGATTGTCTATGCAAAAATTTGAAAGAATCCACCAGGAAACTCCTGGAACAAATAAGTTATGTCAAAGTTGCAGGACAAAAGGTTAATATGCAAAACTCAATTCCTTTTCTATATACCAGTCACAACCAAGCAGAATTTATTGAAAATTAAAAACATGTCATTTATTTTAGCACCCCCAAAATGAAATAGATATAAATCTAGCAAAATACATACAAGACCTACATGAGCAAATCTACAAAACTCTGATGAAAGAAATCAAAGAAAAACTAAATAAACGGAGAGATCCTTCATGTCCATAGATAGGAAGACTCAATCTTGTCAGGAGATTAATTCTTTCCATTTTAATCTATAACTTTAATACAATGCCAATTAAAATTAAAGGAAGTTATTTTGAGGATATAAACAAACTGATTCTAAAGTTTATATGGAGAGACAAAACACTCAAAATAACCAGAGCAATACTTAAAAAAGAGAACAAAGACTGAGAATATCGAACTTTAAGAAGTGGCATTGTTAAAAGAATGGACAATTAGATCAATAGAACTGTTTAGAAAGGCCAATAATATACCCACATAAATATAATCGAAGATATTTGGCAAAGGAACAAAGGCAATGAAATGGAGAAAAGATAGCCTTTTAAACGGATCATACTGAAAAAATTGGTCATCTACATGTAAAAAAAAATGAATCTGCTGAAATCAGTGGCTCACACCTCTAATTCAGCACTTCGGAAGGCTGAGGATGGTGGATCACTTGAGGTCAGGAGTTCAAGACCAACCTGGCCAATATGGTGCAACCCCGTCACTACTAAAAATATGAAAATATTAGCCAGGTGTGGTGGTGTGCATCTGTAATCCCAGCTACTCAAGAGGCTGTGGCAGAAGAATCACTTGAATCCAGGAGGTAGAGGTGACACTGAGCCAAGATTGCACCACTGCACTCCAGCCTGGGCAACAGAATGAGACTTTGTTTCAAAAAATAAAATAAAATAAAATAATTAAAGAGTGAATCTAAATGCAGACCTTATACCCCATATAAAAAGTAACTCACAATAGATCATAGAGCTAAATATAAAATGTACAACTATAGAATTCCTAGAAAATAACATAGGAGAAAATCTAGGTGAACTTGGATATGCAAATGACTTTTCTTGATGCAACATCAAAGGCATAATCCATGAAAGAAATAATTTACAATCTGTACTTCATTAAAATAAAAATGTCTGCTCCGTGAAATAAATGTCAAGAAAATGAGAAGACAAGATACAGACTGAGAGAATATATTTGTAAAAGACACAGCTAATAATGGACTTTTATACAAAACATGAAAATAACACTTCTAATTCAAGAATAAGAAAACAAAAAGTGGACAAAAATCTGAACAGATGCCTAATCAAAGAATAGATAAAAATGGCAAATAAGCATATAAAACGACTCAACATCATATGCCATTAGGGGATCGCAAACTAAAACATCAATAAGACACCACTACACATCTCTTAGGATAGTGAAAATCCAAAACACTGACGATGTCAAATGCTGATGAGAATGTGGAGAAACAGGAACTCTCATTTACCTCCAGTGAGAATGCAAATGGTCCAGCTACCAAAAGTGTGGATGCACAAAAGAAAATCGTTGCAACCACTTTACAAACAATTGACCACAATAGCCACATGGACAAAATAAATGTTGACTTTTTTGCATGCCATATACAAAAATTAGACGGTCTATACATGATAAGCAAAACAATAAAACTTGTAGGAGATCCTGTGTGAGAACACCTTTGCAACTTTAGGACAAGAGGAGTTTGTTTGTTTTTTTTCTGTCAGTGTACAAAAGCACTAATCCTAAAGACGTATTAATAATTTGACTCCATTAAAAAAGTAAAAATTTCTGTTTAGCAAAAATCACCATTAAAAGTATAAATAGAAAGTTACCAAGTCAGAGAAGATTTTATAATACATATATTTCAGAATGGGACAAAATGTTTATATGCACAGTACATACAATACTTCCATTAAGAGAGAAGAAAAAAACAGGGTCTAATATTTTTACATGCGCAGAAGATTTCAGCACTTTATTAAAAAGGCTATCCAAGTGGCCATTAAACATATGGAATGTATTCTATCTCATTAATTAACACATTGATATGAAACTACACACCCACCAGATACCTGCAATGAAAAATATCAACATGACTAAGTGTTGGGAAGGATTTGAAACCATTTGAAAGTTTCATGTATGCTTCTAGGAGTGTACCTTCACACGGTCACTTAGGAAAGCTGATTATTACTGTCTATTGCAGCTGTGCATATCATTTATGACTCTGAAAATTTCATTCCTATGTATACTCAGAGGCATATATACAAACCAAGAGAATATTCACTGTGGTTCCTTATAATAGACAAAAATTAGAAACTCAAATGTCTGTCACCAACAGAATGAATGAATAAGTTTTAATATATGTATATATTTAGTATAATAGTCATATACAACATAACTAAGTAGACTAATGCTATATTTAGATGCAGCAACAAGGTTGAATCTCATAACGCCAAAATGATACATTACTCCTGATTGCAGTATACAGTGTCCCATGTCAGGAGGGTGGTTACCATTGATGAAGAGAGGAAGTGGTTGGAGTGGGGAGAAGCGGCTTCTAAGGTCCTTATCACACTCTGTGTCTCAATCTGAGTAGAAGTTATACTACTGTGTTCATTGTGTAAAAATTCATTGAGCTGTATGCACTCTTATCATTTTGTACTTTTTTGTATATATTTTGTACACAACAAAAATAATGTTAATGAACACATTAAGGCAGCTCAAAAGTATCATTACATTTCAAAATCCCTTTCCCACTCTAAGCAGTGAACCAAAAAATGTTAATGAGCTTGAGAGATTTTTCGGTTGTATCCAGTCATTTTTCAATTAAGGAGACAGGGGCCTCAGAAAAGGTTATATTACCTGCGAAGGTCAAGACATCCCCAGACATGGGTAAGCCAGACATGACCTGATTCCCTCCACCCTTCGTTCCTCCTCAGCAAAGTGCCTACCCTCCAGCCGTAGAGTCAGTCACACTAGCACCACAGAGACTACAATTGGCCATGACCTAAGATGAGCTTTGTATCACAGAGCAAGGTGTGAGTCAAAATGTAATATTTCCATTATGTGCAAAAACAAGCTTACTGGGCTCTCAGGTCACATCTAATTTTCCCATCAGCAGAAGTAGCACGGGGTATAGCACCACCTATACTCCCAGTTTCCTGTGATGACGGTCCCCTTTCCCATGCTTGGATGTGTTCAGATTCACGTGGTCAGAGAGCTGGCATTTTCACTGATCTACAGGGCATGATTTAAATGTTTTAAAAGTAAACTGAAGATGAGTTCCTGCTTCATTAAATTCAAAATAATGAGCTAGAATTTCCCTAAGTCATAGGCCTCCTGGATGCAGACATGAATACTCTGATGAGGTCTGTGTCTGTTAATGGAAAATGACAAATGACTTTGTTGACTAGGTTGATGATGTAACCCAGACAAGCAGCTAGCCTTCGCAGCTCTACCAAGAATTAAGAAAAGTTGTACTGAAAACACTTGAAGCCAATGGAATTCCCTTACACTTTTTCCACTATCAAATGCTTGAATACTAACGAGGAGAACAGATTCATCTTAAAAGGTAGCCATCTGTCCTTACTCACTGTTGGGATCATATCCAAAGAGCCACCTAATTGGTGGAGAATATGATGGTATTTTGATTAGTTGGAAATCAGGAAGTCAGCAAACAATCAAATAAGACAGTCTGAGATTCATTAAATCAGTGAAAAGCAAGATTTAACACACTGTAGAAGTGTCCCATTTGCCACTGATTTTGGAGTAAAATGAACCTTAATAGTGAATTTGACAAGAGACTTTCTTGGAAAATTAAATCATTCAAGAAAACAAATTTGCAAGCATGTAAAACATGACCTATTTATGCATATTCACATGGTCCAAAGAAATTAGTAAAGTCCCTGAAAATAAATGTTTACCATTGAAATGCTACAGAAGTGTTTTGCTGGATTAGCACAAAAACACATCAGCACCCTTCAGCTTATAGTTCAGGTGTTCCAGTATCACAGACTGAAAATGGCTTTTAATTTCAGTATCTTAATAATGATTCTTAGGACTATATTATGTTTTCAAGATTACATTCTGTTTTCAATGTCCTTGAAATAATTATTCCCTGAGCATGCAATTATTTTCCTTCCATGAGTCTGCCTATATTTCTTGGCAGTTTCAAAACTTTCTTTGGACTTTCATGACGCTGGTTCTCACAACACACCCAAATTATAATTCCCTCAGTTTTTCAGTTGTCAGAGGATATTTCAAAATATAAAAAGTGTTACTGTATCTTCTTAAAAGAGGTTTAAAAAATTCTGAATCTAGAAAAATTTAGAAAGGATCTGGAATATGGAAAACTCCAATTTTTCCTCGTTAATGCAAATAAAAGCATGGTGAGTCTAAAGTGAATGAGAGAGAGAGAGAGAGAGAGAGAGAGAGAGAGACAGACAGACAGAGAGAGAGAGAGAGAGAGAGAGAGAGAGAGAGAGAGAGAGAGAGAGAGAGAAATGTGAACAGCTGCAAGAAACAGCTAAAAACCATGTTAACAATCCCCAGCTTGACTCTGACAATACCATGCAGGCAAAACAAACCCTAAATGTACTTGTCTGCATTATGCCAATTGCAGAATAGCTTTAATATTGTCTTTTTTGGTAATAGAAATTTAAAAACATGATCAAGTGTATACTCCTAGAATATGGGTTTATATTACCTGATACACATATTGTCCAAAATATTGCCACTTATTCTGGGTGGCATAAACTATGAAACACAGTTGTTCCTAAATGTATTAAAATACCTTGAGTTAGGCCTTGGAGTACGAACACCGAGAAGGAGGAAGGTAGAGGAACAGAGCCCCAGGAGACTGATGATCAAGATTCTGGCTGGGAAGATGGAAAGTCAGGATCTCAGAGAATGAGGGAAGAGGTAGCCATAGGGGGACCCCGGCCACAGGTGGGCCCTGGGGCAACAGGCCACTGGAAAATAAACTGGAGTAAAACCAACACAGGTACTGGTGTGATCCCACTCAAATAGTGTCCTCGGAATAAGAAGACTTAATTTGTGCAACAGAAAAAAAAAGAGCTCTATTAATTAAATAAGTGAATAAAAAAGAAAGAAAGAAAAAGTGGGACACAAAGAAGGAAGGTCAGTGAAAGGCACCGAAGAGGCCAGTTAAACACGGAAGGGTCTACAGGATCTAACAGAGCAGGGGAACTTTGCCCTTGGTTCTCAGTTTGGAATAACCAGCTCCTAGTTTTAACTGCAAGAACATGTAAGTTACAAAGATTCAGAAGGTAGATATCTGGTTTCCTGGCCTGAGGACTTTGTGAGTGCTGCCAAGATATTTTTTTCTTCCCCCAAATCTGGTGGAATCTCCATGGAGACCATTTTATTGGTTCATGCAAACGTCTAAACTCATCTTACTGTGTACATTAAATATGTGTAGTTTTGTGTATTAATTTTATCTCATTAAAGCTGTTACATAAAAAAAAAACTCTTTGATTTTGTTGGAAGTATTAGTATTTGCCCTACTTTCTGATAATAGAAATATATTTCCTCTCCTGTCGAATTTCAAACTTTCCTGTCACAACCGGGTAGCTCATTAGAATCTATACATTGGTGTCCTTACCTCTGTTGTTCATTTTTAAATTTTATTTGCTTCTCCTCCTCATCTGACTTTCAGTTTTACTAGTAATATTGTGATTCCTTGTGTGATTTTCTCCGAATTCTTAAGGTGGTTGTGTTCATTAGTGTTCCCCAAGAACATTCCCTTGAATTAAGAATAATTTTTATACTTTATCTGATGAATCTCAAAAATACAATTTTGAAAAACATTGGTAATGAATTTAATTGAGAACTAAACACAGCAGCCCATTTCCCTTTAGTATTTTCAAGCATTAGTGTATTTTGAAAATAAGGAAACATTTTTGTGTATCTTCTCTACTAGAATCAGTGAACTACTCTGAGTCAACATGTTTGTTAAGAGCAAACACAATCCTTCTATGTGTCTAGCAAAGTACATGTCTGTCTAATGAATAAATATGTCCTCCGTCCTGAACAAGAGTAGATCTTCCTGCTAGGGCCGAGAACACAGTATTCCTCACACAGCCAAGGTGCAAATCGGTGTGGCTCCCATGAGGAGCAAAAACATCAAGCTGCAATCTGTCCCAGGTGCTGCCATTCAGTCTGGGCAGTTGTGTTCAGAACGGAAGGAAAGGGGTGTTGAGTTTAGGCAGATCCGGCATGTAGCATCCGCTCAGAGCCCACGAATGCAGATCTAGCCCATGCCCTGCCTCTGCTGTTTCTCACAGATCAGTCATCTTCAAGACACAAAAGCTGCTTTCTAAACACATACAGACTCTCATTCATCTTTTTAGTAGCTGAACCAAATTATTCTGTTAGTACTTAAAGATTAATAATAATAATAATAAAGGCTAGATTGCAACACAGTTGCTTTTCCTCTGCCAGCTGCATCCATTGTCCTTGAGATAAATGCAGGGAGATCAACTTTAGGGTCCAGAACGCCTGGGTTCTACTCACAACTTGGCCACCAACCAGCTGGTTTCCCCAGGTTTCATTTACTTTTCTGCAATAGGATTTGGGGGTTCATCATGTGGCACAGATGGCTCTCTGTCACCTGAGCACATGGGTGGAGGCCACTTCTTAGTGCCTCTTGCACTTCTGGGAGGTCATATGAGTTCCTCCAGGAACACCCTTGTCCCACATACCCTTCTGTGCTCTCCATCCTCAGTCCCCATGGCTGCAGTGGGGAACTAGGTCCTGGAAGAGAAAAGACCACTAGGTCCTGGAAGAGGAAAGCCTGGGTCTCTGAATGACTGTGTGAAGCAGAGACACGCCAATCCACACTGCACTGTAATGTCAGAAATAAAGTTTTGGCATAAGATTTAAACCAAACTTCAAACTTAAAGCCAAAGGTATTTGGAAAATAGTGTATAAACTAGCAGTTCTAAGAATGCTTTATAAAGTTCCTCATTTCTCTGAAATTTTCAAATCTAGAAACTACTTTTTAAGGGTCAAACCCTGCCTCTCCAGTGTTTTACCTCCTAAATAAATCAGTGCTTAGAGAAAATTTCTAAAAATACTATTGATGATTACAGAACATTAGAGCTAGGTTAAAGTTTATATACACACAATTCTTCACCTAATGAGGAATGCATTTAGTAAAATGAAAGAAAGGGAGAGAAAAAAGAAAGAAAGAAAGAAAGAAAGAAAAAGAAAAAAAGCAAAGAGAAGGAAGAAAATCCAAAAAGTTATGCTTTATTATTGTGTATAGAGATATGTACACATCCGATCTTCTATTCACTTACCGAAGATTCCTAATTATAGAAGCAAGAATTGTAAAACTTGTGTCTTATGTCTCCCTTTCAGTCTCCAGACATTGATTCCTTTTGAAGCACAGCCTGGATCTGCTTGCACAGGATCTGGCTGACCAGGCAGTGAGCATCAGAGGCACCAAAAGATCAGAAGAACAGCTTAAAGAGTTCTTACCTTAGAAATTTGTGTAGATACTGGCGGCTGCAGGGTGACCAGGAGAAGACTCCATTGCGTCCTGCCAACGTGGGGGACATGATGTTGCCCTCAGACTTTTTGCACATGTTTCCTTCTCCATCATGAATCATGCCAAAGCTATGAGAGAGAGAGAGAGAGAGAGAGAGAGAGAGAGATGGTTCTTTCAGAACAAAAACAGTTTAAATTATCTAATACACTCTGACAATTACAAGTCAAGACTGAGACTCCCTTACCCCTGCATGCTAAGCAGGCAAAAATAAAAGCCACACCAGCTAATCAGTTGAGAATATTCACATGTTCACAGACAGTTTCTGAAGAATGAACCATCCACTAAATTGAAAGTGTAGACCAATATCAAAGCAGAGTAAATGTCCAGATGCCTGCATTTCAAATGGGGTGGAGGTGAGGAAGGAGACCCAGGCATCTGGGATTCTCTCCCACTCTGTCATCCACCGTGCAGCTCAATAGAAGAGAGAGCAGCCCAGCTGGCGCCTCCTGAATCTCCTTCCTGAAAATAACATGCTTGGTCTTGGGGAAACTCTCTGGAAGACACTATTTTTACTTACAAGATCAAACCAGAGACCTTTTCACACGTGAGTCCTAAACTGTAAACCAGAACCCTTTCATATGTGATTCCTAAAGCTATAGAACCTAAGATTCTTCCATGTGTAACATCTAAAGTATAAGCCTATTTAAAGGCAGAAACTTCCTTTGTTAAATGAGCTGGGCTTTAGACAAATTACTGCCTGGTCTCCCAGCTGAATAAACTCTTTGCTACTTTATTCGGTGTTCAAGAGATCCGTCTCCCGCGGCTGCTCCCGCTACAGAGGGACTTGGGATCTTCTTGATTAGGCTAACATTGCTCTATGTTGCTTCTTTTTCTCCACACTCTTTTCTGCTCAGCAGGATTGTTAGACTTTCCAGGGGCGTTCCTTAGAAATGTAGATGCCAGACTTCTACCCAGGAATGGTTGACTCAGAAGAGAGATCCTGGCATCTGAGCTTTCCAAACTCTCCTGGTGAGTTGGATGCTCACTGCAGTTTCGGAACTACAAACAGCTACTGCACCTCATGGTGGCCTGACGTTCTGTCCCTGCTCCACCTGGGGATGTTCCATCTCAAAATATTGGGCCTGCACTGCTGGAGGCTGTGATGGGCGGGCAGTGCTTGGCCTCAATCCCTCTGTCTTTTTGGAGAGAGTAGTTCCACAGACACCCAATAGGCGACTATGAATGCATGTACTTGTGGGTGTCATTTGAAGCGGCACAGGTTACTTTCATGTGAAAACCACACCACTTTGGAGATCCATACCTGGCTCTGAGTACAGGAACATCTCAAGCTACAGCGGCTACAGGAACCCTTACTAGGAGCCATCAGAGGTGTTCAGATCCTATGATGCCAATCACCAGTCCCTTAATAACACCTGCGGCAACTGTAGCCCTGCACCTGTGAGAATCACCTTTTCCAGAGCTACTGCCTCCCTCACCAGCGAGTCTGCCTCTTCTTCTTAACCTGTGAAAGCTTTGCTGTAGGAGAGCCTTGAGTGCTCTCAAGGCTCATTTCAATGATTCCATTTTTAATTATCCCAAGAGAACACACTTCCTCGGGAACTCTTACGGCTCTGAAGACCTCTCGTTAAGGTAAATATTCTCTCGAAGAGGCAATCCACTATTGCCATTAGTGTCTGGCACCCACCCATTGCATGTATTCCCTGAGCACAGGGTCCCGAGTGGTGAGATGCAGAGAAAAGGGGAAGGCAAGAGAGAGAGAAAGCGAAGAAGGACATGGTGGTTTCTAGATACGGTGGACTAGAATTCTGCTGCCAAGAGTTCCCTGAAGAGTGGATAGAAGGCAGCAGGGACAGGAAGACACCAACACAGGGGAAAGTCAGCTCCAAAGGCTGAGATGCCGTGGAGGGACTTGGGATCTTCTTGATCCTAAGAGGAATGACAATCCCAAGAGAATCTGTACTTGTTGCCTAGGCTGAGGACACATTTGTCTATTTAACTGCTTTGCTTAGAGCTATTTAGTAGCTAATTAGTATATTACTAGTAAATACAGTAATTAAGGTTGATAAGCCCTCACCATTTTAGAGCCATTACAGTAGGCCTATAGCTTATATTCTAATCTAAAACTCAACACAGCTCTATGAGGTAGCTTTAATATAAAGGCAGCAATACCGAGGCCCGGAGAGTGCTGCATCCCGGGCTGCAGTCAAGTCTACAACCTGGATGCTTTGACGTCGGAGCCTAGGCAGGGTTTGTGAAACTGTGTAACCTGAACGAGACTGAAGGCTGTATCCAAGGAAATCGGCCGTGCAAACACTGCTGAATTTCTGCAAAAGTCCTGGTCAGTACCAAGGATGATGTGGATCTAGTCATTTTAGCCTCCGCCCGTTCTCTGAAGTTCTATTAAAGGCAACTAATCAAAGCCAGGGTCACCATATGGCAGAGGAAATGTGTCATGGCTGTGAAAAAGATTCAGGCTGAAATCCCAAATGGGAGGGAGGGTGCCTTAGGGAGAAGAGGAGGAAGACAAAATACCAAACTACACTCCTCTGGCTGGCCCTTGAGCTTCTAATGAGGAAGACACATTATGGTCCAGAAATTGACCCTGATACGTTTGCTACCACTTCTGCCTACAATCCTAAGGAATTCAAAGTTCACAGTGTCCCCAGCAAGGGGAAATCTTGGTCTTACACTTTTACATTTAAAGTATTTTCAATGGTTTTTTTTTTCTAGTGTCAAGTCTCAAATTCTGAGAGGCATCAACCTTTGAGAGAAACACAGCACAATGTAGCTACCCCAGCCTGCAGTGTTACTGTTCTAATTTTGTAGTTTGAGGTTTAGGATCGGGCATTTGGGTGTATTCTAACACACTTCCAGGTGATTCTGATGCCCACAAAAATCTCAGCACCAGTATTTCCCGATTTGTTTCTCCAACCACTGCCGTGCTCGCATTTGTAATGTAACGAATGCCAGCAGATCAGCATAAAAGTAGCACGTAGTGGTTACATTTAATACCAACATTCATAACATCACAGAAGAATGAACAGAATACATTTTGAAGATAAGATTGCTATTTGGCAACCAAGAAATATAACCGCTATTCAAATTATGCGTACCAGAGGCTGTATCTTGCTCCTGTGCACCATAGTACTTTAAAGTGGTGATCATCGCGTTTGCCAAAATCATAAATATATTTTATCTTTTTCTCTTTACTAGCTTGTAAGTTTCTAAAAGACAGAGACTTCTCTTATCTACGCTCACAGCCCCATTGCTAGTGGACTAGACAGTACATAACAGATTTCTATTCGTTTTTGTTGAGTGAAGAAGGGACAACCTTTCCTGCCATAACACTAACTCGAATACTCAGATATAAACCTAATTTCAGATTAAATTGAATTTGGGAGTTATATTTCAATGTCATGCTTTTACTGTCTGCTACAATATTTTTGACTGATTCAATTACTATCGGGAAGTATTTGTGTATTATTAATGATATAGCGAGAATGATGAACAGCCAGCCAAGTGTTTGTAGAGGCTGTGTCACTTATTTCAGGCCATTCAGACAGTAGTGGCTAAGGACATGAGACATTTTTCAAAGTAACCACGGGCCAATGTTATCTGGTTGCCACACTCTACCCTTGGCACAACGATGGTGACCACAGGTAGGACTGAGCAGCTCAGAGCCCTGACTCAGGCTTCATGCAGGCATCTGGAGCAGCACAGCTCATCCGCGATGACATGCAGAAGGCTGAGCTGAAGACAGCAGTTTCAGGGAACTGAGGGACCTGGGCAGGGTAGATAATGGGAGAGGGCATGGGCTGTGGAGGTGCAGGGACCTCAGACAGGGTCTTGGCTCCATCATTCACAAGCTGCTTGATATTGAGCAAGTTACCTGACCCCTCCCCCTACCAAACCTCAGTTTCCTCATCTATAAAATGGGATAGTAAGATCTTTCTCATAAACTGTGAAGAATACCTGGGACTGTGCACATCACAAAGGAAAGTTCAAACCTTCTATTCCCTCTATGATCCAAATGTGGTCTTGGTCAAATCACATGACACCTAAGTGACGTTCATGGTAGCTATGCATGTGTGTATGCGTGTGTATGGGAAGGTCTGGCCAAATATCAATGGATTTCAAATACTTGTTGGACACAGAAACAGACAAGAAATCCTAAGAGGAATGACAACAACTAAAATTGGTAAGAACTGATGCTCTGACCTACCACAGCTCCCCAGAGAGCAATCTGACGATCTCCAGTTCTGATGATGGTTAGAGGGGCTGGCTTTCTCCGATATTCTTCAAGTCTTTAAAAATCACCATGTGCCTCCCTGATGCACTAGAAGAGGCCCAGACTGGTGACAAGCACAGCCAAAAATTAGGTGGATGCACATGTCATCATCTAATACTGAAAAGGTCCTCGTCAGTGACCGGTTGAGCTGAATGGTATTGGTGTTATCAAGCTTACAAGCAGTAACACCACCATTGCTGCTTGCGGTTTCTTTTTTTTTTTTTTTTCTTTTTAACACGGAGTCTCACTCTGTTACCCAGGCTGGAGTGTGGTGATGTGATCTCGGCTCACTGCAACTTATGTTTCCCAGGTTCAAGCAATTTTCTGCCTCAGTCTGCTGAGCAGCTGAGATTACAGGTACCTGCCATCACGCCTGGCTAATTTTTGTTTTTATTGCAGATTGGGTTTCACCATCTTGGATAGGCTGGTCTTGAACTCCTGACTTTGTGATCCACCGGTCTTGGCCTCACAAAGTGCTGAGATTACATATGTGAGCCACCGCACCCGGCCCAATGCTGCTTCTTCTAAGAAGACCTCCCTGATTGTCCCTGTGTGGGCTCCTGTAATACCAACAGCTCTCATTACTTGATCTCTTGCATGGCATATCTATATATTCTTTTCTCTTAAACTGTTGAAGGTCACAGATCACTGTTCTTTTTGTAGACTCCTACACAATACTTTGCTGTCAGAATGCAAACTGTGTCCAATGACTGGGACCATAAAGTTGGGAAAATGCAAGATACAGACCGATGAATAATGAACTTTTGAACACAGTTAGTACATTTGTTTTAACAGCACCTCAGTGGTCTCAAATGATAATGAAACTCAGCTATTTAAGCCTATTTTATATAAGTAGAATGCAGCTTAAATAATGCAACCTAAATTACACCTGCATATATGAGCTTCGGAGCATACAGTGCTCTATTGGTTTTGCAGATGGGAAACCTAGGGAAGAGCTGGGTTTGTAAGGGGACACTCCCTGGTCACTATCAGGCTGTGGTAGCACTGTGCTGGGCTGGAATCTGAATCCCAGAGCCCTACCCATCAAATGACATGACTTCCCTTAGCAAATGGGAATTTTTCAGATGAATCATGCACAGATGACATATCCTCCCAAATGCGCAGTTCAGCCCTTGCTATATCTGTGCCAATGCTTCAGCACCTGCATTAGAAAACCACATGTCCTGTGTCAAGTGATTCAACATAACTGGGAAACTCTCTTTGTACCACCGGCTTAATACAAACCTTGATTCAATCCCATATGCTACAGGAGAATACATATCTCAGTTCTGGTTCCAGTCTTCCCTCTTCACTTTCCAATACTAATCCAAACACCTGTTCTTAGTAATTTCTATTTTTAGGTCACATTCCCCAGCATAAACTGCATGATATTTTGAGATTAAGAAAAAAACGAAATTTAGGAGGAAAACTGGATGGACACTAACTGAAATCTTTATTAGCATAAACAATTAAAAACCTATGGCTTGAGGGCATGGAGAAGTAGTCTTTCATTGCAAATAATGTCCTGGAAAGGTAAACAGAAGTGAAAAAGTAAAATTTACCTTTGAAGCAGGATGTTTTACATGTTTTCTATAGTAAAAGTCATAATAGATATGGAATTGCTTTTTCATTTTTGAAGTACAGAACATAACAAGTTGACTCTGCTTGGAGCTCATTATGCATCAAATGCATTATTCCTTCCTCCAAAAATAATACTCACTAAATAAATGAACTGAACAAATGTGTTTGCCTTCAGTTTAGTTCGACTAAGATTCATGGAGTTATCACTGAGTCTCACACATCACAGCCTTTCTCATTTGAAATGGTGGTCACAGCTAACAGTTCATGCGAAATGCTCACTCCTCACCTGTCGCTTGCTCATGCCCTGAATTATTCATTCTCCTCGCTCCATTCATACACATTTGCTGAATACTTCACATAGTCTCCCTTAAGTAAGTGAAGGCAACAGAAGGGTCTGTCCCAAGTGGTCTCCATGGCTTGAGCTGTATGTGAAATTGCTCAGTGAATTTTACAAAAAGTGCTCCACAAAGAGCAGATACTACCATTAACATGACCATTACTACTATTAGTATTATTGCCAATCATTTTGGCATTTAGCACATGATAAATACCTACGTTTCCTATTTTCTCAACATGGTCAGAAGCTTTTTCATTGACAAGCTCCAGGTTCTCTGTCTCAGAGAACTTGAAGAAGTCAGTAGGTGTTCCAGAAAGATCTGACACTGTCTGGCAGTTAATCCTAGTAGCAATGGGACTCTCCTTCATCCACATGCAGGGCTTATTTTTATTTTTTTGATACAGGGTCTCTTTCTGTTACCCAGGCTGGAATGCAGTGGTGCAATCTCAGCTGACTGCAGCCTCAACTTCCTGGGCTCAGCTGATTCTCCCACCTCAGCCTCTCAAGTAGCTGGGACTACAGGTGCACACCACATTGCCAAGCTAATTTTTTTCATTTATTGTAGAAATGGGGTCTTACTATGTCGCCTAGGCTGGTCTTGAACTTCTGGGCTCAAGTGATCCTCCCACCATGGCCTCCCAAAGTGCTGGGTTTACAGGCATGAGCCACCACGCCCAACTGAGCTTCTTTCTTTATTCATATCTGTCTTCGGACTTTCCAGAAACAAACAAACAAACAGCCAGTTTTTTCTTGTTTGGAGAAAATCTTTTTCCAACTACACCCAATTTGGGTGAGGAGAGAAAATAGTAAGAATTGACTTCTAAGAAAAATAAATGCCAACATTGATACTTGTGTGACACTGAAGACTGACTGAGGGCCTCGTGCTGGATGCATCGAGTTTAACTTAGTTAAACTCACCACCTGCAACGGCTGGTGCTGCCAATGCCCATATCTCAACTGCTGATCGAACGTTCACTGCTTGGCCCTCAGTGACTTAAATATTTCTTGCCTTGATTGTTTAATTAAATTCAGGTATGGTTCACAGGACAGCAAGGGCCTCATGTTGTTACAATAATGAGAGTTTTTGAAGTTTTAACTCTAGCAGACTATTAAAAATACAACTATGATTCAACTGAAAGCTTTATAAAGTGAAGGTGTAATTGTCTAAGCAATGAAATAGTCAATCATTACCTGCAGTGATGAAGGGATCAGTAACAGGATATGAAGCCTCATTTTTCAGGTCATCAGTTCACACACAGCCAAAGCATGCAGAACCTTATGGAATTCCATTAAACACAAGCACATGGATACACACACACACACACACACACACACACACACAACCAAAGCATGCAGAACCTTCATGGAATTCCATTAAACACAAGCACATGGATACACACACACACACACACACACACACACAGCCAAAGCATGCAGAACCTTCATGGAATTCCATTAAACACAAGCACATGGATACACACACACACACACACACACACACACACACAACCAAAGCATGCAGAACCTTCATGGAATTCCATTAAACACAAGCACATGGATATATATGTATACACACACACACACACACACACACACAACCAAAGCATGCAGAACCTTCATGGAATTCCATTAAACACAAGCACATGGATATATATATATATACACACACACACACACACAACCAAAGCATGCAGAACCTTCATGGAATTCCATTAAACACAAGCACATGGATACACACACACACACACACACAGCCAAAGCATGCAGAACCTTCATGGAATTCCATTAAACACAAGCACATGGATATATACATGTACACACACACACACACACACACACGCACTGCTTTAAACAAGTCTGAGACCTCAGTCCATTTTCCAATAATGGATAAGTCAGCTTTGTAAAATCACAAATCACAAACCCTTGCCTTGGTTTTCCTTTTGCCAATAAAATCAGGTTGAAAATTTAAAAAAATAAAAAATTACAATTCCTGGTTGTACATTTTTCTAGGAGAAATTTCAAGTATTGTTTCAGCATAGCAAGACAATATTTGCATTCCATCTGGTGGTTCTGGGATTAATTAGGGTGATTGCAGAAAGTCCCCAGCTGCTTGGACAGCAAGTAGGCCCTTGGATTTTTTATTTAATAGACAGTACTGCAAAGGAAGGCAGCTCACAGCATTGTTAGCCTCAGAAATTGTATTAAGAATAGTAGTTTCCGCAAATAATTGCTAGAAATTGTCCAGTACACACACACACACACACACACACACACACACACACACACACAAACACAAACACAAACATGAGAGTAACAACAGGAAGCAATGGGAGGGTTGACACTGTACCTCATCATTTACAGCAGCTAACCATGGAATGAGGTATTGTCATCCTCAATCTCAGGCCCAGGTGTGTACAGGAGTGTCAGAGAAACCCCAGGGACTTGGACACATGCACATTGTTGTGGTTTTGAAATGTGCATAGCCCAAGCAACACGGCAAAACCCCATCTTTCCAAAAATTACAAAAACTGGACAAACATAGTGGTGTGTGCTTGTAGTCGGATCGCTTGAGCTAGGAGGCAGACATTGCAGTGAGCTGAGGTCATGCTGCTAAACTCCAGCCTAATTGACAGCGTGAGCCTCTCTCAAAGTAAATAAATAAATAAATATAAAATTTGCATGATGGGGCATATAGGAACAGAAGTCCTAAGTGACAGCATTTTATAACTGTTAATGGCATTCTCATTGAATATATGTGAATCTCCTTCAGGGACTTGACTTGATGAGTCAATATTTCTACAGAAATCATCCAGTTAGGAAAAAACTCGGGGTGCCATATTCCCATGGAGATGCACTTACTTGTGTCCAGACTCATGGGCAATGGTGAAGGCTAGTCCAAGACCTGTATCTTCATTAATCGTGCAGCTGCGATATTTACTACACATTCCACTTATGGGAGCAAATCCTATGAGGCACAAAGATCAAAAGAATATATAGCAGTGTTGTAATAAAAGAAAGCATGGTATATATATATATATATATATATATATATGTATATATTTTCGGCCCCTTAGTGAAATTTAGCTCTTATGTTCATATGCAGAAATATGAAATGGGAAACAATCACAAGAAGGGCACTTGATAAAGTGGGAGAAGGAATTCTATTCCAGGGAGCCCAAGGACTGTCTGTACTGTGGAACCCAATTCATGGTTCCCAGTACAAGCTCTAACTGGGGCAAAATAGAAAGGAAAATATTGCAGATGGAGGAAGGTTCTTCACCTTATTCTAAACAGCTATGTTCCCAAAAGACCAAGTGAAGAAGTGCTGTGGAGAATGGGTGTGTTGGGAGGTCCTCAAGACCACCGTCAGCTTTAATGATCCACATTTGTCATACAGTTATTATTTAATATGGTAAACGGATACAGGGCAAAATCAGCAAAGGGAAAACACATGGGCAGAAGTTAGGGGAGACAGGCATACACATCTAAGCGTCCTTTCCCAGGATGTGCTTTATTCCCCAGCAACGAGTCGTGGTAACAAAGGTGAATGTTGCCCACCAGGGACACTCATTAGAAACTCAGTGTCCAGGTCACATAGGCACCCACTGCTCAGTGTACCAAAATTCCAGACCCTCAGAAGGAAACCACATTACTTGTACACACAATTTAGGCACAGTGAGCCACTTGTAGGAGGCAGGGCAGTGGGAATCATCCTACAACCTGAGCTCTCAGAGGCCAGCCAAGCACCAACCTGGTAAGCAGGCCTGTCTAAGGATAAGCAGCCTGGACACCACATTAACTCGTTTTTGCACAATAACACTAACTGCTATTAAAGTGGGTCTTATCTGAGAGTTTTTATAAATAAAAACCCTGCCTCCCTAAGAACTTGGGAAGGAATGGCAAGTTAGAAGAACATTCAGGAGAGTCCTGGTCAGTAGCACAGTGTTCTACATGGACCATCTGGAAAAATCATAAAGTTCTGAATCTAAGTCACACCCAGCCCTGTAAATGTCTAAAACATTGCTAAGATAGAGATGTAGAGAGAGGAGTGAAAAAACAGGAAATATAATATGGTCGTAGTATCTCCACAAATACTCATCAACGTACTCTTCACTATATAATGAGAAATCCTTCCATCTATCCACCCCATTCTCACAAACGGTAGAAAAAATTATTCCATGGAAAAAATTATGTTCGAAGAGATAGGAATTCTGGAATCGGTGAGTGACATTTCCTTGTTCAATAATTACTCTTGATGAATACAAGCATACTTCTGTTTGGCTAAAGTCTATACAGGGAAGTGAGTGTACTGTTTATACCTGCACTAAGAAGCTGCTACTGCCTATTAACAAGGAACAAGGGCAAAGTTACTCGACACTCAGTGCCACCGCCAGGGGTGCACATTCCACACATGGTCCTCACACTCTGCTGGAGGGTCTCACCCAAAGTGTCGCAGGGCTCATTCTTCCAGGAACATATATCCAGACCAGTCAGTAAGATGGCGTGGTCATGACGAGTCCCATCTTTCCCCATCAATCCAGACTGCCACTGGCAGAAGCTACTTAAGGTGTGGTCTGCGTGGTGACTTATCACCAGTCCTGGCTGTGCAGGAGACAAGGAAGGACCAAAGACCCGGCATAAAGGAGAGAAAACATGTTATAACAATGCACTGTCATCACAGCAAACTCTCACTGACCTGAATTCCAAATACATGGATGGATCTGGATGCATATGAGCTAGTGCATCTATTTTAGGTATTATATAAAACCTGCACAGAGCCACTGTAGACATTTATGGACATTTCTCTAGTTCCATACATAAACAATTGAAATGTGTCTGTCTGATTCTAGTGCGTGTTCGAAGCCCCGAGAAATATTACTTCTGTGCATGAATTTTTTGTGTTCAAAATCTTTGAAAACACTTTTCAAAATTAAGTAAAGCCACAGAATCAAGTATACATGGTTTTGCATATACATATACAAAAACACATCTAGACAGCGATATGTTTCTCTTTATCTCATAACCAAGTTAAGCAAGTGAGATTTCCAATAAGTAAGTCTTTTAATGTTTATCGTTACAGTGTTAAAATGCCTTTTCTGCAAAGGCAGTATGTTTCTGAGAGGAGGTAGGTCAATTGGTAACCCTTTGTTTCTGGAAAATAAACTGCAACTCTAAAGGGAAACTGCAAACCATATTCAACCTCCTCTAACTATATCAGGTTCTGATAGCACAACAGTGAAATTACAGAGTGTAGAACACTGGAACTCTTGGGAGCCGAAGAATTTGAGATGTAGGAGGAACATGCATCAGACCAGGCTGCACCAAGTTATTTGAACCTTATTCACAGGCATTTTCACAAGGCTGGTCAGACAACAATAGGTTTAATTACCTCAACTTCAGGACGCTAGCCTGTTTAAAGCTTTCGCTGTCAGAATGTCATATTGAAATTTTTGTATCTTAGTTACTGAATATGTTTTCTCCTGAAAAGTTTATTTTGTTTCTCCAGAAAGTCAAATATACTGAAGCTAAATGCTTCATAAACACGGGGGCACGTCTGACGATCTTTAGCAGGTGATTTCCAGGAAAACTGCATTAATTAAAGTTAACACAGGTGTATGATCAAGCGATAGCCTCGCTTATTCTTTGCAGCTTGGATGAATTCCAAGGTGAAAATGTTTTAATACAAGAAATAATTAACCTGTCACCTGAGAAGCCCGGTGAGTTCAGCAACCCCCTCCCCAACTGCAACCTCACACAAAAGACAACGAGGTGGTATCTTTACTGACTAGTCAGTCTAGAATAGTGCTGCCTACACATTCCCCGACCCTGCACAGAGAAAGAGCAGCATCCCAGAACTTTACCAACAAAGGCATCTTAGATATTATGAATAATCTCAGGTTTCATCTAAAAAATTCTTTGTTTTATAAATTAAAAAACTGTGGCTAACGGGAGACTCTGAAAAATGTGAGCAAGGGTGGAGCTGAGGTTGGGCACCTGGCTCCTGCCTAGCACCCACTCTTCTTTGCCCAGTTAATGATTAGCTTGGGGGAAAATAGAAGTGAGAGCCTTTTGTGCCTAAAATGCCTCCCCATCACTTATGTCACGAGGTGTTCACATCCATCCACACTGTGAACGGACCACCTCTATGCATTCACGGGGAGGTCCCAAATGAGGGCAAAGGATCTTTAACCCACTGCTACCAAGATCTGCGTCATCCACGTTTTTGCAGTGAGAAATGCACTTGACAGTCCGCAAAAATCTCAATAAAAATAAACATCTCAGGCTGCAGGTGGTGAGGGTTAAGAGCTGGGAGATAACAGAATAAGGCAATGTCGGGCCACACAGTGCAATATATCTTCATGGCCACAAAACATTTTTACTCTTCTAGCAAGAATCAGAAAGGGCTCCTTCCCACTGGCATACTAAAAGCTCATGATGGCTGAAGAGACAGTTCATGCTACGTATTCCCAGTGTGTCCCACCTGTATGTTACAGGCTGCTTATACATGCCATTTTCTTACAAGCCAATTAAAGAGAATTTCTCACCACTTCTGCACACACACAAAACCCACAAAAAATCAAAAAAAAAAAAAAAAAAACGTTTAAAAGAATTGAAAAGACATTCATTTGCAGTGGACACAAACTATTAAATACTGTTTACCCTCGAGAGAGAAGAACCCAGAGAACTATTATATTAAAGAAGAAAGCATTATTTTGCATTTATTTTTCTGGAAATAGAAAGAGTAGATAAATTCAAAGATAAATTACCTGTTCGTCTTCTAGAAGAATCAGACCTACAATTGCAATGTTGATGTTTCCTCCTATTGTTCCATCTTTGAATAAAGCAGATACCTGAAAACATGGGAAATCCATGTCAGCCCCGTAAATGGCATTTCCCCTCTACCTACCAGTGGGTCTAGAATCCAACGCCCTTGTTCTTCAGTGACAGAGCAATGTTAATATTCTTGTATTGCTAGGCAGAGAGATATGTTAATCATATCACTGTAAACAGCTCAAGTTTTGGGTGAAAATGGGGTCCACGTCTTCCTGTCAAACACGCATGAAAGGACCATGAGACCTGTGGGTTGGCCAGTGTTCTTCTTAGAATATCAAGAGGATTTTTAAGCTAATCATGATGACGACAGAAGCCAGTCACTTCTCAAACTCTCTTGGGATTCCAAGTGGATACAAGAAAGTGAAAGAAAAAATCATGGTAACGAGACGATGAGAGAAAGACACAAATATTAGAGATGATGGACCACGGAGGTGGAAGGGAATGATGAGAGGAGCATTTGGGGAGGTGCAGGAACAGTGTGACTGCCATGAAAAGCAACCGGAAGTGACCTGACACTGAGGTGCAGAAATACTGGGAAAGTTCTACAGAATAGAGGCAAACACTTCCACACGTCAGAGCAGCTTGTTGAGGACAAGAGGGCAATGCCTCAACCCCATGCAGTGGGGACGGTGGCTCTATTTACCACCTTCTCAGTTTCCTGGGAGACCATCACCTGAATGGTTCAGTCTACCAAAAATGACACTAGCCATAGTCATCACATGGCATCATGGAAAGATGGGCATCTTCAGGGGTACTCTGTTTACTGAGGCAGAAGAATGTAAAGACATACTTTTAAAATACTGTCATTAAAACTACTCTTAAAAAACACACTTTGGTGACCCAAGATTTTGTCTTCTGTCATCTAGATTTCGTGTACATGAAATGAGGCTTAGCATACTTCTCTTCACTCTTCAGTGATTAATGCAGCTGCCAATTTCATACACAAACACATTTTATCTGAGGTGATATTCTAAAAGGTTGCACTTTCCCTCTGTTTTTGTTGGTAAAATAATTTATATTCGGCATTTGAACATTAATATTTCTAAAACATTGGGCATTTCTGTAGAGCCATCTAAAAAAATCACACATCTAATGCTGATCATCAGATTTACTGCACTACAGTGGCCCAGCATCCCCTTAGAGATGTCTAGTAAGTCCGGGCGCGGTGGCTCACACCTGTAATCCCAGCGCTTTGGGAGGCCGAGGCGGGTGGATCACGAGGTCAAGAGATTGAGACCATCCTGGTCAACATGGTGAAACCCCGTTTCTACTAAAAATAGAAAAAATTAGTTGGGCATGGTGGTGCATGCCTGTAATCCTAACTACTCAGGAGGCTGAGGCAGGAGAATCGCCTGAACCCAGGAGGCGGAGATTGCGGTGGGCCGAGATTGTGCCATTGCACTCCAGCCTGGGTAAGGAGTGAAACTCCGTCTCAAAAAAAAAAAAAAAAGAAGAGATGTTTAGTAAATAGACACCAGTAAACCCAAAACATCTCATGGGCTTACAGAGACTTACAGAGGGGGTCAAAGGACTTTTCCTATTTAATTATTCTCTGAAGTTCTGAAAATGGCTCTTTTCATTGGAGTATAAAAAACTAAAGGAGTTACTACTAATAAAATATTTCTAATCTATGAAACATAAATCCACAGGTAACAAAATGGAAACACACACACACACACACACACACACACACACACACACATCCTATCAGCGCAATGACACAGGTGGGCTCAACTGGAGGGACGATCCTACCATGTTGAGTATCGTTAGCACGTAGGTGGTGATATTTTCATGGCCATGGCTTAGCATCATCTTCTTGTCTACCACCACCAGGGTCTCCACGTTCAGTTCTTCATTTCTATGAGACTTCAGAAGAGAGCGCTTATGTCGTAAGCAAGACTTATACTCATCTGGCAAGATGAAGAGGTCTTCCTCGGGAGGCTGGGGCATGTCTATGGAGGGACATGCAGAGGGCAAATGAAAGCAGAAGTCATCACACAAAATCAGGGGCGTAACTTGTCACAGAGAAATGTGGCCTCAAAAATGAACGCTCATGATAAAAACCATATAACCTTTAAAACCTTGTGATGCAGAAGCCTGTGTGAAAGTAGCATGCTAAATTTAAATAAAATTCATGTAGTCTAGGGGTCATGGAAATATTGGCTGTATTTCCCTTCATGTAATTCCATCCTAATTTAAAACGGCAAGAGAAGGCGCTTTTTTGCTCTACGTCCTAACATCTTGCAGACAAAGCAATGGAGCAAAGTATTACAGGAACACGGGCTGGCCGGCTTGCATTGTTTGCCTACTTGAAGACATTTAATGACTTGACGATTTTTAAAGTTGATCTCAATGTCTGGACACATAACTAGCTTGTCTAAATTGTTTCCAGTGGATTATAAAATGCTTGAGGCAGTTCCACTTCACTGCAGAGCTTAATTTCCTAGAAAGTACCATAAATATTTACCTAAGTTGATTAGAAGACCAAGTATACACTTTCCTCTTGAAGTAATCCCTTTAAAAATATTTTTGGCATGTATAATTGTCACGTTAACACTATATTGAAAACAATTAGGCTTAGTGGATGCCTCAGAAAATGTGGTTAGAATTGTTTCATGTGAAAGTGGACTTCAAAAAGCCCATATATCTGGGTGGCGTGCACACAAAATCTATGCACACTATATTCACAGAGCACACTGTAAGCAGATGTCATTTCATTTGACTGGTAAAACCAACACATTTTATTTTCCTTTGCTAAAATATTTCCAAAACTAAATAAAGGCTTTGGAGAATAATAAAGACACCAGGTAATGTTTACTGAGCACTCATCATTTGCCATTCATGTTTATGCAACGCACATAGGTGTGACCTCCTCCCTAGGAGATGGCTCTGGGTAACTCCTGCCATCAGTACCCAGCCTGAGCACGGGGTTCTGAAGATGAGGTCATGAAGGGAGAGGAGAGGAACATTACATGCTCACAGCCCTTCCCTCAAAAACGTTGGAAACGGCTTTCGGATCTGGACAGTGTGGTCCTAGAGCTCTTGTTCTTACCACTAGTGGAAAAATGTCTTTAGGATAAAAACGACATGTTAGCACATGGCCCAGCGGCTACAGTCCCTCAGTATTGGGGACAGGGGTCAGAAGCACCTCGTGGTGGTGATCTCACGGGCCTCAACTCTGAAAACCCCTCAGCAAACGACTGCCCCTCAATGTGGAGCTTGCAACATTGTCCCCAGAACACACGGGCCCCAGGTGCACATCTGCCATCGCCTGAAGGGCAGCAGGTCCACTCATCAGCCTGAGGTCCAACCTCATTATTGGTTTTCAGCAAATCAACCTGCCCTGTGGGCCCTTTTCCACCAACAAATGCCTCAGCAAACACAGAAAAGGGATCCCATTTTCTGAACCGGAGACCCTAAGAGGAAAGAATCCTTGTAAGTGTGAATTCCACTGAGACAGAAGAGGACTGCCTCGACTTTGAGGGAAAGTCCAAAAGCCTCAGGAACAACATGAAAATATCGATGCACAGATGACACAGGGCCCCGAGAATGTGCCTGTGCACAGGTGACACAGTGCTCTGAGGGAGCATCCATGTACAGGTGACACAGTGCCCTGGGGGTGCGTCCACGCTCAGATGACACAGTGCCCTGAGGGAGCATCCATGCACAGGTGATGCAGTGCCCTGAGGGAGCATCCATGCACAGGTGACACAGTGCCCTGGGGGTGTGTCCATGCTCAGGTGACGCAGTGCCCTGAGGGAGCATCCATGCACAGGTGACAGCGCCCTGAGGGAGCATCCACGCACAGGTGACACAGTGCCCTGGGGGTGTGTCCATGCTCAGGTGATGCAGTGCCCTGAGGGAGCATCCATGCACAGGTGACAGTGCCTTGAGGGAGCATCCACGCACAGGTGACACAGTGCCCTGAGGGAGCATCCATGCACAGGTGATGCAGTGCCCTGAGGGTGCATCCATGCACAGGTGACAGTGCCCTGAGGGAGCATCCATGTACAGGTGACGCAGTGCCCTGGGGGTGTGTCCATGCTCAGGTGATGCAGTGCCCTGAGGGTGCATCCATGCACAGGTGACACAGTGCCCTGGGGGTGTGTCCATGCTCAGGTGACACAGTGCCCTGAGGGAGCATCCATGCACAGGTGACGCAGTGCCCTGAGGGAGAATTCATGCACAGGTGACACAGTGCCCTGAGGGAGCATCCATGCACAGGTGACGCAGTGCCCTGAGGGAGAATTCATGCTCAGGTGACGCAGTGCCCTGAGGGAGCATCCATGCACAGGTGACACAGTGCCCTGAGGGAGCATCCATGCACAGGTAATGCAGTGCCCTGAGGGTGCATCCCTGCACAGGTGACTCAGTGCCCTGGGGGTGTGTCCATGCTCAGGTGATGCAGTACCCTGAGGGAGCATCCATGCACAGGTGACAGTGCCCTGAGGGAGCATCCACACACAGGTGACACAGTGCCCTGAGGGTGCATCCATGCACAGGTGACGCAGTGCCCTGAGGGAGAATTCATGCACAGGTGACGCAGTGCCCTGAGGGTGCATCCATGCACAGGTGATGGTGACACAGGACCCTGAGGCTGCACACTACAGTGGGAAGCAGTGCTGTGGATTCTGCTCACTTTTCTGGTACCAGGGCTGTTCACATGGCTGCTGGTCACTCGAGGCCAAGGAGTGTGACACTGTCACCTTCATGGCCCAGAAGGGAAAGAAATATTTGTCAAACTAAACAGCAAGATGTCAATCACCAATGTCTTCCACCTACGGGAGGCATTTTGTTGAGCTTGCTTTCTCTAGTTTTATTATAAAAAACAGGAGAACTTTTTTTCCACTTTTCAAATACAAAATGTATTATAGAGTTTAGAATCCTTTTTCAAATAACTGACTTTCACTAACCACCACCATTACAATTCTGAAATGTCTCTCAAGGGAACATACACCACACACACACATGCACACTCACATGCCTATGCACACATGCACACGTGTGGATCGTCTCTACTGCCTGCCATGCACAGCTGTGCCTTTGCTGTGCCACCAGCTGACGTGATGCTAACCACCTTCAGATAAGAATGAAAGGGTCGCAGTCCTCTCCCAACGGTCTGCTTTGCGTGATGTTTTCAAAGTCCACTGCAACATCTGCTTAAGAACCTGTTATGTGGTGTGTCAAAGAGGTTAGACGGCCCTGCTATCTCTCCTGCTGAGATCCAGGTGTGTGGGCCACTTTGTCTCCCTGGTATATGGAATCTGTCCTGCTCTGACCACACCCTCACCATGAACCCCGGCAGCAGGAGTCCTGGCTCTGACCTTGTCGCAGCCTCCGCCATGCATTTGGGTCCTGAACCTCAGTCAAGGCAGCCTCGGGCAGCTGTTGCTGAGATGCACACCCTTTTCAGACACTCACCCAACCTCAGTCTTCCCAACTTTCTCAGCCTCCTGTTCACCTCCGTTTGTCCTCAACAGGTTCTTCCTGCTACCTCCCTACACCTGAGTCCACTGAGTCCATCTGGGTGTGAGGTTTTCAAGTCATCTGAATGCAGCACGTGACTTTTGGGGACAGGATGGAATGGGTTCAGAGGACACAAAGCGCTGATGATTTCACAAGCACTGATTCTGTTGTTGTAGGTGCCAAGAGATTTTTGCTCCTTCCCTCATTCAGTGAGATTCACTAAGCACTTGCAGCAGGTCTGCCTCTGTTCAGGGTGCTGAGTGGAGCAGTCACAGAAGCCAAGCAAGCAGCGAATGACGGGCTGGGGAAGGGGGTCTGTCCTGAGGCTCCTGGGGAAGGTAAACCCAGGGACGCTCGAGGAGAGAGCTCAAGGAAGGGAGTGACATTCCAGAAAGCACTCAACTTCCGTTCCTGAATTTCTGAGAGGTTTCTACATAAAATGTAAATAACAAATCATTTCCTAAACGGTCATGACAAAAATAGACTTTGATAAAGCCTTGGTGGTGAATTGTAGGCATATTATGTCACACGGAGTCTGCCCCTTTTGATGTGGTAATGTATATAAATATGAGTATAAATGAATTACCTTATCGAGAAAACTATGTGGGCTTGAATAAATCTAAGCGTCAAAAGTACAGAATGACTGAGTAGTGAGGCCAGGTTCTTTTGAAGATGCCTGGTGGACTCGCACTTCCGCACAGTGTGTCATTTAATCTGCCCAGGAAAGAGTTCTTAAAAAAACCTCATTTACCATGATCCGTCCATCTGACATGGAGAGATGTCCCATGCTGAACTTACAGATAAGGAACTCTCTCTGAAATGATTGCTTTAGTTTAGCAAGGAAAGTCAATACATGTCACCTCGTGGGCAGACATGCTTTGAAGAAAACGTACAAGGTTCCATGAGCTTACATAAATGTCGAAATCACTAAATACATGCAAAGATTCACCCTTACATACATTTTTTGCGTCTTCCACAGAAATGCTGCTTTTGTGGCTGTCCCAGGTGAAGGTTGCTGCTGCGCAGGTATCCATGCGCCAGCTCTCGTGTCCTGGAGGTCACCAGCACCTCACTGGCCCCAGAAGCTCGGGGCTCTGTGGATCTCTTGTACAGTACGTGGGACGGGGAGCTGCCCTGGGCAGTGCTGCTGAGTTTCCCCACGAGGTGTGAAGGAAGTGGCTTCAGGAAGTAATCTGCCTCTTCTGTTCTTATCATGCCTGACTGGAAAAAATAAAAAGGGAGAAAGAAAACGCAGTTAGATTTTCTGGTGGAAGCCAGCGCCTATACTCCAAGCACTGCATTTGTTATCATTCTCTCGTAGGCATGCTGTCCCCTCCAGCGGGCTCCAGCACTGGAGGATGTTCAGGAACCCCGGCTGAGAATTACCTATGGGAAAGGCCTCCACACCCAGCCTGAGCTCTCTGACTCTGCATCCCTGGCGAAAGACGGTGTGGAGCTGCTCCAGGACTGGAGTCCAGGGTGGAGAAAGGGACAGAGGGTGCACAACATGCCAAAGTCAGTTAATTCACACCAAAAGTAATGGTGGTGCAAGAAGGAACACGTGTGCACTAAAATATTCAATACTCACACTGGGGAGGGGTCTTAGATAAGGAGATAAAAATTACAATTCTAATAGAGCGATGTGCAAAACTCAAAGCGAATTTGAAAACAGAAAATGTAACACTTTTTTTTTTTTGAGAGGGAGTCTTGCTCTGTCACCCAGGCTGGAGTGCAGTGCCGCAGTCTCAGCTCACTGCAATCTCTGCCTCCCAGGTTCAAGTGATTCTCCTGCCTCAGTCTCCTAAGTAGCTGGAATCACAGGCACGCACCACCGTGCCTGGCTACTTTGTTTGTATTTTTAGTAGAGACTGGGTTTCACCATATTGGCCAGGCTGGTCTCGAACTCCTGACCTCAGGTGATCCACCCACCTTGGCCTCCCAAAGTTCCAGGATTACAGGTGTGAGCCACCACGCCTGGCCTAAAATGTATTACTTTCTGGAAAAGTGTAACTTAGCAAAATGAATCCAGAGGAAAGCATAAAAAATTTTTCTTAGGGAATCTGGAAGGTTTTTCTAAGCAAGATATTAACAGAAGTAGGAAAGCAGTGATTTTATAAAAACACAACAATCAAGGAAAATAAGGTTTGGGGTGGGAGACATAAAAGAAAGAGGAGAGCAGGTTTATCAAATATTGGGAGAGGAACATTGGCTGCAGTGTTCCCACTGGGGGTGAGAGGTGGCAAGACAAAGGTAAGCTTGGTGGACTATCAGCAAAGCCATCAGAGCCACCACGGGGTTAGACCTCCTGCGGCCCGAATACCACAAAGCCATGGGAAAGTGAAATACTTGGAATTTATGTCCAGGATTGAGGGAGGAGGCAGAGGCAGCCTGCCCTGCAGTGCTGTTCATGAATGACTTCAGAACCTTCTTGGCCTTCTCGAACTCCAGCACGAAGACCCAAAAACAGTACCTTTTGCAGTTCTACCACGGAATGCCCAGTGTGGAATAAGTTAAATAATGGTTGAAGCCAATTAGGTCAACCTTTCTGCATTTTAACAGGGAAGAAGCATAAGCAGTCACCAATGTGCTGAACGTTGTATAACACTACGCAATTAGGGTCCCTATTACCGAAGGAAACCAGCTCAGGTATGACCAAAAAAGGAGACAAATGCATGCATGGCTTAAACAACAACACTTTTTTGGATATACAAACAACTGCTCACTTTTCAAATCACCCCTCAGAAGATGATTGGCTCCTTAAGAACCTAGAATAGATGTGATTCAGCATCGGGAATGGCTGGACAAGTCAGACACTGCAGAATTTATATCCCATTCTCACATTCATTAGCTGTGTGACTTTGGACGATCTACTCAGTCTTTCTGTGTCTCTCTGTCATCTGGGAAGCAGGTAGAAGAATAGCTACTTGTCACGAGTTTGTAAGACTTAATCTACTTAGAGTAGACGATCTAGTGAACATTCAAACAAGATTTGCTGAGTTAATAGCACGAAGGACGTAAAATTTCATACTTCACCCTGACCATCTTTGATTTCCTTCTGGTAGCTCAGAGAGCCCCTGAGGAGCTTTTCACTGTGCAGCTGGAGATCCCTCTGAAGCCCTGAGTGTTTGTGCGCCCAGTACCACTGACCTGGTGCTTTGCTTTTTTACGCTCTTTCTAACTTCCTTGCCTACACGTTTGTGATCTGACAGCTGTTCTGGATTCAGAACCATCTCCTCCTTTCCCCTGGCTTCAAGGCTACATTCTGGGTGGCCCAGGCTGAGAGGACCGAATCCCCAGGCAAAAGTGTCTGGCTGCAGCTGGCTGATTTTTGAGTTTTTATTAACAAAGTCATCAAGCATTATAGCTGTTTCACTAATAATTTAGTCTGAGCTACAATATTCTGTATTTAAATAATCTCCAGTTGCATTAAATACATAAAGCATAGCAGCTGATAAGAACAGTATTTTGATATCCCTTGATAAGCAACAGATAGAAATACAAAAAAAGTTACTTCATTAGCTTGTTGCATTATTAGTTTGCAGACTTATCTGAAAGATAAGGTAAATTGCAGAAGATGAATGTTTTCTTCTTATCAGAATCAAGAATATTTGGAAACTCTCAAAATGTCTGGGGAACCTGCCTGTAGCTCACAGTAACCACTGGAATGTCAGGCGGTGGATTATTAACCAGGCTTCAGAAGGGGCCGAGTCCTTCAGGCTTTGCAAAGGACAGGCTTTGCTCTCGCAGGGCCTGCCTCTGTCATGACCAATTCCGTAGATCATTTTACGTTAGAAAACTCACCAAACACTTACATTGCCTTCATAAGAAACGAGCGAATGTGTGCTGTGTTACTGCTGGGAAACGCTGGTTCTGAACAACATAAGTAAAAAAAAATATTGAAACTTAGCAGCAGAATGTTTACTGTAGTATATCTGTTGTCATTCGTAATTAAAAGTTGGTAGACTTGTATTAATTGTGATCTGTTGAGATTCATGGAAACTGCTTGTTAGATCAAAAAATAAAATAGAAACTGAGAAGAAATGAATAAATGGCCAACCACTGAGGTTAATTCTACTGCAGTGAGAGAGACTCCCAGCGATCCAGTTCAAAGCGTGTCTCAGGTGACACCAAATGCCCTATTCATGACAGCTACTTATCCACAAACACAGTAAAGAAGTAATTGGGCTTATTATGAGAAAGAGGCGTTTTAATTTTCAAGTACTTTTATGTTTACTCTCATTCTTCATCTTTTCTCCTGAAGTGTCATTTGTTTTGGGAATATTCTATTCTTTGCATTGGAACTCAGTGCTACCATATCACAGTGGAAAGCAACACAGGGCAGAACTCATCCGACACCCACAGAGGGAACATTTAGGCCAGACCAGGCCAAGCTGGAGAGTCAGAACCATCCCAGAGGACAGAACCTGAGTTCCAGCAAGCCCTGCCACTGTGGGCTAAAGTGCTCTGAGGTCCTACATAAACTTGAAATGCAGTCTAGGCCACAAGAACCGAAACTCCTAGGCAAGTTCTGGTGCTGTGCTGGGCTTGGAACCGGTGGCCTTGGGGGAATGCAACCTAATGAGACAGCAGCCCGGGTGACCAAGGGAGTGATGCTGTCAGCCCTCCCCCAGCTTCAGGCAGCACAGCTTGCCACTCTGAGACAGACTCCTTCTCTCTACTTGAGGAGAGGAGTAAAAAGAGTAAAGAGGACTTTGTCTGGCAACTCTGAGACCAGCTCTGCCCAGTAAGATAGGGCACGAGGCAGAATTACCCAGCTCCCAGATGACACTGCTACACACACACTGGGCTTGAAGGGAACTAGCTGCATTGAAGGGAAGGACCCAGTCCTGTCAGGATTCATCACCTGCTGACTAGAGAGCCCTGAGGCCTGGAGTAATCAGCAATGGTACCCAGGCAGCCTCGATGTGGGCCTTGGGCGACAGTCAGAGACCTGCTAGCTTCACGTGTGACCCAGCACATTCCCAGCTGTGATGGCTATGGGCAGAGACTTCTTCTGCTTAAGAAAAGCAGGGGAAAGTGTAAAGGGGACTCTGCCTTGCAACTTAGGTATCAGCTTGGCCACAGAGAGGCAAAGCACCAAGCAAGCTCTTGGGGGCCCCCAATTCCAGGCCTTGGCTCTTGGATGGCATTTCAGGGTCAGTCCTGGGCCAGAGAGGAGCCTGCTGCCCTGAAAAGTGAGTCTCGGACCTGGCAGCACTCAGCACACATTGACTGAAGAAGGGCCTTGAATGAGCATCAGAGGCAGCCAGACAGTTCCTATTCGGTAAATTTAACAAAGAGATTGAAATAATTAAAAAGCATCGATAAGAAATTCTGGAGTTGAAAATACATTAGATATACCGAAGAATGCATTAGAATCTTAACAGCAGAATTCATGAAGCAGAAGAAAGAACTAATGAGCTTGAAGACAGCCTATTTGAAAATACACAGAAGAGACAAAATAAAAGAATAAAAAAGAATAAAGCATGCCTACAAGATCTAGGAAATTATTTCAAATGTCAAATCTAAGAGTTATTGGCCGGAAAGAGAAGGTAGAGAGAGAGATGGAAAGTTTATTCAAGGGATAATAACAGAGGACTTCCCAAACCCAAAGAAAAACATCAAAACCCAAGAACAGGAAGGTGATCGAACACTAAGCAGATTTAACCCAAAGAAGACTACCTAAAAGCACTTAATAATCAAACTCCCAAAGATCAATGACAAAGAAAAAAATCCTGAAAGCAATAAGAGGAAAGAACAAATAACGTACAATGGAACCTCAACACATCTGGCAGCAGACTTCTCACTGGAAACCATGCAAGCCAGGAAGGAGTGGGATAACATATTAACAATGCTGAAGGAAGAAAACTTTAATCCTAGAATAATATATGCAGAGAAAATATCCCTCAGACATGAAGGAGAAATAAAGACTTTTCTAGACAAACAAAAGCTGAGGAATTTAATCAACACAAGACCTGCCATATAAGAAATGGTAAAGAGAGTTCTTTAGTCCCAAAGAAAAAGACATTAATAAGCAATAGAAAAATAATGTGAAGGTAGAACACTCACTAGAAATAGTAAATACACAGAAAAACACATAATCTTACAATACTGCAATTACCTTTGTAAATCATACGTATCTTGAGTAGAAAGACTAAAAGATGAATGATCAAAAACAATAACTATAACAACTTTTTAAAACATAATACAATAATATACAAATAAAAACAACAAAAAGTTAAAATACAGGAGGACAAAGTAAAGCAGAGAATTTTTAATAGTTTTCTCTTTGCTTGTTTCTTAGCTGGTTTATGTAATTAGTGATAAGCTGTCATCAGTTAAAAGTCACGAATTATAAAAAATTATTTGTAAGCCTCATGGTAACCTCAAATAACAAAGCATACAAAAGTTACACAAAAAGTGAAAATCAATACATTAAAATATACCACAGAAAACATAACCATCACTAAAAGGAAGACAAGAAGGAAAGAAATAAAAGACCACAGAAAAACAAATGACAAAATAGCAGAAGTAAGTCCTTAGTTTTCAATAATTAAATTGAATGTAAATGGACTAAACTCTCCATCAGAAGACATAGAGTGGCTGAATGGATTAAGAGAAAAAAAGACCCAATGATCTACGGCTTATGGGTAACTTCGTCTATAGACATACATAGACTAAAAATAAATAAATAGGAAAAGATGTTCCATGCAGATGGGAAAAAAAAGAGACTGGAGTCCTAAACTCATATCAGAAAAAATAGATTTCAAGACAAAAAACTATAAAAAGAGACGAAGAAGGTCATTATATAAGAGGGTCAATTCTGCAAGAGGATAAACAACTGTAAATATAGATTCATTCAATATTGCAGCACCCAGATATAAAAAGCAAATGCTATTAGAGCTAACAGAGAGAAAGATCTCAGTGAAAAAATAGCTGGAGATTTTAACACCCATTATCAAGGCAGGAAATCACCAAGGACCCATTAGAATTAATCTGCATTATAGATTAGATGAACCTAACAGGTATTTACAGAACATTTCATCCAATGGTTGCAGAATGCACATTCCTCTCCTCAGGACATGGATAATTCTCAAGAATAGATCATATGTTAGGCCACAAAAAGTCTCAAAAAACTTAAAAACCCCTGAAATTCCACCAAGAATCTTCTCTAAGCACAATGAAATAAAACCAGAAATCAATAACAAGAGGAATTTTGGAAACTATAAAAACACATGGAAAGTAAACAATATGTTCTGAATGCCCCCAGTGGGTCAATAAAAAAATTAAAAAATATATAAAAAATTATTTTAAAAATAATAATGAAAACACACCACACCAAAATTTATGGGATACAGCAGAAGCACACTTAGAAAGATTTACAGGTAAAAAAAAAACTTCTACTAAACAACCTAATGGTGCATCTTAAAGAACGAGAAAAGCAAGAGCAAACAAAACCAAACATTAATAGAAGAGAAATAATAGAGATCAGAGCAGAAATAGATGAAAGTAAAACAATAAAAACGTCAACAAAATGAAAGTTGGTTTTCTGAAGTTAAACAAAATCGATGAACCTTTAGTTAGACTAAGAAAAAAGAGGGAATACCTATATATGCTAATAAATTGGAAAACCTAGAAGAAATGGATGCATTCCTAGACACATGTTGAATCATGAAGAAATCCAAAACCTGAACAGACCAATAACAAATAATAATATCAAAGCCATAATAAAAAATCTCCCAGGAAAGAAACACCCGGGATCTGATGGCTCTACTGTTGAATTTACCAAACATTTAAAGAATTAATACAATCTTACTTAAACTATTCTGAAAAATAGAGAAGGGAATACTTCCATACTCATTCTATGAGCCCAGTGTCACCCTGATATCAAAACCAGATAAGAACACATCAAAAAAAGAAGACTACAACCCAATATCCCTAATGAACATTGATGCAAAAATCCTCAACAAAATACTAGCAAAGCAAATTCAACAAGAGAAAAAAGATTATTCATCATGACCAAGTAGGATTTATCCTGGGATGTAAAGATGTTTCAACATAGGCAAATCAATCAGTGTGATACACAGAATGATGGACAAAAACCATACAATCATTTCAATTGATGATGAAAAAGCATTTGAAAAGATTCAACACTCCTTCATGATAGCAATCATCAAAACAGGAGATATAGAAGGAACCTACCTCAATACAATAAAAGCCATATATGACAGACCCACAGCTAGTGTCACAGTGAATGGGAACAAAAGCTGAAAGCCTTTCCTGTGCAATCCGGAACACAACAAAGATGCTCCCTCTTACCACTGTTATTCAAAGTAGTACTAGAAGTCCTACCTAGAGCAATCAGACAAAAGAAAGAAAGAAAGGGCATTCAAATTAGAGAGGAAGATGTCAAATTACCCTTCTTTGCCAAAGAAATAAACTTACATTTGAAAAAAAACTGAAGACTCCATCAAAAAATTATTAGAATTGATAAATTCAGTAAAGTTGCTGGAGATAAAATAAGCATATAAAAATCAGTAGCGTTTCTATATGCTAACAAGGAACAATTCTGAAAAAAGAAATCAAGAAAGTAAACCCATTTGTAATAGCTACAAATAAAATAAAATATCTAGGAATTAACCAAAGAAGTGACAGATATTTACTATTAAAATATTAGAGAGACTCTCCAGAACCCTAGAATGGGCAAAGTTTTCTTGAATATACCCCATAAGTACAGAAAACCAAAGCTAAAATGGACAAATGGGATCACAGCAAGTTAAAAAGCTTCTGCACAGCAAAGAAAACAACCAAGGAAGTGAAGAGACAACCCAGAGAATGGGAGAAAATATTTGCCAAGTACTCATCTGACAAGAGATTAACAACCAGAATATATAAGGAGCTCAAACAACTCTACAAAAAAAGAAAAAAAAAATCTAAGAATTTGATTTTTAAATGGGCAGAAGGACCAGGCACAGTGGCTCATGCCTGTAATCTTAGCACTTTGGGAGGCTGAGATGGGTGAATCACCTGAGGTCTGGAGCTCGAGACCAGCCTGACCAACATGGAGAAACTCTGTTTCTACAAAAATACAAAATTAGTCGAGCGTGGTAGCACATGCCTGTAATCCCAGCTACTTGAGAGGCTGAGGCAGAAGAATCTATTGAACCTGGGAGGTGAGGTTGTGGTGAGCTGAGATCGTGCCATTGCACTCCAGCCTGGGCAACAGAGCAAGACTCTGTCTCAAAAATTAATAAAATAAAATAAATTAAAATAAAAAATATGAATAAACATTTCTCAAGAGAAGACATACAAATGACAAACAGGTATATGAAAAAGTGGTCAACATCATTTGAGAAATGCAAATCGAAACTACACTGTGATATTATCTCACTCCAGTAAAAGAATTCTTATCTAAAAATACAGGCAATAAAATGCTGGTGAGGATCTGGAGAAAAGGGAATCCTCATATACTATTGGTGGGAATGTAAATTGGTACAACCACTCTGAAGAACAATTTGGAGATTCCTCAAAAATAAAAATAGGATCCAGCAATCCCATTCCTAGGTATATATCCAAAAGAAAGAAAATCCGGATATCAAAGAGATATCTGGACTCCCATGTTTATTACAGCACTATTCAAAAAAGCCGTGGTTTGGAAGCAATCTAAATGTCCATCAAAAACCAAATGGATAAAGGAAATGTGGTACATACACACAATGGAGTACTATTACATCATAACAAAGAATGATATCCTGTCCTTTGCAACAACATGGATGGACTGGAGATCATTATGTTACATGAAATAAACCAGGCATACAAAGACAAACATTCCATGTTCTCACTTATTTCTGAGGAGCTAAAAATTAAAACAATTAAACTTGTGAAGTTAGACAGTTGAATGGTGGTTACTAGAGGCTGGGAAGGATAGTGCTTGTGTCCGTGAGGGGGGGACTGGGGGCCGTTAATGTAATTATTGATGATATAATTAGATAGAATGAATAAGATCTAGTATTTGATAGCACAACAGGGTGATTACAGTCTACAATAATTTATTATTCATTTAAAAATAACTGAGAGAGTAGAATTAGATTGTAACACAAAAATGATAAATGCTTGAGGTGATGAATATTTTATTTACTTTGATGTGATTATTACACATTGCATCAAAATATCTCAAGAACCCCAAAATATATGTACCTACTATGCACCCACAAAAATTAAAAATAATCTTTTAAATGACAAATTTACAAAATAAAAATAAAACGTATTTGTGTAAAAAAGAAGCTAATTTTGATGTATTAAACTCTTTTTGAAAAAAATTATTTCAAAATTATCCAAAATTATTACAAAATCTCTAAAAACAAGGTGTTGCCTAAATCTGTTTCAGAATTGATGCTATTCAAGGAGACGAATGTGCCGGGCAATGAAGGATGAATGTGGGGTTCCTCCTAGGTCCTTCCTCAGCCCTCTCTGGGCATTTAACAACATGGACTGGAGGGATTATCAGTCTGTGAAAATTCAGAGCAGCTAAGCATGGGTATTTTCTGAAGACCAGTATATCCTCCTATATTGAAAGAAGACATGTTGCCAGAAGCCACACAATAACACTTATTCATGGAGCTTCCATTTACTGAGCCTATCGTCTATTCAAGGAACTGCATTTCATAGATGTTAGTTTATTGGTCTTTGCTGTAGACCTGTGAAGAGGATGCTCTGTACCACTACCTCACACTGCACTGCACCGCACTGGGAGGAATCTGGGCTCAGTTTCTAGACCAGCTTCAATGTGCTCAGATGCTCCTGACTTAGCTTGTAACCTGCCTGGGTACTGATTTCTCAGAAAGGTAACATTGTTGAGCAACATTCTTTTTTTTTTTGAATGTGTTGAAATCTTTCGCCCTCTTGCCTTTACCTTTGCTGCTATACAGGACACATTCTATTCACTGTTCTGTGAAATGTTTTTCAATTTGTGCATTTAATCATGTCCTACTTAACTATTCTTTCTCCCCTGCCAGATAGCCTTTGGAGAGCCACCATAGCATTTTTACATAAACGCAATCTCTCTTCCTTCTGTGGCTCTGCTGGGTCCAACACCAGTTTTTCAGCGTTTTTCTGAACACACATTTCCAAACAGGGAAAAGTCAGTGACAGGATTAGATTTGAGGGGGTTAAGTGATATGGTATAAGGTTTCACAGTCTGCTCAGTGGCTTACACATCATAAACTCATCACCTTTTTTTTACCAGCCATCATTTTGAAAGCAGGCCTCCTCAATCCTACTTCTGTAAGTGAAACGTCCCCCAAATTTCAGTTTATTCATCTAGGAAATCATAGTCGCTCATTAGCAGTATTGTTAAATAATTTCTTGACCATTAAAAATATGCAATCCCATTACTGGGTATATATCCAAAGGACTATAAATTGTTCTACTATAAGGACACATGCACACGAATGTTCATTGCAGCACTGTTTATAATAGCAAAGACCTGGAACCAACCCAAATGCCCATCGATGATAGACTGGACTGGGAAAATGTGGCACATATACACCATGGAATATTATGCAGCAATAAAAAATGATGAGTTTTTGTCCTTTGTAGGGACATGGATGAATCTGGAGAGCATCATTCTCAGCAAACTGACACAAGAACAGAAAATGAAACATCACATATTCTCACTCATAGGCGGGTGAGAAAAATGAGAACACATGGACATGGGGGGGTACTACACACTGGGGTCTATTGGGGGGAATAGGGGAGGGACGGGGGGGAGCTGGGGAGGGATAGCCTGGGGAGAGATGCCAAATGTGGGTGAAGGGGAGGAAGGCAGCAAAACACACTGCCATGTGTGTACCTATGCAACTATCTTGCACGTTCTGCACATGTACCCCAAAACCTAAAATGCAATAAAAATGGAAAAAAAAATATGCAAGCAGAAGATGGGCAACTGGAAAAAAGGTGACCACAGGTTTGGACACTGTGGTTAAGCAGAACTTCTGGCCTGGCACGGTAGCTCACACCTGTAATCCCAGCACTTTGGGAGGCCTAGGCGGGTGGATCACTTAAGGTCAGGAGTTCGAAACCAGCCTGTCCATCATGGCAGAACCCCATCTTTATTTTAAAAATACAAAATTAGCCTGGCATGGTGGTGCATGCCTGTAATCCCAGATACTCGGAGGCTGAGGCAGGAGAATTGCTTGAACCTGGGAGGCGGAGGTTGTAGTGAGCCAAGATCCTGCCACTGCACTCCAGCCTGTGCAACAAGAGCAAAACTCCATCTCAAAAAAAAGAAGAAGAACTTCTGTCCTAAGAGGAAGGCAGTGTCCTTGATGTCAAAACTAAAAACCATAGACTAAAAAGCACAGTCATTGGGCCCTCTCTGTCCTCTGAGTGGAAGCAGCATAAGTGACTAGAAATACTAGTAAAACAAAGGCTGCTTTCCCTGTCAACCTGCTCATAGTTGAGGCAGCACCTGGACTGCAGAATGGGAAGCTGACTTGCTACAGCATGGGAAGTATTCTCTGATGTGGCCACGGTACTGCTCAGCCATTACATATTCACCTTCTGTTCTATTACACATCATAGAATTGGCCAGTGATGGGGTGGGAAAGAGTGCAGTACATCAGTCCTTGGAAGTATACTTGCCTCAAAAATGAAAGCAATGAAAATGTGGCACAGTTTGAAAAATAACCAATGAGTAGAGCGGACTTTTGTGAACAGCTTCCCCAACTTGCTGATTTTGACTTTCCGGCATAGTCAATGAGCCAATATTTAGAGATGCAGGTGAAGTGGCTCACATTCATTCAGCAGAGGTGACACATCTCCAGCGAGTGGACACATCCACTTCTGCTGTCCACCCAATTCCAGGCAGGACCCCGAGGGCACATGAGCAGATGAGAACAGGAACCCAGTAAGCACCCTCTCAGCAGACACTGGGCACGGACAACCTGCTTCTCACTCAAAAAGGAGCCACAGAAGAAGTCAGCGAATGGTCTATGAATATGCAGCAAGGATGCCTAGTGAGCAATCCTGTGACTAAATAGCAAGCATGTGATTAAATGTTAGTGAAGAGAATCAGCGCTGCAGAAAGGCAAACAAGCCATGTGGAGGAAGATCACTAATGACCGTGTTAGATGCAACAGAGGAGGATCAGGACATAAAAGGCTCATGGAAGGTGATGATACAGAAGCCAGCTGAGGCCCACCTAGGGATTCCACAGTGCGCACTCAGTCATGAGAGGTCACAGACAGTACAACTAACCCGGAAAACAAAATTCCAGACTAAGTGTGCCGTGCAATGAGGAGCGAATGTGGGGTCCTCCTAGGTCCCTCTTTAGGCTTTGCCAGGCATTTAACAAAACTGGAAGGACCTTCTGTGAGAGTTCATAGCAGCTAAGCATGAATGTTTTCCAAAGACCAGTATTCCCCCTTACATTAAAACAAGGAATGTTGCCAGAAGCTACATAGTAATAAGTACTAATAGAACTTACATTTACTGAGCCTATCATCTGTGCAAGGAACTGCATTTCATAGATATTAGTTTACTGGTCTTTGCTGTAGACCTGTGAAGAGGCTGCAGGAACTTTGTAACTTGCTACAGCCTGGGAAATTAGTTATTACTCAATAACCAATGACTAGAGTGGATTTTTGTGAAAGCTTCCATGTGAAAGTCATGCTGTTGATTTGGTTATGAAGGTTAAACAATCAATGTGAGTTTACAAGCCAGGAAGTGAGAAATCAAATTCCAAACCCTCTAGCCCCCATGCCATGAGGATGCTCATGCTAAGAAGAGCAGGCACTGCACAGCGCGGGGAGGAATCCAGGGCTCAGATTCGTGTGTTAGGGTGTTCCTGACCCAGCTTGGTAGCTGCTCCTTGCTAATTAGTAACTACTAGATCAAAAACAAAAGATTATAATAATTATTTAATTAAAAGTGGAAAATAAGTGCTCTATTCATAATAAAAATGGTGATATGTACTTAGGGTGCAATTAGAGAAATTTAAAGTCCTGAATGCTTTTTTTTAACTAAAAATAAATAAACTAGGCATGAACTCAAAGAGTTTTAAAAAGTGCAAAAATGACCTCCCACAAAACAGAAAAGATTTGTAAAAACATAAATAAATAAGTTTATGATAAATAAAGATGTAAAAGAGTAAAGCAATGTGAATATTGCAGTAGTCTAGACAAGTCAAGATCTGATTTTTAGACCTAAATAGACATGCCTCATAAAAATGGAATCAACAAAAATATTAAAAAGTCAAGAAAATAGATACTATAATATATGACTGAGATTTAAAATGAGTGATGGAACTTTTCATGGAGATAAATGTCTCTACAGTAAGTATTCTTACTTTACATCAGTGAATTTGTTGTTATATTTGTACTTATATATTTTTTTAAATTTTTATTGCATTTTAGGTTTTGGGGTACATGTGCAGAACATGCAAGATAGTTGCATAGGTACACACATGGCAGTGTGTTTTTCTGCCTTCCTCCCCTTCACCCACATTTGGCATTTCTATATTTGTTGTGCTTTTCAATTTTATGACATCTTTCAGGCCAACATACTAAAAAATGATTTAACTCTTCTAGTATGGATTAGAGGAAGCCTTCCAGACCTGGGCTGTTCAGTATGGTAGACATTAGCCACATGTGGTCATGCACATTTAAATTTAGATGAATTGAAATTGAATAGAGTTAAAAACTCAATTCTCCAGTTGCTGAATAGCCCCACATGGGTATTCAAATTCAAGTTTAAATAAATTAAAATGAAATAAAATTTAAAATTTAGGCCTTCAACTCCTCAAATACCATATGTGGTAGGTGGCTACTATATTGAACAGCACAGATATTTGTATCCCAGGGCAGAGCGCTAGTGGAGAGCATTGCTCTGGGACCCTGGGTAATTAACACATCTTTGAAGCTTGCTTAAGACGAATTTGCCAGACAAATGAGAAGTGGCTACAATATTTCTCTTTAAGTGGCACACATAACCTAGGTAGGGGCAATCTCAAAAATCACACTCACTAGCAACCTTCTAAAACTGTCCCAGCTAAAATATTCAGAACACACCAACCTAGACTGCCGAATCAATAAAACTGCTTTGGTTGACACAAAAACATCTGAAATAAGAACGACCAAAACTTAAATTCAGAGATCCTGTATTTAGAAATTTGCAAGACACAAAGAGAAATATTGAAGCAAATGATCATTGGTCAAGGAAGTGAAGATATTACTGGGACCTAAGATGCCCGTGTCACATTTAGACACGAATCTCATTCCATACTGTGGAATAAATTCAGACACGAATCTCATTCCATACTGTGAAATAAATTCAGTCTCTCTTATCCAGGGAGTGTAGTGTTTTCGTTCAGTCATTCAGTCACTATTCATGAGCTGCCGGGTATGAGACAGGCACTCTACTGGGCAATCCAGACACAACAGTGGATAAACTAGGCAAACATCCTTACTCTCCTGAAGCTTAGGTCCCAATGTGGGTGGGGAAACTGAAAATAAACAGTCGTCATCATAAAGTGCAAAGCATAGGAAGTTAAAAGGTAATGAGTACTACCAAAAATGAAGAAAGAAAATTCTGGATGAACAGAGACATCAGAGTGTAGGAAAAGGGGTTTGACTTTTACATACGGTCATCAGGTAGGGTCATCATTAAATAGGGTTATTATTTCGGTGACGGCTTTGACAAGGTGAGCAGCTGGCTGTGAGCACTCGGGAGGGAAGCTGTGGGCCAGGCGGAGGGAAGAGACACTGCAAGGACCTGCAGCTCCACGTGGCAGCCCCTGACATTTCTGTTCTTTGCAAAATATCCACATATGGTACCTTCACCAGTTCACAGTGATAGTTTGGCAGGGCCTTATTTTCCAACTGGAAACATTGTCTTGGAAATTATCTTCCACACATCACATAGCAGGGACAGTTCAAAGTTTGGGGGTTTTCTGTGCCATCTGAGACATTGCCATCTTCTTCCTCAGAAAGCTACACTTGTCATCTGACTACCACCACTCTGGCAATCCTTATAATTTTTTTCCCCTCTACTTCTATATAAACCAGATCACCCTCTCCTTACAACTGTACAGTAATGTCTCTGGGAGTACAGCCCGGCACTCCCGCGGGAAGGCTTCCCAGGAGCCTGCATGCCGTGGCCAGTGTTGGTTCCTCCCAGGCTCTGGTCATCATGCCTCTCTGGGTGCTTAAGACTCTCCAGCCATACCATGTTGCTCTTAAAGGTGCAGCACATATTAGACCCAGGTCTGTGGCACACACAGGGGCCATTGGATAGCCAATGGTGGCATCTGAGATCAAAGAGCTGGTGCAAGTTCTGACTTTCCCTGTCTTCAGATCTCTGTGTGTGTGTGTGTGTGTGTGTGTGTGTGTGTGTGTGTGTGTGTGAGAGAGAGAGAGAGAGAGAGAGAGAGAGAGATGGTGGGTGGGGCAGGGGGAGAGAGTAACTCTATGTCCAGAGGCTAGTTTCTATGTTTGCAATTAGAGGATGAATCCATAACTATTTCACAGGGTGACTCTGTAGATTAAATAAACAAACTTTGAAGATGGCAAAAAAGTATTTTAGAGCTATCAATCAAGATTACAGGACATACTTTTAAAGAATAAAGGCAGTGCGTGGGGACCTGTGGAAGACAGGAGATTAAGTGGGTGCTGGACTCCATGCTGTTGAAAATGATCGAAAGGTCGAGGGCGGCGCAAGGGAGTCACAGCTGATCCAGGACAGCTACTGCCTGAGTAAGGGCAGAGGAGGCGGCCACACTGGCAGGTGGGGTGAGAGAAAGTCAGGCATGCACATGTGTTTCTCATCAGAGGCCATGGGTCCTGAGGAGCTGTCACCTGGACCTATGAGCCACTGCTGAAATCACCCACGTTTTTGCACTCACAATTAATGCATCCCAGTGTGCAGCCCCATGGCGCCCTTCCCTCTGGCCACAGCAGGCTGCCAGCCTACGTTCATTCTATGCTGAGCTCATCAACTTGACACTTAGCTCATGAATCGGCTGTTTTCTCTATTTAATTCTGACACTAGTGGTACTTCTCCCAACCGGTTTTGCTGTTGATCTCTAGTCTCTTGCAACAATGCTCTTTAGGATTCAGCTTCCAGGAAGATGACATCATATTAACAGTTCTTCTCTTAGTCATATCAACATTGATGGCGTTCACTTAATCAACTACTGTCTCACCTGCCCCTGTCTCACGTATTATTATATTTTCCAAAATCCTTGGAACAGATTTGCAAGCTAGGGATTAGCAACTGCATTTGTGTAGATGAAACAAACTGAAGCCCGACCAATCCAAATGTCCATTAACTGGTGAATGGATAAACACAGTGTACAATGGGATGCCACTGAGCAATGGAAAGGAGGGAAATATGGACAGACACCATGTGGATGAATGTAAGCACATTACACTTGGTGAAAGAAGCCAGAGCAGAGGACCCACCGTTCTGTGATCCCATTTCTGTGAAATGACCAAAAAAGGCATTGAGGTGGGAACCAGACAAGTGGTTGCTGGGGATGGGGTGGGGCTGGAGTGTCCACTAAGGGACACGTGAGTGCTTTCTGGGTGCTGGAAATAATGTAAGACTGAACTGTGAAGAAGGCTGCACAACTCCAGATTTACTGAAATATTACTGAACTGTGCACTCAAGTGGTGAGGGTGGCTATGTAAATTATGCCTCACTAAAGCATTTAGAAAATAAAACAAAGCTGAAGCCCTGGAGGGTGACCAGGACACGGTGAACCCAGGGCTAGTGGGCCACTACTCCAGCCACTTCCTCCACACCGCGGTGCTTCCTTGGTGCACGGGGGCTGTGCTGAAGTCATTTGGAGAGTGCCCTTGGAAGATAATCAGTCTAACAGTGCAGCACAAAGACTCAGAAGGCTGACTGAAAGGCCAGATTCCTCACAAACGAACACAGAGGCGAATAAGAAAGCCGAGAGACTGCAGCCAGTCCCAGGAGGTGGCATGTGCTAAACTCACTCCCCTTTACTCATGCAGATCATGGCAGGGTGGTGTACAAGAATCTGTTTCCTTTTCAGCAACGTCACTCTAAAGGCAGCTACAATTTGAGACCAGCTATTTACTGCCCCCTCCACACTGCCACTGCACAGGGCAACCCGAAATGGAAGGTCAGACATATTTTCACCTGTGGGTTTCCAGCTGTGGGCATACAACAGGAACTAACTGAATGTACCTTCGCTGAAAACGGGGCTGATAGGTTGAGGGTTATGTATGGAGTTTGCCACCTTCTGCATAGCCACTCATGATTCTCAAACTCTGGACTGAGACTCATCTGAGAAGCTCTTCCTTCCCCAGATATTCTGCCTCAGCAGGTGTGGGTGAGGACGTGTTTAGTAAGATTCACACACTCAGCACTGGGGTACACCTCATGGTCACAAAGGCCTAGGTCCTGTCACCCTGTGCTCTGTTTGTTGTCTTTGTTTTTCTCCCCAGCCCTGCAGTCAGGGAGCAGGGCGCGGCCTCTGCAGGAAAGCATGGGGTTGCTGGGTGTCCACCATGTATCCAAAGGCTTGTTAGGACACAATCTGAATTTGTGTGGAGTTTGTCATTACTGACATTTCCTTATTCTCAAGCAAGTTGACCTTAGACATCAATATTTTCTGATGGCAAAGAGATAAATATCAAAAGCAATACTGAGTACGACAACCCTCGTTAAGTTCACTGGCACAGACTGAAGACATGGCCTCGTCTTGGCTTTTGCACTGCAGGGCCTGGGGATGATAATTTGTACCAATACTCATATTCTACATGACTTCCCTTACATATGTAACACCCCAGGCCATTACTTTAAACATCTGTTGCTGTGGCTACCAAATTTGACCATTCATAAATTCCAGCCCCAGTTATATATATGACTGCATATACTCTCATCCATGTCAGAATCCCATGGGGATTATAAAAGTTATGACTGCCCTTTCAGGATGCTAGCTCAAATTGTATAATCGTCATATGAGGTGGTAACGTGTATTCAAAATGCTCTTTTTAGAATGCCTTCCTAATAAACTGTTATCAAGAATGTATTATGCAAGTTTCCTCTTTTATTTCTAGAAATAAAACAATGACAATACTATGGCAAAAATTAGCCCATGAGAATCTAGGATATTACTCTACAGGTCTCGTAAAGGGCATCATCCAGAAACAGTTCACTGCTAAATAAAAGTTAGGCAGAACCATCTCCTTTATAGAAATGAACAAACAATAAAAAACCAAGACAAATAAACAAATAATACCAACAATTAATAAATAGAAAGCAGGCTTAGGTAGTCCCCTTACTGTGACTGAAATGCCCCTATTTCTCTAAACCATCACGATGCCGTCTGCAGTTACCTCTGCTAGCCAGTGAGGAGGGGATGTGATTCCCACCATTGGCTCTCACAGAGAAACTGCAGATAAGCTTGACAATGACTTCCTCCTCCTATCTTACAGCCAGAAAAACAGCTCCTGCAAAGGCAAACCTGGTGTGTGGCCCTGGAAGTGGAGCAACAGCTATTCTGAATCACATAAGTATATTTTCTGTATTAACAGGACGCTCCTGCCAATTGAGTCCCACTTTCAGTGATTATTTCAATTCTCTCAACCACTGAATATTTCCCAAGATAGACGAGGGTCTATATTATCTGTCCTGCAATTGTCTGTGTTCAATAAATATTTGTTGACTTTGATTCTAACCTTGCAGGAGTCAGTATCTTCTGTAAAATCTCACAAGAAAGGCATCATGGTTCACTTTAACCATCTATATACTTGGTAGTTCTTTGCATATTTTTACCTCAATAATCAAAGGATTTCTCAAATAAATTATTTCCAACTTATTACTTAGGACAAGGAAATGGAACCTTAGGCAATGGAGGATTGGATCTAAAAGGAGACACCCAAATGTCCTAAGCACTACATTATGCAGTGGTAATATTCATGATATCCATATCTGTCCATTCATTTACCCCTTGAATTTCACCTTAATTCCTGCACATAAAATACCGTCTCCTGGGCAGAAGCCTGGCCCCTATGTACACTTGTTCATCTGAGGCTGCTACCAACATGCTGAAGTGTGTGGCCATGGACCCCATGTGAGTGTCCAAAATCCACATATCAGCTTCACAGAGATGTAAGACAACTCTCCAATCTTATAATTAAATATGATTAAGATATAAATGAGAGTCTGAAACACTACTTGATCAATAGACAACTCCTGGACAGTGTATTAATCTGTACTCATGCTGCTTATAAAGACATAATTCAAGACTGGGTAAATTATGAAGGAAAGAGGTTTAACTCACTCCCAGTTCCACGTGGCTGGGGAGGCGGCATAATCATGGTGGAAGGTGAATGTGGAGCAAACTCATGTCTTACATGGAGGCAGGCAAGAGAGCTTCTGCAGGGGAACTCTCATTTATAAAACCATCAGATCTTGTGAGGCTTATTCACTATCACAAGAGCAGGATGGGAAAGACCCACCCCCATGATTTAACTACCTCCCACCAGGTCCCTCTCACAACATGTGGGAATTATGGGAGCTACAATTTAAGATGAGATTTGGGTGGGGACACAACCAAACCATAGCAGGCTGTAAAGTTATTTATGCTCATGTTTCCCAATAAAATAATTCAGCATGACAAAACGTTTCTAAAAATAATTTTCTGAAATCACTATGTATCAGTGTGTATGCATGTCATTCACTGACAAGGATGGTTTCTGGCAAGTTACATATTTTTCTCCACAAAAATAAAGAAAGAAATAAAAATGCCCCAGGAACTGTACTCTCAGCAATTTGCAGGTGAGACCCTCACTCTTTTTGGTCAGGGAGTGATGGCTGTTACCACGAAGCTCCCTGAAGTCACCTTTCTGTCAATTTTCCAGAAGCATTTTTTTGACTTGGGCAATTAAATGGAAATAATGCTGTTGGAACTATTGCTGTTATGTCCACAGTAAACACAGAATTCCAGATAGCTATGAATCAAACTGAACTAAGGAGACCATCCACTATGATTTGAAATTTCTGTAGGCTTCTTTCACTTAGTTTTTTATTTAAAAATGCTTTAAATGTATGTGTTTCTCTGTCTCCCTTATTCTCTCTTCTCTCTTTTTCTCCCCTTCTCACTCCTTTTCTTCCTCTCTTTTCTCTCTCTCTCTCTCTCTCTTTCTCTCTCTCTTCTCTCTCCCTCTCTGGTCTTTCATCACTCAATCATATAATCATGGGAGCTGATAACCACCAGAGCTGTAAAAATCGAAGAAGCCCTCCAGAATTCTCTCTAGGAATCTTAGCTTTCTGAGCAAGCTTACACAGAATTTCAGAGCTTTTCCCTGTGCATGCACCAAAGTGATTAAAATCACAGACTTTTGTACATCTAAGTTCTTCTATTTTTGCCAATTCCCAGTGTTGTCCAAACAATCAATTAGACTCCAAGGATACTCATGGGAATGTTCCTGGGAGATACAGGTGCCTGGTCGAATGCTCAGCCTTTACACTGAGATCTCACAGTAATGGTATGGTTTCCAGGCTCTCACCCTTGTTAGACGTCAATTTTTGGCAGGTTAGATAACGGGTCAGATCAGCAGATTCCCCTTAAATAAAATAGGAATAAAATGTTTCTCATAATATTAATATAATTAAATGCAGATTCCTGTAATGAATCTGCCTAGAAAAATTTAAAAAATTCCTGACATACAGTAAGTGCTTGTTTTAATATCAATTATTTTCCCTACTTATAATGGGTACATTTTCAGATTTTATTGGAAACTATTCAAATTATGTAACTGACACATAGTTTAACATGCATGAGTCTATGGTAATAAAGTAGAATTCACCATAGGTTTGCTCCATTACAACTAAACATGGAAATTAGATTGCAAGTACCCCTTAGTACTGAGGTACACTACAGATGAGAAAAAGTTCTTCTCCTAAGCTCTGGTTTGGGAGTTGGAGAAAAGCGCTATGTGTTTTGAAAAAGAACAGTGAGATAAATAATGCCCTTTGCATAAAACTTTCACAGTCCCTGTCCCCACCCCCAGCCATTGTCTAGTCACAGGGAGCAGAAACACCATTTCTGAAGACCTGCCATAACGGAAGCAGGTCAAAGCCTAAGAATGTGTCTGCTCTTCCTATGATAGAAAATACGTTATTGAGTGCAACAGAGGGGTACTCTCCTAGGTAAGGGCTGTGAATGTGGGCTGCAAGGATGGCATTAACAGGAAGAGAAAAACAGTGGAAAGGACGTGTGAATGGAAGGTCAATTAAGACATTATGGAAATTTGGAAATGTAGATCATCACAAAAGAAATTATCCAGCGGCATCCAACCACACATTGACCAGACTCCTCTGACGCATCTACATATCTATTGATATTTTGCCCCACATCGTAATTAACTGTCCATTATACTTATGGACTCTACAGTTTCACCCACATGTGCATTGCATCTAGGACAGCTGTGTTATGTCCCCTTATCCCATGACAGAGCCTGGAGTGAGCCACGCCACTGACAAAGGGTGGATGAAAGGCTGAAACTGGAGAAAGAAGTTGGTTGTGGTTGACTTTGAAACCAAGATCAAACAAAAATGACCTCTTGAAAGTCTCCAACTCTAATCCATTTTAGAGTGCAGAAGATGAAGGTGAAATCTAAACTGTGAATAATTGCCAAATAAGAGGATTAATCTGCAAACTGTCCAGTGGAATGTGATACAATGTCAAAATGTAATTAATATGCTTGGCCTTCATGGTTGGATATGTCTGTTGGATAGAACAGATAACTCTTGATTTTATCATAGTATAGATAATGCCATGTGCATGCAAAAATATAGTTAATAAACTAGGGTGTAGGTAACTGAAAGCTGACACTAAGGTACAGGCTTTTTTTAATTTATTCATTTTACTTTAGGTGCATACTATATTCAATCTGTGAGATTAGCAAATTATTCTAAGATATTAACACTTTATACAAAATTGCCCAAATCTATTGAACACTGTGCTCTTTGTTTACATATAAAGGCACAGGGCTCCCCGGGCATTGTCCTCTCTCGTGGGACTAAAAGCTGGGTTTGCCAGTTCTCGGCCAATGGTGCACACATGTAACTTAGGCCTGGGGTCAAGTAAAGCTGTTTTTTCTTTTTCTTTTTTTTTTGGTATTTTTTAAGTTGGTAAAATTTTAAGTCAAGTTAAGGAAGATTTTCTCTAGTTTAAGTAAATGTAAACTTATGCATGACCCAGTCAGTATTGGAGAAACAAAATCAGAGAAAATTGTTATCCCATAGAGATTTTACATCTACCACAGTGTGGGGTTACAGTTGCATATATTTCAAGGTTTTAGACTTGAGTCTATTTCAAATATGTGTGCATAAATAATTCTACATTTGAAGAAACCAAGTGGCTCTGGCTCTTCATCTAGCAGAGGAGAAATTACTCTAACTTTTCTCAGGGTAATAACAGTAAACTTTAAAGTGTTGAGAATCAGTGGGCTTTAACTAGACTGATAAGCCCACAGCTATTTCCTAATGCACAGCATACTGAAAATACTGGGGTCAGAAGAGAAAATTATGATTGACATTAGATCCAAGAAAGTTTTAAAGTAGTAAACATATAACTATGTTATATGTCAAAGCAACACTAGAAATTCAAAACAATGCTGCTGAATGGTGAAGAAAAGGCTAAGTATGGGGCCTTCTTATGGAACAGATGATGACTTTCGCTTTTACATATGGTGTGCCTGTTCTGCATAGCCCTTTATTCTTAAGCATTCAATATTTACTCAGCCAAGTCTTCTACACATACTTGTACATTTCAGCTAGAGATGTGCTATAAAAGATCCTAGTTTCTTTTTGGCTCATTATCTGCAACCCATCATTCTTTATTTATTGCCTAATGATGACCTGGAAAGGGAATAGTCAACACTGCTCCATCTTTAGCTAGATAACCTCTGAAATAAAGACAAGGTTTATGGCTCCTTCGACTGCTGCACGGGGAATACAAATCAAAATGCTGGTTATTCTGGGCACTTCCCTCTTTAGTGATACCTTGTTAAGCACAAATGATTCCCAAGGTGTTGGAAATAGACAACTTTCTTCCAAAATGGGGGCGTCAGCAACGGCTCTACACATTGCAGAACACCCTCACATTTTAAATAGCTTGCTCAAATGAAATCTTTTTTTTATCATCCTAATTGCCTTCATAAGTCACTCTGGAGGTTCTTATGTAATAAAATACATTCTAATCCTGTTCCCATCCCATCTGTGGGGCTTCTCTGAAGGTCAGTATAACTTCACCTCTCAGTTGCTTAGCTCTGTTTGAACTGGCTTGCATTACAAAATGTGCACTGATTTTCTGATTAGATTTTATTTGCATTATACAGGTTCGTAATGAGTGGGGAAGTTGAGGAGAACAAATACTTGTTCAGTTCCTTCTCTGTGCCAAGCCCCGTATTAAGGGTTTTCATATGTTCTTACTCAAACCTCACTCAGCCCTAGCAGGCCATAGTGTTAATTGTGGATTAAGAAAGCTGAAGCCCAGGGTAGTGAGCTAGCTGGTTAGTAAGATAAATCAGATTGAATCAAGACTTGTCTGATTCCCAAAGCCATGTTTTTCATCATACTTTCCATTTACTTAAGAAGCACTTTTATTCTGCTTCTTGTCTGAATATTTGTCCGAGTCAATATCTTTCTTTGCGTGTGGGGAGTTCATGTTTTCCCGCTGATCTATTTTGCAGAATAACTTCCATGGTCCTTCAACTGCAGGTTCTCTGAAGTGCCTGTTGACTTACTTGGTTCTGGATTTTGATAAAAGACGTCGATTATTATATGGTTTATCTTAATTAACTAAACAAAGTAAGTGTGGGGCATGTTTCTGCTTTTACGAGAAGTGTCAGCTTTTCGTCTTTGAGAGTCAGTATAGATGGTCACTGCATTGTGGAGGATGCAGGGTGGTGACAGTGCTCATTCACAAGCATGTTAATCCACAGTAGGCAATCTCTCCTTGGGGTAAGCTTGGTAATTAAATAAGACATGCCTGAGAGAATGAAGCACAGCAATTACAATGTTTCTATGCTTAAGCAGTAGACACAAAAGGCTAAGAACTGGACAAATGCCACTTAGTTGCTTGACTTGTGCTTCATGTAAATTATATCATATCACATTACTTAAAGTGTATTGGAGCATTTAATATTTAAAATCTGTTTGGAGATTTTCTTTATCTGTAGCTAGAAAAACGACCCTCATTGTTAGGACTGCAAAAGTGCTTGCCTCCAGTTGGCCTCTCCTGAGATCATCCACATGTGAATAGCACTTGCCCCATTTGCTTCCCTGCTTTTGACACATGCTCCCACGGCCTCAGAGACACTCCTTGGACCTGCATGATGGCTAATTGGGGAATGCATGCTTCCCAAACACAACTTAGGGCCAGTTTTAGATCAGGCTTTTTGCAGTCAATACACCCTCTCTGTAGATACAGTGATTCTCTCCAGTAGAGATGGAACTACCGTATTTTTCCTATTTACCCATCCATCAACTCATTTAACCACCCATGCACCCATCTTTTCACCCATCCATCCAGTTCCTTTCATGGGCTGGGAACACTGCCGGGCGGTGATGGCACTGTAGGAATTGTGACAATTGTGGTGCTGCCCTTCAAACGTCCTTTGTCTATTGAGAGGAAGGAGTAAATGCTAAACTGGTACCCAAATAAGAATTAAATTAAGATAAGTCTTCTTAAAGAGAAAAATAAGGTGTGGCATGGATGCATAAGAAGGAAGCTGGCCCTGGCTTGGAGCGACAGTGAAACAGTGTGATATTACTTACGGGAGTGACTTTTCAACTCAGACCTAAAGAAGAAAGTGACAATCATAGGGAATGGGATGGGAATTGTTTTACAGGCAGAGGCAACAGCATCCACCAAAACCCGGAGGGGATGTGGCGTTTCTTTATTTTGGAACTTACAAAGAGTTGGTGTGGTCCTTTGCCCACCATTGCTGCGAGTTCTGCAGGGCACAACTTAAAGTGCTTTATGTGGAGGAAAGCTCAATCAAAAATAACATTCTTATTTGAAAAAGTTCTCCACAAGTGTGGAGGTGAAGAGGGTTTACCACATTGAAGGAAAAGCCCTTGTTTTTCACCTAAGAATAAAGACACATATACATTTAAATTATGATAAAAGAATAAAAGGACCCTAGGTTTTTTTGAGACAATTACTTGTCACAGTCTTTGGAAACTAAAACAAATCACCAACTGCTTAAGCCACATTTCACTTGACATGTTTTGCTTCCAATTTCTAATGTCTTAAGGGATGTACAAATAACTATTCAGTGACAGAAAATTAGAGCCACCAGATAAGTCACTACTATTGAAGCTTTCTACTGTTTTAATACCAGTTTTAAACTAAAGGCAACCAACCATTTAATCATATATACAAAGCTAGGAAGTAATCCGCATGTCGTTTTTTTTTTTTTTTAGTTTTATTCCAGTGAGGCTTATTTTTGCTTCAAAACTGCTAAGATTTTATAAGATGCTAGTACACACTTTATTTGGTATTTCCATTTGTCATCAATTAGACATGAAAAAAATAGAAATTCAACCTGATGTGAGGTAGACATTTTTCAAAATAAAGTTTTAATTTAGTTTTCCTATGATTTCTATGAAATCATAGGAAAAAAGATATAAAATTAGCACTGATTTTGCTACTAATTTAAAATGCTGATTTACTTGATTTAAAACACATGCTGTTCTTCCTTAACAGAAAAAGTTAAACTCTTAAGTAGTGAAAAATACGTTCAACAAATGACAAATGATGGATGTTGTTATTTAAAAGGGAATCAAAGTCAGTAAAAATGATCCATGCCTGGAATCACCGAGGATGAAGAATCAATGGAAGAGCAAATGCAACTAGGAGTTTCTGGTTCACTTCTGTGGCTCATGGTGCTAGAGAGTTGGTAGGGGGATCACTGAGAACAGCTGTTGTTCACAATCAGGAAGGACAGGTCTCCACTGAGTGTGTAAATTTGCTTTGATACAGAGTCTGGCCTCAAGTCTCGGGATGATAATACCCTAACTTCTCCTTCAGGAATGATTTAGAGTAACCAAATTCAGAAAGAAAATAGACACACACACGAGCCCCTGAGCGCTAATTTATACCTGTATGAGTTACAAAATACTACCCCCAGGCCTACTGAGGAAATGGTTCCTTCTCCCTCCTGGCAAGCTACACAAGAGGCTTAATTTTAATCAAAGGAGTAAAAGAGGTCAAGTGCAGCCTACCATGGGGGAGGAATGTCTGGACACACTGTGTCTGACAGCTCCAGCTCCATGCAAGAATAAGCCTGTCACAAGACCTAGCAAGATCTAGTTATTGAGTCAGCCCATTCTTTTCCCTATATTCAGCTAGATTATTCCTACCTTAGTTTTCGGGGTTTCTTTTCCCCCACTCAAACCAGTGGTTGTGCAGATGATTTTTGTAAGGCAACAGAAGTTCTTGTTCCTCCATTACAAAAATCATTCATTCTTTGAAGAAATTGTTATTGAGGGCTTTACTGTGTGTCCGGCATTATTGAAAGTGTTGGAGATAAAGCAAGAAAATTCAAACATCCCTGCTAGTTATTCTCTCAATATTTAGGCTAGTATGCTGCTTGATTATCCAAAGAAATCATTTCTCAATTCAAAGCTCTCCCTTTAAACTCTGTTTCCTGATGTGAAACTGAAATTATGCAAATCCCATTTCTGCTTTTTCACCTACTCCCTATTCACATCCACCAATAGTCCAGACAATGGGGACAGTCTAAGGAAGGTTAAAGAATCTGCTTTTTCCTGTCTAGCCCCTGCAGACTGTCTACCCTCACTTCCTGTGTGTTTCTTGTGGACTTCCTGTCTGTTCCAGGGGGCTTCCTTTCCAGCCCCAGTGAACTTCCTATCTGCCTCCTCATTTTCTGTTCACTGTGGACCTCCTGTCTGTCCCAGTGGGCTTCCTGGCAGGCCCCAGTGGACTTCCTATCTGTCTCCTCACTTTCTGTTCACTGTGGACCACCTATCTGTCCCAGCTGGCTTCCTGTCTCACCCCTGTGAACTTTCTGCCAGCTCCCTTACTTCCTGTCTGTCCGCCGTGGACTTCCTGTCAGCTCCTGTGGACTTTCTGTCTGTTCCCTCACTTCCTGCCTGTCCCAGGGATGAAATTCCTGTCTGTCCCCAGTGGGTTTCCTGTCTAACCCCTGTGGACTTTCTGTCGGCTCCCTCACTTCTTGTCTGTCCTCTGTGAACTTCTTGTCAGCTCCTGTGGACTTCCTGTCTGTTCCCTCACTTCCTGTCTGCCCTGGGGTGGGGAGGGTGAACTTCTGTCTGTCCCAGGTGAGCTTCCTGCTTCCTGTTCCTGTCATTCTCACTTCATCCTCACAGTGGCAGTTCATTCCAGTAGGAGCTTGCTTGACCACCCAACTACATTGTTCTCCCTCAGAATCCTAGCAAGAGCCAGCTCCTACTATTAAGGGATTTGAGGCCCAGCTCCAAACTTCTGAATTTTGAAAATCCCAGCCTCTCCCCTCAGTTCCTTCAGCCCCAGGGGCAGCACATTCTTCTTATAGTTGTTGTCTAGGATGCTTTGATATTCTCTTTTTAATTTTTCAGTTCTCAAATGCCTGCTTAATATATTGTATTAATTCTCTCTCTTCAAATAATTTGTGTGGTTTCTGTCTCCTGACTTGACTTTGATAGATACAGTTAATGATAAATGCCAAGTAGAAAATAAAATGGAGATAGAAAGTAGGAAGCAGGGATAGGAATGAAACAGGGACTGTGTAAGGTTAGATATTGGGCAAAGAAGTCCTTAACAGACTTCCTGTCTGTCCCAGTGGGCTTCCTGTCTGGCCTCAGTGAACTTCCTTTTTAAAAGGTAATATTTAAGAAGGAAAAGAAGGTGACATGCATGTTAGGCAGATGCATTCAAGCTCCTTTCATTAAACCTCAGGCAAAGCAAGATCCTGTTTTCAAGACCTTGGTTTCATTTGGCCTCTTTTACTCTCTTTGGTCTGGACTTTTGCTTGAGCAGCACTCTCTTTAAAAGTAGATTTCAGGCATCCTGTCATTCACACAGTCCGAGGCCTGGATCATCCCCCAGAGTCATTGGACACAGGAATCATCTTCTGTTACTCCCAGGGGATCAAGTTTCAGGTCTGAGCATTACTTAAGAAGTCATTTCTTAATTCCAAACTCTCCTTTTAAACTCTGCTTTGTAAGGCTGAGGCTGGAACTCTACAAATGTCATTTCTGCTGTGCCACCTGATCCCTATTTCATAAAGAAGAAGCAATATCACTAAGTGGTTCTTGGTGAAAACAGTGCTGGACAGAGAATCTGAAGATGCACACCCTAGACCTGTCTGAACTCCACCCAGCTTTGTGATATTGACCAACTGACTCCACTCACTTGGATCTCAGTTTCATCATTTCGAAAATGAGAGAAGTGAAAAAATACCATAGATTTTATAGCTAAAATTCTCTAGTTATCTAATTTTTATTTATAACTAATAGTAAATTAATAGAAAAATCTGTCATCACTTCAAAGATGAAGTTCTTCTCCAGAAATATCTTATAAAATATTATTCAACCTTTGAAATATATTCACTTCTGTTAATTTCAAATTGCACTATTATATTTATTTTTAAGTAATTAGCAGAAAAGTAAGAAAGTAGCTACACTATCAATTAGTTCTTCACAACCACCTTAAATTTCCTAATCATCACCAGCTTTGGGCATTCTTTATTCAAAAACCTAACTTTTACTACATCTTTCCCACATGCCTCCCACGACTGACATTTTCATCTGCTTATATGATCAGTGGTCTTCTCAGAGAGTGATACCTTTCTTTCAAAACTTATAGTTTCTCTTCTGATCATCCCCCATGTGGGTTTTTCCTTTCTATTCCTGTTTTATTATCCCGACTCAGGAACATTTTTTTAAAGTCAGTGGAAAATCTGGCAGTATTTCAGACAGTTTCCTAGGATTTATTGAGTGTTTTAGAAAAATCTCTCAATGACTAGTATTTCCAGGGAATCCCTGGAGTTTGTGGGTAGAAATAAAACCCAGTACAATTCAAACAGGGCCTAAGTTTCAAATCAAATGAGAGTATAGACAGAACTGAGAATTATAGCCTTTACAAGTTTTCCAACATTTTTGAAAACAATAATTAGATTTCAGGAAAAATGATACCTATTCTCTGCCTTAATGCCTTGACAAACATCATGTTTTATGCAAGAGGAGTTACATTTCATGTAGATTTAATGCCAAGGGCAGTCAACAGATCACATTAATTTTTTTCTAATCCAAGTACAGAACTTTCAGAAAATCCTAAGAAAAATCTATTCCCATGATATGCAACAGAAAACATTTTTAAACAAGCCTTATTTAAAAATATTGACTAATGAAATTTCTACAGAACAGTTTTGTTAAAAACCCTAGTGATTAAACTATTTATTAATAAACTATGTATGTTAAAAGAAAATTGACAGTCTTTGATATTAATCATAGCAAGAAGTAGATTATAAAACTAATCTTACATTTATTAATACCCAAATATAGAGGTTGAGAAAATACAGAATTTCTATTTGTATTGTAAATACAATCACTCATTACAAGAAAAAAATGAATTTAGATTAATGTTTAACAAGAACTTTGGCATATAAAGATGAATAATAAAGAACTCTTGAAGAGTTCATAGTTTGGTATTCAAAATCTTGTAATAATTATAGAATAAAGCACACACATATGCTTTAACATTTACACACTGCAAATTTAACATTAGACACAGCAAATGTGGTCAGTAACCTCAAACAGTGTTAGATGCTGAGGAAGATGGCACTGGTGTGGAAACCAATGAGAAAGTCATTAACCCTGAGAGATATTTCTGGTGACAAAATGAAATTCATGCCCGTGAGCTCACAGGTCCCTGTAAGGCAGCAAGAGCTTCATGATTAAGAGAAGTGAAATAGTACTGTGGTTTCAAGTGCTAGCTCCAGATTCCCATGTTTTCAAGAATTAGCTTTTGGGTTATCTGTAAAATGGGGCTAATAAAGTGGTCCTGTGTCATAATCTGTAAAAAATGTTAATAATAGAGTCTATTGAAGATGGACCTCCAGAATAGCAATTTGAGGAGCATTGTGGGGTTTCACTCCAGTGAAACAACCATTTACTTGCTGAAAATTGAACACATGCATGCACACACATGCATCAGCCATTTAAATTCCCTAGAAATTATCTTAATGGCATACAATATGGAGAAAAAAATTATTGAAAACATTTCAATAAACCTTGAATAGAACAGTGAAATTTGGAAACATTTAAACTATGGTCTGCTCAATTATTTGCCTTGACCCCAGCTCAATGTGACAGAAGATCTTCTGCAGACATGTATGGCCAAGAAGATAAGGAATTCCTATTTCCTTATCCCCCCCACCCACCAACCAATTTCTATTCTGAGACTCCATTTGCACCACAGGAGAGGCAAGCCACCTGCATCTGAAATTGCTCCAGTTCCATGTTGCAGAAATTCTACTCCAAGTAGGCATGGCCATGAGAACTTATTTCTTTTCTACCAAGCAACCGCTACACATAGAAAGGCCTCTGCTCTTGATAAGCCAACAGCAATGAAACCCTGAATGCTTCCATTTCACTTCATTGTAGGTTAAAGTTTCAAGACAGGAAGCAAAACTAAGGAAGACAAAGGGTTACCATCCACAACAGAGATCTACTCATAGAGTATGGGTGTCACAGTGGGAGAAGCAAGCCACTCTACCAGTACCATTTGCAATTCAGTGTCTTAGCAGCTTTGCCCAGGGGAAGAGACAGCCTGCAGGAATAAGGAGCTTGCCTCCAGTGTCTGATGTTATTTGGAATATAATGCAGGAAGTTCATGCCTAAGGGCATTGTCAAAAATAATAAAGATTTTGGTTGTGAGAAATTAAGAACCATTTATGACAGCAAGGATGACCCTGGTAGACAATATACTAAGTAAAATAAGCCAGAATCAGAAAGACAAACGCTGTATGATCTCACTTATACATGGAATCTAAAAAAGAAGCTTCATACGTAGAAGTAGACAATAGAGTAGTGATCAGAACACTCCTTCCCAGTGGTAGAAAGGAGGAAAAAAATGGGGAGAAGTAAGTGAAAGAATACAAGCTTACAATTACATAGGATAAAAAAAGTCTAAAGACTTAATGTACATGAGGACTATATTAATAGTATTGTATTGTATACTGAAAATTTGATTAAAGAGTATTTTAGGGGCTCTTACACACACACACACACACACACACACACACACACGGAACTATGGAAAATAATGGCTAGATTAATTTGCTTGGCTGTAGTAATCATCTCGTGTGTGTGTGTGTGTGTGTGTGTGTGTGTGTGTGTGTGTGTGTATTAACCTGTTTTCATCTTAAATACATACAATAAAAATACACTAAAAATAAAAATGAAAATAGAAATAAAGGGAACCATGATGGCAATGTTGTACAGAGAATTGGAATGAAGATACATTTTTAATAGACAGAAATAAAATTTTGGAGTCAAAAAGTACAATATACAAAATGTAAAACTCATGATGGGCTTAATAATGTATTTGAACTGCCAGAATAAAATCAATGAACTTGAAGATAAATTGACAGAGATGGTGCACTCTGAAGAACATAGAGAAAAATGAATGAAGAAAAAATGAATGGAGCCTCAGAGAAATGTGGGACATCATTTAAACCTGTCAACACATGCATAATGCAATATGCATAATAAACCACAGTGAGATAAACAGTTGACTTCTCACCAGAAACAGTGGAAGTCAGAGGGCAGTAGGATGACATATTCAAAGTACTGAAAGAAAAGCAACAACAAACTGTTAACCAAGGCAGAAGGATTCTACAGATGACTATGGATCAACGGAGTCCTCCCCATTTTCTTTTTTGCTGTTCTCAAGCATAACTGTAAAATGTGCTGGAAATGCAACATCATGAGATAGGAGGTAAAGGACAGAAACCACCAGGACTCTGTTGCAGTCCCTGCCTTGAAGCACGATGTGATGACTGAACTGTAGGACTTGAACAGCGTGTCATACGCCCAGGTATAAAACCTAGGCTGGGCTGCTTTCCTGGGTGCCTCAGCCATGGTGAACACACAGACAAGACCTCACCCACTCAGGAAGCTGTATTGAGCCTTGTGCACCAGCTTGTGGTGATCCCTAGGCTTCTGCTGTCCCTTGTGCACCAGCTTGTGGTGATCCCTAGGCTTCTGCTCTCCCTTGCTGCCTATCTCTAAGTAACAAACCTGCTTCATGTAACTTGTGTGTGGTGATTTATGTCTTAGCAAACTCAGACAAGGTTGCTAACCTCTTTATGGTGAATGTGCTTCACAAGCAAATAATGTCTACCCAGTAAATCAGCACCACAATGGAAACTACTTCATATTCACTGGGATGGCTATTTGAAAACAGAGAACAATAACAAGGTTTGTCAAGAATGTGGAGGAATAGAAACCTTCAGACGTTACTAGGATATTACAAAATGGTATAGCCAACATAAAAAACAGGCTGAAAATTCCTCAAAATGTTAAATGTTGAGTTTCCATATGTCCCAGAAATTACAATCTTAGGTATTTACCCCAGAGAAATGAAAACACATGTTCATACAAAACCTGTGCACAAATGTTCACAGCAGCATTATTCACAATAGCCAAAAAAGTAAAACAATAATGTCCATCAATTGACAAAAAAAAAATATGTGGTATACATATACAAAGGATTATTATTTAGCAATAAAAAAAGATAAAGTGCTGATATGTGCTGCTACATGGACAAATCTTGAACACATTACTCAAAGTGAAAGGGGTCAGTCACAAAGGCCACATCGTGTGTGCTTCTATTTGTAATCAATGACCAGATTAGGCAAACCTATAGAGAAAGAAAGCCTGTCAGTGACTGCCTAGGATGGGAACGGGGAGATTGGAGGAAATCAGGACTGACATAAGGGGTTTATTTTTGAGGGGATGTAAATATCTCCAATTAGATTTTAGTGATACTTGTAAAATTCTGTGAATATACTAAACACAGCTGAGTTATACATTTGAAACTGAATTAAACATTTTGAAATTATACCACAACTAACTATACACAAGAGAGAGATCCAAGATGGCCGATTGCCAGTAGCTCAGGATTGTAGCTCCCAGTGAAAGCTCAGAGAACGAGAGGACGCCACACTTTCAGACGAATTTTTGTTGCTCACGGACCAGGAGATTCCCAGTGGAGGAGCCCCACGGGTCGCCAGCACTACTCTTGTGGCCAGCGCAGCAGTTCTTGGTGCACAGTAAACAGGACTGGGTCTCCTTTTGGTCGATGTTTGGAGCTCTGGGAAGGCAGAGTCGCCTATTCATCTGATTGAAACATGGACTCAAGAAGGAAGCCAGACTGGAGATTCCCGGGAAGAAAAGTACCATGAATTTTAATGCCGCTATTTTAGCCGGCACAGTGGCTTGCTCATATGCTGGCACTGGGAATCAACAAGCTGGACGTCCACTCAGAGACCTAATTTGAAAGTCAGTAATTACAAAGATGACAGGTGGATAAATTTACAATGATCGGAAGAAACCAGCGTAAAAAGGCTGAGAATACTCAAAATCAGAATGCCTCTCCCTCTACAGAGGATCACAGCTCCTCATCAACAAGGGAACAAGGCCTGATGGAGAATGAGTGCATTCCATTAACAGAATTAGGCTTCAGAAGGTGGATAATAAGAAACTTCTGTGAGTTAAAAGAACATGTTCTAGCCCAATGCAAATAAACTAAGAAACTTGAAAAAAGGTTTGATGAAATCCTAATGAGAATAGACAATTTAGAGAGGAATATAAGTGAATTAATGGAACTGAAGAATACAATACAGGAACTCCGCAAAGGATGCACAGGTTTTAACAGTCGAATTGATCAAGCAGAAGAAAGGATATCAGAGGTTGAAGACCAACTTAATGAAATGAAACAAGAAGACAAGATTAGAGAAGAAAGAGTAAAAAGGAATGAGCAAAGTCTCCAAGAAATATGGGACTATGTGAAAAGACCTAATTTACATTTGATAAGTGTACCTGAATGTCATGAAGAGAATGAATCCAAGCTGGAAAATATTCTTCAGGATATTATTCAGGAAAACTTTCCTAACCTAGTAATGCAGGACAATACTCAACTCCAGGTAATACAGAGAACACTACAAAGATATTCCTCAAGTAGAGCAACCCCAAGACACATAATCGTTAGATTCACCAGGGTTGAAATAAAGGAGGAAATTCTAAGGGCAGCTAGAGAGAAGGGTCAGTTTACCCATAAAGGGAAGCCTATGAGACTCACAGCAGATCTCTCAGCAGAAACCCTACAAACTAGAAGAGAGTGGGGGTCAATATTCAATATCCTCAAATAAAAGAATTTTCAACCCAGAATCTCATATCCAGCCAAACTAAGCTTCATAAATGAAGGAAAAATAAAATTTTTCATGAACAAGCAAGCAGTCAGAGATTTCATCACCACCAGGCCTGCTTTACAAGAGCTTCTGAAAGAAGCGCTATACACAGAAAGGAACAACCAGTATCAGTCATCCCAAAAACTTATCAAAAGGTAAAGAGTATCTCCATAATGAAGAGTCTATATCAACTAATGGGCAAAGTAGCCAGTGAGCATTAAACGACAATATTAAACTCACAAATATCAATATTAATCCTAAATTTAAATGAAATAAATGCCCCAATCAAGGATACAGACAGGCAAATTGAATAAAAAGTCAAAATCCATCAGTACGCTGTATCCAGATCCATCTCATAAGCAAGGACACACAAAGACTCAAAATACAGGGTTGGTGGAAGACTTATCAATCAAATGGAGAGAAAACAAACAAACAAACAAACAAACAAACAAACAAAACAGGAGTTGTAACTTTCGTCTCTGAAGAAATAGACTTTAATAGTAACAAAAGAAACAAAGAAGGACATTACATAATGGTAAAAGGATCAATGCAACAACAGGAGTCAATGATTATAAATATATATGCATCCAATATAAGAACACCCAGGTACATAAGACAAGTTCTCAATGACTTATAAAGAGACTTGGACTCCTGCACAATAATAGCGGGAGACTTTGACACTACATTGTTAATATTCGACAGATCAACGAGATAGAAAACAGGGACATCTATGATTTGAACTCAGACGTGGAACAAGTAAACTTAGTGAATATTTATAGAATTCTTCACCCCAGGTCCACAGAACATACATTTTTCTCAGTATTACATTACACCTATTTTGAAAGTGACCACATAATTGGAAGTAAATCACTCTTCCAATGCTATTTGCATAGCATTTCAGAGACTTAAATGAAATATTGGTTGTTTGTTATTTTCTTCCCTTATTCCTTCCTGTCTCCGCTGTACACACACACACAATTATCAGCATAAAGGAAGTTTTGATACCTATTTTTAGGTTGCATTCCAGCCTGGGCAATAGAGCAAGACTCCTGTTCTCTCTCCCCCTTTCTCTTTCTCTTTCTTTGTAAAATATTAATAATGAAAATAACAATAATAATAATAATAATTAGCTCTATTCTAATAAATGAATAGAGCTAATTAATTCTTTGGGGGTGAGTTATATCTCAATAAAACTTTTTTTAAATAGTACCTATTTCTTAGACTTATCAATTATAAAACTATTAGCAAAGTATAACATTCAGTAAGTCGTTGTTGTTCTTTGTGCTATTGCCATGGCCATCACTGTCCCTTACTCTATAAGTAGTCCACTAGGTCTATCCATTATTTAACCGATACTAGAAAGTACTTCCTGAGGGACACACACTGCACTTGCGGTTGGTGGCCACAACGAATCTCTAATGCCTGTTTGACAGACATCAATATAACAGGTATCCTTTTTCCAAAAATTACTCTTATTTAACTAAATAAGAAATATTTCAAGTCAAGATACTTGGTGGTAATACCAGGCTAAACTCTAGAAATAATTTTAGGGTTTAAGAGCTCATTGAATGTATTACGCTTGTGTTTAATATGCACATATAACCCTTAACATTAATAGGTGGTGTTAACAAGAATCTGTGAGTGTTGCAGATGCCAGCAGCCTTCTCCAGGACTGCTTCTTACTCCTCCATTAATGGGCATCACATTCTAAGCTTACTACGAGGACAGGGCTTGGACTTGCTTTCTGGATAGTCTCCAAAATCCTACCCTGACACTCTCCACCTACCAGCAAGGCACATGGAGACACCCTCCTCTGGGTTCTTCTGGTTCCCTTGTCTGTCCCTGTTTCCTACCCCCATAGGGGACTGGCCTGTGTCCTGCCTCCCTCATTAGACAATAAACTCCTGGGGCCCAGGTCCGCCAGGCTGCAGCCACGTGCAAGGTCATTCAGTACTCACATTGCCATTGTGAACATGAGATTTAAGGCACAATGTTTGTTTAGTTTTTCCTTTCTTCTTTATATTTATTTACTATAAATAGGACAACACTTCTATGATTCACTTTCATGCTATTCCTCAAATCAGTCGTTAGAGGGCAACAGCAAAATCCTCCCAAACGCACAATCTGAGAACCAGGGTGAAAAACTATGTATCAGTTTGGAAATTGCATTGTCTCGCAACTGTAAACCATTTTCTCTAATTAAATGATACAGATATTATGTAATATTAAGCAATATATTTCTAAACTCAAAAGTAATATTCTTATCTTACAAATTAAATAGATAGAATACAACATAGAGCATTTCCTGATAGAAGAAATTTTCTTTTCAAAGTGCTCTCCGCTGGGCTCTGCAAAGATACCTAAGTAAGAACAGGGCTCTTTCAAATGCCTTTGATTTCACCTCTCTTATGACAAACATCCTAAACTTCCTACTCTTAAGTCTGGTTGAGATCACATTTATAGCAACCACCTGTGGAGAAAACATCAGCAAAGCTGGAGTACAGGTGTTTGGGACATTAATGGAGAAGACATACAAATTTCTCTTCTAGCAACTGCAGTATCAGATTCCACTGTTTATTATCCAGAAAAGCATTTTTTTTCGGTTATTTATAATTTCTTTATCTTTCATTATAATTATACACTTACTTTACTGTTAACTTTTCCTGTTAACTCCTGTCAAACTCAAAAAGAGCCAGAAATCTCAAGCTTCTGACAACCACCTCGATGCAGGGAACAGGCTCCAGGGCAGGACTTAGCCACCTTGGCTCAGGGAGACCCTGAGGCCTCAGGGAGCTTCCATCCCTGCTGGGTTAGCAAGAAGCACCTCACCAATTTCCACAACCACATCCAAGGTTACCCAAGTCTGAAGGGCAGGGCACACCTCGCTGCCACACAGATGGCTTCTATTTCTGGCATAAGCCTTTGTGAAAGAAAGCCAAGGAAGAGATATCTTCATTTTGTTCATTTCATGAGGAATTCTAGTCCATTAAGGAAGACTTATTTTTCTTGGGAGAGCGTGGAAGAAATTAGCCCCATTGTCTTCGTGCTTAACAAGAGCACCAAATCATCACCACCCTATCCTTGACAACTCAACCCAAAAGCCTCTTACAAGTGAAATAGCAATGAGATCAACTCATATCAAATTTCCCTAAAAAGCAGAATGTTAACATTTAAAAACATTTTTATAGGATTTAGCATGTGCTTACATTTAGTATTTTAAGGAATTGGTTATTCATTCAGCATTAAAAATTTACATACACAAAATCCTAATGAGACGTAGGATCTGAATTCCCTCTCCTTAAAGAGGGAAGGAAACGTAAGACACACTGAAAGCATTTTCTAGAAAAGCAATGAATGTTCCAGACCTGTTGGCTAAACCTTTAGCCTCCTCAGACCTTGAATTGTTGACCAAACATTTTCACTCTGTGAAGTCACACGTCACTCCTCTGCACCTGAGCAATTCATTTGTTGCCAAGAATCTCAGAATCTCCTAAGATTTTTCTCACTAAATATATGAAAATATTTTAAGAAGAGTGAAAAACAAGTCACTGAAGTTTTGGCTTGAGTAGGCCTGAGGGAGGCAGGTAGATTCTTAGCTTGGCCAGATGCCCCTCACTCTAATGTCTCTGAATAGGGACTGTGAGGGTAGTGACATGTACATGTGGCAGTGATATCCCTGTAAATTGCACAACAGTAGCATAGAACTGATGTGTAATTCCAAGCCCATAGAACTGATGTGTAATTCCAAGCCCGATATGCAGACATGGGGAATGCAGCCGTGGATTCAGCAGTGCAGGATGACCAGCAATGCCCTGCCATAGATGAGTGCCCTAATATGTACGCCAATGATAATCATCAGAGTAAGAGATGTACAGTATTCAAAGTCTTTCAAATAACTGATCAAATAATTCTCATGGTCAATCTTTGAATACTGATGTTCTATTCAAAATGAAGACATTTCTCCAGCTTCTGTCAGTTAGAAGCTGTAAGTTTGAGTAAAAATATCCCCTAAGAAGATAAAGAATTCAGATTTGGCCAGTGGTTCTTATGCACAGTTTTAAAGCTGAAGGACTCTTCCACAGTAATTCTAGAATGGCAGCCGCAGGGTGGGTGTGCACAGTTTCCAAATAGGCCAGAAGAGGCATACAATGTGTTTTGGAAAGTTCTACTTGGCAATATTCCTCCTGCTTAATCTGCACTGCAGTACCAGAAGAGCATCTACGCTAATTCAAGGAAAAGTCCTCCATACGCTCCCCTTTCCACCATCACCAACCTCACCTCCCTACCAGGGACTGTGCCGTACTCACCAAGCCTTGGCAGGTGGAAAGGGCCACTGAGGAGTTTCTGTGGGATCGCAAAGAGCCCTGATAGAAACAGAAGTCTTCTGGTGGTAAAGTCTGCACAGACTTCGTGCCTCTCTTTCCCAACGTCTGCACAATAAATCCAGGAGACACCAGGCTGCTGGAAGTTCTCAAATCCACGTGGAAGTCATGCCTGGAGCCTTTCAGCCGAAGGTGGAGAGAGTCAGCTCCTGATGGGGCCACTGCTCTTCTCCGCCGCTGATGGTGCATGATTTCGTGGGACACATAATCGCCCCTGTGGTCAACCTCATAGGCAGAGACCAGGTCATATTCTGAAATCAAAAGAGTGAGGAGAGGCTGAGTTATTTCAAGATTCTGAGAAGGATCAGAAAGTCTTGAGATAAAAGATTATTTTACCACATGATCTTTCTACCCAGTAAAAGATGACGAAGAAAAATGCAACACCTACCCATACTCAATTCAAAGTGTAGAATATGTAACATCACTGTTTAAAGGAAAAATTGTTTAAAATAGTCCCATAATGTGCCTTTACCAGGCTAGGAAATTCTATGACACTTAAAAGGGAAAATAAATTACTGATCAAACGAAACCCAAACTGTCTTTTGGATTATATTTCATAAATTTTACTAATAACTATCAGATATAATCATTTTCTGGTTTTAGGACATTCCTTCAGTCATGTTCTTTCTGTTTCTCATTGAACTGATAAGAAATGTTAGCTTAAAAATATCCACAATTTTTCAAAAAACAGTTAAAAAGAAAAATGCGATAGGCATACTTTTCTGCTAATTTTCTAAAATATTTATTCATGAAATCATTGAACATGGAGGAGTAAAGATGGGTTGCACCCACAGTCCAGGTCTACCAAATGTTGACATTTGGAAATGGTCACAGGTGCATTTAAAACCATTGGTGACCCTCCCATTGACCTGGGTTCTTGGGACTTGATCAGATTTCACACTCAAGACCTTCTGAAGACATGCAACACTTTCATTCCCACTGTAGGGTAGAGTGTGCTGGTCTAAATCATATTCAAGGAAATTATTTCTTTCAAAAAGGTAAAGAAAACACCAAGGAACCATCAAATTTTGGGGGATCCCTGTAGGTCTTCGGGGCTGTAGTCAGAGGTGATGTTCCCAGCAGTGCCTTCCATGTACACTGGGTCACTACCCCTCAGTAGAAAAGAGATGCACACCCTGAAGCTCGTCTGGATCCTGGGCAGTGGTCTTGGGCTGCTTTTCTGTAAATATCATAGTCATCTTCTCCAAGGAGGTCTCTCCCCTTCTCGAAAATGATCATTGAGTTTTCATGGTTACCAGCCGGATTTGTTCTCCCATGACCTCCATAACAATATCATCTCTGGTCTCTACAGTTCAGCGGGTGGTTGCTTCTGTCTCAGATGGGCCAGAACTTGGATGAGACAGGAAAGGGTAGGCCTCCTGCCCTGGCCAGGTATTGCTGCATGCCACCTTCTCAACTTAGACCTGGACTTTCAGGTCATGGGAAGGTAGCTTTATTAAAATAGTTTTTGTTAGTGATTTGTCAGCTTGCTTTATACCTATTAAATATGTAAGTATTGGTATCTGTGCCTCCAGCTGTAGGGGAACATGGGGCCTCCACGTGTTAGGAGAGGGTCTGCGTCCTAGCCTGCAGTTTTCTACTTCTGAGAAAATAACAGCTCAGCATGATGCCAACCCTTTCTCCAAACTTCCTCTAAGATGTCTTACCAAAATAGAGATATAGACCAATGGAACAGAACAGAAGCATTGGAGGCAACACAACATATCTACAACCATATTATCTTTGATAAACCAGACAAAAACAGGCAATGGGGAAAGGATTCCCTATTTAATAAATGGTGTTAGGAAAACTGGCTAGCCATGTGCAGAAAGCAGAAACTGGACCCCTTTCTGACACCTTACACTAAAATTAACTCCAGATGGATTAAAGACTTAAACGTAAGACCTGACACCATAAAAACTCTAGAAGAAAATCTAGGCAAAACCGTTCAGGACATAGGAGTAGGCAAGGACTTCATGAACAAAACACCAAAAGCATTGGCAACAAAAGCCAAAATAGACAAATGAGACCTAATCAAATTCCACAGCTTCTGCACGGCAAAAGAAACAGTCACTAGAGTGAATCGGCAACCATCAGAATGGGAAAAAATCTTTGCAGTTTACACATCTGACAAAGGGCTGATATCCAGAATTTACAAAGAACTCAAACAGATTTACAGAAAAAAAACAAACAAGCCCATTCAAAAATGGGCAAAGGATATGAACAGAAACTTTACAAAAGAAGACATACATGAGGCCAACAAACATATGAAAAAGTGCTCATCATCATTGGTCATTAGAGTGATGCAAATTAAAACCACATTGAGATATCATCTCACACCAGTTAGAACGGCGATCATTAAAAAATCTGGAGACAGCAGATGCTGGAGAGGATGTGGAGAAATAGGAACACTCTTACACTGTTGGTGGGAGTGTAAATTAGTTCAACCATTGTGGAAGACAGTGTGGCGATTCCTCAGGGACCTAGAAATAGAAATTCCATTTGACCCAGCAATCCCATTACTGGGTATCTATCCAAAAGACTATAAATCGTTCTCCTATAAGGACACATGCACACGAATGTTCACTGCAGCACTGTTTACAATAGCAAAGACCTGGAACCAACCCAAAGGCCCATCGATGATAGACTGGACTGGGAAAATGTGGCACATATACACCATGGAATATTATGCAGCAATCAAAAAATGATGAGTTTGTGTCCTTTGTAAGGACATGGATGAATCTGGAGAACATCATTCTCAGCAAACTGACACAAGAACAGAAAAAGAAATACTGCATATACTCACTCATAGGTGGGTGAGAAAAATGAGAACACATGGACACAGAGAGGCAGTCTACTATACACTGGGGACTGTTGGGAGAAATGGGGGAGGGACAGCGGAGGGGGTTGGGGGGGATAGCCTGGGGATGAATACCAAGTGTGGGTGAAGGGGAGGAAGGCAGCAAAACACACTGCCATGTGTGTACCTATGCAACTATCTTGCACGTTCTGCACATGTACCCCAAAACCTATAATGCAATAAAAATTTAAAAATAAATAAATAAATAAATAAATTAAAAAAAAAAAAAAAAGAAAGAAAAGGACGTCAGAGTCAGGTCCCAAAGCAGATCTTTCTCTAGCCCATCAATGAGGAGGTCAGTCTTCTAAGACTCAAAAGTGCACCTTCCTCTTACTAGTTTAAGACCCTGATTCTAATGTTTCGTATCTTCCCCTTTATTACCAACACATGCTGTGAGGAGACACTTCTGTCTGGCGCTTCACAATCAGGGCCCTTCTCTGCCTTCGCCTGAGCTGGACACTCTTTTTCGAACCGTAGGATAATATAGAATAGCATCCTACACAAGGGGCATTTGGTCAGAAGTGAACAGTACTCTTGGTTAATTGTATTTTTCTGGAAAAAGAAAGTTTCCCTTACAACTAAAAGTCTCAGTGCAGATACTTGTCCACCAACTTCTGTCCCACCCTGGCAGGTAATCGGTTACAGAGAAATGGAGAGAGGTGGCAGCTACTGGACAGTCTGAAAGGCAGGTGTCTGGGCTTGAGAGAAGAAAAGGAGGCCAGGGATGGCTGGCAAGTTTGCACACAGGTATGGACAGGCACTCTGAAGGTAGCCACATGAGGGGTCAGCATGCTCTGGCAGACATCTTGACAGCTAACCATTGAGATTTACAGCAAAGCCAGTAACATCCATTGGGATTATTTAAAATTTATTAGGAAAACGAGAAGGTCAAAGATCTGGTGAAATTGTATGCAATGATAGGAGAGCACAGCAGGACGCAGCTTGTCTGGCACAGGTATGTGGATTCCCAGTCCGTGTTTGAGCCGCTCACAGACAAGTGAAAAGCACACACTGGTTTGGTTTGCATTTCCCCAAGGCACTTTCCGCACAGCGAGACTTCTGCTTCTGCTTCTCTTATGCCTGGGTCTCTGGATGAAGGGCAGGGGCCAGTGTGATGCAGTGATGTTAACAGTTGCCATGCTGCCCTCCCAGCCACTCAGGGGCATGCTCCTCCTCCCACACTGGCTCCTACCACTGTAGCTGAGGCAGAGGAAGGGTGACGGAAAGCAGGATGGCTTGTTCCAAAAAGTGGCAGGTTAGCACATTTTATTGTGCTTAAAAAGGCGATTACTCTTTAAAATGTCAAATTATTCCTGGATGAAATAAGTCATATTCTTATTATCTTTATTTTGGAGAGTGGACAATATTTGTTCTTTATTGGAGGCACATATATTTATCATACCAAATAACTACTGATTAGCCACTTTTACATACACACAATGCTGTGCTAATAAACGTTCAACAATCCGCTGGATTTTGGCGTTTGAATGACCTGGATTTTGGCATTTGCCAGTTTCCCTGGTGTAAATCCTCCCCCACCACCCCGTGGCTGATTTCAATGACTGCTGTGCCATCACTGAACATGCAGTGTGCAGAGACACGCAACAGCCCGCTCTGTGCGGTATTTCTACCATACCGATGCCAAAGAGACCAATGGCGTCAAGGGCCTAAATTATCATCCAATACAGGGAAATAACTATTAAATAATGAGTTTTGAGTATTGCAATGTTTTTAATATAATTGATCTCATTGTAAACATATATTTTAATTTTTTTACCATGATTAGTATCTTTATTAATATAGTATTTTTCCGTAAACAGGAAAGATGTATTTAAAAGACTTCAAACACAACAATCTTGCAAGAAGAAAAGTTTTTTCTATCTAAAAACTCATATATATAAATGGTACATTTCTAACCTCAACATTTAGGCAAACTCAACTCCAAGAAGCCCTGCTAGGCTCCGGTGAGGCCCCAGTTGTCTTGGGAGAGCTCAATTCCGAAAGGCTGGGGGAGACAGCCGGAGTGCCACGCCTAGCCCAACTGACAGGAGCATCTGCCACAGGCTCCACCCTTCACGCTCTCCACAGTTGGCTGCTTAGATGGCACTGACTGCAGCTTGCCCCAGACTCAAAGACAGAGCCCGTAACTGTCCAAAAGCAAAGGAATGTTCACCAGCACCCTAAAAGGATAGCAGGGAAGGATAATCCAGAAAACAGAGAGAGAAGGGTGGGGCAGGTGGCAAGAGATGTATAGCCTTCTAAATAGAAATCAGTTGCATAAACAAAAAATCAGTCCACCACCAGCCACCTCTCAAACACTGCTGAGGTCAGGCAAGAAAAATGACACTACAAAAGTCTGCTTTGTCGATGAGTTGCAAAACACTTTGACCTAGGAAATCACCCTGAGGAAATCATCCCAGATGAATTCGAAAAGGTTTATGTAAATATGTGCACAGAAGCATTATTTATAACAAGGCAAATATTTTAAACAATAATCAAGAACAAAGAATTGGTAACTAAATTACAGTAAAGCCATAGAATGGAATATCTTAAAGCTCGTAAAAAATATACTCCAAAAGAATGAAATCTAAAAGATTATTTCACCATGTGAGGCAAAGTTCATAATACAGTAAGCTTTCAAAGTAGGTTGTAAGACCTGAAGCTCAGGTGACCTTTTAAAATAAAAAATAAGTAACCTGTAAGAAACACAAGACAATAAATAAATCCTTGCAGATTATCTGGTCAAAATGCAGAAGGCAAATGACAGCAAGGGCAGACGGGGCTGGGGATAGAAACTGTCACAATCCTGTTTCTCGTTCTCTGGTTGTTGTTATGCTCACTAATGAGCATCTGACTTTTTTAAAATTATACTTTAAGTTCTGGGGTACATGTGCAGAACGAGCAGGTTTGTTACATAGCTATACATGTGCCATGCTGGTTGGCTGCATCCATCACTCTGTCATCTATATTAGGTATCTCTCCTAACGATATCCCTCCCCAACCCCCCAACCCCACAACAGGCCCTGGTGTGTGATGTTCCCCTCCCTATGCTCACATGCTCTCATTGTTCAACATCCACTTATGAGTAAGAACATATGGTGTTTGCTTTTCTGTTTCTGTGTGAGTTTGCTGAGAATGATGGTTTCAGGCTTCATCCATGTTCCTGCAAGGGACAAGAACTCATCCTTTTTTATGGCTGCATAGTATTCCATGGTGTATATGTAGCACATTTTCTTTATCCAGTCTATCTTTGATAGGCATTTGGGTTGGTTCCAAGTCTTTGCTGTTGTAAACAGTACTGCAATAAACATACATGTGTATGTGTCTTTATCGTAGAATGACTTATGATCCTTTGGGTATATACCCAGTAATGGGATTGCTGGGCCAAATGGAATTTCTGTTTCTAGATCCTTGAGGAATTGCTGCACTGTCTTCCACAATGGTTGAACTAATTTACACTCCCACCAACAATGTAAAAGCGTTCCTATTTCTCCACATCCTCTCCAGCATCTGTTGTTTCCTGACTTTTTAATGATCACCATTCTAACTGGCATGAGACAGTATCTCAATGTGGTTTTTATTTGCATTTCTCTAATGACCAGTGATGATGAGCTTTTTCCATCTGTTTGTTGGCTGCATAAATCTCTCTTTTGAATAGCGTCTGTTCATATTATTCACCACTTTTTGATGAGGTTGTTTTTTCCTTGTAAATTTGTGTAAGTTCCTAGATTCTGCATATTAGCCCTTTATCATATGGGTAGATTACAAAATTTTTCCCATCGTGCCGGCTGCATGTTCACTCTGATGCTAGTTTCTTTTGCTGTGTAGAAGCTCTTTAATTAGATCCCATTTGTCAGTTTGGCTTTTGTTGCAATTGTTTTGGTTTCAGGTCTTACATTTAAATCTTTAATCCATCTTGAGTTAAATTTTGTATAAAATATAAAGAAGGGGTCAAGTTTCAGTTTTCTGCATAGCTTTCTATGGCTAATCAGTTTTACCAACACCATTTATTAAATAGGAAATCCTTTCCTCATTCCTTTTTTTTTTTTTGTCTGGTTTGTCAAAGATCAGATGGTTGTAGATGTGAGGTGTTATTTTGAGGCCTCTGTTTTGTTCATTGGTTTATATATCTGTTTTGGTAGCAGTGCCATGCTGTTTTGGTTATTGTAGGCTTGTAGTATGGTTTGAAGTCAGATAGTATGGCATGTCCAGGTTTATTCTCTTTGCTATTTTGTAATTACTTCAGACACCAAGAACAATTTGCAATAATAGTTTGAATCATGTGCTACTTTAAACAAAATGTATGGCTAACAATTAGTTATTTCAGAACCATCTTGTCTAATGGATACCTCGACAGGTGAAAGTAAGTTGACCCCAGCAGTTACCAAGTGTCTTCTAGCTCTTCTGCTCCAGGTCAGAGGGAAACAGGTAACACTTTTGAGTGGTGTCTTTTCTCTGGTGGTATAGAAGCTTATCATGGATGCTCAGTCTCACACGTTAGCTTTTTATAATTAAGGAGCTAAAGTGCATAGAAGGTCGGGGAGGAGGGTGTGCTGTGTCCACTGGCTAGAACTTCAGTGAGGAAGGTTTGCCTCTTCCCCTTGAAATTCTCACCAAGCCAGGTAAGAGGTTTCCATGGAGACTGGGCTGTGACAACAGCTGAGATTCCAGGTGTTCAGAGTAGCATGTGGGCACTCCGCTCCCAGAGAGGGTTCTAAAGTGGATGGGAATCGCTCCAGGGGAAAAGCACACTTCAGGCAGGAAGCCTGGCTTTTGTTCTTCTTTCTTCTCTGTCTATAATGTGCTCCTCTTAAATAAGGCTTCATAATGACATAAACTATTCTGGAAATCTGAGTCCCTCTGGAATTTTCATGATTTTAGGGAACTAGAATTTTTTTTTTACAAAAATCGTACTTAAAAAGGTGAATTAGAATTAACTTTTAAAATTATAAGAATTAACTTTTAGCATTGTAAGCAAAACACTAAACGAGACAAGGATAACCATAAGAAGATAGGCTGTAAATAGACAGATAATTAACTTTCTCTTGTAAATACACCATGACAGTTATTTTTTAGACGTTTTATATCATTTGCAGTTAGCGCCCTCTGGTGGTTACCAAAAAGGTCCTATGGGGAGCGTCCATCTGATGTTGGTCACCTTACATATCATTTGTATGCTCACTTGGTAGGGAAGAATTTTTAAAGTTAATGCATAAATTCTTGCGTTATGTTATTTTATCAATTAAAGTAACTATACTGAGAAATTCTGATTTATTAATTCTTTAATTTTCTAGATGTCCTGGGAATTTATCGAGAGAATCAAACGTAGTTCCTCCTATAAGTCAACTACTATTAACATTTTATACTGCAACTTACTACTGGTAACAATGCAAGATAATATTTATTAACTGTCATTGGATGGGTTCAGGTTAAAAATCCACGTAGCAACCAATGTGACACACCTGCTTTCTCATTTACCGGATGCAGTATGAAGACACAGTGCTCCATTCCCGTAAGACAGCAAAATTTGCAAACGTCACTTGTAAGTGGCAGAAGTAAAAGCATGCATTGAAAACCAGTAAGACTTGCCCTCATGTCAAATCATGGCCCAGGGCACGAACATTGCTGACGATGTCACGATAAGCTCAGCCGGTTGAGGCACTATTACATTTGAAGTACGCGCTGATTCTTGGAGCATTGACTTTAGTACTTAGATGCTAAGCACTGAGGAAAGATGTTCTTCTTTTATTTCCTTCACTGAGAATGAGCAAGGATACAGAAATACCTCAATTTATAAAGAAGGAGGAAGAGGAGCAGGAGGAGGAGAAGGGGTAGGGGAGGAGGATCGGAGGAGGTAGGAGGGAATGGAAAAGGGAGTAATCTGCTCTTCATGACGGCTTTTGTGCGTACATTAATAGCTTTAGATTCTTCCTAAGCTCTTTAGAATAAAATACAATGAATTTCCTCACCTTTTCCCTAATGTTACATCAATAACGCTGGCAAACCGTTTTTGCCAGGGAATAAAATACAAATATTGGTGGAAGTCCACTCATCGGTGGTCGCTCATACAGTTTAAAAATAGTGCACAGCAGCATCTTAAAAGTAGGGTTCCTCGGAGTCATGAACATTCATAGCACCTAATAAACCAGCGGCATGGGGATTACGAGCCGCTAAATGGCAAGGATTGGGAGCCCCCATCTCGCGGACTTACCGCCCTTTTCCATCCAGCCCGGCCGCTCCGCGGGAGGGGGAGGACGCGGGACGCTCGGGCTCCCTGGCGCTGCAGCTGTGGCTTCCGGGGCGCACGCAGGTGCCTGCGGAAAACAGCGGCGACACGGCAGTGAGACGGCGGGGTCGCGGGAGAGAAGCCGCGGGGTACTCGCCTCCAGCTGTCGGGACGCACGGTTTCCGCGCGCCGCAGGGAACGCCCGGGACTCACCTGCTCGGCCACCTGCGCCAGCAGCAGCCACAGCGCCGCGCAGCCTCGCCATCCGCGCTCGCGGGGCTTCATCCAGGGGCGCTCCGAGGGGCTGGGGGCCTCCGGAGGGTCCCCGGCCGGTAGCGTGCGAGCGAGCAGAGAAGACTCGACCCCTGCAGGGCGCGGGAGGATTCCCCACAGCGACTCCGCCGCCGCGCTGGGGTTATTACCGGGGCTCCGCGCGGCGCGGGGGGCGGAGTGGCAGCAGCGGCGGCGGGGGCGGCGGGAGCCGTGGGAGAGCCGGGCGGGGGGGCGGGCAAGGGAGAGGGGAGGGGAGGAGGCGAGGGCAGCGGGGGTCAGAGGACCGAGGAGGGGAGAGGACAGGGACAAAGAGCGGAGGGGAGGAGGCGAGGGCCGCGGGGCGCTGGGGCGGAGGCCGGCGGGGAGCTGAGGGGAGGCGTGGACCGCGGCGGCGCCGGGGGAGGAGGACGCGGGAGGATGGAGCTGCCCCCGACCCGCAGTCCGGGCCCCGCTGGGTGTGCGGGGACCAAGCGGCTGGAGAGGGGACCGGCCCCAGCCCTGGCGGTGCACAGGGTGGACCTCCGGCCCTTCCCCGGGGCTGGGACTCGGCGGGGCTCCCGCTGCTGCAGTCGCTCCGCGGGCTCCCACCCTGGGGGGCCGCACCTGCGCCGCCAGAGGCCCGGACACCTGTAGCCTGCGGAGCTCGGCGGGGAGGCGCGTGGGAGTGCGTGTTTGCACACGTGTGTGCGTTTGCGCTCCCCTTCCCTGGCTGCTTTCCCAGCCCTCACCTTCTAGGGGGTTCTGGGCCTTCCGCCGCCCTTTGGCTCCAGGGCTGTGGGGACACTGGGTGCGAAACGGGGCGCTCGGACCTGGGGGGAGCCGCGGACCTGCTTCTAACAGCGTGTGCGTCGCTCTGGAGTTTGCAGGCAGCCGAAGAGAAGTTCTTCCCCCCGCCGTCTGCCCCGGGAGGTGGAGGCGCTCCTGGTCCCGGGGTCACGGACGCCCGGCTGCTGGGTGCAATCCCTAGGGAGGTCTCGGGGCTGCGGAGGGGCCGGGGCCTCGGCCGCCTCAGGGGTCGATCGGGCTGCTTAGTGGACAAGGGGGACGAGGAGGGAGCCGGTGTTTGGTCACCCTCCTGGCCAGAGTTCTGCGTAGCTGGATGGGGTGTGTGAGACGAGGGTGGACCTGTGCCTGAGTGTGCCCGGGTGTACACCAGCACCTGGCTGCATGTGCGCGAGGACATGCTGTGCGCCCTCAGGACTGCGCGCGTGGGAGTGCGTGTTTGCACACGTGTGTGCGTGTGCGCTCCCCTTCCCTGGCTGCTCTCCCAGCCCTCACCTTCTGGGGGATTCTGGGCCTTCCGCCGCCCTTTGGCTCCAGTGTCCCTGTTAGAAGGCTTAGCAGGACATTGCCTCTTTTGCACACTTTGGAGAGGGGGATGAATGGGGGAAATGGTGTCCTGGCCTCTGGCTTTTTTGCCCAGCCTGTCCTGTGCAGCCTGTGGGTCCTCAGGGAGAGCTCCCAGCAAGCCTCCTGCTAGGGCTGTCTTGAAGCGCCAGACCCCAGGCAGGAGCAGCAGAACCGCCTGGCTGTGTGTGGGTCATCCCCATTCTATAGCTACACACGCCCCTCTCTTATTCATTTATTTGAAATAATTCTTCAAAAGTGCAACTATTTTTTTACTATTTTTAGGCTGACATTGCAGGACGTTAAAACACCTGGCACCCTTCCCCTCTGCCAACGCCTAACAAGTGTCTGCCTCAGCTTACACCTCACGGAGCTTACACTTACCTGGAAGGGGAGTTGGGCAGTGCCTGGAAGTCTCCAAAATCTCCGGCCTGCCGGCAGATTTCCCTTGTCCTGAGTCCATTGCACGCTTGATAAACGGGGATCTCTGCGTACTTCTATGCCCAGTGTAACATGAAAGGGAGTGAGATTTTTCGAGTCTGATGATCGCATGGAGATACCCAGCGGCCTTCTTCTATAAGTTCACACAGATGGAATAAAAGAAAAATGGCTGATATAAAAGGATTCGCTCTTAGGATGTGCTTAAAAAGAGTGAGAGCAGAATAGTGCTAACTGAGTCTCTTCACTGTGAAGAAAGAACACCATTCTTTATAATGACTAGTTTCCCGGTTCCTCTAGCTGTGGACGGAATTCAGCCCTCCTCCCACAGTGTGGATGTCTCCAGATAACACAGAGGGGTGGTCAACTCCAGCCTATAGAGGCCAGGTTGGGAGATGAGGTGTGCAACACACAAGAGGGCCGAGTTTAAGAACAGCCATCCAACATGGTGCAGGATGCGGTAACTCACAGCTGCCTGTCAGTCTCAGGGAGGGATGGAGAGGAGGGGAGGGGCCCCGGCAAACTGGAGTACACATCTTCCTTCAAAGGGGCTGTTGATACTCAGTGGCCAGAGCATGGGGTGTTGCCATACAGTCTGGGGGCCCAGACCTGCCTAATTTTAAAAGGTAAAATAGAAGTCCAAATATGTAGGTGGAGTTCCCTCAATTTAAATGTGTCTCAGAAAAGTAACCCTGAGGACAAATATTCGAAGGGTCAAAACAAACCTCCACTTTGCAGCCCCTCAAGAACTTAGCACTCAACTTTGAGGTCAGAGTTTAGCAAAGTAATTTTGTCATCTTTTGTTTGGATCCAGGGTCAGAAAACTCATGACTGCCTAAGATCAAATCTGGCCAGCTGACTCATTTTGTAAATAAAGTTTTATTGGAACGTGATCCATTTGTTTGCAGATCGTCTGTGAATGCTTTCACCATGGCAGAGTCGAGTCATTGCCGCAGAGACTGTGCCCTGCAAAGCCTACACTATTTACCCTCTGGCCCTTCACAGAAAAATGTTGCTGTAAATTATTTAGACCATTCACAGTCAGCACTTGTTTCCTTTCAGACAGAGGGTCTCATTACTTAGGAGGTTATTGTGAATATCATGTAGATGTTCAATAGAGAATACAAATTGATTCAAAAATAAAAACGACGTGCTTAGCAAAGACTCTGAGAGAGAGTGTCTCCTAATGGCTTCGTGCTCCCCCATGCCCAGTGCCCTTTCAAAATCAAAGGAGCCAGAGCTCTTTCTCATGTGGAAACATGGCATTTTAGATTATAAGGTTCAAACTTTGTCATAGCCCTTTTCTAAATTGCATAAACTTTAAAGCAATGCCTTGTCTGTAAAACCACTGTCCACTGAAACAGAGGGGAAGTGGATGTGTTTGTGCCCTGGGAAGATTCTGCTTAGTCTGTAAATCTCTTCCTTCCTCATCTCACACCCAGCTGAAACTCCTCAGGTTTCAAAGCAATCACCGTTGTGTTGGGCATCAACACTTTTCTTGATTGGAAAAGATCACAAGGATTGGATGAAAATGTATTTCGTAGTTCATATTGTTTTCTGAAAGATTAGTCACTCTTTATTACTTTATAGAAATTATAAGAGCACAATTTCATTAAAACACAAACACAATAATGTCAAATACCTTTCCAGTGTGGAGGCCTGTGGGCAGCTCTTGTCCTTTGCAGGTGTCAGGTGAGAAAGCCAAGCTTCAGGAAGGTAAAGCAGGCCTCCTGGCCCCGCAGGGTCAGTGTGCTCGGGCCTCGGACACTTCCTCCCTCCCAGCCCCGCTCTCAGCCTCCCTGCAATAAGATGATGTATGGGCTGAAAGCAGTGAGGTGCCTCCCTCTCCCAGTGCTGATAGTACCCCCACAATGTGAGAAAATCACAGTAAAAAAAAAAACAAGAAAAGGAGATTTTGACAGAAGAAACTTTAAATTAATTACATAAAATGTAGAACTCACTATGAAGCTGGACTGAGCATAACTTGAGAAATGAGAGGGCACTGGAAGCCTGGCTCCTCCCAAATGGCTGGCAATACTGGACACAGCCCCCTGGGCTTCCTCACTGCCCCTTGGACAAGTTCTAACTGATCCCGAGCATCTCAGCTCAGCAGTGCTAATGGCACGAGCACGTCCTTCAAATGCCTGGTGGTAACGAGATCACGTCAGCTCGTGGTTTGCAAGAAAATTCTGTTCGTCACTACGTTCTTGTCTCTGCCATCCTCCCTTACTTTCATGCTTGACTGATTTTACTAAAAAGAAGAAAGGAAAATTGGGAATCAATGAGGACAGACAATAGTAGATTCCCAAATTCACAATATGGCATTTATACCTCCTTTCCTTTTACTATTAAACACTGAAAATTTTATGTTAAATAGTAATAATGTATCTTATATGATAATTAGTACTATCATATCAATTATGTATCATTTTCTAGTAATAACAAATTGAGTGTTTGTTATTATTTTATTGCTATTGCTATTGCTATTCCACACCATCTTTTGCGTGAGTCCCTTCACTCTCCCCAGGGCTGAAGCTCAGTCACTCAGACACCTCGGGAAAGAAGTCTCAGCACTTTTCCCTGCAGTCTTCTGGTCCGTGCCAACACTGGCTTCTGCCAAACACACTTTCTTTGAATGGGTACAAAGGATGCGTAATTGGCGGAGCTCCGTGTCTCAGCTATTGCTGGACAGAAAAATACCCCAAAACCTAAAACAAAGCCAGTTCTTTTTGCCTGTGCATCTGCATGCTGGCTGTTATCTGTGGTCATGAAGGGCCTGTTGATCTTGGCTGGGTTCACGTAGGTGTGCTGTCAGTGGGGTTGGGTGGTTGCCTGGGTAGAGTTGGGCTCGCTCAGATTTCTGGAGCAAGTGGGCAGATCCAGCTTTATTTCTTAGCATTTATCGCCCTCCTGCATGCCAGCCTGGGCTTGCTTTGTGGGTGGTGCCGGGTTCTGAGAGAGAGTACCTGCATGGAAGACCTTGAAGACCTGAGCTTGGGGCTGCTGTACCCACATGACTGCTTTTGCCACGTCCTCCTGGCCAACCTGCATAGGCAGCTCAGGCACAAGGGAAGAGCCTCTGCTGTTTCCTGGGAGAGGCTACAAGGCAATATTTCGAAGGTGTGAAGACACAGTGGGGTAGAGAAAGCTGGTCATGCTTGCCATCAGTCTGCGGACGTTCGTTTCAAACCTCAACATTTGTGGATTTTGATTTAGGGAATATGTTGTTGCTGCTCTCACGTCACCTGTGTCAGTGACCTGAGATACAGACTGGATCCAGGGAATGGCATTTCCTGTGTGATGCCTTCCCAGAGTATCTGCAGTGCCAGGCAGAGGACACAGGTAGGTGGGTCAGGGCTGTGGTGCTGGCGGGAGTGGGGGTAAGGTGGGGGGCAGGGCTGTTTGAAGAGTGGCTTTCTGCACCTTCTCCCAGTCACATTCTCCACTGTAGTTAGAAGAGCATTGGTTTTCCTCATTTATTGGAACACAGCAAGTTGATCAGTGTTTGTGGTTAAATATGCCCACTCCGTTTCCTATGCTGAAGGCCTAGACTCCAGTACCTCGGATTGGGACCTTCCTTGGAAATCGGGTCTTTACCGAGGTCATCAAGTTAAAATGAGGTCTTCAGGGTGTGCAGACTCACACAATCAGCTGGAGTCAATGACGTTTCTACCTCTAGGAAAGAGTGTGGAAGAACTGAAACGTGAACAACCATTGCAGTCCTCTTTCCACCCCAGGGCCTGATGGAGGACACTCCGAGACTCCATCCCGCTCTGGAGGTGCCTCTGTGAGGGGTTTTAGAGGAGAGGCTCATGTGGGATTTGTAGCCTGCCAGCAGGAGAGCTGGGGGAGCCTGGCATCTTGAGGCTGTTGGCAGCAAGTGCAGGTGGAGGCCTCGGGCCAGCAGGGAGGTGGCAAGACTCAAGTGCCCTGTGCTTCCTCAGGGACAGCGCCTGGGCTGAAGGCTCAGTCCCCTCACTGCACCTGGAGGCCTGTGAGCACTGCAGTCAGTCCCAACAAGAGAGGAGGTTCCCACTGCCCAACCAAGAACAGCCTGCTGCTATGTCCACCCTGGCAGGGGCTCCCCTCCCAGTCAGCCCCACCCTGAGAAGGCTCATTGGGCCATGGGCCTCCTCCTGTGCTCAGAATCCCTCAGGAGTTGTAAACTTACTGATTTCTGGACCCATCGCCAGAGCCCAACGTCCCGGGTAAGGGCTAGTGCCTGGATGTCAGGATTCAATTTGGAGAATTCCCTGGGGCGATTCCACAATTGCAGACACTGAAACGGAGCTGGGGGAGAAGAATCTGGCAGCTCCAGCTGAGCGGCTGGGAGGGTGACAGTGAAGACACCGAGTGTCCGTTGGGGGAGATGGCTCTGTGTACAACACTGTGCCCAGCCCCTTAGATATTCTCTGCCATGGAGGTGACCCCACCCTGAAGCATGTGTGCAGTGAGTGTTCACGCTACTGTGTGTGCAGGAGTGGTTTGGTTGTAGTGTGCATATGAGAGTGTGTGGATGTCTCTCTACCTATAATGGAAAGCAAGTTCCGAAGTCGTGTGCATATTGTTGTTTGAGTTTTTAAATGCTAAGGTTTCTAGAGAAAAAGATGTGCAGGTGGTCCCTGGTGAGAAGCAGGGACTGTGGGCCTCATGCTAAAACACATTTCATGCTGTTTAGGTTGTAATGGCATTATGTATTACTTTTGTAAATTTTTTAAAAAGCCAATCAAGACCGGGTGCGGTGGTTCAAGCCTGTAATCCCGGCACTTTGGGAGGCCGAGGCGGGTAGATCACAAGGTCAAAAGATCGAGACCATCCTGGTCAGCATGGTGAAATCCCATCTCTATTAAAAATACAAAACATTAGCTGGACATGGTGGCATGTGCCTGTAATCCCAGCTACTCAGGAGGCTGAGGCAGGAGAATTGCCTGAACCCAGGAGGCAGAGGTTGCGTTGAGCTGAGATCACGCCATTGCACTCCAGCCTGGGTAACAAGAGCAAAACTCCGTCTCAAAAAAAAAAAAAAAAAAAAAACAACAATCAAATGAATTTTAAAATACGGAATTAATTCTTCTAATTTGAAACCAGATGTTGGCATGGTTACATTTTTTTCTCCTTATCTCACTTTTAAACAATCAAAGAATGACTTTTAAAATCTGAGAACGGCATAGCCATTGTTACTCCTGATTTACTATTCTGTAAGTAATCATAATGCTATGTTTTGTTAAGAAATGTTGATATGTTTCGTTTTTACAAACTGGGCTATGAAATTTAGATTATGTTTTCAGCAACGTCATTGCTTCTTTTAAAAATTTTTTCAAAAACTTTTTGTAGAGACAGAGTCTTGCTGGGTTGCCCTGGCTGGTCTTGAACTCTTAAGTTTAAGAGATCCTCCGGCCTCAGCCTCCCAAAGTGCCAGGATTACAAATGTGAACCACCACTCCTGGCCCATTCATTTCTTCTTGGAAGAATAACTATATTGGACAGAGCAGTGGAAAAATCACTTTTCTCTTTAATTGATAAATAAGAAGAAAACTGGAGTCAGAGGAGGTCTCATGAGGAGAAAGCCTCTGAGTGGTCCACAAGAAAAAAGAGGAAAGAGTTTATGGGGTCCAGAAGGTACTGTCCCAACCAGGCACAGATCAGGCACCTCCTTTTTCTGCCCCTTCATTCTCTATCACTTTAGTGTCCCCTTCAGCTCCCAGACAGGTGAGGGGGCCTGAGTGAGGCACAAGGCACAGGTGGCCTTTCTGACCAGGGATGGAGGACGTACGTGCTCAGCTTCACCACCCAGCAGCAGAGCCGGAGCCCCTCTGGGAGCCCAGTGGGCTGACCAAGACTGTGGGGTGTGGGAGGCTGGGCTCTTCCCCCAGTCCTCCCTGCCTGATGCCTTCTGTCCCAGGGCCACGGGGCCCTGGACACTGTTTCCCTGCATGCTTGACCCTTCTTCAGAAACAGCCCCCTTTCCGTGACTAACCTTGGTGGAGTGTGAAGCTAACTTCAAACAAATGCAAACATTTACTACTGTATCAGCATCACGTTCCCCAAGAGGGAACACTCCCATATTGAAAAGGGCTCTTGGAGGCCAAATATTCTCCTGAATGGTGTAGTACAAGGGTTACTGAAGCAGAATCCCTTCAAAAATGACCTGTCTGCTTCTACAGCCTCTCTCTTCCCTCCCTCCACCTCGTCTAGCTTCCAGAGAAAATCCAATCCTACACCACAGGGAGTCCTTAGTGCTGTCTGGTATCTGAAATCATTTCTTCCCCAGTTTCTGAAGCATTGTATTCTTTCCTGTGCACATTAAAAAAGCATGTCACTGGGGTGGGGCACAGTGGCTCAGGCCTGTAATCCCAGCACATTGGGATGCTGAGGCGGGCAGATCACCTGAGGTCAGGAGTTTGAGATCAGCCTGACCAACATAGAGAAACTCCATCTCTACTAACACTAAATCAGCAAAGTGTGGTGGTGCAGGCCTGTAGTCCCAGCTACTCTACAGGTTGAGGCAGAATTGCTTAAACCCAGGAGGCAGAGGTTGCAATGAGCTGAGGTTTTGCCATTGTACTCCAGCCTGGGCAACAAGAGAAAAACTCTGTCTCAAAACAAAAAACAGAAAACATGCACTGCGCCCGCCATGCACACAAATACTGTAGTGTAGTCTTCCTCCCACCATGTATTGCTCATTTGAGTGCTGTGAAGTTGTCTGCAGTTGGGGCAGCTGGCGCTGAAGAGTGGGAGATCCAGGCTCTGTGGAACCTACACTTTCACCTTCGGGGGCCTCTTTACGATAAATTATACACTTATAAATACAAAATTGGTACTAAGCTTTAGAAAGCATCAGTGCAAGTGAGGGGCCCCAGAGCAGAAGTTTCATGAGGGGTGTGTGTGTATGTGTGCATGTGTGCGTGTGTGCATGTGTTTGTGTGTGTGTGTGTGTGTGTATCCACTTCGCGATCATTCCTGACCCTTTATAGTAGCCCCGGCGGCCAGTTGACCTATCGGATGCACAGCTTTACCCCCAGTCCTACTTCCATCTTGCATTCCTCCAGCTCCTTGGCACAGCCATGAGCCAGCGCCTTTGGGTTATTTGTGCATGACCTTGGCTGGGATCTGGGACACGAGAGTGCTGTACTCATTCAAGCACATTTTCTAGCAGGACTGTGTGGAAAAAGTTTAGACTATCCTGCTAAGGAAATGCCAAGATGTGGTGCAAACTTTGTTCTGGGTATGACTGGTGATACTGGCTGCTGGCCCACCTTTCCCAGGCTATGCATGATCAGAAATCAATGCTGCCCAAGCTCTTTTGCTGGAAGGAGTTGGGGAGGGGCACATGTTCTCATTGTAGAGGCAAAGAGACGGGCCAGCAAGGCAGAGGACAGGCCGGTTTTGGAATGCTTTTGGGACAGGAAATCACCTCTGGGGAGTCACTCACCATGGTACAGTGGGCAGCAGTGGTCTCTTAGGTATTCCTCACCCCCAAGGAGTTCCTGCCTCTGCCTCCTGACTCGTGCCCTGGTGTGGAAGTCTCAGGTCCCTGTGTTGAACCTGCTAAAGTGGCCTCTGTTTTCCCCCTGACCTCAAATGCATCATGAGCCCATGTCCCACGTGGCACCTTCTCTGCTTTGCTCAGCATTCCTTAGCCCTGTGGTCCACAGACAGCCCTGCACTGACTCTCCAGAGGAGAGTTTCTATCACTGGTTTGAGAGGCATCTGAAAGTCTCTGCTTGAATGCAATCATGTTTTGAATTAATTTTTAGTTTGACCGTGACTGGCAAAGCTTTCTTGATTTTTTTTTTTCTTCTGGAGGGGAGATTGGTTCCACATTAGCTTCCTTATGCCAGGTTTGGTCCTGGCTTTAAGAGTCAACATTTTATGTGTCTGCTATTTGTATTATTTCGTGCTTACACTGCTTTAACAAACTACCTGAGACTGGGTAATTTATAAAGAAAAGAGGTTTAATGGGTTTACAGTTCTGCAGGTTGTATAGGCTTCTGCTTCTCGGGAGGCCTCAGGAAACTTACAATCATGGCAGAAGGTGAAGAGGAAGGAGGCCCACCTTACATGGCGGGAACCGGAACAAAAGGAGAGAAGGAGGAGGTGCTGCACACTTTCCAACAACCGGATCTCATGAGAGTTCTATCACGAGAACAGCAAGGGAGATGTCTGCCCCCGTGACTCAATCACCTCCCACCAAGACCCTCCTCCAAAACTGGGAATTATGATTCCACACAAGATTTGGGTGGGGACACACAGCCAAACAATACCATTTATGTGTTTGTTTAGACATCTTCTATCTGCACCCCCAAATTAGAAATATCTCCCCAAATTAATATTCTCATATGTTCTTCTGAACACATTTATTATTTTAATACATTTGCAAAATTAAATTTAAATTGCTATTTATTTTCTCACAAGATATGAAGCAGAGATCTGATTTTCAAGTTTTTAAAAGATAAAAAATATCCTATTTCTCTCAATTACTTGGATAATTCACTTCTTATCACCACTCATCTAAAAATTTAACTTTTTTAAATAAGTATTTTGAGTATGCTTTTGTCTTACTACTGTTGTTGAAACACTGTTTTGTTAGTGACATATTTTGTTTTCCAATTATGTAGATTTCTAATGCTAGCTGACTTGTATTCTCTTATTACTCTTTTTCAACAGTTTTCTATGTATTCTTGTTTGCTTATTTCTTTCAACATTATCTTAGGTTTATTTATATCCAGTTTTAATATCCCATTGCAATTCTGATTGTGATCACATACATGTATGAATTTACTTAGACAATATCAAAATCATTAAAATGTTCAATATTATGAGTCAAGCAATACATTTTTCCATGTATTCCCATTTTAAACATGCTTCTAAATATAAAATGTGTATTTTTGTTCACACGGGTATTTAACATTTTTTATAATGTTTATTCCTAGGATATCCTAGGATATTCATATTTTTATAGAATTCAATTGGCTCATTGTAACTCATTTTATAACCAGAATGTTAAAATAATGAATGGTGCACTGCCTCAGAGCACAGGCTCTGAAACCAGATGTCCAAGACCCAGGGAATAAATCCTGGCTTGACTACCTGTCAACAGGTGGCCATGGAGATGTCATTCAGCCTCGCCGAGCCTCAGTGTCCTCAGCAGTAATGACAATAATAGCACTTACCTCATAACTGTTACGAGGATTAAATGAGGAAATATTTTAAAAAACTTAAAACCGTGTTTGAGACTTATTCCTGCTATACATGCAGGGTTTTCTTTTAAATAAATAACTTACAGAAATGGTACAGGTACTTTATTGGCCAGTTTCCTCTGCTCTTATGAGGTCTAATAAACTTTTAATTCTTTTGCTTGCTTTTTCCATCAAAACAAAATTACATTATCTCAAATAATTGATAATGTAATTTTTTCTTTTTTTTTCTGGTATTTACCCCTTAGATTTTCCCTACTCCTGGCCATGGATAGGGTTTCAGAGAGAGCAGAATACTGGTGATCAGGAGGCCAGCTGTCTTATTCCGAATTTAATGAGGTTGGTTCTTGCATTCTGTTCCTAAGGATAGTATTAGCCCTTGGTTTCCAGTCGATGTGTTTTATGATGCTAAAAAGAGTTCTTTTCTAGTTTGCTAAGAAGTGCTAGTGGTAAGGAATATCGAATGTTTAACATCATCTCTTTGGGTTCGTTTTCTTCTTCAACAAATTCAAATCTCCATCATGATTCTCATTCTGGAAGTTAAGAAAATATGAGAAAGGGGGGGATTTTTTTTAACCCTTTAAGTAACTCTAATATAACCCTCTCGTGTAGGTTGGGGGAGTGGACGTTTCTCCTCTTTCGATTCCCAAAAGTTTTAATTTTTATTTGCCCTATTCATTAATGTAATTACCTAACTTAAAAAAATTGATCAATGCTATTGAATTTATCTGCTTTGTTTTGATATGTTTAAACTATATTAATTAATATACAAAATTAAAATTTACATTTAAAGTATATCGATTAATTCAAGTTTAGCATATTTTGTTGAGTATATTTTCATAAATAATAAGAGATATTGGTCAATTGTGTGTGTGTGTGTGTGTGTGTGTGTGTGTGTTGCGGGGGGTTGTCTGTGTGTTGTCCCTGGACACATTGGAGTGTGAGACCTAAAATTAAGGGTCACTAGTATACGCTGTCTTGACATCTGGTAAAATTGACAACCTTCCTTATCATTGCGATGAGGCAGCATCTGCTTATTCCTGAGTAGAAGATTTCCGTTTTCTGCCATCTCATGGACTTGTTCAAAGAGGCCAATCACATCCTCCCATGGGAATAGGAGCACCTCACCCTCTTGTTCCTACAAACAAAGCCCTTGTTGTTCCATCTGTTCCAAGTGCAGCCTCATGTAGCCCTCCATGGAGTGCGGCATCCTCTTCCCAGGCTGTGAGTGTAGGTGGCTAATAAGAAGCTGCCATCTCCACTTGCCCAGCCCCGTGTGTCATGCTCTTGACCCTCTTCATAACCTTAGGGCAGGAATTCCTCCCTCACCAATGCAGCAAAAAAGAGGCAAAGAAAACCTGTTTGCCTCCCTTTTTACATTTTGCTTTTAGTGCTTTAGCCACTTATAAAGTTAACTGGAAAATTTCCCAAATGATTTCTGTGTTCTGGAACATTTTAAACAAGTGACAATTATCGGCTTCTTCATGATTTGACAAAACACTTGTACAATGATTACAGTCTGATTTATTTTTTGGAGGTAATCTTTTGCCTAACTATTCAATGAGTTTTATTGTTAATGGCCTGTTGTGTCTTCCTCCATCATCTTGAGAGCTTGTTTGAAGGTTTTAGCAGGGAGTGCAACTACTCATGTACACTTGATTGAAGACCGGGCCTCTTCTGCTGGGTGTGCAGCTTTAGGAGAGATGCATGTGGAGCAGTGAGGGATGAAGGGGACACCCAGCTATCCAGCCAGATCAGCCCAATCAACCCTGGCAATCAGTGGGGTGACAGATGTTGCAGCCAGATTGCCTTCACTACCCCTCCATCTTCTTCTTCTTCTTTTTTTTTTGGGGGGGGGGATGGAGTTCGCTCGTTACCCAGACTGGAGTGCAATGGTGCGATCTCGGCTCACCGCAACCTCCGCCTTCTGGGTTCAGGCAATTCTCCTGCCTCACCCTCCTGAGTAGCTGGGATTACAGGCACGCTCCACCATGCCCAGCTAATTTTTGTATTTTTAGTAGAGACGGGGTTTCACCTTGTTGACCAGGATGGTCTCGATCTCTTGACCTCGTGATCCACCCGCCTCGGAATCCCAAAGTGCTGGGATTATAGGCATGAGACACCGCGTCCGGCCCCCCTCCATCTTCTTAAAGCAGATTTTCAGTTTATGTTTTCCTGTAACAGAGTTCCTTTCATCGAGATCTTCAATCATTTTAGGATAGTTTCTTTTGCCCGTTTACTTTTTTATTAGTCTCTCGTTAATCATGTTTAATTAGGAATAAATATCAACTTGTTGAGAACCCACTATGGAAGTTACTTTCCCCTTAATGCTTATTACTCAGTGGAGAAGACAAAGGTTGAACAATTTCATTTTCAGTGACTGCGTATTTTGAAGAAATGCAGAGGGCTATGTGAAGGTTTATTGTGCTTTATAATTTTACTTTTGAACTTTTCTAAAGAATACATTTATTAATTGGGCCTTTCTTCAAACATTTTGCAAGTTTATGATAATACTTTATGTAAATATATAAATATTTTATTTATATAAGTATTTATATATTTATAAATTATATATTTATAAATATTATATATTTATATATTTATAAATATTTATAAATATATAAATACTTTATGTAAATATATAAATATTTTATGTAAATATATAAATATGTATTTCTTTCCTGTCTACATCTATAAATCTCCTCTTTCCCAGTTTTTTGTTTTCTTCTTAAGAAAGGGTCTTGCTCTGTTGCCCAGGCTGGAGTGCAGTGGCACAATCAGCTCACTGTAGCCTCAACCTCCTGGGCTCAAGCAATCGTCTTCCCTCAGCCTCCCAAGTAGCTAGGACTGGAGTTGCATGCCACCATGCTCAACTAATTTTTAAGTTTTCTGTAGAGATGGGACCTTGCCTTGTTGCCCAGGCTGCTTGCAAACTTTTGGCCTCAAGTGGCTCTGCCACTTTGAACACCCAAAGCACTGAGATTATAGGAGTGAGGAGCTGCAGCAGACTTACCCTAGTTCTGATCAGTAAAGTCATAATTCTTGTCTGCATGTCCTCCGTTGTAAAGTTAATTTTTCCCAATTTAATGTCTGTTAAATTGGAATTGCATCTTAAAACCTAAATGTGTATTTAACATAAAAGTGTGGCTTACCACACATCCTCCCTATCCTCCTCCCTCCTCACCCCCAATCCCTGCAAAGATACCCACTACATTGGATGTTGGACCCATATCAATGACATTGTAGAATACAGTTATCTGGCATCTGCTTGAGTTCTGATTCTGTTATTTGTAATTTGGAAGCCCATTATACACGTATGTTGTTGAGAATCTTTTGCCTTGTATATAAATTATCTCCTGGCATCAATTTAATTTTTCTCTTCTATTGTTTTCTGTATTACTTAACTTGCACTAGTGTATTTTCTGATTTTTTTTGAGTGCTGGTTCCCTTTTTAATTTGCTCCACTGTGTTTATATAATTTCCTTCTGTATATTTAGTTTTCATGACAAAAAGTCTCTACTAAAAAAATAAATCATTCTATGTTTTCACCTTCACTTTTAGCTCATATTTCTTTAGAATTTCATGCTCTTGTGTCAACAATTTAGACCTTTAGCCCAGAACAAGTCAACCACTGAACCTCCTCTTCCCCTCTACCACCACAGAGTGGAAGCCAAAGCGAGTTCCCAAGAAGAGGAGGAAAAATCTTGAACTGAAGTCAAACTATCATGGGTGAGGAACACTTGGGACAAACAGTGCATGTCTGACAATTTGTTTCTGCTCTCTACGTTACCAAAGACATTGACTTGGAATAGAAATTACAAACCACAGCTTTTGTTCCTCTCTAACATGTCATTGTTGTCATCTGACATGTACTTTGGCAGAGGAGAAATCTGGAAGCAAGTTTGGTTTTGCTGTTTTATTGGTAACCTTTTTTGCTCTTCAGACTGGATCCTCATAGGATTTTCATGTGCCTCTGACCCTGTGTTTTTCAGGATGTGTCTGTCTGCCATTCATTTTGCCTGGAACATCATGAACTTTTTTGAGCCTTACACTCAGTTTTCTTTAATTTTCCAGCTTTAGAAAGGTCTATATACGTATGTGTTTATTATTGAGGACATACAATATTAAATGAGTAGTGTCCAGCATTAAAATAGGTAAGCTGAGAGTTTATATAACTGTTGAAACCACAAAATGACAAAGACAATCACTTTAAAAAATACATATGCATATGTACCTTTAGTTAAATGAGATTAATAAAAATAGTATGCTTCATATTGTTCATGATAATTTCAAGGATCAGAGAGGGAAGAAGTGGCAGAAAAGTGAAGTGAAATTTTACTGAAATTCTGTCTTACAGATAAGTAAATACTGTTTATTCATAACTGAAAATCAGAGAAATAAACTAAAATCGTTTTGAAAAGTCAAAAGCAAAATATTGATGATAAAAATGAGCAGAATACATTATAAAAGTAAAAAAACTTGGCTGATTTAGAAAAAAACAACTGTAGTAACAGAAACATTTAAATCAGAAGGTATAAGGTGAATAGAAGACGCAAAAAAATTAATCTGTTACATGCAATAGATAAAATTTGTTTATTACAAAACAAGGTCTTAGATTATTTTGAAGAATTGAAATTTAACAGTATAGTCTTGAAATGCACACATACTACAAAGGAAAATTAAAATATGAAATTAAATTAATTGTTAAATTAATATTAAATTTTAAAGTATTTTTTCAGGTAAGTAGATAACTGGGAGAACTGGATATGAGCATGGATGCACTTCTTGGAGAGGAAGACCTCCAAAAGTCTTCACGTTTTCATCTGCATAGTGGACATGATAAAGATACCACCCACCTCAGAAGGTTGTTATGAGGATAGAATAGACTAATTTTTTTTAAAAAAATTAGAACAATACGTAGAACATAGGATCTGTAATGTAAGTTTAATAAAACTTCAATATAAATGAAATATAATACATTTAAAGGAAAAATAATACATGTTATTAAAAAATAAAACAAATGGAAAAAATAGTTGGCAGTATCTGATCAGTAAAGACCAAATTCAAAATTGACATGAACATTTTCTTTGTTCTAAAAGTTGCTTCCAAATCTGGTTGATTTACATGGGGACTAGTTCCAGTGATCCTTCCAGGATAAAGATTGCAGCTCTTGAATGGAGTTTAGCATTCCTGCAACCCAAAGACCAAAAACTGCACAGCAAATCTGTTGTGACAAATCTGATTCATTTTTCCCATATCGCATCTCATTTGTAAGTACCTCAAACGAATGGGAGAACTTCCCATCAGATTCACAAAAATTATAGGAGAAGAGAACCCAGTCTTAATCTTTGCAAAAGCATATGGGAAAAGTCTGGATCATTTCCAGAGATAATGAATATCATCTATGGTGTTGCAAACACCAGAGTTTATAATGTTCTTCATGTGCTGGGACAGATTCAAGTGGAAAACTTTGATAGGTACAGCTAATTAGCATCAAGACTCTGTTATGGAGTGATTTTAGTTCAGCTGTCTCTTTCTATCTTCAAGAGATGAAAAAATTCGTTTCCAAATTAGCAAATTCCAACTTCGTAACTGTATGATACAATTTTACAGACTAAGACCAGAGTATGTATAATAACAGTATTATTTTATGAACAAAATTAATCATATGTAAAATCACTAGAATATTTACTTCTGATAACTGAGTGATAATTTCTCATGAGAAATTTGAATGGCTAATTTTCACATTTTAATAATCAAAATAAAACTATCTTAGTCTCTAGCTTTTTCTACCTGTTCTCTCAAAAGAACTGATGAATTTGGCTAGTGTTTCTGAAATATCCTTAAGCCAAATCCAGTTTGATAAGGTACGTATCTGATAATTTCCCTTAATGCAATTTAGAATTTAAAAAACTGCATATGTAATAACTAAAACAAAGTAAATCAATGAAATTGTAGATTGTATATACTTTTTCAAATAACACACCTTTAACATATCTCTAGCAAGGGCAGACACTCTGATTGTGAATCAGTAATTTGGACTTTGAAAAAATCACTTTGTATAGAAACATTCTTGATAAAAAACAGAACTGGGCAAACATTGTTCTCCTTTTTTCCTATCCCTTCTGAGTCATAGGGTTTGACCACACTGATATGCCTTTCTCAGAAGAGGTAATCACACCCTATCCCCTTACCCTGGTTTATATTCTTTATCACTCTTCTACTACCTGAAACCACATAACATAATTGTCCAGTGCCTTGCTGATCATTTGCATTCCCCCTGGAATGTCTTGATCAATGCTCTATCCCTTGTACTCAGAGAGTGCCCAGCACATAGTGAGGCTGAATACCTGTTAGTTGCCTAGATGATGGAACAGGTCTATATTCAAGTTTCCTTTTACTTTTCATGGTAATTAGAATAAAATCCATGGCTATTAATCTCCTGGAACAGTAACAGAAAGGCTGATATCTTCCAGCCTGTGCTCAAAAACTTCACACTCTGCTTTCATGATAGACAAAAAGGAGGAGGTCACACTATGTATTTTAGCATGCAAATTATTGAAAGAATGACCTGATTTTTCTGCCCAGAGACTCTGTGGCTAGAAAACCCCCATTTTTCAGTGGAATGCTTAACTGTGGACATTCAATCTCTGTACCCCTTCTCTCATTCCTACCCTCAGCAGTCAGCACAGGGAAGAAGAGAATTTGGACCTTTATATTTTAGGACATGAAGAAAATTTAATCATTTACTTATTTATTTTGACCAAATACGTAGACTTCAAGGAGATGTTTAAGCCTTTCAATCCAACACATGCCCATATATTTTTAAATTATTTGGGCTGCACCTTTTACATTCTTTATGATGAGAGGACTAGAAGTGAAGAAGGGTTGATCAGATTCTAGAGAAGGAACTAAACCAGGGGAGGCCTAAGTGGGGCTTTTACCCCTCGACAGGCACATGGCAAGGAGTCTGGCACTGCCAGTGGACAGAGCTGGGCCAGACAACAGATCAACACAGAGTGGCACAGCAAAGCCAAAAGACAGGAGTGGCTAAAAGGCTGGGGTGGCACAGGTATGCACAGAGGCAGGTGCTGACAGCAAAGGTCAATTAAAACATCAGAGGAGCATGCCTTGTCTATTGTCAGAACCATGCAGGTCAGGTCAATTCCAGATATGCTGGAATTAACCCTCAAAGAACACCATGAACTCATTCCGATTCAGCTGTAGTCCTTTGAGCACGTGGAGTAAGGATCAGTTTGAAGACTCAAGATTATAAACCAGAGATAGTTCCTGTTCACCACTGTTAAAGAGAGGGACAAGGTGACGAGTAAACATGGATACTGCAAGATGATCATCTAATAAACCATGTGGGAATAATCCATCAAGGGAGTGACGGGAGAACACAGAAGAGTGAAGCCAAGCAGCTGCCCATCTGATGTTGGTGTGGAGCCAAGAGAAGCTCCTCAACATGGGGAAAGGGTGAGAGAGTGGTAGCCCCCAGGAATCCAAATGTCCAAGAAGGGCTCATGAAATCCTGAGAATGAGAGGATTCCCCAAACCTTTTGGCCTCTAGACTGATAAAGAAAGCACCTGGAGATTTGTGGAAGAAGCACTCAAGTCTGTGGGGCCTCATTTGGGCGTTGGACTCTGGAGAAGCCTGGAGCCTGTGCCATACCCCCATAGAGGCCACAGTCACAGTGCCTGGCAGCAGTAAGATTGTTCCACAAACCCCTACTACACAAGACTTAATGACAGCTTCCAGCACAGTGGTTCTGCTTCTGCCTGAATTTTGTGGGTAGGTGCAGCCCTGTGTTTCCCTAGAAAGAACCGGAGAGCAGAAAAGACAACTCCACCCATCCACACCACTCCTAGTTGGATGGGTCATGCCTGCTGGGACTTCCAGCACAGTGGACCAACTTCTGCCTGAACTCTACAGGTGGGCACAGCCCCATGTTCTCCCAGGAAGCACTCAGATGGTGAAATAGGTGACTCCACTTACCCTCATCGTTCTTGGCTAATCAGGACTCACTGGCCTGGGTGGCTCCCAAGCAGGAGGGGAGCCCTCACTCTCAGAACACGGAGAGAGATGAGACACCTGCATTTGTGGACTGGTGGAGGTTGTGGCATACCTCTCTTTGCAGAGCCAGCCTGGGAAGGGCATGGCCTGTCTGCCAACCATGTCTTCTGCCTGAAGGATCCCCATGGACCAGAGCACCTAACAAAGAAAATACGGGTGTAGAGCCAGTGATTGGTTGGAGCTCCTTCAAAGCCCAGGAGCAGGCCACATGAGGGGAGTAATCTCTCTATTCCCTACCACAGAACTCTGCCAACTGCACCAAAAGGTGAACAACCTATCTTCTGGCCAACACTTTTAAGTGCCACCTACTGAATAAAGCCCATGATACAACACCAGAATATTCTGCCAGTATACAATGCCCATGAAAATGAAGAAAAAGTTTAGCAACAAATAAAGATCCTGCACAGATTCTTGGCCTTCTATAGACACCCAGAAATAAAGCCAATGGAATACAGTCAAATTCTACCACAGTACAAGGCGCACTAGCCCTCATACGTGAGAAAGAACTTGTGCAAGAACTCCAGCAACTCAAAAGCCTGTGCGTCTCTTTGCAAACAAACACACTGGTCCTCCAGCGATGGTTCTTAATGAGACGGAGATGACTGAAATGGCAGATGTAGAATTCAGAATCTAAATGGGAAGGAAGCTCATCAGGAGTTAAGAGAAAATTGAAACCTAATAAATCAAGTTGTGGAGACTTCCACAAAGATGGCTGAATAGGAACAGCTCAGTCTGCAGTTCCCAGCAAGAGCCTGCCAGAAGAAGAGTGATCTCTGCATTTCCAATTGAGGTACCAGGTTCATCTCACTGGGACTGGTTAGACAGTGAGAACAGCTCAACATGGGCAAGCTGAAGCAGGGTGGGGCATATCCTCATCCGGGAGGTCCGAGGGGCCAGAGAACTAACTCTCTCCCAGCCAAGAGAAGCCATTAGAGACTTTTCCAGACACTCTGGCTCAGAAACTGTACTTTTCTCATGGTCTACACAACCCATAGACCAGATTTCCTCCTGCACCTACAAAGCCAGTGACCTGAGTTTCCAGCACAAAACTGGGCAGCCATTTTAGTTGATAGGCACCTAGAATGCCACAAGACAAAACTGCCCTTTCCCCTGAGAAAGGGGGCTGAAGACAGGGAGCAAAGTGAGCTGGCTCAGCAGGTCCCACCCCCACGAAGACCAGCAGGCTAAAATCCACTGGCTTGGAATTCTCACAGACAGCACAGCAGTCTGAGCTTGACCTGGGATACTGGAGCTTGGTAGAGGGAGGGGCACCTGCCATTGCTGAGGCTCTGGTAGGTGGTTTCAACATTGCCTGTGTAAACAATGCTGCTGGTAAGCTTACACAGCAGTTGGGCAGGGCCAGGCATGGAAGCTCAGCAAGGGCTCTGCAGGTGGACTGTCAAGTAGATTTCCTTCTTACTGGACAGGGCATCTCTGAATAAAAAAAAGAGAGCAGCCCCTCTGGGACTTACGAAGCCCCCACCTTCCTGGGACAGAGTACCTGAGAAAAGGGGCATTGTGGGTTCCACTTCAGCAGACTTAAATGTCCCTTCCCAGCAGCCCTGAAGGGAGCAATGGATCCCTCAGCACAGTGCTTGAGCTCCATTAAGGGACAGGCTACCTCCTCAAGTTGCTCCCTGACCCCTCACGAATCCTAACTGGGAGACGCATCATACAGGAGCGCTCGGGCTCACATCTGACAGGTACCCTTTTGGAATGAAGCTAACAGAGGAAGGAAAAGGCAGCAATCTTTGCTGTTCCGTAGCCCCTGTGGGTGATTCCCAGGCAAGCAGGGTCTGCAGTGGACCTCCAGCAACTCCAGCAGACCTACAGCAGAGGGGCCCTGACTGTTAGAAGGAAAACAAACAAACAAAAAGAAATAGTTTCAACATCAACAGAAAGTACATCCTCTCAGAAACCCCATCCAAAAGTCACCAACTTCAAAGATCAAAGGTAGATAAATCCATGAAGATGAGAAGGAACAGGCACAAAAAGGCTGAAATCATCAAAAACCAGAAGGCCTCTTCTCCTCCAAGGGATCACAACCCCTCACCAGCAAGGGAACAAAACTGAATGGAGAAGGAATATGACAAATTGACAGAAGCAGGCTTCAGAAAGTGTGTAATAACAAACTTCTCTGAGCTAAAGGAGCATGTTCTAACCCAATGTAAGGACACTAAGAAGCTTAAAAAAAGATTAGACAAAATGCTAATGAGAAAACCAGTGTGGAGAAGAACATAAATGACAAGATGGAGCTGAAAAATAACATAGCCGGAGAACTTCGTGAAGCATACACAAGTTTCAATAGCCAAATTGATCAAGCAGAAGAAAGGATATCAGAGATTGAAGATCAACTCAATGAAATAAAGTAAAAAGGGAAGATTATAGAAAAAAAAGAGTGAAAAGAAATGAACAAAGGCTCCAAGAAATATGGTATTGTGTGAAAAGACCAAAACTATGTTTGATCAGTTTACCAGAAAGTGATGGGGAGAACAAAACCAAGTTGGAAAACACTCTTCAAGATATTATCCAAGAGAACTTCCCCAGCCTAGCAAGGCAGACCAACATTCAAACATAGGAAATACAGAGAACATGGCAAAGGTATTCCTAGAGAAGAACAACCTCAAGGCACATAATCATCAGATTCACCAGGGTTGAAATGAGGGAAAAAAATGCTAAGAACAGGCAGAGAGAAAGGTCAGGTTATCCACAAAGGGAAGCCCATCAGACTCACAATAGATTTCTTGGCAGAAACCTGACAAGCCAGAATAGAGTGGGGGCCAATATTCAACATCCTAAAAGAAAAGAATTTTCAACCTAGAATTTCATATCCAGCCAAACTAAGCTTCATAAGTGAAGGAGAAATAAAATCCTTTATGGACAAGAAACTGCTGAGAGATTTCATCACTACCAGACCTGAACTACAAGAGCTCCTAAATAAAGCACTAAATATGGAAAGGAACAACCAGTATCAGCCACTGCATAAACATAACAAACTGTAAAGACCATTGACATTATGAAGAAGCTGCATCAACTAATGGGCGAAACAACCAGCTAGCCTCAAAATGGCAGGATCAAATTCACACATAATAATATTAACCTTAACTGTAAATGGGCTAAATGTCCCAATCAAAAGACAGAGACTAGCAAATTTGATAAAAAGTCAACCTCCATTGGTGTGCTGTATTCAGGAAACCCATCTCACATGCAAAGACACACATAGGCTCAAAATAAAGGAATGGAGAAAGATTTACCAAGAAAATGGAGAGCAAAAAAAAGCAGAGGTTGCAATTCTAGTCCCTGATAAAACAGACTATAAACCAACAAAGATCAAAAGAGACAAAGAAGGGCATTACATAATGGTAAAGGGATCAATGCAACAAGAAGAGCTAGCATATATTCTAAATATATATGCACTAATTACAGGAGCACCCAGATACATAAAGTAAGTTCTAAATGACTTGCAAAGAGACTTAGACTCCCAAACAATAATAGTGAGAGACTTTACCACCCCACTGTCAATACTAGACAGATCAACGAGGCAGAAAATTAACAAGGATATCCAGGACTTGAACTCAGATCTGGACCAAGCAGATCTAATAGATACCTACAGAACTCTCCACTCCAAAACCACAGAATACACATTCTTCCCAGCAGCACATCACACTTATTCTAAAATTGACCACATAGGTGAAAGTAAAACACTCCTCAGCAAATGCAAAAGAATGGAAATAGTAACAATCCACCTCTCAGGCCACAGTGCAATCAAATTAGAACTCAGGATTAAGAAAGTTACTCAGAACTGCACAACCACATGGAAACTGAACAACCTGCTCCTGAATGACTACCGGATAAATAATGAAATGAAGGCATAAATGAAGATGTTCTTTGAAACCAATGAGAATGAAGACACAATGTACCAGAATCTCTGGGACACATTTAAAGTAGTATCTAGAGGGAAATTTATAGCTCTAAATGCCCACTGGAGAATTGAGGTAAGATATAAAATCGACACCCACACATCACAATTAAAAGAACTAGAGGAGCAAGATCCAACAAATTCAAAAGCAAGCAGAAGGCAAGAAGTAACTAAAATCAAAGCAGAACTGAAGGAGATAGAAACTAAAAACAAACAAACAAACAAACAAAAAAAACAAACTTCAAAAAAACTATTAAATCCAGCAGCTGGTGTTTTGAAAAGATCAACAAAATAGATAGACCACTGGATTAATAAAAAAGAAAAGAGAGAAGATTCAAACAGATGCAATAAAAAATAATAAAGAGGATATCACCCTCGATCCCACAGAAATACAAACTATCATCAAAGATTACTACAAACACCTCTATGCAAATAAACCAGTAAATCTAGAAGAAATGGATATATTTTCTTTACGCTTATTTTCTCCTAAGAATAAACCAGGAAAAAGTTGAATTCCTGACTAGACAAATAACAAGGTCTGAATTCAAGGCAGCAATTAATAGCATACCAACCAAAAAAAGTCCAGGACCAGATGGGTTTACAGCCGTATTCTACCAGAGGTACAAAGAGGATGGGTGCCATTTCTTCTGAAACTATTCCAAACAATACAAAAAGAAGGAATCCTCCCAAACTCATTTTATGAGATCAACATTATCCTGATACCAAAACCTGGCCTAGATGCAACTAAAAAAAGAAAATTTCAGGTCAATATTTGTGATGAACATTGATGCAAAAATCTTCAATAAAATACTGGCAAACTGAATCCAGCAGCACATCAAAAAGCTTATCCATCACAATCAAGTAGGATTAATCCTGAGAATGCAAGGCTGGTTCAACATCCACAATTCTATAAAGGTAATCCATCACATAAACAGTACCTATGACAAAAACCACATGATTATCTCAATAGATGCAGAGAAGGCCTTTGATAAAATTCAACAGCCCTTTATGCTAAAATCTCTCAATAAACTAGGTATCAACGGATGTGCCTCAAAATAATAAGAGCTATTTATGACAAAACCACAGTCAATATCATACTGAATGGGCAAAACTGGAAATATTTCCTTTAAAACCTGGCACAAGACAAGGATGTCATCTCTTACTATTCAACATAGTATTGAAAGTTCTGGTTAGGGCCATCAGGCAAGAGAAAGAAATAAAGGGAATTTGAATAGGAAGAGAGCATGTCATATTGTTCTTGTTTGCAGATGACATAGTTGTATATTGAGAAAACCCCATTGTTTCAGCCCAAAATCTCCTTAAGCTGATAAGAAACATCAGCAAATCTCAAGATACAAAATCAATGTGCAAAAATCACAAACATTCCTATACACTAATAACAGAGAGCCAAATCATGAGTGAACTCCCATTCACAATTGCTATAAAGAGAATAAAATACCTAGGAATACAAGTAACAAGGGATGTGAAGGACCTCTTCAAGAATAACTACAATCCACTGCTCAAGAAAATAACACAAACAGATGGAAAAACATTCCATGATCATGGTTAGGAAGACTCAATATTGTGAAAATGGCCATATTGCCCAAAGTAATTTGTAGATTCAATGCTATCCCCATTAAGCTGCCAGTGACTTTCTTCATAGAATTAGAAAAAAACACCTTAAACTTCATATGGAACTTGAAAAGAGCCTGCATAGCCGAGACAATCGTAAGCAAAAAGAACAAAGCTGGAGACATCTTACTACCTGACCTCAAACTATATAACAAGTCTACAGTAATCAAAACAGCATGGTACTGGTATGAAAACAGAGACATAGACCAATGGAACAGAATGGATGCCTCAGAAAGAATGTCACACAACTACAACCAACTGATCTTTGACAAATCTGACAAAAACAAGCAATGGGGAAAGAATTTCCTAATTAATAAATGGTGTTGGGAAAACTGGCTAAACTGGATCTCTTCCTTGCACCTTATACAAAAAATTAACTCTAGATGGATTAAAGATTGAAACATGATGCCAAACACCATAAAAACTCTAGAAGATAACCTAGGCAATACCATTCAGGACATAGGCATGGGCAAGGACTTCATGACTAAAACACCAAAAGCAATGGCAACAAAAGCCAAAATAGACAAATGGGATCTAATTAAACTTAAGAGCTTCTGCACAGCAAAAGAAACTAGGAATAGAGTGAACCAGCAACCAACGGAATGGGAAAACCTTTTGCAATCTACCCATCTGACAAAGGGCTAATATTCAGAATCTTTATAGAACTTAAACAAATTTACAAGAAACAAACAAGCAACCTCATCAAAACGTGAGCAAAGGATATGAACAATTTTCAAAAGAAGACATTTATGTAGCCAACAAACATGAAAAAAAAAAAAAACAAACTCATCATCCCTGGTCATTAGAGAAATGAAAATCAAAATCATATTGACATACCACCTCATGCCAGTTAGAATGGCCATCATTAAAAAATTAGTAGACAGATGCTGGAAAGGATGTGGAGAAATAGAAACACTTTTACACTGTTGGTGGGAGTGTAAATTAATTCAACCATTTTGGAAGACAGTGTAGTGATTCCTCCAGGATCTAAAAATAGGAATACCATTTGACTCAGCAGTCCCATAACTAGGTATATACCCAAAGGATTATACGTCATTCTATTATAAAGACACATGTACACATATGTTCACTGGGGTACTGTTCACAATAGCAAAGACTTGGAACTAACCCAAATGCCCATCAAAGATAGACTGGATAAAAAAAAAATGTGGCACAGATACACCATGGAATGCTACACAGCCATAAAAAAGGATGAGTTCATGTTCTTTTCAGGGACATGGATGAAACTGGAAACCATCATATTCAGCAAACTGACACAAGAACAGAAAAACAAACACCACATGTTCTCACTCATAAGTGGGTGTTGAACAATGAGAACACACGGACACAGGGAGGGAAACATCATACACTGGGGTCTAGAGGCTGGGGGTATTGGGGAGGAATAGCAAGGATTGGGGGGATTGGGGAGTGATAGCATTAGGAGAAATACCTGATGTAGATAATGGGGCAATGGATGCAGTAAACCACCACCATGGCACATGTAAACCTATGTAACAAACCTGCACAATCTGCACATGTATTTCAGAACTTAAAGTATAATAAATTAAAAGATAAAAATAAATAAAAATCAATTTGTGGAAAGAATCTCAGAGCTTGAGTATTGGTTCTTCTAATTAACTCAGTCAGACAAAAATAAAGGGAAGATAATTTTACAAAATGAACAAAACCTCCAAAAAAAAAAAAAAAGAAAAAAGAATTGTGTTAAGAAACCAAATCTATAACTCACTGGCATTCCTGAAAGAGAAATAGAGTGTAGAAAATTTGAAAACATATTTAAGGGTATAGTCCATGAAAATGTCCCCAATCTTGGTAGAAATGAGGACATAAAAATTCAAAAACTACAGATAAGTCTTGCAAGCTACAATACAAGATGATCATGAGATCTAGCAAGGAGTAGATTCATCAGATTTACCAAGGTCAATACAAAAGTAGACATCATAAAGGAAGCTTGAAAGAAAGATCAGGTTACTTACAAAAGGAAGTTCAGACTGCCAGCAAACCCTATAAGCCAAAAGAAACTGTGGGCCTTTTTTCAGCATTCATATAGAAAAGAAATTCCAACCAAGAATCTCATATCTTTCCAAACTAAGATTCACAAGCAAAGGAGAAATAAAATCCTTCTCAGATAAGCAAGCACTAAGGGAATTTGTTACAACCACAACATCCTTATAAGAGGTCCTTAAGGTAGTGCTAAACATGGAAACAAGATTGAAACCTGCTACCATAAAAAACAAAATCAAGCACATAGTCTAGAGAAAATATAAAGAAACTACACAATCAAGTCTACAGAACACACAGCCAACAACATAATGATAGGATTAAGATCATGTATATCAATGCTAAACCTTAATGTAAATGGTCTAAATTTCTCCACTTAACAAGGTAGAGTGTGGCAAGCTGGATAAAAAGAAAAGTCTCAGCTCTCTGCTGTTTTCAAGAAACATGTCTTACATATAATAACATCCACAGGCTCAAAAAAAAAAAAAAAAACTACAGAAAGACTTTTTTTCTTGAGAGAAGGAAAGAAAAAGGAGTGAAGGAGAGGAAGAAAGAGGAAGAAAAAGAGGGAGAGAGAACGGAAATGTTGCTTTATTCTAAAAGAAATGGGTATTAATAATGGCCACTCAGTATTTCATTTAAACCTATGAGTAGGTGTGATGTGGTGTTGACAAGAATGTATATTTTGTGTGTTTAAAGTGGAGAGCTCTATAAATATTTATTAAGTTTACTTGTTCCGGGTCTGAGTTAGAGTCCTTGATATCCTTATTAATTTTCTGTCTCATTGAGTCTAAGTCTCTATGTATCTGGGTGTTAGGATCATTAGCTCTTATTGTTGCATTGATCCTTTTACCACTGTATCTTTGTTGCTTTAAAATCTATTTTATCAGATAAGAGAATTGCAACTCCTGTTTTTTATTTATTTATTTATTTATTTATTTTTTCCTTTCCATTTGGTTGGTAAATCTTTCTCCATCCCTTTGTTTTGAGTCTTTGTGTATCCTTGCATGTGAAATGGATCTGGATGTAGCATACCATTGGGTTTTGGCTATATCTTTTGATTGGGGGATTTAGTCAATTTAAATTTAGTGTTACTACCATTTGATGTTAACTGGGTGTTTTATCCATTCATTGATGTAAATTCTTCTTTATGTTGATGCGCTTTACTTTTTGGTATATTTTTAGAAAGGCTAATACTGGTTGTTCCTTTCTATGTGTAATGCTTCTTTCAGAAGCTCTTGTAAAGCAGGCCTGGTGGTAATAAAATCTCTGAGTGCTTGCTTGTTCATAAAAGATTTTATTTTTCCTTCAGTTGTGAAGCTTAGTTTGGCAGGATAGTAAATTCTGGGGTGAAAGTTCTGTTCTTTAAGGATGTTGAATATCAGCCCCCACTCTCTTCTGGCTTGTAGGGTTTCTGCTGAGAGATCTGCTGTAAGTCTGATAGGCTTCCCTTTGTGGGTAACCTGACCTTTCTCTCTGGCTGCCCTTAGTATTTTTTCCTTCATTTCAACCCTGGTGAATCTAACGATTATGTGCCTTGGGGTTGCTATTCTTGAGGAGTATCTTTGTGGTGTTCTCTGTATTACCTGGGGTTGAATATTGTCCTGCTTTGCTAGTTTAGAAAAATTTTCCTGAATAATATCCTGAAGAATATTTTCCAGCTTGGATTCATTCTCTCTGTTGCATTCAGGTACACCTATCAAACGTAAATTTGGTCTTTTCACATAGTCCCACATTTCTTGGAGACTTTGCTCATTCCTTTTTATCCCTTTTTCTCTATTCTTGTCTTCTCATTTTATTTCATTAAGTTGAACTTCTACCTCTGATATCCTTTCTTCTGCTTGAACAATTAGAGTGTTTAAACCTGTGCATACTTCTCGGAGTTCCCGTATTGTATTTTTCAGTTCCATTAATTCACTTATATTCCTCTCTAAATTGTCTATTCTCATTAGGATTTTGTCAAACCTTTTTTCAAAGTTCTTAGTTTCTTTACATTGGGCTATGACATGTTCTTTTAACTCACAGAAGTTTCTTATTATCCATGTTCTGAAGCCTGATTCTGTTATTGGAATGCACTTGTTCTCCATCAAGCCTTGTTCCCTTGTTGATGAGAGACTGTGATCCTCTTTAGAGGGAGAGGCATTCTGATTTTGAGTATTCTCAGCCTTTTTACGCTGATTTCTTCCCATCATTGTAAGTTTATCCACCTGTCATCTTTGTAATTACCACCTTTCAAATTAGGTCTCTGAGTAGAAGTCCACGTTGTTAATTCCCAAGGCTGAAATATGAGTGACCCACTGCACCGGCCTAAGCAGCAGTGTTAAGACTGATGGTGCTTTTCTGCCTGGGAATCTCCAGTCTGACTTCCTTCTTGAGCCTGTAATAGGCGACTCTGCCTTCCCGGAGCTCCAAACCTTGGTCAGAAGGGGAAGCAGTCCCGTTTACTCTGCACCAAGAGCTGCCACACCGAGGTGCCGGCAAAACTGATGCTCCGGCCACAAGAGTTGTGCTGGCGACCCGTGCTGCTCCTTCAAACCTCAGTCAGAAGGAGAACCAGTCCCGTTTACTCTGCTCCAAGAGCTGCCACACCGAGGTGCCGGCAAAACCGCTGTGCCGGCCACAAGAGTCACGCTGGGACCCGTGCAGCTCCTCCACTGGGAATCTTCTGCTCCATGAGCGACCAAAATTTGTCTGAAAGTGTGGCCTCCTCTTGTTCTCTGCGCTTTCACTGGGAGCTGCAATCTTGAGATGTTAGCAGTCAGCCATCTTGGATGGTTCCTTTTTATTTTTTTTAAGATGGAGTTTCGCTCTTGTTATCCAGGCTGGAGTGCAATGGCACAATCTCGGTTCACCACAACCTCTGCCTCCTGGGTTCAGGAGATTCTCCTGCCTCAGCCTCCGGAGTAGCAGGGATTACAGGCATGTGCCACCATGCCCAGCTAATTTTTTTGTATTTTTAGTAGAGATGGGGTTTCACCATGTTGACCAGGATGGTCTCGATCTCTTGACCTCGTGATCCACCCGCCTCGGCCTCCCGAAGTGCTGGGATTACAGGCGTGAGCCACCGTGCCCGGCCCCTGAAAGATTTATCTCTAAACAGAAAATGAAAAAGAAGTGTCACTATTCTTATATCACATAAAACAGACTTTAAACCAACCAACTAACCAACAAACAAAACAACCAAGAAGGATAAGGAAGGGCACTACATAATAATAAAAGATTCAATTGAAGATGACTTACCTATTCTAAATACATATGAACCTAACACTAAAGCACCCAAATTAATAAAACAAGTTGTTCTTGACCTATGAAAAGACTTAAACAGCAACACAATAATAGTGGGGGACTTCAACACCCCACTGACAGCATTAGACAGATTATTGAGGCAGAAAACTAAGAAAGGAATTTGATTTAAACTCAGCATTTTACCGACTGAACTGAATAGAAATCTACAGAATACTTAACAACCACAGAAGATATAGTTTTTTTCATCTACACACAGGGCATATTCTAAGATCAAACACAAGCTTGGCCATAAAGTAAGTCTCAATAAATTTTAAAAAATGAAATTATACTAAAGACATTTTTAGACTGCAGTGCAAGAAACATAGAAATCAATACCGGCCGGGCGTGGTGGCTCAAGCCTGTAATCCCAGCACTTTGGGAGGCCGAGGTGGGTGGATCCAGAGATCGATACCATTCTGGTCAACATGGTGAAACCCCGTCTCTACTAAAAATACAAAAAATTAGCTGGGCATGGTGACTCGTGCCTGTAATACCAGCTACTCAGGAGGCTGAGGCAGGAGAATTGCCTGAACCCAGGAGGTGGAGGTTGCGGTGAGCCAAGATCGCGCCATTGCACTCCAGCCTGGGTAACAAGAGCGAAACTCCATCTCAAAAAAACAAAAAACAAAAACAAAACAAAACAGAAATCAATACAAAGAAGATATTTTAAAAATACACAGACATGAAAATTAAGCAACTGGTTTCTGAATAACTGTTGGATGAACAATGAAATAAAGGCACAAATAAAAAAATTATGTGAAATTAATGAAAATAGAGACACAACAAAATCTTTGAGATGCAACTAAAGCAGTGTTAGGAGAATTTATGGAGAGAAATGCCTTCCTCAAGAGGTTATAGAGTTCTCAAATTAATGACCTAACATTGCACTTAGAGGAACACGGGGGAAAAATTAAAAAAGAACAATCCAACCACCAAGCCAGTAGAAAGAAATAAATAAGATCAGATAATAACTTACATAAATTGGGACCCCAAAGTCCATACAAAAGGTCAATAATAAAAACAAGAGTTGCTTTTTCAAAACAATAAACAAGATTGATAGACCTGTAGCTAGATTAAGAAAACAAAACCGAGACGATCCAAGTAATTAGAACTGACAATGAAGACACTACAACGAATTCCACAGAAATGCAAAAGAAATTATTAAGAACACCTCTATGCACACATATCAGGAAATTGAGGGGAAATGGATAAATTTCTAAAACATACAAACTTCCAATTTTGAACCAGGTAGAAAGTGAAAATCTTAATCGACTAATAACAAGTTTGAAATTGAATCAGTAGTTTTTTAAAAAAATTACCAATCAAAAAGAACCCTGGGCCAAATGGATGATATGGTTTGGCTCTGTGTCCCTACCCAAATTTTTCCTTGAATTGTAATAATCCCTACATGTCAAGGGTGGGACCAGGTGGAAATGACTAAATCATGGGGGTGATTTTCCTTATACTGTTCTCATGATAGTCAAAGCTCACAAGATCTGATGGTTTTTAAGGGGCTTCCCCCTTTGCTTGACAGTATTCTCTCTTGCCACACTGTGAAGAGGTCCCTTCTGCCATGATTGTAAGTTTTCTGAGGCCTTTCCAGACATGAAGAACTGTGAATCAATCAAACTTATTTTATTTATAAATTACCCGGTCTTAGACATTTCTTCATAGCAGCTTGAGAATGGACTAATACAATGGATTTACAGCCAAATTCTATATACCAGACATACAAAGAAGAACTGATGCCAATCCTATTGAAACTGTTCCAAAAAATTGAGGAAGAGGGGCTTTTCCCTGACTCAATCTATGAAGCCAGCATCATCCTGATACCAAAATCTGGCAGAGAAACCATAATAAGAGAAAATGTTAGGCCAATATCCCTGATGATTATAGACACAAAATTCTTAACAAAATACTAGCATACTAGAGCACATAAAAAAGTTAATTCACCATGATCAAGTAGGCTTTATTCCTGAGATGCAAGTTAGACATATGCAAATCAAAGACTATATGATCATCTTAATAAATGAAGAAAAAGCCTTCTATAAAATCCAACATTCTTTTATAATAAAAACCTTCAACAGACTAAGCATCAGAGAATCATACTTCAAAATAATAAGAACCATCTATGACAATCCCACAGCCAATGTCATACTGAACAGGCAAAAGCTGGAATTATTCCCCTTGAGAACTGGAACACGACAGGGATGCCCAATCTTACTTCTCATATTCAAAATATTACTGGAAGTTCTAGCCAGCATGATCAGGGAAGAGATGGAAGGAAAAGGCAACCAAATAGAAAAAGAAGTTGAAATATCTCTTTTTGCTGATGATATGATTCTATACATAGAAAACTCCATAGACCCCAACAAAAGGCTCCTGGAACTGATAAAGGAATTCAGTAAAGATTCAAGATGCAAAATTAGTGTACAAAAATTTGTAGCTTTTCAATATTCTAATAACATTCCAGCTGAGAACCAAATCAGAAACACATTTCCATCTACAATAGCCACCTAAAAATAGAATACCTAGGGATTCATCTAACCGATAAGGTAAAAAATCTCTACAAGGAGAGCTGCAAAACACTACTGAAAGGAATCATAGATGATACAAACAAATGGAAAAATATTCCATGTTAATGGATTAGAAAAATCAACATTGTTAAAATGGTTGTACTGCCCAAAGCAATATACAGATCCAATGTTATCCTTATAATAATATAAAATACCTTTTTTTCACAGAATTAGAAAAATCTATTCTAAAATTCATTTGGAAACAAAAAAGAGCCCAATGGCCAAAGTAATCCTAAGCAAAAAGAACAAAGCTGGAGGTATCACATTACCCAACAACTTCAAACTGTACTATAAGGCTACAGTAGCCAAAATAGCATGGTACTAGTACAAAAACACACACATCAACCAATGGGAGAGAATAGGGAATCCAGAAGTAGTTACACACATACAACCATCTGATCTTCAACAAAATTGATAAAATTAAGCAAGGAGAAAAGGATCTAAATTAAATATGAATTTAGTTTTCATATAAAATGAGAGTCAGGGGTCAAGTTTTATTCTTCTGCATTCAACCTGGCAATCTCATTACTTGGTATGAAATATATTCAAAAGAAAACAAATCATTCAATGAGTGGTGCTGTGATAACAAGGTAGTCATATATAGAAGAATTAAACTTAAACTCAACTCTAATTGTCGTCATGTACAAATATTAACTCAAGATGGATTAAAGATTTAAATGTAAATCCTCAAACTACAAAAACTGTAAAAAAATACTAAGAAATGTTCTTCTTTACATCAACTTTAGGGATAAATTTATAATTAAGTCAACAAAAGCAATGGTAACAAAAGCAAAATTTGTGAAGTGGGACCTAATTAAACTAGAGAGCAAAATAAATTAATAACAGAGTAAACAAACGGTGTACAGAGTAGGAGAAAATATTCACAAGCATCTGACAATGGTTTAATATCTAGAATCTACAAGAAGCTTAAACACATCAATAAACACAAACAAACAATACAATTAAAAAATGGACAAAGGACATGAACAGAGACTTCTCCAAAGAAGATGCACAAGCAGCCAACAAACATGCTCAACACCACTAGTCATCAGCAAAATGCAAATCAAACTGCAATGAGATACCATCTCACACCAGTCAGAATGGAAATCATCAGAAAGCCAAAAAATAACAGATGTTGGCAAGGCTGCAGGAGAAAGGAAACTTATACACTGTTGGTGGGGAAGAAGCTAGTTGGGCCACTGTGGAAAACAGTTTGCAGTTTTCTCAAGTAACTTGAAACAGAACTATGATTCAACCTAGCAATCTTATTACTTGGTAAATCTCCAAAAGAAAACAAATAGTCTACCAAAGAGACACATGCACTCAAACGTTCATCACAGAACTATTCATAATAGCAAAGGCATGGAATCAACCTAGCTATCCATCAATGGCCAATTGAATAAAGAAAACGTGGTACTTCTACACGATGTAATACTATGCAGCCTTTAAAAAGAATACAATCATGTCCTTCGCAGCAACATAGATGGAGTTGAAGGCCATTTTGTTAGCAAATTAACACAAGAACAGAGAACCAAACACTTCATGTTCTCACTTACAAGGGGAAGATAAACAGTGAATACACATAGAAATAAAGATGAGAACAATAGACACTGAAATGGACTAGAAGAGGGAGGGGTGGGTATGGTCTGAAAAGTACTATGCTCACTACCAGGGTGACAGACTAATTTGTACCCCAAACCTCAGTGTCATGCAATATACCAATGGAACAAACTTACACGTGTACCCTTTAGTTTATAATAAAAGGCGATCATTAAAAAATCTGGAGACAGCAGATGCTGGAGAGGATGTGGAGAAATAGGAACACTCTTACACTCTTTGTGGGAGTGTAAATTAGTTCAACCATTGTGGAAGACAGTGTGGTGATTCCTCAGGGACCTAGAAATAGAAATTCCATTTGACCCAGCAATCCCATTACTGGGTATATATCCAAAGGACTATAAATCGTTCTACTATAAGGACACATGCACACGAATGTTCATTGCAGCACTGTTTACAATAGCAAAGACCTGGAACCAACCCAAATGCCCAACGATGATAGACTGGACTGGGAAAATGTGGCACATATACACCATGGAATATTATGCAGCAATCAAAAATGATGAGTTTGTGTCCTTTGTAGGGACATGGATGAATCTGGAGAACCTCATTCTCAGCAAACTGACACAAGAACAGAAAAAGAAATACCGCATATACTCACTCATAGGTGGGTGAGAAAAATGAGAACACGTGGACACAGAGAGGCGGTCTACTATACACTGGGGACTGTTGGGGGGATTGGGGGAGGGACAGTGGGGGGGCTGGGGGGATAGCCTGGGGATGAATACCAAGTGTGGGTGAAGGGGAGGAAAGCAGCAAAGCACACTGCCATGTGTGTACCTATGCAACTATCTTGCTCGTTCTGCACATGTACCCCCAAACCTATAATGCAATAAAAATTTAAAAAAATAAAAAAATTTTAAAAAAAATAAATAAATAAAACAAACAAACAAACAAAAAAGTTAAAATTATATTTTAAAAATCAGAGGAAAGAGGATATTGAAAAAGGAGAACTTTCCATTTTTCCCTATTCAAGTGATAATAGCTGTGGGTTTGTCATATATGGCTTTTATTATGTTGTGGTATACTCTTTCTATTTCCAGTTGATTGAGAGATTTTATCATTCAGAGATGCTGAATTTTACCTGATGCCTTTTTGACAGGTATTAAAAAGATTATACAAATTTTTTGTCTTTCATTGTGTTGATATGCCATACCTAATTGATTGATTTTTGTAGGTTGAACCATCCTTGCATCCCTTAGATGAATCCCAATTAATTATGTTGAATGATCTTTTTAATACATTGTTGAATTGGGTTTACCATTATTTTCTTGGGGAACTTTACAACTATGCTCATTAGAGACATTAGCTTGTAGTTTTCTTTTTTTGTTGCATTTTTCTCTGGTTTTGGTGTTAGGGTAATACTGATCATGTATGATAAGTTTGGAAGTGTTCTTCTCTCCTCTTCAGTTTTTGGAATAGTTTGAATAGAATCAGTTTTATTTTTATTTATTTATTTATTTTAACTATTATTATACTCTAAGTTCTGGGATACATGTGCAGAACGTGCAGGTTTGTTACATAGCAATACATGTGCCATGGTGGTTTACTGCGCCCATCAACCCATCATCTACATTAGGTATTTCTCCTAATGCTATCACTTCCTTAGCTCCCCACCCCGCTACAGGCCCCAGTGTTTGATGTTCCCCTCCTTGTGTCCATGTGTTCTCATTGTTCAACTCCTGCTTATGAGTGAGAACATGTGGTGTTTGGTTTTCTGTTCTTGTGTCAGTTTGCTGAGAATGATGGTTTCCAGCTTTATCCATGAACCTGAAAAGGACATGAACTCATCCCTTTTATGGCTGCATAGTATTTCATGGTGTATATGTGCCACACTTTCTTATCCAGTGTATCATTGATGGGCATTTGGGTTGGTTCCAGGTGTTCGCTATTGTAAACAGTGCCACAATGAACATATGTGTGCATGTGTCTTTATAACAGAACAATTTATAATCCTTTGAGTATATACCCAGTAATGGGATTGCTAGATCAAATGGTATTTCTGGTTCTACATCCTCGAGGAATCACCATATTGTCTTCCACAATCTTTGAACTAATTTACATTCTCACCAACAATGTAAAAGCGTTCCTATTTCTTCACATCCTCTCCAGCATCTGTTATTTTCTGACTTTTTAATGACCACCATTCTAACTCACATTAAATAATATCTCATTGTGGTTTTGATTTGCATTTCTCTAGTGACCAGCAATGAGGAGTTTTTTCATGTTTGTTGACCACATAAAGGTCTTCTTTTGAGAAATGTTTATTCATATCCTTTGCCCACTTTTCGATGGGGATTTCTTTTTTGTTGTAAATTTGTTTAAGTTCTTTGTAGATTCAGGATCAATGTTTAGTAGAATTCAGCAGTGAAGCAGTCAGTTCCCGGTCCTTTTTCTTCATGGGAAACTACTACTACCTCTATTTTGCTCCTTGTTACTGGTCTATTCAGGTTTTGCATTTCTTTATGGTTCAACCTTGATAGGTTGTATATAGCTAGGAATGTATTTGTTTCTTCTAAGTTTGTTATTAGCATTGAGTTACTCATAATATTCCCAGATGAGCCTTCGAATTTCTGTACAGTCAGTTGTAATGCCTCCTATTTCACCTTTAATTTTATTTATTTTGATTATCTCTCTTTTTTCCTAGTCTGGCAAAAAAAAAAAAAAGTGTCATTTTTTCAAAGCTTTTTTTAAAAAATTAACTTTTCATACCATTAATTTTTTGTAATATGTTTTTAACCTTAATTTTATTATTTATCTTCTGTTCTTAATTCACTCTTTTTTCCTACTAATTTTTGGTTTAGTTAGCTTTTGTTTTTCTAATTCTTTAAAATGCCCATTAGGTTGTGTATGTGAAGGTTTTCTACTTTTGGATTTAAATGTTTCTTGCTGTAAACTTCCCTATTAGTGCTGCTTTTGCTGTATCCCACCTGATTCAGTATGTTGTGTTTCCATTTTCAAGAAAGTATTTACTTGTGTGTTTTTATTTATTTTTTTAGAGATAGAGTCTCACTTCGTCACCCAGGCTGGAGTTCAGTGGCACCATCAGAGTTCACTGCCACCTCATATTCTTGGCCTTAGGGGATCTTTCTTCCTCGGCTTCCTAAGTAGCTGGGATTATAGGTACACGAAACCATGGCTGGCTAATTTTAAAACTTTTTTTTTTATAGAGACAATGTCTCAACATCTTGCCTAGGCTGATTTCAAATTCTTGGGGTGGGGGGTCTCCAGTGATCCACCCACCAACTCCCAAGGAATTTTAAAATTTTCTTTCCATTTTCTGCATTGTTTCAATGGTTGTTCAGAAGCACGTTGCCTAATTTCCTTGTGTTTGTGTAGTTTTCACAGCTTCTCTTGTTACTGATTTCTAGTTTTATTTCATTGTGGACAGAAAAGACACTTGATTGATTTGAAAATTTTCTTTTTTTTTTTTTTTTTGGAATTTTTTGAGACGTGTTTTGTGACCTAACATTTGGTCTATTTTTGAGAATATTCTATGCACTGAGAAGAATGTGTAATCTGCAGCTATTACATGAAATGTTCTATAATTGTTTATTAGGTCCACTTAGTTCATGGTACAGAATAAGTCCAAATTTTTTTTTGTTGATTTTTGATATGGGTTGGCTCTGTTTCTCCACCCAAATTGTAATCCCTACATGTCAAGTGATGGATCTGTAATCCCCATGTGTCAACAGAAGAAAGTGATTGGATTATGAGTTTTCCCCAAGGTTGTTTTCATGAAAGTGACTGAATTTTTATGAGATATGAAGGTTTTATAATTGGTAGTTTTTTCTGTATTCTCACAGCCTGTCCTCTCTCCTACCACCATGTGAAAAAAGTCCGTGCTTCCTTCTTGATTGTAAGTTTCCTGAGGCCTCTCCAGCCATGTGGAACTGTGAGTCAATTAAAACTTTTTTCTTTTATAAATTACCCAGTCTTAAGTAGCAACGTGAAATGGACTTAAACAATTTTTTTCTAGAATCTGTCTCATGCTAAAAGTGGGGTCTTAATGTCAAACCCACAGCTGGTATTATTTTGAAAAAGAAAAAATTGAAAACCCTTCATCTATGATCTGGAACAAGACAAGATGACCACCTTCATCACTTTTATTGAACATAATGCTAGAAGTCCCAGCCAAAGTAATTGGATACGAGAAAGAAATAAAGAACAGGCAAACTGAAATGGAAAAAGTCAAATTGTTCTTGTTCACAGATGATATGATCTTATATTTAGTAAAACTTAACTCTACCTAAAAAAACTATTAGGATAAATAAACAAATTCAGTAAAGTGGCAGGATACAGAATGAACATATAAAAATCAGTAGCATTTTTATATGCCTGCAGCAAAAAAATCTGAAAAAGGAAACCAAGACAGTAATCCCAATTACAGTCGTTAACCCAAAAAGTAAACAATCTCTGAAATGAGAACTATAAAACATTGATAAAATAAATTGAATAGAATATAAAAATATTAAGTTATTCATGTTCACGGATTAGAAGGATCAATATTGTTAAAATGTGCATAGAACTCAAAATGGTCTACAGATTTAATGTAATCCCTGTCAAAATACCAATTATTTCTATTTCACAGAAATAGAAAAAGTCCTAGAATTTATACGAAACCACAAAAGACCCAAAATAGCCAAAGCATATTGAGTGAAAATAACAGAGTTGGAGGCACCAATAACATATGTTGGGTAAGGGACAGTATTTTCAGTAAATGGTGCCTGGAAAACTGGATATCCATAGGTAGAAGAATCAGACTAGACCCCCATCTCTTGCCATATACAAAAATCAAATCAACATAAACGAAAGACTTAAATCTAAAAGCTAAAATGTCAAAATTACTAGAAAATAACATGGGGAAAACTCTCGAGGACCTTTGTTTCGGCAACGATTTCTTGAGTACGATATCAAAAGCACATGCAGCAAATGTAAAAATGGACAAACGGGCTTACGTCAAGCTAAAAGGCTTCGGCGCAGCAAAGAAAACTATCAACAAAGTAAAGAGACACCCCACAGATTGGTAGAAAATATTTTCAAATTAACCATCTAGCAAGGGATTAATAACCAGACTATATTAGGAGCTTAATCAATTTGGTAGGAAAAAAAAAACCCAAATGATACAATTTAAAACTGGACAAAAGATTTGAATAGACATTTCTCAAAAGAAGATATACAAATGGTCAAGGAGTATATAAAAAAATGCTCAATGTCACTAATCTTCAGAGAAATGCAAGTCAAAACTATCATGATATATCATCTTACTCCAATTAAAATGGCTTTTATCAAAAATATGGGCAACCATGGATGCTGGTGAGGATAGGGAGAAAAGAGACCCCTTCGACTTTGTTGGTGGGAATGTAAATTAGTACAACAACTATGGACACTAGTGTGGAGGCTCCTCAACAAACTAAAAATAGAGCTACCATATGAGCCAGCAATCTCAGTGCTTGGCATATATCCAAAGGAAGGAAATCAGCATATCAAAGAGACATGTGCCTTTTCATGTTCATTGCGATGTTATTTACAATAGTCAAGATACAAAAGCACTCTGAGTATCCATCAACAGAGGAATGGGTAATGACAGTGTGGTGTATATACACACTGTGGACTATCGTTCCATCATGAAAAAGAATGAAATCCTGTCATTCATGGCCACATGGACGGAATGTAAGGTTATGACGTTAGGTTAAATAAGCCAGAGACAGAAAGACAAATATCGCATGTTCTCACTATTATGTGGGATCCAGAAAAACTGAACTCATGGAGGTAGAGAGTAAACGATGGTGTCCAGAGACTCGGAAGAGCGTGAAGGGGAGGAGGGGATAAACCAGGGATGGTTAATGGGCATAAAAATAAATCAGATAGAGGGAATAACAATTTATTGTAGACTTCAAAATAACCAGAAAAGTAGACCTAGTATGTTCCTAACACGAAGAAATGATAAATGTTTAAGGTTATGGATACCCCGATTACCCTTATTTGATTGCTACACATCGTATGCTTGTATCATAATGTCGCATGTAAGCCATAAATATGTACCACTATTACAGACCCATAATAATTAAGGGGAGTCTGGCTGCCTCCACAGCTATGACATGGAGAGTTTCTGCCCTTTGAGATGCTTTGGAATTTTGAAGTTGTGATGGTTAGGGTGCTCCTACACTTAATCGGCAACTTCTCCCCCATTCACTGTCTGCTTCCATTTCTGGGCATCATCTCTGGTTTCCGATACAAGTACTAGTATGCTGGGGGCTCAGAGTCCTACAATATAATCAGTTTGCAATTCCATAGTAAACTTGCCCATCCCAGACTCACCCACAACTGTGCCACCAAATCAAAGAGTACACAATAGCATAGATGCAGTTAGCAATGACTCTGCCCTGCCCAATTCCATGAGCATATTGTGTAGGTATCTTAAAATTGACTTGACAACACTTTCCCAGCCTGTCCAGGTTTAGGCATTTCCTTGAGAGTCTGTGCAAAGTAGGAGTTTGGTATGTTCCTCTGCATATCCTGTACTTTAACATGAAAGAAATGTGTGTCTGATGGACTTTGCGTTGACAGAGAGGCAGTAAAAAGAAAGGAGATAGTCCTTTCCTCGGGAGAAATCTGCTTTAGCTGAGACAAATTATGGTAGCCTACAGCCGAAGGAGGTGAAAAGAACAGAGCTGGCAAAGCCTCTGGCCTTCCCCGGATCCTTTCATTGACTCGCTACTTCCTGGACATATTGCCTCTGTTCAAAACACCAGGCCCCTGACACTCAAACCATCCTCAGCCTCTGTCCCCAATCATTTGCCTTAGTTTGGCTCGCGCCATATAGCTCGGCCTGTCCCTATTGCTATGGGACTCTGACCTGGGGAGGTGTTTCTCAGATCTGCACCTGCTTGCCCTCTGCAGGGCTTGCCTCCCTCATCTCTCTCTACCTGTACCCCTACTCATGTCCTCTTCGATTTTGATTAACAAACGCTAATTAATACTGGTCCAGCCAGTACTTGCAAGCCTGCCTCTAGACCTAGGCACCTCTTCTCTGTCCTGGGGTTTATTCAGCCCTCATTCATGAGCTTCATGGCAAGTGATCTGATCTTGCAAATTTGAGAAGACAGAGAGGTCCATGCACATTCTTTACTCTACTGGTCAGGGTTCTGCAGAGAGACAGAACAATAGGATAGAGAGAGATAGAGATAGATAGAGATACAAATGCAGATAAATATAGATCAAGATAGATAGATAAATAGAGACATACATACATAGCTACATAGCTAGCCAGATATATAGATAGATAGACAGACAGACAGACAGACAGACAGACAGACAGACAGACAGACAGACAGATAGATAGATAGATAGATAGATAGATAGATAGATAGATAGATGAATGAGAGGGGGCTATTAGGGGAATTGGCTCACATGATTATGGAGGCTGACAAGTCCCATGGCAGGCCATCTGCAAGCTGGAGATCCTGGGGTGCCAATAGCTTTGTTCAGTCCAAGTCTAAAGGCCTCGCAATCAGGGAGGCTGATGGTGTGATTCTCAGTATAAAGTCAAAGGCCTGATAACTCTGGGGGCCCTGGTGTAATTCTTGGAGTCCAAAGGTCAGAGAGTCTGGAGGTCTGAAGTTCGATAGCACGAGAAAAAGAGCGTCCCAGCTCCAGAAGAGAGAAAGAGGAAAACACCTTATCTCTGTTTTTTTTTCCACCTCTATTCAGGCCTCCAGTTGATTGGATGGTGCCCACGTGTGCTGAGGGTGGACCTGCTCCACTCATTCCAGTGACTCACAGGCCAGTCCTCCACAAGCACCCTCACAGACACAGCAGAATTAAAGCCTTACTAGCTTTTTAGATATTTCTTAATCCATTCAAGTTGACACAATTGAGAACTGACTGGGGAAAAGTATAGCCTCAATACCCTAAAAGCTTGGAGAGTGACTGAAACCTTGCCTATGTCTAGGTGAGCTTTTATTGGGAAACAAATGTTTTTCATGAATAATGTGATTTCTGTTTCAGCACCTGCTTCAGCAGATGTTGTGTCTGCCTGGTTCAGGCTAAAATCAGCTGCAGCGGCCAGCCCAGTAGACGTGCATGGGTGAGTAACCAGCCTACATGTGACCCAAGCTGGTTACGAGCCAACTGTGCACCTGTGAGGCTACACATGCCTGGAGTCACCCCACATAAGAGCACCAAGTTCTGCAGCCTTCAGGGCTGTGCCTCTTGAGGTCTGTGACCAAGAATGCTGTCTCCCTGAAGCCCATCTTTGTCTGTGCTGCCAGGAGCCAGCCAGTCCACATGCAGAAAGCTGGAGTTCTAGAGGAACATCCACAGGCTGTTCAGCCTGGGTAGGTGCCAGGGAGTGTTCTCAATGAGGCCATATTCAAACTTATCTCAAAAGACTGAGACGCATAAACAGACACGCACACACACACACACACGCACACACACACACACACACACACACACATTCTTATAGGCTGTGTAAAAAACAATGAGCCTCTCTGACAGTGACAGAGCCCCCACCCCACTAAGGAAAAGAGAGCACATACTTTCTGCAGAGAACTGGACTCTGGAAAAGAGAACTCCAAAGGGATGTGGATATCACCCCAGATTGTTCACTGGAAGCTGCCAGCAGACAAGTTGACCCTACTCTCTGGAGGAGGAGAAGAACAAGTGAAGGCAGGTAGTGGTGGTGGTCATGTGGTAGACGTTCCTTCTGCTGCAGAGAAGTGGGCATTGCCCTCAGTATAATGATGAAAAGTGGTGGGCGGTATTTGAGAGGTTGGGAAAGGAGGTGGCTGGCTAGGGAATGTCAGCTGCACCCTCAAAGGCTGAGGTCTTGCCCCCAAGGGAACCTCCTCATGGCATTCACTGTGAACTGGTGGCACAGGGCAGCCCTCCAGCAGGCATGGGTTTCCCTGCAGTGATTTGAAATCTCTTCTCAGGGACGGTATCTGCCGTTCCACATCAGGTGTCCATGTGCATATGCCAGATGCAAACATTCTGAATAATTCGTTGGGAGGGTTCAGGAATTCAGTGTTGCCTTTGCCTTTGTACTTTGGGATGTCAAAGTTTTCCTTCGTGATTTTAAGGGCTCTTTATGTACCTTTTTATATATTGATCATATTAATTATTTTCTGCCATAAATGATGCCAATGTATTGCATAATATTGGTTACTATATAATGGGATTTATTATTTGGAATTTATAGGTAACTTATGATAAAATCTGGTCTTTAAATATTTCTTAGAATTACAGTTTTTTTAAAAAAACATACAAGGTCTGTTATAAATCAGGCCTTTCTAATATTATTTCTATTATTTATTATTGTTGATATAAATTCTACGTTTTAGCCTGGCGCAGTGGCTCACGTGTATAATCCCAGCACTTTGGGAGGCTGAGGTGGGTGGATCACGAGGTCAAGAGATCGAGACCATCCTGGTCGACAAGGTGAAACCCCGTCTCTACTAAAAATACAAAAATTAGCTGGGCACGGTGGCACATGCCTGTAATCCCAGCTACTTGGGAGGCTGAGGCAGGAGAATTGCTTGAACCCAGGAGGTGGAGGTTGCATGAGCCGAGATTGTGCCATTGCACTCCAGCCTGGGTAACAACAACGAAACTCTGTCTGGAAAAAAAAAAAAATCTAAGTTTTTTAGTAATAGCAAATGTGTTGAATTTTTAGCATCATTGAGTATGTGCTTAGTTCTTTGATTTTTGCAAAGGATCATTAAATTTATTTAGAAGTGCTGAAAGTAATAATAGATCAAGTAATAGTCATGAACCACGAAGAGGAAGTTATGAAGCAAGAAAGATGTGTTACAAAATGCAATAGGTATGTGCCTACGAAAAACATTTTGCACTCTTAGAAATGAAAGGTATTATCATTTAAAACAAGCAACATAAGAAAAGGAAGCAATGCATGACAACTGAGAAAGAGTGTATCAATGCATTGCTGCCAATCTGAGGAACTCTCTTAACCTGCATCACCAAACGATACAAGCTTTCACAATGTCAATAACAGAGAGGCACGAAATTTAGGCTACAGGTTCCAATAAAGGTCTAATGAGGTCGTAATATTTAAAGGGGTGAGTGTGCTGAGCACACCCTAGAATTCCAGTATTTCCAAGTAAGACGTTATTAACTAAAAAGTGTCTGAGGCAGGTCTCAGTCTACAGAGGTTTATTTAGCCAAGGTTGAGGAAGACACACCTGGGAAGAAAACAAACAACAACAACAACAGCCACAAACTCCATGTGTCACAGGAGGACACGTGACCTGTGGTGTTTTTTCCGGAAAGAGAATTTGTGGAACTGCAGTTTTTAATGGGGAAGGAGTAAGCTGGAGGCAGAAAAGGGAAGGTACGGTAGAGAGACAAATGGCTATGTTCTTGTGAGGCTCTGATTAGCCTCACCAAATCTAAATTTTACACGTGAAAAGAGGGAGTAGAAGACAAGTCAATTATGCATTGTCTTGCATTCAGCAAATCTACATCTTACAGAAGATACATTAACATGGAAATAGAGTAGAGAAAAAGTCAATTATGCATTCATCTTCGAGTAGATGGGGGCATGATTTCTGGTCTTGTCCCTGCCCTGTACTTGTAAAAATAGCTGGTAATTATTACTATACTTATAATTATTATAAGCTGGTAATTACAAGGAATTTCCTTGTAAGCAATTTTTGAGGGAGACCATCTGGGGAGATATGTGGTCCTATAATTGCTGAAACCTGGCCTATGGGTGAGACACAGGGTTGTCTCCTTGGGAACAAAAGAAAGACAGTATTGTGTGACTCAGCTCCCAAACTTAACTTTCCCTTTGATGTAGTGAGTTTGGGTCCCAAGATTCTATTTGCTTTCAAAATACTTTTTTTTTTTTGAGATGGAGTTGCGCTGTTGTTACCCAGGCTGGAGTGCAATGGCACTATCTCGGCTCGAGGCAACCTCCGCCTTGGCTGGGTTCAAGCAATTCTCCTGCCTCAGCCTCCCGAGTAGCTGGGATTACAGGCACACACCACCATGCCCAGCTAATTTTTGCATTTTTAGTAGAGACGGGGTTTCACCTTGTTGACCAGGATGGTCTCGATCTCTTGACCTTGTGATGCACCCGCCTCCGCCTCCCAAAGTGCTGGGATTACAGGCTTGAGCCACCGCGCCCAGCCTCAAAATACATTTAAAAAATATCGGCCGGGCGCGGTGGCTCAAGCCAGTAATCCCAGCACTTTGGGAGGCCGAGGCGGGTGGATCACGAGGTCAAGAGATCGAGACCATCCTGGTCGACATGGTGAAACCCTGTCTCTACTAAAAATACAAAAAATTAGCTGGGTACGATGGCGCGTGCCTGTAATCCCAGCTACTCAGGAGGCTGAGGCAGGAGAATTGCCTGAACCCAGGAGGCGGAGGTTCCGGTGAGCTGAGATCGCCATCGCACTCCAGCCTGGGTAACAAGAGCGAAACTCCGTCTCAAAAAAAAAAAAAAAAAAAAAAAAATCACACCTGGCCAGGCACAGTGGCTCACACCTGTAATCCCAGCGCTTTGGGAGGCTGAGGCGAGCGGATCACCCGAGGTCAGGAATTTGAGATCAGCCTGACCAACATGGTGAAACCCTGTCTCTACTAAAAATACAAAAATTAGCCAGTCGTGGTGGCACATGCCTGTAATACCGGCTACTGAGGAGGCTGAGGCAGGAGAATCGCTTGAACTCAGGGAGCGGAGGTTGCAGTGAGCCGAGACGAGATCCTGCCAGTGAACTCCAGGTGACAAGAGTGAAACTCCATCTCAAAAAAAAAAAAAAAAAAAAAAAACAGTAAAAGAAAAAAAATCACACCTTCCATGTAGGAAGCAGTCAAACTGGTGTTCTCTCTTGGTTTGTTTTCTGCTACTGTGACCGAATGCCACAAAATGGATAATTTATAAAGAAAATAAATTTATTTCTCACCTATGGAGACCATTTCTCTCATATGGAGTCTGAGAAGTCCAGCACGGCACCAAAACCTGGCTAGGGTTATCTCATGCTGGAAAGGCAGAGGGCAGAAGCCAGCACATGTAGAGAAAACAGGGTCTGGACTCACCTACAGGAACCTACTCTCTGGATAACTCACCCTCTTCTGTGATAATAAAATTATCCCACTCATGAGGGTTCTGTCTTTATGACCCAACACCCCCTCTTTCAACACTGCTGTGTTGCGGATTAAGTTCCCAACACATGACCCTTCAGGGGATACAATTCTGTGGCATGTTCTGAGTAGTGCTGACCTCAAATTTTTAAAAAAATTAGAATTTTGAGAATCAAAATGCATATATCTATGGTGATATTCACAGAAGTGCTTTTGACTGGCCCATCACCTGGCAAATAGAGAAAGTGCGTTGTAACGTGAGTTATAAACTGAGTGGTCTGACTCTCGGTTTGGAGGACAAATGCATGAACCTGAACAAACACATGTTCAGGAGGAAGCAACAGACAACTCTTTACGCTGCATATGTGACCCTTATTGTAATAGACTCACCCACAAGAGAAATAAAGTCCAGTGAATGCCAGTCATTATCGGTATCAGCCATCAGCTAAATCACAGGAGTGAGAACCAGGAAAGATCAAAAACAGTCCCCTGAGAAGAGCAACCCTTTGGAAAGGGGAAAACAGCATTCCTTTTCTCTGAGCCAAGGTGGAGACGTGAATAGCCTTGTCTATCAAAGGATTCAGCCATACCCTGTGTTTTTGGAATATTTGAGCGCTAGTAAAGTGGGAAGTATTTTCTATCTTGATTGGCTATTCATATATAGTCAATAAATTACATATTGCCTTTGATTTTGGACTTGGAGTTGTTAAAGTTTTCCTTCATGATTTTAAGGGCAATTTATGTAGCTCTTTATATACTGATCATATTAATCCTTGATGATAATCATTGATGCCGATATAATGCATAATTTTTGTTACTATATAATAGGATTTATTATTTGGAACCTGTAGGTAACTTAAAACGTCTGGTTTTTAAATCTTTCTTAGAATTACACTTTTAAAAACATACATAGTCTTTTATAAATCAGGTCTTTCTAATACTGTTTTTATTACTTATCATTGTAGATTTAAATTCTAATTTTTCAGTTATAGCAAATGTATTGAATTTTTAGTGTCATTGAGTACTTGCTTGGTTCTTTGGTCTTTATTAGTTTGGCTTAGTAATTAAATAAAACATTTCAGGCTCTGTATTTGCCTCTGAATTCAACTTTGAATGTAATTTTATTTTTTCACATTTTTGCATTCTTTGTTGTTATTTTCTCAGTGATTTTCTCTAAAATCTACAAGTGACTTAGAACCTTTGGCATTAATTTCAAAGATGAATACATTACAGTTAGATGTTGCAACTTGTACAAGTTGAAATCTGATCAACTATAAAAAATTATGAACTTTGACTTGGCTTATGGGAAACAGATAGCCTGTGTAGCCTTCCGCTGGATTCTCAGCACTTAACAGACTTTGCTGCCCAGAGACTGCGGAAGTGGAGTCATCTCCTGCCTCTAGCATGGCTGCTTGCCCTTATGCATTGGGAGAATGCATGGTTTACACAACATCCAGCTTGTATTCACCAGCCATCTCCTGCTTTTCCTCTCCACCCAGAGCTCCAGAAATGCAATGTGGCATGCTCAGAAGCTAGTTCCCAGCCTGTCCTCTTCTGGAGGCTTCCATCTCCAAATGGAATTGCAGAGGTATGGAGTAAGGTGCTTGTCTACTATGAAAAACACTGCCAGAAGTAGAGGAATAGGTTTTGAACTATTATAGAACTCAAGATACTGAATCATGTGACATGGAGTGGGAAACAGACATGGCTTTTTTTCCAGCATTCTTAAACATGAGTACTATTTCAAGAGGCAAAGAACAGATAGAAAACTGACCACCAAAAGGTTGATTTATTTCAGGTTCCATGGTGACTTTTGGAGAACACTCAGGCACCATTTTCTGCTGTCTACACTGTAGAATTAATCTACGCTACCAATTCGCTCATCTGTACAAAGCTTCATGTGGTCTAACTTCCATCCATTGACCTCTTTGTTAATCAAGAATAATTTCTTAATTTTCTTCTATTCTGGTGCTATTGCTGTGGACACAGCATTTTCCTGCTCTGCCTTTCAAACCCTTTCAATGTTTTATACACTGGGCCAATGCGATTTTCTTCTTGAAGACTGAATTGCATACATGATGTCTCCATTTATTTGTCATCAGTTTCTCTATTTAAAAATGTGTTTTATGATTGTTATTCAGGTATGGGGAATCATCATTGCAATGTCATTCAATGGCCATTGAAAAGATAGTTTGTTACTCACAGATCTCAAGAGGAGCAGGAATGCCAAATCACAGAGGGCCACCTGGGGAAACACCAGGTTGGCCGGAGGCAGAGGGAATGAGAGGCAAACATGAGCAAGAGCCTGCATTGTGGTTTCTGCAGGAAGGAGCAGGTTGGGACAGTATAGGCAGGCTTAGAATTGGCTAGTTTCAATAATGTCAGCATGCTCTGGGGCATAGGAGGTATCCCTTGTCTGCTACCTGGTGCTGGTGTATCTAGGACAGGGAAATAGCATCCCTGAGTGTAAGTGTCAAATAAAGTTGGTGGTCCAAGGTGTAAGCTCTGGATAGGTTGATTTGCATATGAAAGGTACATTTGCAAGCAAGTTCTTTTTTTTTTTGAGACGGTGTTTCGCCCTTGTTACCCAGACTGGAGTGCAATGGCACGATCTCGGCTCACCGCAACCTCCGCCTCCTGGGTTCAGGCAATTCTCCTGCCTCAGCCTCCTGAGTAGCTGGGATTACAGGCACACGCCACCATGCCCAGCTGATTTTCTGTATTTTTAGTAGAGACGGGGTTTCACCATGTTGACCAGGATGGTCTCGATCTCTTGACCTCGTGGTCCACCCGCCTCGGCCTCCCAAAGTGCTGGGATTACAGGCTTGAGCCACCGCGCCTGGCCCTGCAAGCAAGTTCTTTAATACCTCTGGCAGTTAGCTAGCCCTGGAAGGGGCAAACTCCAGAGTTAAGTAAGGCCCCAGATGTCAAACATAAAAAATACAGTAAATAAAAAGACATGATTAATATCCTCTTTTCTCTTGACATTTAAATTCTGCCATATATTCTTATTCATTAACTTATTTAACTTATTTAGTTAACCTCCTTAATAAGATATTTTCTTGTTCAACTGTATATGTTTTACAGCATCTACTAGACTTGAATGCTTATTTTAAATACTAAATCAATATTTATTAACCAAAATACAGCACATTAGATGTTTTGCTTGGAATATGGCAAAGAGTAACAAAAAACAGAAATTAGAAAGGTGATTATAAGTTGTCTCAGGCAGAGTGGTTACTAATAAATACAATTAAATAGAACATGCGTGCTTTGTCTATGCAATACTCATTATTTGACCTCTAAGTGGATCATTACTTAGTCATTTTAGCCTCATTGCCTTTCTTTCTTTTCTTTTTTTATCTCTTTTAAAAAACCAATGTTTCTATCTTGCTATCAAATTTTTATCATGTGCTATATTCTACATATTATATTGAATCTCTAAAGAAAGCCTCACAAAATGTGAAAGTGCTAGTGATTCTGCAAGGTCCAGCCCTACAGGGTCTTTTGAGCCCCTCTTTGCTGGTGTGGAGGTGAGAAACTGTAGAAATAAAAGACACAAGACACAGAGATAGAGAAAAGAGAGTTTGGGCCCGGGGGTCCACTGCCCACCAAAGCACGGAGTCCAGCAGTGGCCCTGAGTGTCCACACACTCTGACTTTTATTGAGTACAAAGCTGGGGGCAGAGAGGTAGGGCAAGGCATTGGTGGTCAGTGATAGGGTCAAGTGCATCACGTGTCATATAGGTGGGGGCCCAAGGCTTTCTAGTAGCTGAGATGAGGTAAGAAGCATAATGCGTCAGCACTTTTCCATACTTGCCAGGAAAGAACAAAGACATTAAGATTTATATTACTTTTACTGATTACCTCTTCTAAGAAGAAAGGAACCAGCTGCAGAAGCGGCACATGAGAGTGGACATGGAACATGAGTACTGAAGCACAGCATGACACAGAGACAGTTACGCCCCTGGATGTCTGCGGGCCTCCCTGACAGCCAACAGGGCCACCACCAGAGCTTGGGGTAGCGGAGTTTTCTCCTAACTCCTCCCGGGAAGGAGACATCTCTGACATCTCCTTCCGTGGCTTGCAGAACAGCGGGCCACATAGCCAAGGCAGCCTCCAGCAACCCTTACCTGTGTGTGACAGAGAGCTTAAAGCGTCTTGCCTTAGGGTCATTCCTTTTACAATGTCACCCCAGGTTCACACTTTGCAACCTGAGAGGCGTTAGTAAAAGAACTAAGGTCCCAGTGTGTAGTACCCCCTTCCCTGTGTCCATGTGTTCTCATTTTTCCTCACCCGCCTATGAGTGAGAATATGTGGTATTTCATTTTCTGTTCTGGGGTCTATTGGGGGGAATAGGGGAGGGACAGTGTGGGGGGAGCTGGGGAGAGATAGCCTTGGGAGAAATGCCAAATGTGGGTGAAGGGGAGGAAGGCAGCAAAACACACTGCCATGTGTGTACCTTTGCAACTATCTTGCACGTTCTGCACATGTACCCCAAAACCTAAAATGCAATTAAAAAAAAAAAGAAAAGGAAGATGGAGAGAAAGGCCTCAGAGATAAGAAAATATAATTAGTAGAAAATAATTACATATGTTAGATTGAGTGATTCTCAGTTCGTGAAAAGGGAGGTTAATACAAATAATAAAACATAGAAACTAAAAAAAAAAAAAAGAACTAAGGTCACCTATGAAAACCAAGATCACATGTAAGTGACTAAGATCGCCTCTGAATAACTACCAGAAAATAACTGGTTACAGTTATTTTCTTCTCCGTTATTTATATGGGAACAGGTTGAGGCCTCGGCACTTATGGGGTCTCCCCCGACATGATTCATAAAAGAACTGAAGCATAAACCACTTCTATTTAGATGACTCTTATCTTTCCATGACTTGGTATGTATTTTCATGCCTTAAGTCTTCTCAAATCCAAAGAAAGCTTGCTGTTAACTCAGTGAAAGTGACGGCCCATGGGACTTTTCTAGTGAAGTAGGCTGAATGTAAAAGTGCATGTTTATTTTACACGTGTGTGTATGACTATGCATGGTGACTGAACTCATTTCCTTTAGGTCGCTTAAGGGATCTAGAGAGGTGTTCTCCAGCTGCTCCCGGCAGCTTGGGCCTGGTGGCCCTGCTTCCTCTGCTGAGGAGATTTCAGGAGGCAAATGCAGGGTCAGGGACCCAGAAAACCGCAAGACTCTGGGAAACTTGCCATAGCTTTGCTTCAAACCAATCTTTCAAATTGGATTTGCAGACACCTCTTTTTCTCAGTGGGGAATTTGGAGGATAATGGAATATTTGTACAGTATGTGTTAATCTAATGATCTATCTCTTTTAACAACTTCAAAGCATCAGAAACACAAGACACTAGTTAATGCTTACATGTGAGGTGCACAGCTGGCCAGACCATTCTGATGCTGAGTCTTGACAACAGTTCTTGGAAACGTCTTATGTCTCTGCTGTGACATGAGACATCGTCTAAAGAGACATCTTTTAACTTTCCTCTTTGGGCACAGAATGTCCTGTTCAGTAGAGCTGTCTGCTGTATAGGGCTGATGAGTTAAACGAACTGATCCCATATTGCCACCCACCTACTAGGGCTGCCCTCTTGCCTCACCAGTCCACAGAGTGAACTTTATATATGTTAGATCAACCTCAGGGCACACTCATCACATTAGTGATATTGCAGCTGGGGAAGGGTTGCAGGTGGTATCACTGGTTCCAAGCTTCTCTCCTGTGCTTCTGTCTTATTTAGATGGACAAATGTTCCTCCTCTCTATCAATGCCATTTCTTCTATCCATGCTCTGGACTCTGTCTCCTCAACTCCTAGCTTCCTCTGGATTCTGGCTCCATTGAGAATCTCAGTTCTCACTCTTGTTTCTTCTGTATTTTCCTTTTATGTGGCTGTTTCTTTTAAGAATGCACCCTGTTCTTTCCTCCCATTAAAAGACAGTTCTTACAGTTCTGTCTTCTGAGTCCATGGCTTGCTTAAGCTACTATCATAATGTTCTTTGCTTCACTGCAAAAAGCCTGAGCATCTCCCCTTCCACATCCTGCATACCCCAAGTGAACACCAGAAACTTCTCTGTAAATGTCACTCATGTCATCTTGATTGCCAAATAGGATAGCCTTGTTTTGTTTTTCTAGCTAAATTGCTGCTTCTCACATTTGTTTTCTGTAAAGGACAGGCCCTAAATTCTGTGTTCTTCCATTCTCAGTAAATGGTGCCTAAATCCCGAGGATTGTAGCCACAGGTCTGTTCTGGAGCAGAGATGCTATCTAGAGCAGCAGTCAAGTGCACAGATGCCAGAGCCCACTCCGTGGGGGACCAAGGCAAGTCAGTCCACCCCTCTGTACCCATCCCTAACTTGAGGTTAACTACAGCATCTACTCACAAGATTGCTACAAGCTTTGGATGTGTTAATACATGGAAAGCTTTTTGAACAGTTCCTAGAATGAAATAGGCATGCTCATGATTTGTTATGTTTTTGTTTTGTTTTATTTTATTTTATTTCTTGTCTTAACCTCTCTTATTTCTGGTCAAACACAATGTCCGTGTTAGATGTTGGACACAGGCTTTCTACAGGAACTCAGTCTATGTTTTTTTCTCATCACACTGCATAAGATGAACATTTTTTTAATCACCCTTTGTCAACAGCTGTCCAACATTTGGTTTCTGAAGAGGTGGAGACCTACTGTCAAGAACAGAGGAGTCTGGCTGTTTTGCACATGGGTTTGAATTGTATCTAAGTGGAGGACTGATCATACGTCTGGAGTTAGAGGAGTGAGTTTCTCAACGCTCCAATACCACTCTTTGCCTTTGTTAAGGAGTAAACCTTTAGAATTAATTCAAGCAGCACTGTGAGACTCTTCCAAAGTTGGCTAACACTCATTGAGAGCCACTCATTTTCAGTGCATTTCATGTAAGCTGTGCATGAATTCTGTCAGGTGGTTATCATTTCCCATTCACAGAGTGGAAAACCTAAAAAGTCCCAAACCAGAGAGCATCATTTTATCATTTAGGGAGTGGCAAATATGGTACTTGACTCAGAGCTCCTGGGTTTAATTTCATTTTATCACAATTTACTAATAGAAAGAATTTGAATTTTAGTGATAAAGAAAAGAAGATATGAAAAAGACAATAAATCGTGGAAGAAAGATATGCATCCTGGTCTTTGAAGGGCAGCCACTGGCTGGGAATGCCTCCTTCTCAGTTCCTCCTGCCCTGTTGCTCTGTAGGCTGGTACTTATGAGAAACAAGTATGGTTCAGGGAATCCTGGAGCCACTCACCTTAAAATATGAAACCTTTCACGACAAGTCGCCTCGGTATTTCAGGGACATTTGCAGGCCTCAGGCTCTCTCCGCTTCTTCATTCTCACTGTGATAAAATTCCAAAGCCTTTTCCTATACTTCCTCCTAAAGGAGCAAAAAAACATGCACCTTCAATCACGTTGCTAAGTTTAATTGCCTTAATTCAAGATCATCAAAGAGAAAACAAACTCTTTAAACAATGACAATAACAAACATTCTTAATGAATAATTTTAATATTACAACTGACAACTTTTATAACCAAAAAGATGATGTTTGCAAATAATCAGAAAATATAAAGTTTAGAGATTAAGGCATTAAACATACAGAAAACATTTTCAAATGTCGATTGAAAACTAGACTTTCTACAATTTTGAGCAAGAAGATTGAAGCCGGAGGCATCATAATTCTTGATTTCAAAATATATTTAAAAGCTACAGTAATCCAAATAGCACAGTACTGTTGTAGAAAGAGACATACAGATCAAAGGAGCAAGAGCAGAGAAGGAAATCTTTGTACATTCTTGGCAGAAATGTAAATTAGTACCGCCATTATGGAAAACAGTATGAAAATTTCTCAGAAAAATTAAAGTATTAACTATCATTATCAATTAACTATTATCTATTAAACATAACATATCATCCAGCAATCTCACTTTCAGATATTCATCCAAAGGAATTGAAAAGGTATATTGAAGAGATATCTGTATGTCCATGTTCATTGCAGCATTATTCCCAACAGCCAAGACATGGAAGTAACCTAAATGACCTTCGATGAATGAAAGAAGAAAGAAATTGCGGTATCTATACACAAGATATTATTCTACATTAAAAAAGGAAGAGAAAACATGCTTCCATTTGCAACAACATGAATAGATGTGGAGGGTATTATATTTAGTTAAATAATCACAGAAATACAAATACTATATGATTTTATTTACATGTGGAATCTAAAATAGTCAAACTTACAGAATCAGAAATGCTGGTTTCCAGGAACTAGACAGAAGAAAACAGGAAGGTGATAATTGAAGGATACAAAGTTTCAGTTAGGCAATATAAATAATTTTTGCAAATCTACTATGCAGCATAGTGCCTATAGCTAACAACACTTAATTGTGCACTCTACAGTCATAAAGGGAGTGGAAGATTTTATGTTGTGTTTTTATCACAATAACAATAATTATAATAATCAATAAAAAGGGATAGGTTCATGGCGTAGATTGCGGTGATGGCTTCACCGGTGTACACTTATCTACAAACTCATTATGTTGTACACATTAAATGTCTACAACTTTTTCTTCATTAATCATAGTACAACAGAATGGTTAAAAAACACTAGATTTTATGCAAAATATAACTTGTTTGTTTGTTTTTTCTACAAAACAACCACTTAGAGGGGCAGGTAAGGAATGGTTAATTATTTTTAGCAATACAAGAAAAACAAAACGTGTTTTGTTTATTAAATTTAACCAATTTAATATGGCCAACACTACTGTCAAGGTTTTCCAGTAAATCTTGTGTTGTTTCTGGTGTAATTCAACCTTTGTTAAAATTTTTCAGCTCAAATAAAATTCTCTTGCCACTTCTAAGACATTTGTTTTATGATTTTCGATTGACCTGTTACCAATTGAGCATCAGTTATAGCCTTCCCACAGGCATGTCAGGTCAGGTTCTGGGTGAAGATCTGACCTCCCCCTCCACACACAATTACTGCCTCCTGAATTTCTATTAAGTGACAAGAAGAATGAGGTAAATGGAAGAAAACTGGCATTGGCACTGACACGTGGGTAAAGAAATCCAATATGGTATTCATAAATAAGAATCTGAAGAATTTCTTCAGGGCACAGGAAAGTCAGGGCTGGCTTGAGGTAAGAGCTAACAGGTAAATAATGTGAGACAATGCCCACTGGAAAAATTAGCCAAAAGGAATCCAGGAACACAAGCCACTGGGGGGAAGAGGCTGCAAGCCAAAACCAGACCAGGTGGGGACAGAGATGGAGGGCAGAGCCAGGCTAGAACCTTCCACAGTCAGTGCCCACACTCCAGAGATCGGACAGAAGAGGCTGAGGCCACTGGGAATGGTGTCAGGGAAAGCCAATGGGTGGGAATCTGGGAATCTGAGGTCTGGGCCTGCAGGTCACCCTGCACCTGGACAGTGGAGTGTAGGAGAATCAAAGGGAGCATGCCTGCAAGAGCCCCTGAGAGGGGACAGGGAGGCTTGATAACGGACAGGAACAAAGCTCAGGAGACCCCCAAGTGAAGATGATGCATAGGATACCATTTGGAATTCTGAGCATTGAAAATCACTTTGTGAAACTATTTTTAAGACAGAAGAGACTTTTCTCACTAACTTGTAAGAGCTTGCTATGGTCTGAATGTTTATGTCTTTTCAAAATTCATATGTTGAAGTTGTGACCTTCAAGGTAATGGTATCAGGAGGAGGGGTCTTTGGAAATAGGACTTGTTCCCTTGTGAAAGAGAGTCTAGAAAGCTGCCTTGCCTTTGCAGCAGGTGAGAAGACTGTGAGAAGATGACATCTATGAACCAAAAAGTGGCCCTCACCAGATATGGAATATAATGTCTTGGTCTTGGACTTCTCAGTCTCCAGAACCATGAGAAACAAATGTGCTGCTTATAAGCCACCCAGTTTATGGTATTTTATTTTAGCAGCCCAGATAAACCAAGACAGAGCTCGTTAATATTAAAATAGGAACATTTTATCTTATACTGCCTATGTTACACACGTTTTCTTCCCAGTGGACATTGGACTTTCAGCTTTCTTCTAAATCTTGTTAGTGCATGGGTTCTCAGGTCTATCAATGTTTTCCTGCATGGGTTTTGCCTTTGGTGTCCCCACTGAAAGGCCTTTCCCCAACTCTTCACCTTCCAACAGTGCCTCTTCCCCACTGAGTAACAGAGAAAATTCTCCCTTCATTCACATTCTTATGTCCTCTGAAAAGGTCTTATATTTCTTTTCACAAAAGTACTGTATTTAAACTCTGCCTCTTGCCAGTATTATTTTCCAATAACATTTTCTAAGCAGTTATTCATTTATATTTTAACTAGTCTTGATTTTCTTACATTTTTCGGTAGACCAATGTATTTTTTATAAATAATGATTGTTTACTACTACGACTTTGTTATTTGTGACTTCTGATATTCCTCTCAGCCTTGTAGTAATAGTTATTGTTTACAGGAAAATGTAAATTACATAAATAATGGCAAATAAACTTACTCATTACACTCTTTTACACTACTATTCCAAATTATTTATGACAACAGCTATGCATTCCTCAATCACTATGTATCATGGTCAGGAGTATGCAATTGTTCCTTGGTATCCACAGGGGATTGGTTCCAGGACTCCAGTGGATACCAAAATTCACAGATGCGCAAGTTCCTTATATAAAGTGACATAATACAGTTGGCCCTATGTATTTGAGAGTTCTTAACATGAGGAGTCAACCAACTGTGAATGAAAAATACTTTTGAAAAAAGAATAAAAAAGAATAAAACAATAATAAAAATTAATACAAATAAAAAGCAACACAGCATAAGTATTTATGTAGAATTTACATTACATTATGTATTACAAGTAATTTAGAGTTAATTAAAGATACATGAATACTCATAGTTCTATGCAAATACTATGCCATTATATGTAAGAGATCTGAGCATCCACAGATTTTGGTATCCATGGAGGTCCTGGAACTAATCCTCCATGAATGAGGGATGAGAGTATTTGCATATATAACAGCCTACACATTCTACTGTGTACTTTTAATCGACTGTTTTCTTTATAATACTTAATACAATGTAAATGCCATCTAAAGAGTTGTTATATTGTGTTGCTCATTTGTTGTTGTTGTTTTGATACAGTCTTGCTCTGTTGCCCAGGCTGGAGTGCAGTGGCACAATCTTGGCTCACTGCAACCTCTGCCTCCTGGGTTCAAGCAATTCTCTTGCCTCAGCCACCTGAACATCTGGGACTACTGGCGTTCACCACCACACCTGGCTAATTTTTGTAGTTTTAGTAGAGATGGTGGTGTTTTACCATGCTGGCCAGTCTGGTCTTGAGTTTCTGGCCTCAAGTGATTCATCTGCCTTGGTCTCCCAAACTGCTGGGATGACAGACATGAGCCACCATGCCCAACCTCTCTATAGCTCTTTATATTTTAAAAAATTGTTATATTGTTATTTTTATATTTAGTTATTTTTTCAAAACTGTTGATCTGAGGTTGGTTGAATCTACAGATGTGGAACCTGAGGATACTGAAGGCCAACTTTATACTGTACAAAATTCTATAAAATGTTTTTGTGAAACCATTAAAATATATATGATTTTTTTAATTTCTTGATACCACGATGTGATAAACTTACTAATTTCATAAAGTTAAATTATTCTTCAGTCAATATGAGCTTCTGGGTTGATAGAATTTTCCCCCCAGAGCACTGCTTTGGCAGGTTTTGTTGGTAGTGAGGAGCCTGCTCTGTTTCACAGTGGCTCTATGGTGTTTTCATTTTCTCTCCTGCAGGAGCACCACATACAGTTGTTCATGTTCTGTACTTTACAAACTGAAAAGCGTCATTACAAAACAGTCCACGTGCAGTGCACAGCCAGTGAAGCTATGAGCAAAAGACTTTTAGCTTTCAGGTTTCCAAAACAGATTTATTTCTATTTATTCTAGTCAGCATATGGTGTACACGTGAAATCTAGATTCCTATACCTCCTTTATTCTGGAAACCCTTTAGCCATCACCGATTGCAATGTTGGCTTTCTGTCGCTCTTTCCTTCTCTCTTCTGGAAATCCTATTTAGACGTGTCTTTGTTTCTTTCAATCTGCCCTATGTATTTCTTAACTACTTTTCCTAATTTATTTCAAAACCTTTTTATCTCTCTAATCAGATTTTATATCTGTTTATTGTTTTTCCATCGTGTTTTAATTTTATTCTTCACTCCGGGCTGAATCTTAAGAAAATTCTTTCTAGTACAACTATGTAATGTATTAACTATTTATTTGTAGTCAGCATACAGTTTCTCCCATCTGTTGTTGATTTTTATTTTAATGACTATTTTAAACTCTAAGTTTTGTTTGTATTTTAGGAAGTATTTTTTTATTTAAATGAACTCGTTGATTTTAGCATGGTTTTAGAGTTTCAGCAAAGATGCACAGATAACAGTGTTCTCTTCTGCTCTGCACCTGGTCCCCTTTATTGTTACTGAGTATTTCAGGTTCGTATTGTACATTCATCACAACTAATAAAGCAAAATAGTGCATTATTATTCACTAAACCCTTTACTTTACTTGGATCTCCTTAGTTTTACATACTATTCTTTTTCTTTTTTTTTTTGAAACTTGTTTTTAATATTTTAAGTTCTGAGGTACAAGTGCAGAACGTGCAGGTTTTTTATGTAGGTATACATGTGCCATGCTGGTTTGCCGCATCCATCCCCCGGTCATCTACATTATGTATTTCTCCTAATGCTTTGTCTCCTCAATCCCCCCACCCCCTGCTATCCCTCCCCTAGCCCTCCAGCCCCTGACAAGCCCCAGTGTGTGATATTGCCCTCCCTGTATCTGTGTGTTCTCACTGTTCAATGTCCACTTACAAGTGAGAACATTTGGTGTTTGGTTTTCTGTTTTGTGTCAGTTTGCTGAGAATGATGGTTTCCAGCTTCATTCATGTCCCTGCAAAGGACATCAACTCATCCTTTTTCACAGCTGCATAGTCTCTCGTGGTGTATAGGTGCCACATTTTCTTTATTTATTCTATCATTGATAGGCATTTGGGTTGGTTCCAAGTCTTTGCTATTGTAAACAGTGCCTCAAGAAAAATACGTGTGCATGTCTTTATGATAGAATGATTTACAATCCCTTGGGTATATACCCAGTAATGAGATTAGTGGGTCTAATGGTATTTCTAGTTCTAGATCCTTGAGGAATTGCCAACTGTCTTCTACAATGGTTGAACTAATTTACACTCCCATCAACAGTGTAAAAGCATTTCTATTTCTCCACATCATCTCCAGGATCTATTGTCTCCTGATTTTTTAATGATCATCATTCTAACTGGCAGAAGATGGTATCTCAATGTGGTTTTGATTTGCATTTCTCTAATGACCGGTGATGATAAGCTTTTTTTCATATGTTTGTGAGCTGAATAAATATCTTCTTTTGAAAAGTGTCTGTTCATATTCTTCACCAACTTTTTGATGCGGTTCTTTGTTTCTTGTCAATTTGTTTAAGCTCTTTGTAGATTCTGGATATTAGCGCTTTGTCAGATGGGTAGATTGCAAAATTGTTTTCCCATTCTGTTGGTTGCCAGTTCACCCTAATGTTCTTTTTTGTTCTGGAATCCCACTGAGGATGTCATGTTACATTTAGTCATCTAGGCAGTCTTTACTTGGCTGTAAGTGTTTTAATTGAATATCCCAAAAAGTTTATTAGGAAAGACTGGGACAAGCTCTTTTTATTAACAGAAAAACTGAGATCCTCTTTTATATCTGTAGAACCCACACTGAATTCTATTTTATCTTCATGCTCTATAGGAAACTGTTAGATGAAAGTTGCTCGAGTGGCTTCCTGATTTGCTGAGATGTTGTAATTGTCAGTAGTGATTGTACCAACTGCTGGCATCATCCAGTTGTAGAAAATACCTTTTCTTTTTCTTTCTTTTTTTTTTTTTTTTTATTTGAGACGGAGTTTTGCTCTTGTTACCCAGGCTGGAGTGCAATGGCATGATCTCGGCTCACCGCAACCTCTGCCTTGTGGGTTCAGGCAATTCTCCTGCCTCAGCCTCCCGAGTAGCTGCGATCACAGGCACGCGCCACCATGCCCAGCTAACTTTTTGTATTTTTAGTAGAGACGGGGTTTCACCATGTTGACCAGGATGGTCTCGATCTCTTGACTTTGTGATCCACCTGCCTTGGCCTCCCAAAGTGCTGGGATTACAGGAGTGAGCCACCATGCCTGGCCCAGAAAATAAATACCTTTTCTTTTAATATTCTGTCACCCAGGCTGTAGTGCAGTGGCACAATCCTGGCTCACTGCAAACTCTGCCTCCTGGGTTCAAGCACTTTTCCTGACTCAGCCTCCTGAGTAGTTGGGATTACAGGTGTCTGCCATTGTGCCTGGCTAATTTTTGTATTTTTAGTGTAGACAGAGTTTCACCATGTTGGCCAGGCTGGTCTTGAACTGCTGACCTCAAGTGATCCACCCATGTCAGCCTCCCAAAGTGCTGAGGTTAAAGGTGTGAACCACAGTGCCTGGCCTACATATATATACATATGTGTGTGTGTGTGTGTGTGTGTGTGTGTGACAGAGCAAGACTCCATCTCAATATATCAAGGGTGTGGCTTCCTCATAAAAGTGTAAGTTTGACCTCTTCCCTTTCTCTCATGTATGTGCTGTCTTGCCCTTCTGCCCTTCCATCACAGGATAATGTATCAAGAATGTCCTCACCAGATGAAGCCTCTCAATCTTGGACTTCCCAGCCTCCAGAATAAATTTGTTTATTATAAATTACCCAATATTGGTATTCTGTTATAGCAGCAGAACATGGACTAAGACACTAGTTGACCTGAAAAGAGATGCTTCATGAAGGCTAAGGGTTAATTGTTTTAATGTAATAAACTTATTTAAAAAATTCATGTGGAAAACAAGAAAGAATGCAGTAGAAAAATGATAAAATATCTCAACAAGAACTTCACGTACCCCAGAAAAATATAATGAAATAAATATTAAACATGTTAAAATTTATTCAAATGAAAATGTAGGTTTACTTGTTATCAATTGAAAATATAGCACAATTGACTGATCAGGAGAACAGTAAGTATGCTAGCTCTCTTAGGTAAAAGAATCATCAGTGGTGCACAAGCTTGAGAGGATCTGTGATAACACTGGTGGCAGCAGATGCTGTTTCTGCCCCACCCACATTTCCTGGGCACTATAGTCTGACTTCCAGTTGCTGAGCACCTGGTTCCCTTCCACCAAGGGCTCATTCTGCCCCAGGCTGCTCATTCAGGGAACACAGGAGGTGGAGAAAATCATGCCTGACCTCTAACTAAATAACTCACTGGAGTTGGTGGTGGACACCTCAGTGCCCCGTCTGCTCTGGGGTGCATATGCTGAGGTATATGCTTCATTCTCACTCTCAGAGTTTTCCAGTTGGTAACTTGCTGGCTCCAACAGCTATTGCTTGCCTTCGCTGCTCTTCTGATGCTTCCCATGATCTGTTGACAAAGAAATTATTTGCACTTGAATTCTTATGTCAGGGTCTGTTTTCTGGGAAAACCCAAAGTAAAACACTCGTATTTTTATAACTGAATAGCTTACAAGGAGCTTTCCCCTTTCATAATGCAGCCTTACAGTAGGCATAGCAGTAGTTACCATGTGGATTTTTCAGCTACATTCATTTCAGAGAGATTGAGCGATGTGCTCGTGCTGACACAGAGAATTGAGGAGCAAAGACTAAAACCAGTGCCCTTGAGTACCACTTCCTTTCCTCATCTCCAGATTTGCCACTCAGGTAGATAGAGTCAGTACGTAATTCTCAGAAGGGATGAAAACTGAAACAGTTTTTATAACTAGTCATATACATAAAAGCATCTTGCCTCTACTTTAAGAATTTTTGTTTTAAGAAGAGTAGCCAAGCAGAGTTTGCCAAAGGAAGTTACAGGAGGAGAGAAGACTTAAAGCATGATCTCTAAAACTCAGATTTGCCCACGAGTAGATCAAAGTTGTGTGATGAAGACATTTTCTTTGGAAGAAGGAAAATGCTCTCTGAGGTACAGAGAACTGGCAAGATCCCGCATGAGGCCGGTAAGTGCTGGCCGATTGATCTGCTGAGCTCAGTTCTGTGCCTGGCTTGCTCTCAGGAAACAGGGCTCTGTTCGTGTTGGCACGGGTCCCCTTGACAAAGTCAGACCTAGATGTTGTGATCCCCATTTGATAGTTACATTCCAGCATCATGTTTGGCAAGTTTTTAACATGGAAAGTATATAAAACATACACAACAAAAAGCAGTGAAAGTAAAATCAATAAGTTAGATTCAAAAATACATGAGCTAAGAATTTTTGATGTATGAAAATAGATTTTATGGAGAATTTATTGGAAAAGGGGCAGAATGTGAAAAACAAACAAAAATATAGCAGGTGAGTGTACATATCTATCCATGCACTTAAGCCCAGGGTGAAGAGAGGCCAGAATTAGCAAGCTCACTTGCATTTCCAAGTCCTTTTGGAGATTATAGCCACCAAAGAAATATTTTATAGGAAATTTATGTTGGAAAGAGTAAAATCAATATGCTTGCAGCCAAGAGAATACTTCTCAACATATGAAAGTCATATACAACCTGCTTCCATGAAGCCAACAAAATCTGTGCTCCCATGTTGGCCAACGGGCCCAAGTGCCACCACTACGTTGCTGATGGAATCAAAACAAGGATGAAGGTTTTCTGTTTGGGAGGTTATGGAGACATTCGGGCTGTCAGATTTCAGATGGCATCCGAGCCAAGTGTGGTCAGAGGGCCAACCAAAGAAGCCAGCAGGCTTTGGGGGTGCTTGGAGAGCTCCAGGCTGTCTACAGAATGCCTTCCAATCAATCTTACCCAAGCCCCTGGGCAAGGCTCTCCCTTTTCCATACTATGGTGCTTTTAGATGCAAACTTAATCCCGGCCACCGTGTCATCTATGATAGTCACAGAACTTAACACATTTATCGAAAACAAAAACTATCATTCGTAATAGTGTAGACATATCTTTTTTAAAAATCCTGAATACTTGTGAATCTTTTGCTTTTTCAACATGCTCTGTGGGGCATTACAGAACAGAGATAATCAGTCTAGAATGTCCGAAGCTTCGCCAGCTGGCCCTGGATGTCTATTTGTGGAAACCATGGTTTATATTCTGGAAGAGACATTTAACCCCCTGAGACTCAATTGTCCAAATAAAGACCTTTGACCATTCATACGTTACACAGAATGACTTTTGAGGCCCACCATTTTTCTCTTAACATCCCAACATTTTATTATTGATGTAATGCATATTCATACTGATAGACCCAGTTTATTTAAATTGCTGTGTAATATTCCATTCTATGAATATCAATTATTTATCTGTATAACCTTTCCAAAGACTGTAGGAGGGTGGAAATGGAAGTGACACGAGTCACCCTCCTCGTGATGGCAGTCCCAGTGGACCCTAGTGATCCACTAGAAAAATTTTTGCTTTCTGTTCTGCGACATTACGTTCTGTTGGCCTAGAGGTTTTAGTTCCAGAGGGAGGAATGCTGCCACCATGAGAAACAAAAATGATTCCATTAAATTGGAAGTTATGATTGCCACCTGGACACTTTGGACTCCTCCTACCTCTAAGTCCACAGGCTAAAAAGGTAGTTGCCGTGTTGGCTGGGGTGACTGACCCCGACTATCAAGATGAAATTAGTTCACTACTCCACAACAGAGGTGAGGATGAGTATGCATGGAATTCAGGGATCCATTAGGGCGTCTCATGGCATTACCATGCCCTGTGATTAATGTCAATGGGAAACTACAATAGCCCAATCCAGGCAGGACCACAAATGGCCCAGACCCTTCAGGAATGCAGATTTGCATCACCCCACCATGTAAAAAACGCTGTTAGCTGAGGTGCTTGCTGAAGGCAAAGGGAATACAGAATGAGTAGTAGAAGAAGGTAGTCACCAATGCCAGCTATGACCATGTGACCAGTTACAGAAAGAAGAACTGTAGTTGTCATGAGTATTTCCTCCTTATTTTGTTAAGAACCTGTTTGTGTATGTAAAACTTGTACTAAAAATATTTTATTTCCTTTCTTTTTTCTTTATTATGTGACAAGATTTATTGACTCATATCAGAATTTAGGTGTTGTTAACTTTGTATAATAGCATTTAGCGAAGGATTAGTGCACTTTGGCTATATGGAGGATAGCTTTATTATGTTAGGCATCATTATGATCTCGTTATTGTCTTCATTTGAAGATTATGTATGTATGATTTCAGGAGATATGTATAGGTTTAAGTTGAAGGGGTAAACTTGTGATAGTTAATACTGACAACTTGATTGGATTGAAGGATGCAAAGTATCGTTCCTGGGTGTGTCTGTGAGGGTGTTGCCAAAGGAGATTAACATTTGAGTCAGTGGACTGGGAGAGGCAGACCTACCCTCAGTCTCTGTGGGCGCAATCTTGTCAGCTGCCAGCATAGTTAAAATGAAGCAGGTGGAAGGAGGTGACTTTCTGAGTCTTCCGGGCTTCATCATTCTCCCATGATGGATGTTTCCTGCCCTTGAACACCAGACTCCATGTTCTTCGGCTTTGGGATACTTGGACCTACACTGGTGGTTTGCCAGGGGCTCCAGGGCCTTCAGCCACAGGCTGAAGGTTCCACTGTTGACTTCCCTGCTTTTGAGGTTTTGGGACTCAGACTGGCATCCTTGCTCCTCAGCTTGCAGACAGCCTGTCATGGGACTTCGCCTCATGATTGTATAAGTCAATTCTCCTAATAATCTCCTCTTCCTGTATACATACATCCTGTTAGTTCTGACCCTTTAGAGAACCCTGATTAATACACCAGGTCTTTGGGAATGATCAACTCAGCATCTGGGACTGAAAAATCATAATATCTGACACCACATAATGCGTGCTAGTCTGGCAGGAAACACTGGTGAAGTTTTATTTTTTTTTTTTAGAGTATTATTTATTCTTTATTTAGGGTTCAATTAGAATTAACTTCTTTTATCATTGAAACTTTAAAAGTATATTAGTTTCATTTATTAAAAACAAAACAAAACAAAAAAAAACAGAAAAAAAGATCACAGCATTTGGAAACCTATTTCCTTTCCTCTTTGGGCCTCTTAGAGGTAACTGACCTGATAGTAAAGTGAGGAGATGAATGTGAAGGTCAAGTTCCCGGGCTAAGGTCCTGTGCTGTGTACAGAGGGGCAATGAGGAGGAGATAAGACTTTCACTTGCCTTTGAAATTCTGAGCTGCTATTTGTAGAAAGTAATGTAAATCACACAATAATTTTGACTCAATATCCTCATTTGTACCTGAGAATAGTTCCTTTCTTGATTGTTTTGCACCATTGTCTGTGAAATTGCATAAGGTTAAGTAATTTAATATGATGCTATAGATAGCTACAATCTTCCCTAGAACTGGGTACTTTTATATCACTATTTTGCTAGTGATTTAGATGGCCTTATTAGCAATAGGGGAAAAGTAGTAACAGAATTAGGGGAAGGGAAGGTAGGAGGGAAGAGAGAGAGAAGGCAGGAAAGGGCTCATCCCACACTGCTGATATCTCATCCACCGACTGTCTTTATTCTAGAGCTTAATTGCTCTTTCAGAAAGCAGCAGATAATAATAGCTTTTACTGAAACAAAATGAACTACAGGTAGTGAGGGCAAAGCTGGTTTTTAGGGAGCTTCCAGATTACAGTCACAGGGACCATAAGCAGAAAATCAACAGTTTGGTTAATATCTGACTATCAGAGAAACAAATGGCTTTTCTCTATACTCATCCCCAACACTTGTGTGACCAGGTGTGTGTGTGTGTGTGTGTGTGTTTTCCCTCACATCAACACATTCTCCAACTTCCAGAAACCAACTGGATGTCCTACAATTCAATTCAGTTCTGACACCATCTATCTGGAATTGATGTTGGATCCCATAAGATAAGGGCTCTGCCCACTTCACATGCCAGTCACAATTCATGTTGTCCCTGGAGCTGCTCTCCTTTCTTCTGACCAGCTAGCTATAAATCAGAAGTTCCTATAATCCTCCTCCTTGGGCTTGATCATTTGCTTTGATGACTAACAGAACTCAGGGAAAAACTTACTTACATTGTTGATTTATTAGAAAGAATATTATCAAGGATACAGAAGAACAGTCAGATGAAAAGGTGCATAGGGGGATGTCTGGAAGAGTCCTAAGCACAGATGCTTCTGTCCCCACAGAGTTGGGATACAGTACCGCCTTGGCACATAGATGCATTCTCCAACACAGGAGCTCTCTGAAAACTCCAGAGATTTTTTTTTTTTTTGAGATGGAGTTTTGTTCTTGTTAACCAGGCTGGAGTGCAATGGCGTGATCTCGACTCACCGCAACCTCCGACTCCTGGGTTCAAGCAATTCTCCTGCCTCAGCCTCCCGAGTAGCTGGGACTACAGGTGTGCGCCACCATGCTCAGCTAATTATTTGTGTGTTTAATAGAGACGGGTTTCACCCATCCTGTTGACCAGGATGATCTCGATCTCTTGACCTTGTGATCCACCTGCCTCGGCCTCCCAAAGTGCTGGGATTATAGGCGTGAGCCACCGCGCCTGGCCAACTCCAGAGACTTTCATGGAGGCTTCACCACATAAACATGATTAATTATTATCTAAATCTCCAGCCCCTCTCCCATCCTCACAGGATAGGAGTATGGGGCTGAAAGTTTCAAGCTTCTAACCATGGCTTTGCCTTTCTGGTGACCAGCTCCCATCCAGGAACACACAAAGACATAGGAACAAAAGATGCTCCTATTGCTAGAAAATTCCACAGGATTAGGGGGATACAAATCAAGAAGTTTGGTCAAAGAACAGATATTTGAATAAAAGATGCACATAGCATTTCTGTAACTCAAAAATTACAAAAATTTTAATTGCTCTGTGCCAGAAACCAGGGGCAGAGACCAAATGTGTATTTCTTATTATAAATCATAATGTCCCAATACCATATAAAATAAAAGACTCATAAAAGTGCTGAAACTGTCAACATAACAACTCATCTCTGGGGAGAAAACTGGCAAGAATGAGACATATAAATTTATATTAACAAACCCATCGTTGGATTAGAAACAACAGCATGTAAAAAAAAAAAAGTGGCCATTGAATTGGTTTTGAAACTACAATAAATTGGCTTGTCTATGCTTATAGTGAATTAAGCACAAACAACATCTGCAGCATTTTGCTGCCATCTCATCTAAAAATACATTTTAGTTTAACCAAGTCCCAGGATGTAGTGTGAGGCCCACCTTTCCTGACCAGGAACCACAGTGGACTGTGTCTAGAACCAGAGCTGTGAGGGTATTTTACTTCCTTCCCATCTCCCACTATGTTACTTACCATGTCCAGGCCTCAATTTCTTCACCTATGGAAAGGGAGTGGGGTAATATTTCTACGTATTTTTAGATTCTCTAAGAAAAAACAATAATTCGTTACATGCAAAGTTGTTAACACACACACCTATTGCAGTGATGACTGTCCAGGGTGGTAACTGGGGGGAAGAAATCTTTAGGATTCCCCACAGAAACCATGTAAATGACCATCCTGTTCCCTCGTTGAGACAAAGGCATGTGGAGTCTTCCAGTCACTGGGACTCTCCAGAAATTAGGAAGGCCTGTGGCCCATGAACCTTGGATGTGGAAGCCTGAGATTGTGATTATGGTGATCCCCATGAGCTGGTCAAGAGCTCTATTCCAAAAGGAGGATTCCCAACAGGTTGTTAGACAGGTTTATCAATTGTAGGGTAAAAACTTAGAATGGCAACACAACAGGAATTCAGACTAAAGTTTTAGTTGTACTTTCAAAATGCACTTAAAGAGAATTGCAATGGTTGAATGCATGTTAAGATGTGGTAATTTTAGGAACAGTTCAGGTATCAGAAAAACAGGAAAACAGAAAACAAGCATCCAGTTGCAGGGCCTAGGGAATGTCTACTCTTCACCTCCTGAAGCTTCGCTGAAAATCAAATGACAAAGGGAAGATTAATAGGAGAAAAAAGGCATACAAATTCATTTCAACGTGCTTAGCATGAGGGAGTCTGAGGAATACATTGGATAACACAATAGGGTACAGATACTTATAGATTCATCTTCATAGGAGAAAGGAAGATAAGAGGTGTAGGAGCAAGTAATCTTGAAGGGAAATGAACGGACCCAGAAGACAGAAATTGTCTTGTGAATGATTCTTTTTGGGAGTTAAATGGGACCAAGAAGCAGACAGCAGTTTAAAACAAAGTTTAAAGTGATATTTCTAAAAAGCTAAGTTACCAGCTTCAGCCTCAGGAAAAATTTTTTAGTGATTCCCAGACAGAAGAGTGGGAGAAAAATTGAAAACATTACTCTGGAGGGTGAAGCCCAGGTATTGGAAGAAATTAAAAGTTCAAGATTGCAATCCAGACTTTTTTTTAATACAAAAACTCAAAAACAAATGGACAAGGCTAGAATCAAACAATAAATGCAGTTCTTTTTTTCTGAAGCATGATTTTTCTTTGTATAGACTCCTTACGTTTTACGAAACATAATCACAGTAAGACAAATTCATTTGCAAAATTAGTGTCTTCATTCTGATTATTTATATAAGTTCAGCAAGGATAGTGATTGATGATATAGAACCTTTCTAAATTGGGTTTGTTGAAACTTTTTCATAAGGAATCTCAAATCAAACTATTAGAAACATCTCTAGAATAAGTAGCCAACCCAAGGATTTGACTTGCCCCAGACTGTCTGAACTGCCTGTAAAAGCTGGGTTAATTACTCTCTTCTTGAGGTCTTCCAAATATCTTGAGGTTCCCTGGTCTGTCAGAAAATAACAGTATTTACTTAACTACAGTGTCAGAAATCTTCTAAGGAAACTGTGTAGAAAAGGTATCGGGCCAGGCTTTTTATTCACTTTTCCGTGAAAGATAACCTCAATCCCTCAAAGCAGTCTGTTCACTTCTGAAAATATGATGTTTTATTCAAATCCTTGGTAAAATAGCCAGTGTTTCTAATCATGTCCTCTTACAAAAGAAAACAGATTCACATTGGATTTATGCAAATAACCATAGTGTGATAAAAATTACCCGTGAATATAAACCTAAACTTAAGTTTAATAATTAATGTTTCTTAGAAATGACTGAGACATTTAATGATTATCTATTATTTAATTTAACATAGCATGACTTTAAGATTTCAAATTATTAAAATTTTTTTAAAGCTATGACAAATATAGTTATAAATACTCATTCCATTCACATTTATCTAACTTATTCATTAACAATTTTATTTGAATTATTCATGGGAAGTAAAGCTGGTTATTGAAGTTATATTTTCTTTAAAAAAGCAAGGCCAGGATGGCCCTGCACCAGTCAGTCTTTATCTTAGCCAGGTTTTTGAGATATTTGACACAGATATCCACCCCCCTCAGTGTCCCCCAAATCATAGTGGATCCCAAGTATCCCCATGGCATTCAGGATGGTTATGAAAGGCAAGATCCATCTGAGTTCTGAATACAGGACCAGAGGACAGAACCCAAGGCAGAGGATAGAGCTGCAAAGGCAATGCCAGGAATATTCGACCCCTCCCAGGATGGCCAGAAGGTAGAGCTGGACCATAGAGGTAGGGGCCATATTGAGCTTGACTCTGTCCTTTAGCTGATAGCTCAGGCACTGAGGATACACACATGTCCCCAGGCCTCACCACAGCCACCTGTCTAGACCCCAGATCCAGAGGCATAAAACCAAAGACATGAGCTCACAGGAGGGTGTGTGCAAGGCTTCGAGGGAGTCCAGTAACCAGTCTTTCTAGCTGTACTTTATAGACAAATCAAGCAAGTGTCAAAAAAAAAATCCCAGAAGCAACACTTTTATAATCCTAAAACATCTAGTTAAGACACCATAAATTTGTCTGACCAGTAGACTCAGGAAAAAACATCTAAATTAAATTCTGAAGATGTTTTTATTTTACCACAATTTAAGAATGGCTTTATTTACCAAAGATTACCTAAGTTATGTGAATTTCAAAGGCACTTTGGCTGGTTATTTAATTTACGAGTACTCATTTATTTTAAGTCAATCTGGTATCATGCAGACAATACAAACATAGGCACATACATATATTCACACACACGTAGACACAATGTACAACACACATGTGTACATGTTATATATCTAAACGCCAAAGAGATCAGGGAGTTTAATATAAAAAGAGAATATCAATAAACCTGAGAGGAACTTTTCTATGACTCGTAGGGTTCCATGAGAAAAACAAGTGACTGCAAAACAGGGGATCAGTGGTGCCTTTTTTGTGTGTTCCTCAAAGAGTAACACACAGCCAAGGGTCCCAGGGTCACCAGAAGTGAGACCTTTCTGTATCCCCCTGTGTGGTGTTGAAGGTGGCAAAGGAAGGGAGGAATACAAGTAAATGAAAGAACAAGGGTTAGAGGAGCCGACTGGGGGGATGTTAAGCTTTCCAAAAGGCCAGTGACGTTCTAGTCAACAAGGCTTAGAGAAAAATTTTTCTAGTTGACTAAGACATTCCCATTGAAGATATGGTATTTAAAAGAGACCACAAAAGAATAAAAGCTTTTAATTGAGTTGACATTTGACTGTAGAGCTCTAAAAAATTCTTTGAAGTATATGAGTAGAAACCCTTCTGTCACTCGAGCAGCTGGCCTTTGCTGGAGCCAAAGGAATGGCAGCTGTGAGTGCAATAGTGCAGTGTCCCCACCCAGCCCCTATCTGGGAGGATCCCAGCTGATCCGTTCACCAGTTCAGATCCCAGAGGTGGTGAGAGGCAGGTCTCTTCTGCCCATTAGAGAAGGAAAGATAAATGAGAAAAAAAGATAATATCACAGTCTAGATAGAAACCAAACCTTTAAACCAGAGGTATGCCTAAACAAATGACTTAAAGCCAAAACACGTAAGCACATGTGATGCTAAAACCAAGAAGCCCTTTATGGGTTTAACCAGGGTCTGTAAAAAGGAAGCAAAAGCCACAGTCTTTTCTAGATCCAGATCCCTCCCAGTGATGGCTGAATAAAGGGAGGGTTTGCGGATGGAAAATGGGGTGTGACACACATCTCTGTCTGGCCATATTCTCCAGTGCTCTCACCTTTTTGGTTGGGCACTTACACTCAAATATCCAACAAGCTTGTACACTGATAGATGAAAAATTCAAAGAGACAAACAGTAAAACAAACAGGAAATCAAAAGCTATCCCCGGGGGAAGAAAGAATGATAATGAATGGGTACCCCAGAGGTCAAGGAACATACAAATAATGTAAATGAATTCTTATAAATATATATATTTCTATCATCTGAGTTAAAGGGTTTATATTTCCAAGGGATTGGCTCCCTGAAAGAGATTCGGGAAATTGAACCACATTCAGGCTATAGCAGTGAAAGGGCCCAAATTTAACCAGTGGTTTAAAAGTGGGTGCCTTTTTTACAAATCCCACAGGGATCCAAAGAAGACATTTGGAACATTCAAAGGATTTTAACTCTTGTTTTAGCTTGGATTTTTGTACTTCCACTTGTCAAGAGAATTCCTAAGGCTAGCCATGACATTATTATGCATATTACTTTTAACTTGATCTTCCTGTAAATAAAAATAAGGTCTTGCTTAGAATGTGATATTTCTAAAATATTTTTTAAATATAGGGACCTTACAATGCAAATAATTTGTCTTCTGGCCACGGATGATTCGCCTTCCAGTGGCCGAATAGCGACTTCTGGCCGAAAGAAGCCTCTCTATGAAAAGACCAGGAGGTCACCTTCTAAGCTTAGGATATATTTTTACTATATAAACAAGAGGCATTCCTGGAGAGGGCACAGAAGAGGCAGTCCTTATGACCCTCAAAAATTCACTTTCAGAGGTAGGCTAAGGAAGCAAAAGACCTTTGCCACCCTGGGCGGTTAAGGAGGGTGCGGTGTGAGCAATGCCTTCGGTCTTAGGATTACATGGATGCAGGGGCATGTGGAGTGATTCCAGTAACAAGCCTGCTAACCTGGGATGCCAGGTGGGCCCTTCTGGGACTGGACTTTTCCAGTATTAAACAGACAATAGAGATCAAACTTATTAAGAAAAACTCTCCTGAGAGCTTGGCATATTCAGAACAAAGAGAGTGCTGCTTAAAAGTTTTGTACCTTGGGATTCCCAGTCCTTTCCAACTGGTCACTAGATGTAACACGAAGTCATGCTCCCAGCTGGCAGAGGCCAGGGGAGAACCTTCCCATTTGGTCACAAAAGCCAGGTTCTCAGGGTGCAAATCCACATGAAGGGGAACCGCATCAGGTTGTCCTATGGTACCCCTCTTTACAACAAAATAACACAAGAAGACAAGGATAAAAGAAAAGCAAAGACTATTTCTGGAAGGAAAGGAACATACTGTTTAAATATTCACACCGAAAGTATGCCAGAGTTTCTATCCCCAAGACTAGCCATACAATGCTTTCCTCCCATTAATATTAAATCTGGAAAGGAAAAAGAGATATGTAGTGGTGAGCAGATTTCACAGAGAGAGACAGAGGGACTGGGAGTAGTGAGAACTTGTCATCTTTTCTTTTTACTGGTTGTCAGATCCTGGGTTTCCTTGACTGCGGCTTCCAGAACAGCAGATGGTTTGGGTCTACCCTTCTCACTCTGCCAAATCTGTGGGAGTGAAGGGAAAGCTCCCCTGTCACTCTCTGAAGGTTGGCTGAAAATCAACCCACAAAAGGCAGATTAATAAGGAAAAAAGCCTATATTAGTCTGTTCTGATCCTGCTGTTAAAGAAATACCCGAGACTAGGTAATTTATAAAGGAAAGAAGTTTAATTGACTCGCAGTTCAGCAGGGCTGGGAAGGCCTCAGGAAACTTACAGTCATGATGGAAGGGGAAGCAAACACATCCTTCTTCACATGGCAGCAGCAAGGAGACGTGCTGAGCAAAAGGAGAAAAAGTCCCTAATAAAACCATCAGACCTGTGGGAACTCACTTTCACGAGAATAGCATGGGGTAACTTAACTGCCCCACAATTCAGATACATCCCACCAGGTCCCTCCCAACACATGTAGAAATGATGGGAACTACAAATCAAGATGAGATTTGGGTGGGGACACCACCAAACTATGTCAAGGATGTACACACTTATTTTAACGTGCATAGCATGGAGAAATCACAGGAACGTGGTTACCCAACAACCCAGTAAGGTACAGATTCTTATATGCACTTCATTATAGGAAAAGGGGAGATGAGCCTGTAGGAGTGAATGACCTTCTGGGGGAATGAATGGACCCATAAGGCAGATATTATCTTGTGAATAATTATTTTTGAGAACTGAATGAGAGCTGTGAACAGAAAAAGTTCAAAGTCTCTCTGGGATCTGGGTGTGGTATTTAAATTTCAATCTCTTCCTCTGTGACATGAGTTTTAATCTTTTTTGGTTAACGAAATTTCAGGGGAGGCAACTGTGTTTCTCGCTGGCAGGTCTGGTCTCCAGGTAGATAAGGAAATTTCAGAGAACAGTTTTGTCCTGTGCTGGGGGAGAGGCAGAGGACTGAGAGATGATGGTGTGATGGTGGGGGTGAGTGAAGGTCAGACAGACCATGTGACTTTTACTTTCTTAGTTCACACATATTTTGAAGGGAGATATTCTAGTTTCCTACACAGTCATGGCTCCAAATAACCCAGAAACATGAAAAGAACTTACAGCGCATAATAAATGTCACCTCCGTGAACGCTTGAATAATCTACTCATGTCACAAGATGAATGAACATGGAAGAGCTGGCACAGTAGCTCCCAGTAGGGGCTTTCCCTTCCCGCTGAGTAATAAGGCTCCTTGTTTTTCATTCTAAGTTGGGCATGGGAACCCTACTGAATAAAGGCTACATTTTCCAGTTTTTGCTGAAGCTTGTTGAGGCCAAGAGATCAGTTCTAGCTAGCAGAATATAAACAAAGCAGAAGCAGTTAATGTCCTTGGAGGAAAAATGCTCTTTTCTGCCTCCTTTCTGCTGGCTGGAAATAGACACAATTGCTGGAGCACCAGTGACAATCTTGGACAAAGATGTGGCAATTGTGTGGGGAGTGCTGAGGAGGATGCTTCCTCAGAGATCAGGAGCCTGCAAAAATCCTGCAAAGCCCGTCCCGCAGCCTGCCTCCCCCTGGCCAGCAAAGCCCGTCCCGCAGCCTGCCTCCCCCTGGCCAGCAAAGCCCATCCCGCAGCCTGCCTCCCCCTGGCCAGCAAAGCCCGTCCTGCAGCCTGCCTCCCATTGGCCAGCTTCTCTTTGGTGAAGGAGAAATGCGTATTAGTTTTGTTTAACCCAAATCTACTACTTCTAGAGACAGAAGGAGTGATCGACTATTCTATATATCATTTGCAGGTTAGAAGACTAAAACTCAATTCCAGAATGACTCATAGTTATCTGTAAAGATGAGATGAGAATAAACAAAGAATAGATATTTTAGGACACAAAGGAAATAATAATGTTCTGCAATAATGGGAGGAATGAATGTTTAATTTTTCAATCCTAATTAAAAGTAAGAGCAATATGTTTTTTTCTTTATTTACGTCATAAGATGAATTATGTCACAAGATGAATATCGATATAAATAATTGGTATTCACATGTTAACTATTCCCATTTTAATGAATTGATGTGTTTCTTACTGTTTGTCACCGTAATAGGGTAGCTGTTTTGAATGACACGATATGATTTTGTTCAGCATCAGTGTAGTGCCATTGTTTTCTCTTGGACATGGTGCATCAAGAACTGAAATTTGCATGCTCAGCTTGTAGATTCAAGTGTCCAAGTCTCTCTGCACATTGTCAGTTTTCATACTGGGTTTCCCACAAAGCCTGCAGGCATATGGGAGTGACACTGAGGACATAAGACAGCCGAGATGTGACAAAGCAAACTGATCACCCTTTTGCATGATGAGCAGGAATGGATGCTGTGAAATAACACCCCACCTGACCCAGAGCTGATGGGACAATGCCTGGGTGACCTGTGCTGCTCAAACCACCTCTTGACCTCGGTTAATTGTTCACACTTTACATAACTGATTTCAGATCTCAAGTGGTACTTCCAGTGTTCCAGTGACCACCCTCATCAGTGGGTAACTGGGGTTAACACAACACACAGCTTTAGTCTCTCAAATTCTTTTACGGCCTCCCGCTATATATGATGCTGGGACTTTAATTTCCCCTGAGCCAAGAGATTTCCCCTTCATCTAAGCAGATTGAACTCCTTAGCTCCCAGGACGGCAGAGCCACACTGAGGATCTTGGCTGAGGTGTGGGCACAGACCAGCTCATCCTGGGCTAAAAGTGGAGATTGTGACAATCTTGCCCAAACAGGTATAGCTCTCCCCACACAAACACACACAGACACATAGCCTCTGTGGAGAGAGGCAGAGAGAGAATGTTCCCCATATTGCCTGGGGGGGGGGTTCATTTTTTTTTTAATTTTTTTATTTTTTTGAGACAGGGACTCACTCTGTCACCCAGTCTGGAGTGCAGTGGCACAATCACTGCTCACTGCAGCCTTGCATCCTGGGTTCAAGCAATCCTCCCACTTCAGCCTCTGGAGTAACTGGGACTACAGATGTGTGCCAGCACACCCGGCCAATTTTTGTATTTTTTATAGAGATGGGGTTTTGCCATGTTACCGAGGCTGTGCTCAATTTTTTTTGTAATTAAACTGTTGAGGGCATATCTGACACTCTGGCTTATAATCATAATTTTCTAAAGCATAAACTTTTCCCAAAGTTGTAAATGCTAAAGCAGCTTGCCCAAAGTCAACATTTTAAACAAATACCAAAATATAAACAAATGACCAGCATGGCTGCAACATCACCCACAGCAGCCCCTGTTAGGTTATTTGAGATTCAGTGGCCCTGCCTCCTGTAAGTACAACTTTCCACTCACTGCACGGGTAGAAAAGCTCATAGTGAGGACCCCAGCCTGTATGCCAGCATCTCCTCAGAACCAGCAAGGCCTGGAGCACATGTGAGGCAATGGCAGTGAATGGAAGAACCGTGACATGTGAAGTCCAAGTTCTCCCCTCTTTCCCATGAGGTCTGCTGCTGGTGTGTTCCCTTCTCCTTATCAGGTAACTCCAGGCAGGTTTAAAGCATCCCTAGTAATCCAGAGAAGCTTAAAGTCAGGCCTGGCCACATTGCTCCTATGTGTGCTGGGAAGACAACACCCTCTGTTCTGATGATCAATTCCAGGTAACAGTCCCACAGCACACGATCTGTGCCAGAGACTCTAATAGAGTCTCTCTTAATTATCACCAATCACCCTGTGAAGAGGCATTAGAACCAGAGTGACTCCATCTTGAATGAAGGCTAGGAAAAGTGAGGCTGGGCCTTGCTGGGTTGCATTCTCAGGAGGTCTGCATTCCCAGCCTCTAGGTGTTTATGGTTAAAAGAACAGATTAATAAGCTTTACTAAACACACCCAGGGTCAGGAATGCCCTGATACTCTGATATCTTGAGGACAAAAGCATTCCTAATTTTTCTTTAAAGAGAACAATATCGATTCTTGTAAATATAGTAATTAATAATTATTAATGTATCACAAACTCTTGTAGTAGGGCACATCTCCCGTGATTGTTTTTGTGCTTATCCTATATATAAACAAGCATTATACTTAGGGTGGGACGCTTCTTCCCCTTATATTAGGGAACACCCTGCTCTGCTTATGAAGTAGCCGTTTTTCCTTCCTTTAGTTTTCTAATAAACTTGTTTTTTCTTTATTCTATGGATTCACCTCAAATTCTTTCTTGTGTGAGATCCAAGATCCCTCTCTTGGGGTCTGGATCAGGACCCCTTTCTAGTCATAATACTGTTATTATCCCTACCTTCAGATGAGGATGAATTGTGACAAAGAGATGCTGAGTGGTGGCCACAGCTGGAGAGCACCAGGCCAGGCTGGGCTTGGATGGGTTCTCCTGGCTGCTGAGTTTCTGCTATCACCAAGCATCTCCTGAAAGATGCTCTTGTCTTCCCCAGGGACCCGACTCAGGTTCTCAGAGTTTTGTGTCCTATTTTACTCAAGGGGTTTGTTTGGCCATGGATGTGGAGGATACACTTGCAATTGACAGCTATGGGTCATTGTGCCTCAAGAGAGGACTATCTTCATCACACTGTTTTGGCCAAAACTTAAAAACTTACCACTTTCACAATGATTCTCCACCCTCTCCATGCCCAGGAACACCAGCTTTCTGTGAGTGAACATCCTAACCTCCCGGAGGGAAATCATCACTGGCAGGGGCTGCCTTTTGAGGTTAAGAAGACCCTTAGCAGTGAATCCTTATGTTGAGCACATGGCTTATGCTTGCTTTTCTTTCCCCCACTAGGGAATGAGGAAATGCAAGGGAATCACCTCGTTTATGCTCTGGTTTCCTTTCAGTGCATTAAAGAATGCCCTTAGGTTGCCAATCAAAGCATTAACAGTCAGCAAATGTTTGTTTCATGTTTGCACATTTCTTTTGGCAAACACCCAATTTCCTTTCTACTGTTTCTAATCAAGGCTCACGCCTGTCTTGGGGGTAACTTGAAAAGTAAGTAACCAGGATTTTAGTTAACATAACCAAAGTCACACAAAGGAGCATGACATAAATGCTGATTTTGCCCCTGGAATGCCCTTTCGGGTAGCTTTTGTGTGCTCTCTGCGTGCGGTTTGTTTATCACAGACGGAAAATAACCAAGACAAAAACAAAACCATTTGGGTGTTTTAAAACATCATGATCAATAACCAGGTTAAACTCTAAACAAGAAAACTTTCTAGGATCACACCCTCCCAAAGGGCATGCTAACAGGTATTTCTTGATCAAAGAAATCTGTGATCAAATAAGCTCCAGAAATGCAGTATCTGACCAAGCAAGGTGGATTTCTTGGAGCAGAACAGTCCTAGCCTTTATTCTGCTGGGGAATCTGCGGGTTAGGGAAGTCCCCCACTGGGTAGCCGAGGCTTACCAGACACAGAAGAGCTTTCCTGAGGGTCCTTGCAAGGGATCAGTGTCTGCTAAGATATTGTTTAGGAAATGATGTACTAGATTTAGGACTCTAAAGGTGAATTGCTGTGGCTTCTCCTTGCAAAGTTCCAAGTGTTCTAGCTAGGCATACATAAACCAAAGATAAAATTCTAAGCCCCACAGTCAACTCAAACACCAGTTCATGTCATGATGGAAAAGGCGGCCAGATGTGCTTATTATACCCTCCTCCCTTTAGGAATTTAGGCACAACACACCAGCATTAACATGAAAATGGAGATCTTAAGACTGATGAAACCAACTCTTTGTAGCAATAAGGTACCTGAATTCCAACACGACTCTGGTATAGCAACACATGACAGAGAACAGATTCTGAAGAAAATCAATGTATTATACCCCACTATATATTAATATTTATTTGACATATTTTGGAAGGGCTCTGTACAGCATTCTCTTGTGGGGGGAAATCTGCATTTTGTAGAGAATCTCCTTCCCTTACTAGATCTTTTCCGCAGAGTCTGACACCTTTTCAGGTCAGAAAAGAGACATTTACCATCTATTCTCTCTGAAGTCCGCTACCTGGAGGCTTCATCTACATGACAAGAACCTTGGCTTCCACAACCTCTCTTATTTTAAACCAAGTGTGTCTTTCTGCTGACTACAAAGCTTTCAGCAAAGCTTAACTCTTTCAACTAATTGCCAATCAGAAAATCTTTGAACCCAATCTATGACCTATGAGCCCCTTGCTTCTAGATGTTCTGCCTTTCCAGGCTGAGTAAGTGTATACCTTACAGGTATAAATGTATGTGTGCACACATAGGTCTTCGCATACATTACTAATACGTTGCAGGTATTAATGTGTGTGATGACTGCCTTCCTAAAATGTGTAGAGTCACGCTGTCACCTGACCCCCTTGCTTGTTCTCAGGACCTCTTGAGGCTGTGTCTTGGGCCACGGTCACTCATATTTGGCTCAGAATAAACCTCTTCGAGTATTTTACAAAGTTTAGATTTTTTTTTCATTAATACATGTAAGACAAAGTGAAAAATTAAGTAAATTAACTACAACATTACGCATTTACATCTGGAAAATTCCAAAGGTATGGTGTGTGATGGAATGATTCATGAGAAAACTGCTTAGGACAAATAACATACCATTTAACAAATGCTTTTAAGTTGCTCCCCTTGGGTAAATATTGCTTTTTCTCTTTACAAACTCAAGTTTATAAAGTAAAGTTCTAGTCACATGGATACTAGAAAACATCTTCTGTAAGCAATCTGGCAACTCATTTGATGGTATATATGACAAACATATATATACATATATGTACATGTATATGTACACACACATGTTTGTGTACACACACACATATATATAACTATAAAATGGACGCCCTATTTTTGAGAATAGTGAGACATAATTTGTACATTGTGGAAAGAAAATAAAGAACAACTAAATACTTTAAAGCTAATGCTTTAAAGCTAATTTTGAATCATGATTTAATTCTTCTCTTATATTTTCTGCTCACTTACTTCATTAATAAATGGACCAACTACCTCTGAACTGTATAGTTAAAACAGTTAAACTTCAAACTGTTTAATTCTATGCTATGTGTAATTCACTTGAAAAACAAATCAGCAGAAGCTGGGAGTATCCATAAATATTTATTGTCTCAGTAATCAAAAGGGAGATGGTATGCTTAGCAAAGAATAGGATTTATTTGACTGACTGTAGTTTTTCCAGAGTTCTTTATTTGCTGAAGTAATTTAAAGTAATTTATTTTCGTTTATGAAGTTAATGTCAAAAAAATTTATGACATCTTACCAAAAAGCCATAACTCCAGTTTAATCACGAGCAGACATTCAACAAATCCAGACTGAGGAATATTCAACAAAATACCTGACACACAATCTTTAAAACTGTCACTTACAAGGAAAGACTGAGAAGCCACCACAATCAAAGGAGAAGAAGGTAACAGGAATAAATGCAACTTGAAGAATTGGCTGGGACCTGGCACTGCCTGGGTTGTGTGCCCAGGAAATCACCCTGATGATGCGGAACTCTGCATCAGACAGAGGATGCTCTTCTGTGGGAAGACTGCTGAAATCCGAATAAAGCCTGGAATTTAGTTTCCAATATTGCACTCATAATTTTTTCTTTAACTTTTGATAAATACACAACAATAAATTATATGTTGGGGCAAGAGAACCCTCTCTCTTCCCTGTTGAAGTTTGATATTTGAGTCTGAGATATGAGCTGAAATAGACGATAAACAGGAGATAAGACATTCATTTATTATGTGCATGGAGGCATCGTAATACGCAGCAAGCCGATGAAACGTATACAACTCTTTTCAATGCAGGAAAGGGAAGCAGGAGCTGTAGGCACTGTTAGAAGGAAAGTAAATGATCTTCAAGGGAGATGAATGGGCTTGAAGAACAGACAAATGCCTGGGACAGAGTCTCTCTGGGCTCTGGGTGTGGTGTCCATGCTAATTTTTTCTCCCGTGAGTTAATCTTCCTTGTTTGATGGAATTATAAGGAGCAGGCTCTGGACAACTGCATTCCCTCTAGAGGAACTTCCCTTAGTTTGGGAAGTGAACCTCAGATAAGGCCACTTGCCTGTGCTTCTGAAGTGGTAGAGGGGCAGGGGTCATGCACAGGAGCAGGGGAGTCATCGAAACTTGATTCTGGGGCTGCTTTTTTAGTTCAAGAGGCCAGCAGGTCAAAGCACAGTACTCTGGGGCATTGTTTTCTGAACCCCAACATATGAAAAGTGACAACATTAGAGGCAGCTGGGTGGAAGATACCTGGAAACTCTCTATAGTATCTTTGCAACTCTTCTATCAATTTAACAGTATTTCAATGAGAAACAAATTTAAAGTAAGAAAATAATGAAATTGAGAAATTTTTAAAGTCTCTTTCAAAAGTTTATAAATAGATGGGACTCACTCATCTAGAAATTCGATAATTTAATCTAGATTATCTAGAAATTGGATGCTTCTATCAACTTCAACTTAATTTGTTGGTTACATGTCAACTGAAACAGCTGAAAGTTTCAGCCCCTTCCATCTTTGGTTGTATGTCTAGCGGAGGTTCATTAACCTCTTGGTGCTTCAGTTCCTCATCTGAGAAACAGGGTATTTTAGTCAGTTCCAGCTGTCATAACAAAACCCCATAGGCTGTGGGCTGAAACCACTAAATGTATTTTCTCAGGGTTCTGGAGGCTGAAAGTCTGAGAACAGGGTGCCAGCTTGGTTTGTTTCTGGTGAGGGCTCTTCATGGCTTGCTAACAGCCACCTTTTTTCTTATAGGTCTTTCTTGCTTGTGGGAAGGGACAGGGTGAGTTATTCAAAGTCTCTTCTTAGAAGGGCACTAATCCTATTATGGGTACCTATATTTAGTGTGTTCTCACACTGCTATAAAGAACCACATGAAACTTGGTAATTTATGAAGAAAAAAAGGTTTAATGGACTCACAAGCTTTGCAGAGTTAACAGGAAGCATGATTGGGAGGCCTCAGGAAACTTACAATCATGGTGGAAGGTGAGGGGGAAGCCAGCACCTTGTTCACATGTCAGCAGGAGAGAAAGAATGGAGAGGAAGTGCCACACACTTTTAAACCATTAGATCTCGTGAGAACTCTCTCACTATCATGAGAAAAGCAAGGGGGAAATCTGCCCCATGATACAATCACCTCCTACCAGATTTGTCCTCCAACTGGACATGAGATTTGGGTGGGGACATAAATCCAAACCATATCAGAATCCCACTCTCAGGACCCCATGTAAACACAACTATGTCCTAGGGCCCCACCTCCCAGTACCATCACAATGGCAATTAGGGATTCAATCTATGAATTTAAGTACATTGCACGGGGACCTGCACACCTACAAGGTGACTTGTTTCTGCTGAGTGACATTACGTTTACAACGTTCTATGAAGTTGCTGCCATGCGGCTGCCCTTCACTGAGCACCAGTACTGTTGTGATGGCTGCCGATGTGACTCCCCTCCACCTCTGTGGATATGGACAGTGATTCATGGATTTAGGTCCAGCATCTCCCTAACAACAAAAGGGTGAGATATATAACTAATCAAAAAGTGACAGATGACACCACTGTCAGGAATAGATACAGACTCTTGGGCTCTTAATTTAATCCAGATCATTTACTTGACACTAGTAACTTTGCATCCAGGAGCCATGGGGGATTAAAAATCCATCCAAGCCCAAGGAGTGCAGGACAGGGGACAATAATACCACATTAGACAGGAGGATGACACGGCCAGGAAGGCAGAAGGCAGAGGCTCAGAGGTTGTCTCCCAGGAGCTGGTCAGGGAAGGGCCTCTGCTTAGAATGTGCAGGACTTTATCAGACAGGCCTGAATTAACCCTTTACTGCACACTCTTCTTGTACTTTAGTCGAGTGATTATGTGACTTAGAACATGATCTACTTGAACATGATCTATTTGCCATCCACACAACAGTGACACAGCAATGCCACCAGAGTAGAAGAGGCAGTTGTCAGGGAAGCCTTTCCATGGAAGTGGGTTAGAACTGGATCCTGAATGGTTGGATCTGAGGGACTCGCCGGAATATAAAGGGAACAAGAAGAATGCAATAAACACAAAAGCATCTGGAAGCCATGTCCCCAGGGATTTCAGGCTGGGTTTTTCTGTAGGTGGCCTCTCTACATTTCTTTGCACATGGTAAAACACTTGGGAACACAGAGCCAGCCACAGGTCTGTCACCACCACTTCATCTTGACTGAGCCCCAGCTCCAGAGCAGAAGCTTAGAGCCAGGACATCTTCCTACTGGGGACACCATCTTACTCACCTCCTCTGTTCCCTGAGCTGTGCATGAGGAAAGGGCTGTAACCAGGGAGTGAGTTTTTTCCCAAAAGGGCCGAATATTAATGGATCAAGACTTGGATGGCACAGCACATGATGGTTAATATTGAGTGTCAACTTGATTGGATTGAAAGATGTAAAGTATTGTCCCTGGATGTGTCTGTGAGGGGCGTTGCCAGAAGAGATGAACATCTGAGTCAGCGGACTGGGAGAGGCAGACCCACCCTCAGTCTGTGCGGGCACAATGTAATCAGCTGTCAGCGTGGCTAGTATAAAAGCAGGCGGAAGAACATGGGAAGACTGGACTGGTTTAGTCTCCCAACCACATCTTTCACCTGTGCTGGATTCTTTCTGCCTGTGAACACTGGACTCCACGTTCTTCAGCTTTGGGACTGTTGGTCCTTCGACCACAGACTGAAGGCTGCACTGTTGGCCTCCCGACTTCTGAGGTTTTGGGACTTGGACTGACTGACTTCCTTGTGCTTCAGCTTGCAGACAGCCTACTGTGGGACCTCACCTTATGACGGTGTAAATCAGTGCTTCCTTATAAACTCCCCATTATATATACATATATCTTCTTAGTTCTGTCCCTCTAGAGAACCCTGACTCATACATAGTGCCTTATGCAGCTTTTATTCCAATGAAGTTAAATCTGAGAAAGAGACCAAGCAGGTGGTTCTCCTCTCTGCTCCCCAGAGGAGAAATCCACTTGCCTTCCCGGTAACTGACAGGCTCTGAGGTTCCTGTCTCATTGTCGGTCATCCTTTTTCCACCCAAACTCAACAGGTCAGGACACTCAGAAGCCAGAGAAGTGTGCACTTTTCTACATTGCTGGGCAGCTTAGTGCTCATCCCCTGCAGCTCCCCAAGGCTGACCCTTATGTCCTGCAGGAAGGACATTTCAGCTGGCCCCCAACCCTCAGAAAGCAGAGCCTGGGGTAAAAAGCGGGTGCCAGTCCTTCACGAGGTGGTGAGGGTGGAGAAGAAGGGAAATGAGACAAGAAAGCTGTGAAGTAGAAGCAGTGTGATGTCCAGCATTGCCCCTGCTCCAGAAGGCCCCAGGAGACCCACCAGTCTCTCAGCAGGTGGCCCCATGGTCCACAGGACTTCTCCAGGAGAGCTGAAGGGAGGAATCACACCACAGATCATTCTGGAGAGGGAGAGAGGGAGTCTTTGATCTACTTTGCTTCTTCCTACCTCCCTCCACCTTAGAAGAGCTGCCTTATAAGCACTCCCAGGTGTTCCCTCCTGTCCTGGGCAGCAGGAAGCCAGGCCAATGTCCTGAGTCATAGAATTGCATCAGTGTCAAGAAGGAAGCTGATCAGACACAGGCACAGCACAGAGCAGGAGGGAGAAAGAGAAGGGTCAGAGGAGGCTGAGAAGGGTTGCAGGGCTGAGCTCTCAAAATGACCTAGAAGTGTTTTCTCTTTCCCCACCTTTGGCATTTAAAAAATGGTCATTCGGGCATGACACAGCAGCACTGGGCCATAATATTCAGCTCACCAGAACACATGCTCGGCTGCTGTTCTGGATAAAGGACGTGAGGTAATGAATAATTCCCCAAGTTTGGTGGAGAATTTGGCCAAATTTTAAAGGCACTGGAAGGAAAAACATTGTTTCTGCATGATAGTGAAAGAGTGGATAGTGAAACAGTGGGGCGGTGAGGCTCAGCCAGGGAAACAGGATCCCGGAAGAGGACGTGTGATCTTGAATATCTGGGAGATGCTGGGGATTCTGATGTGGAACCTGCTCTTTTTTTTTTTTTTTTTTTTTTTTAAATTTTTATTGCATTATAGGTTTTGGGGTACATGTGCAGAACGTGCAAGATAGTTGCATAGGTACACACATGGCAGTGTGTTTTGCTGCCTTCCTCCCCCTCACCCACACTTGGTATTCATCCCCAGGCTATCCCCCCCAGCCCCCCCCGCTGTCCCTCCCCCATTTCCCCCAACAGTCCCCAGTGTATAGTAGACCGCCTCTCTGTGTCCATGTGTTCTCATTTTGGGAAAATGTGGCACATATACACCATGGAACCTGCTCCTTTTTAAGTACCACCTCAGTGCCATCAAAGGAATATGGCTGTGAGTGAGTTGAATAACATTTACATACGCGATCTGAATGTCTTAGTACAGATTGCCAGGTGCACGAGAGTGCAGTTTTCATTTAATAATAGTGTTTGGGTTTTCCTTTCTGTCTGGTGGCATTATTTGTTTCCTTTGGGCTCCTGGTTTAAAGTGAAGGGTTCATGGATTGGTCTGACATTAAATCACTAACACAGCAGACACCAAAGTGAAAAGAGAGTCCCCGGAAGGGCAACAAGCCCAAAGCTCTTGCCTTTTTGATGGTTCTTGTAAAACCAAGCATTATGCTAAAATTAAAACGGCAACCTCAAAATCAGGCAAAGTGGTGATCTAGAAGAAAAAACAGTACATTGCCGGAGAAAATAAAGAGATAAATTAGACACTAAAGCCCATTTAGACCGACAAAGGGTGGAGAGGCAGAATTCAGAGGAAACAAAGGGAAATTATGCACTGTACACACAGACACTGAGGATCGGGGACCACAAGGTCACACTGTTACCATGAAAGGCAGACTGTTAAGTTTTATGATACCGGGAGACAAACGCCTTCCAAGAAAAAGTAAAAAATCCCACTAGGTTTATACAATCCGAGCCAGCAAAGTTTATGCTTTCAGAAAAATGTGTCTGAAAACGGGGGATTACAATACTAACCATTGTGTACCAACTGCCTGCCCCCGCCTGGGTTCCATGACGGTTTCACAGATAGACATAAGAGATACTGAGCTCTGATTCTGCGGTGGACGGGGGTTTCTTTGCCTCTGGTGGAATTCCTTTCCCTCTGAAATGCCACTTATTTCAAGACCATTTTCTTTCTCCCTGGTTTATTGTCTGAGTAAGCCTTTACTGTAGGCAAGGAATTGTTGGCTACACTGGGCAGTGCCAAGAACAGTCAACAAGAAACAAATAGTCACAATATTCAGCAACATGTCACTTATTGGAACCCATAAGATAATTGTGGAGCAGGCTGAGGGGCTTTGCGTTTCTTTCCCTCCAGCCCCAGAGATTGCTTGCAAGTTTTCCTTCATGTTTTAAAAATATTGGAACTGCTCCTTAAATCTTTTAATGGCCTTTTGCGCCCTCCCATTCCCTTCAACCCAGCTTTCTGACTTAGCTCTAATAGGACACAAAACTGTTGACATCTCTACCCAGCACTTGCCACATCTACTCATAGTTCTATTGTTTACGTGCATTGCTTGTTTCTTAGCTGATATTCTGCATGTATCTATCTGTGTCCATGATATTGTCAACTCATAGATTTTGCTCTCTCATGCTTTGACTCTGTGCTCCTCTGCCAGGCAGCAAGCCCTGCAATTTGCTGTTGAATCCTACAACTGAGTACTTGGGTGGGCGAAGTGGTTGCAGGATGCCTCTGAGGGATACACGTGAAGGTGGAACCACCGTGGCGTGGAAGCTTCAGAGAAGTCACTGCCTCCATGGACCCACTGCAGACACAATGTCCTGATGAAGAGAGAAATCCCATCTTGGAAAAAAAGACATAGCTGAGTCTACAGAGTCCCTACTTGTGGGTCTAAGACTTTATAATACTTTCAAAAGATGGAATCTAATAGAAATTTAAATTCTATCTCCATTATATTAGGGTTCATCAAAAGGGGGCGTATGTGGTAGTCTTTTAAAATTCCTTCTCATGACTCTAAATAGGCTGAAATGAATTCTGTTAATATGCCTTTCCACATTCTATGTTAGCTATTTTATTCTTTGAATTATCACATACATAACATTCAATACTAGTTTTAAAATAAATATCCTAGAATCCCATCTTATATAATTTGCTGAGATTTTCCAGTTAATTTTCTTTGACGTGGCCTCTGGTAATGTGGATGTGCCCGTGTGCGAATGTGTGTGTGTGTGTGTGTGTGTGTGTGTGTGTGTGATATAGGTGGGCACAGGTCACCCTGGAACAGCAGGGGATTAAGGGAGCCAAGCCCTGCATAGAATAAAGAATCATGCATAACTTTTGACTTCTCGAACCCTGAATTACTAATAGCCTACTATTGACTGGAAGCATTACTGATAACATAAACGGTAGATTAATGTGGATATTTTATGCATTCATAACATATCTAACTTTCTTGTCATTTTAAAAATAATTATAGGCTACACAATTCATCTGTGAGTTTTTAAAAACTGTTGCAAATCTCCAAGATTGTTCCAAAATATTAATTGAAAAAAAATCCACATATGAGAACCTATGTAGTCCAAAGAGTCAGCAGGCATTTAATGGGGTTGGTCGGCTGGGAGACTTATCCTAAAGCTTTTGCTGATGTAGAACACACTGGGTATAGAGTACGAAACAAAATCACCAGGAGAAATGCATTTCAGTGGCGTGTAAAGAATGTTCAAAATGAATAAAAGATTTTCAGTGAAGGTCAGAACATTTGAAGAAGCAGGTAAAAGCGTAGATAGGTAAATTTTATGTAATATTTACTCAGGATACATGATTTTTTTTTTGTTTCTGAATAAACTTTACTTTTAGAGCAATTTTAAGCTTACAGAAAAATTACACAGAAAGTACAGAGTCCTCATAGACACCACCCCCTCCCCTGGAGTTACCCTTTTATTATTAACAACGTGCATAAGTGTGGTATATTTGTGACCGCTGAGGAACCAATATTGACAAGCTAGTTTGAATAATGCCTCTGACCTGGCCACCTAAGAGCTACCTGCAGAACAGCTGACTTAGGATCTGAATCTGGGTTCACCTTCCCCTGCCTCTGTGGTAATTAGTAATAGCCTGCTTTGTTTTATTTGACTTCCTTCAGATTGAAGCCTTCTTCTAAAGCACACTCATGGAGCTTGTCTGCAGGTGTAAGGTGGCTGAAGAAGTCTCCTCGCAGTCCACTTCCAGGAAACACACTGAGGGAGAGGAAGAGCCAGGGCTCCCCTTCTTATTACTCTCATATCCTGAGCAAGGGCTCAGTGTGAAATCAGAAACTGGGTACTGTGAAGGCAATTATGAATTAGTGGGAAAGAGTACAGATTAGTTTGTGAATGCATTTCCACACCCTTTTTAACAAAAATGCATAGTTTGAAATATGCCAATTCAACCAGCAGAATTGCTGACTGCTGAAAATGCCTGGTCTCTGCGACTTCCCAGTCCTGTAGGTTCTATGAGCTCAGATTCCTCAAAATATGTTTTTATTTATCTGAACAGCCCTCACTCAGAAATAGGAATTAAGCAAGAAATGTCAAAACAGAGACAACATTAAGTGTTTGCTAATGCATTTGACTTTAGATTTCTTGGGTTCAACTTGGCAGCATGCATTTAACTTAAAACTCCCTTAGTTGTTTCTAAGAATAAATGGAAGGAAAACATACCCTTGGCAGAGACAGAGATTAGATGTGCGAGACCTGGAGAGTGTTGGGGTGGTCAGGGGATGGCCAGTACCGGCTCTGCCTCCGCAGTGGGATGATCTCGACTGAATTTTATCTGTCTGGGTTGCCATTCATTTCAATTCTAAAATGAGACCTTCTAGCTCTAAAGATAAAAATGTATCTGCAGTTAAATAATTCTTAGTACATGATCATAGGAGGACCAGAAATGTAATGTTTCTTGAAGTCAAATTAAATTCAACTTCAAGTTAAATCCATTTATTTGCTCAGAAAATTCTTGAACTGCCCTTAATATTTCATCTATTGTGATGCCACACCAGGCGTCTTCATGGCGTTGACATCTTTCTCGGGAAGGAAGGTTGGGGAGGAGAGGGACATCTGGGCTTTGGGAGTGTCATCCACTGTTCGTCTCTGGGAGACGCTGTGATAGTGAGTAATGTCTTATCATAGTTGTCAACGACTTCATTGGGCAATCTATTAACTAATGGTGTTTCAACTGCTTTTCCTGAGGAATGAAAAGAGAATTAGATCAGTGCAAAAAAAAAAGTGGGCTTTTTGTCTACTTTTTTTTAAAAAAAAACTTAACTAAATAACTTTCTTTTCTCCTCCTTGATCAGTGTTTCTCAATCCTGGAAGCATGTCAGAACCACCTGGAGAGCAATAAAAATACCGATGACCTCACCTGGGCCCAGGCCAGTGAAACCAGACTCTCAGGGGAAGAGGGCTGACTCCCCCCGCCGCCCCCCATGCCACCCTCCCCGCTCCTCTGCCTTTTGAGGGCGGGGATCTGTTTTTGTTTCAGTTCTTTCCGCACAGAAAGAACTGGTGCTGTTACTTGTCCGGGGACCACACTTTGAGCCAGTGCCTCCTCAGTTACTTTTAAGGCAGTAGTTCTCAAAGTGTGGTCCCCGGACAACCAGCAGCACCAGTGTCTCCTGCACAGGAAGTGCCAATTTCCTCTCAGCTCTGCTGGCTGAGAAGCTCTGGGTGTGGGCCCAGCAATCTGTGCTGTAAGGAGCCCTCCAGGTGCTGCTGCAGTGGGCTGAAGTCTGAGAACCACCCATCTAAGGTCTATGGCTTCAACTCTCTGTCTCGGAGTGCAATTTAAACTTTCCCTCTCCACTCTCCTTTAGCTGGTTCCAGGTGTGTGTCTAGGCGACCCAGCAATGCCTTGTATTCATGTCTAATACAAGACCGAGTCTTCTCTGGATGTTTTTTAAACCATCTATGCTCCTCGCCATGACTCTGATGTGCAGGCTCAACAACTGAGAGCTGTCTTCAGTTTCACCTGGTTTCCTTGGCCAGCAATTGGTCTGTCCTGAGTCTGTGTGCGTCTCCCTCGCCCTTCCCTTTGTCACAGGACTGGCTGTGCTGTCACTACCAGGCTGCTGTGAGTTCTCACAGAAACGCTTCTGCAGAGGAGGAGGACTCTTTCCCCATCTCCCCAGCTATCATCCTTATCACCTTTGTTGCTTTCTTCCAAATAACCTTCATTTCTCCTCAAAGCCCTCTGCCCATCTTAGTACCATAAACAAACAGATCCATCACTTCACAGAAATTCGTACAGATGGAAGTCCGTGTCTCTCATATGATCTGGTGACACTTACCCCACCAAGTTGCTTTTCTTCCTCAGATCCTGGAGGCTGGCAGCGTGAGCTGCCCCGGGTTTCCTGCTTCTGCAGCTGGCATCACAATCACATCACAGCTCCTGCTGGAAGCTCCCTTCTGAGGTTCAGTCTGGATGGATCCTCATATCTGTCATCCATCCTTCAAGAGTCGGCTAAATTTTGACTGCCTCCCACCCAGAAGGAATCACTTCCTCATTTGTGCTCCTGTAGAATTTTCTTTGTAACATTTATAACACTTGACACATTAATATAAGTCCAGCTTTTTTATGACAAACGGGACCTAAAGTCAGAAAAGTGTTCTCACTCTCTCCACCCAAGCTTCATACATGGGTTAAGTGCTGGCTTATTTCTTTCTCTGCTTGGACTACTCCTTAACCTTTAACTTCTTTAACTCTCTGCTTGCATCGTCTGATTGGGTGTCTGTGGCATCAGTCAACACGTGTAAGCAAAGCTGTGCCAGGAGCCTCTCCAGATTCCCTGTAGCTCTTCCTCATTTTCTTAATATTAACACTATCAATGATTCAAAGTGAATCCTTGAAGGTCATTCTGACATACTTTCCTTTTATTCCTTTTTTTCTTGAGACTGAGTCTCACTCTATCGCCCAGGCTGAAATGCAGTAGTGCCATTTTGTCTCACTGCAACCTCCATCTCACAGTTTCAAGAGATTCTCATGCCTCAGCCTCCCGAGTAGCTGGGATTACAAGCACCCACTACCACACCTGGCTACTTTTTATATTTTTAGTAAAGATGGGGTTTGCTCATGTTGGCCAGGCTGGTCTCGAACTCCTGACCTCAAATGATCCACCCACCTCGGCCTTCCAAAGTACTGGGATCACAGTCGAGAGCCACTGCACCTGGCCTGTTTTATTCTTTGTGATAGGAATTTTCCTCCTTAGTCAACAACCTAGTTGATCTCTTATCCATTTATGCCTGCTAAATATGCAGCAAACATAGGTTGGCACAAGTCTCTGGCTGAGGATGACCTTCTCCTGTGTCCCCCAGTGTGAGTGCTAAAATCCTAATGCCATAGTAGGCAGGACCTGTGGCATCTATAGCTCTGTAGAGAAGGGACAATTATTAAGAACCCAAGGAAGACAAATGCAGATATGCTTATGATTACTCCAGATTAGAGAATGAGCATGGCTTACTTCCATTCATAACCAATACAGTAACTGCACTGTCTTTTGCCTCACCTCTGGACACATTCTCAGCTTCTCAACTCTCCCATCTCACCCTTGAACACTTCGTCAAGCAGATTTCCCATCTTTTCCATTAGTTTCAGTAGGACATGCTCATTTGTTAGCACTTTAGAAAGGTGAGACTGTTTCCTGGTTCAATTTATCATAACACCCAAGGCATCTATCCTTCCCTATGGAGACTATCACCAGCTTGAGAACTTGGAGCAGGAGGATGCCAGCCTGCCTGGTTTTCCTCACTCATGGAGGACAGGACTTGGAAGGTGGAGACATAAAGGGTTAAAAGGTGTTTCTGGATGAGGCAGCAGTCATCTGGGGTTACTGCCATGTTCCTGACAGGGAGGGGGAAATGCTGACTCTCTCTCTCGCTCTCTCTCTCTCTCTCTCTCTCACACACACACACACACACACACACACACACACACACACACACTGTCTCTCTCTCGCACACACACACACTGTCTCTCTCTCTCACACACGCACACACTGTCTCTCTCTCACACACACACATCACACTCTCTCTCTCTTTCTCATGGTGCCTGTAGATACCTCACAGACTCGGTGTTCACTCTGATCCTGTGGTTCCCTGGGAAGGTCTGAGCTCTGCTCCTATGCTTGATTGTGGCACACCATGGCTTCTGTTCTAGGAAACCCCAAAGCTCCTTGCTGCTAGAATTGCTTCCCCTGGAGGCAGGACTCTTGGCAGGGCCTTCCCCATGATGCAATCCCAGCTACTTCTAGAAGCATCTTCTTGGGCTGTGGGACAGGTCAGTGTCATGCCCCAACCATTGGTACAAGAGCTCCCCTCAGATGGCCGCCAGAGGCTGCTCCCGGCTTCCCAGGTGAGATTCTAGTGTCAGTGTTGGTCTCCACACTCCGGGAGGTGCACGTTGAATGCTTTCCCCAGAGAACTCCCCTAGGGCTTCCTAGGGAGCATCTGCAGCTCAGAAAGCCTCCAGCAGGGGTGAGGGTGGGAAGACAGACGTGAGTCTCCACTCCAGCAGATCACCTTTGCTCTCTGATTATTTCTTTCCAAGACCCTTGTTTGTTTTGATGTGGGAAAGGAACGTAGAGCATTCCAATAACTTTGCCTGATAAATCCTCAATCTTTTTCTTCCTGTAAATCACTAACATTCTCTATTATATTCTGGAGGTGAGTGAATACCTCAGAACCAGTGTTGGACCACCTCATGTACTATATGCACCTCTTTTCAAAATGTGGTATGATTGAGACATGTTCTTCTCAACTTTGGTGACTCAGGTAAGACCAGAAAAAAAAAAAAAAAATTAACATCTGGTTGCACGGTTAATTGTAGCAAAATATGTATGATGTGCCTTAAAGTAGCAAGTTCAAATCCAGATCAGTTAACTGACTCCAGAACTGACAGACGCTCCATACTCTGGGTAGCATGTGTCTCGTTCAGTCCCACTGCCTCTTCTCCCACACTGCGCGTGTTCCATGGTCCCATCTGCCCCCACCCTCTTCTCCCGCACCGCGCGTGTCCCATGGTCTCATCTGCCCTCCACCCTCTTCTCCCGCACCGCGCGTGTCCCATGGTCCCATCTGCCCTCCACCCTCTTCTCCCGCACTGCGCGTGTTCCATGGTCCCATCTGCCCCCACCCTCTTCTCCCGCACCGCGCGTGTCCCATGGTCTCATCTGCCCTCCACCCTCTTCTCCCGCACCGCGCGTGTCCCATGGCCTCATCTGCCCTCCACCCTCTTCTGCCGCACTGCGCGTGTTCCATGGTCTCATCTGCTCTCCACTCTGTTCTTTTTCTCGTCAAGCGTCCCGTGGCACAGGAGGGTTCCCGTGTGACTCTGTGTGTGCACACATGCTCATGCGTACTTTGTGTACACTTAGCTGGGCAAATAGTCTCAGATTTTGCAAATTTACTTGATCAATATTAAAATTTAAAGGGGAGTTTTTAGTGAGTTTTGTTCCCAGGGCAGTTTTTCTTCTGTTAAGCTTTTCAAAAATATTTCTTATCGGTGTGTGATTTCTCTCCCAATTCGCAGCTCCCTGGGGCTTGTATTTTTAAATTATTTTAATAACATCCTGGTGCACAGTTCTCTCTGCGTTTTCTGCCTGAGCACCCTGGGAAGGCTTAGGAGGGTCCCAGGGGGAGTCAGAGACTGGAATCTTCTTTTCCCAAAGCCCCATTAGTTGGTGTTTAGATATTAAGTAATTTCCTTTTGTCTCTAGAAATTCCGTAGGCAGATTGACAGCTGCCTTGGGTCTGCAGCTCTTGACCTTGCCAACCTTTAGGCTATTGACTAAACATCCTAGATTAAAAAAGAAAACTTCCTCTTTCCATTATTTATAATTACCATGTTTCCAATTCGGTTTCTGTAAATATGTGTCATTACTATTGAATAGAAAATGTTCTACATTAAATTAAAATGAAAATGTTTTATTTTACTTATAATTCACAACCATGCTTGTTTCTTAATTCATTTTACTTTAAATGATTAGATCAGGTTTCCAAGTTTAGCCCCATGTTAATTTGCACAAATGGTTGGGGGTAGTTTGGGGAGTGTGTAAAAAATTCAACCATTTTGCTGTCCAGGTGAACATTTTCTTTGCAGTAGAAGAAACCAAACTTTTCTATTTTTTTTGTCACTGAAACATCCATATTAAAAAACAATTTTAAAGGAAACCCTTTAAATGCACATCAGCAAACACATGAAGAAAGTCTCACCAAAACAATAGATTAATTTGGTTTTATTCTAGGAGGGCAGCAGAAGGAATCTCGGGAAGTGTCACTGACATGGGTGTTCTCTTCTTTTGAGGAGAGGCTGACTGAGATTTGCCTGTAGAAAGCTCCTCTAAAAAGAAAATTCATCAGGATGTTGACAGCTAGAACTCAAATCGCATGGGGTCGGCATCTTGTCACCTCACTCCCTGTCCTTCATTCTGGTTCTTCATTCCCAATGGAAGCGTAGCCTCAGCTGTCCTTGGAGGACTTTTTGAAGGTGTTTACATTCTGCAATTTCACACTCACATTTTGAAGGCATGTATACTTGAATCTCGATTTTTTAATTAACATCAAGAGTGAAATAATACCCCCGGGTGAGTATTACTCTTCTTCCTTTATCCAGTTACCATTTCTGAGGTTGGAGTGAAGCCATGTAACATCTTCGGTGCAAATTTAAGTATAAAGCAAGAATGTTTTTAAAGTATTTTTATTAAGCTTCAAAAATACATGCACAGCAACTGTTTCCATTTAAACACATGCTTTAATGTTGTCCATTCTCAGATATCTTTCTTCTGTACCATCCCTTCCTCTTTATTGATTTCTTTATCCTGGTTCCTTAAAAACATCATGTGTTAAAAGACACATTAAATGATATATGTCCTATGTTATTTATTTAATTTTTTAATTAATTTATTTCAATGTACATGTATGAGGGTTATTTGAGTGTTGAATTCAAGAGTCATAATGATATTCCCTTAGAATTAGGTAAATATTGCTGCACAGACTTCTAAACCAATCTGATTCTGGTGTTTTAGCAGGAAAATTGTCCATCCCAAGTAGGTGAAGGCTATGCTGTCTTTATATTAAATGATCCCTCAGTCATTTTTAATTGAAAGTTAGGAGTCAAACCATCAAATTGGAATTTTACCCAACAGTACCTCAGAATCGTTCTCAACCTTGGCAACCACCATCAATCAGTAATAACTGATGCACAAGACAGAAGCTATTTTCTACCCCGTCTCTAAATGATAGGAGACTTTTAAACTAACTTTCTAATTCATTAACTAGATTTTCTTTGGTAGCTTGTATGTTATTTATTTCTATTACATTTTAACATTTGGAAGTCAGATTTTTATTTCCCAGAATGCTTTGTTTCTTCCATATTGTTTGGTGATAATGGCAGGCTTAGTATGGTGGTTTTGATGTTTTAAGTTTTCATATTTCCCCTCTAAGCTTATAGGGTCTCACTCTGTCACCTAGGCTGGAGTGCAGTGGCATGATCTAGGCTCACGGCAACCTCCACCTCCCAAATTCAAGAGATCCTCCAGCCTCAGCCTCCTAAGTAGCTGGGATCACAGGCGTGCACCACCATACCTAGCTAATTTTTGTATTTTTTAGTAGGGACAGGAGTTTCATTAGGTTGGTCTCAAACTCCTGACCTCAGGTGATCCACCAGCTTCGGCACCCTGAGGTGTTGAGATTACAGGCAGGAGCCATAGCACCAGGCCTGTGAGGGCTTTTCCAAAGTTTGCTTACATCCATTGTATCCTCTCTCAACCCCGGATGGACATGACCAAGCAGAATTTCTGCTCACTCAGCTCACCTCTGGTCCTCAGACACTCAGATCCAACAGCTGCTCATGGACCCTGGAAATTCAAGGGCTGGGAGGCACTGGCCCTCTTTCTACAGAGGCTTCTCCATAGTGAGTGGGTTGTGCCCACTCAGTCTTCTGCCAAAGCTGCTCCATGTTTCAGATGTGTAACTAGACCCTCTTTATATTTCACACATTTGATAATCTCTTTTCTTTTCTTTTTTTTTTTTTTTTGAGATGGAGTTTCGCTCTTGTTACCCAGGCTGGAGTGCAATGGTGCGATCTCGGCTCATCGCAGCCTTTGCCTCCTGGGTTCAGGCAATTCTCCTGCCTCAGTCTCCTGAGTAGCTGGGACTACAGGCATGCACTACCATGCCTAGCTAATTTTTTGTAATTTTAGTAGAGACGGGGTTTCACCATGTTGACCAGGATGATCTTGATCTCTTGACCTCGTCATCCACCCGTCTAGGCCTCCCAAAGTGCTGGGATTACAGGACTGAGCCACCGCGCCCGGCCCAATAATCTCTTTTCATGTTGCATTGATTTTGGCATTTCAGTAAGAAATTGGGAGACATAAGGATTTGTATGCATGGCTCTATATATTTTCCAGGTTATTTTAAAATGATCTTTTAAAGCTTTTTGAAACCTAGCACTTTAGAATAACCATTTATATATAATGTTCATATGATTAGCTATGGTAAATCAAAAAGTCACGTGAATTCTTCTCTCTTTCCTCATCAGAGTAACGTAAAATATGAAGTCTGTCTTTGGGCTGAGATTTAAACATTTCATACTCTAGTTAGCTTTCATTTAAGATCCCCAAGTTGAGGTGCATGTTTTGTAAGATTGTCCCTTAGTAAATACACAGGAGATGAAATTGGAGCAATTATTGCTATTTCTCTCTTAAAATGTAGGACGGAGGATAGAGTGATGTCTGCCGCTTTGCCATGGTCATATGGTGATGTGTCTGGCCCACTGATCAAGTATCCGTCCGCCCAACTATGATGACTTCATTATTTACCCAACTTTCTCTCCTTCTACATCCAATTTTAGTTTTTTCGGCTTCTGTGTACACATACACTGCCTTCATAGCACTCTTAAACAACTATATCCCATTGTGTTTTGTTATATGTGAAGAAAATAGTAGATTTCAGATTCCTAAAGATGAAGGATCTCCAGTCCTATAAAACAGCAATCCTAAACATTAAAACACCATTTTAGAAGAAGGATCAATTCTCCAAGTACAACATATTGTTTTCAGGCAATTATTGATTACATTTCATAAGCAGAATTCTGTTACAATTTTTGGGAAATTAACATTGAGTCCATGCCCAAATTATAAAGTATTGCCCTTTCCACTATCAGCTTCATCAAAGTTCTGTTTTATTTGAGTTACAAAACATCTTTATACTGTGTTTGAAGCACACCTAAAAGTAAGGAAGAAGCTGGTATGGCAGGAGGGGTGGAGATCAGTAAACCAAACAGGCAGATCTTCCTCTCCGAATCTATAGCTCAACTGTTCCTCTGCAGAAATCTGCAATGCAGACACTCATGCAGAGGCAGCTATTGTACCAGCAAACCAATCAAAGTGAGCAGATCGGAAGGAACAGAATCTAAACCTCTGACCAGCAAAATGGTATAAACTCTGTGACTTATTTCAACTGCCTGGGATTGATTAAAGTGTAACCCATTGCAAATATAACAGGTTCCTATGGGTGTGCTCTAAGCATAAAACTCACGTTGGTTCAAAGCGTTTCTTCGGGTTCATCAAGCCAACATCAGCCACAAGGTCTAGAAAAATCACTGAGTGGTTATTCTCCACTACTTTTAAAAGATTTTTTTTTCCCCTTGATGACAATGAAAAGTAAAAGAATCATTGTGTCTTAGCCTTTTCACACTACTGTAGCAAAATACCTTAGATTGAGAAATTCATAACGAATAGAAATGTATTGATCATAGTTCCAGGGGCTGGGACATCCAAGACCGAGTTACCAGGAGATTCATTGACTGGTGAATGCTTGTCTCCCTTCAAAAATGGCACCTTCTAGCTATGTCTTCACCTGGAAAAAGGGGCAAAAAAGGATGAACAGGCTCCCTCAAACCCTTTTATAAGGGACTAATCCCATTCATGGTAACAGCGCCCTCATGACCTAATCACCTATACAGAGCCCGTAACTTTGTACTACTGCCTTGGGGATTAAGTTTCAATATGAATCTTGAAGCAACAGCAGAGTGGAAAATCTACCTTAAACAATTATCGGAAGTTAAATTAGTTGATCTACTAAGAATCCAACATTCTTCTTCCAGCAATCTGTAAAATTAAGAGTGGAAGATAATGTGGTTATCATCGTGACATAAATGTCAACAGGCACTAAAATCAATATCCATTTCTCCCAAATCCAAACCATATCCTTATTTTCCATTTGTGAAAAACTCTCTCTCTCACACACATACACATGCACAACACATTTTATTTGTTTACAAACGGACACCATGAATTATAAAATGATGACTGTAACGAAAGCTACAATGAATGACCAAAACGAACACACTCAGACTGTTGAAACAGTGACTGATATTCGGCCCAGTAACTTGCCTTGTAGCAGCACTTTTATTTTCTGTGATAATTGACTTACATGTGTCTTGACTTTGAGACCTTGTAGGATTTCAAGTTTCTTTCCCCTCCCCTTCCTTTTTCTCCTTTCTTTCCCTTTCCATTCACTCCTTTTTCCTTCCTTTCTTCCAGCAGTTTCTTCTTTCACACAAAAAAAGTTTTGGATCTCTAACGGAAGGTGGGAAACATGCTGGACTCTGGGGATGCAGTGCAGAGTCCACTGGGATTTGTCCGTAGGAGTGCACAGCAGTGAGCAACGTGACTCTGAGGAAAATTCTGGGAGGATACAGAAGAGAGGGAGTTTATGTTTGTTTGTGTTTGGGGGACTCTGGAGAGTTTCAAGAGTCTAATACTTAAAAAAAAATGTGCCCCGAAATTGCAATTTATATTTTACCAATAAAGAGAGAGTAGAAAGCTGAGCCACAGAACAGTGAGTGGGAGTGTGCAGAGCCTGCGGTTCTGCAAACAGAGCTGCTTTCCGGGGAGAGCAGCTCCTGGAATGTCTGGGGGAGGAGGTCCTTTTAGGGATGTGGCTTGAGGTAAGATTTAGAAGGATTTTAAGGGCAACGATAAAAGGATTGACATTTATTTTGAAGAGAGTGGGACCATGTCACATTTCTGAGGAGGGGACTTTTTGAGCTGATCTGTATTTTCAAAAGGCAACTCCTATCATGAGGCTGGTAATAAATCAGCAGGGATGTGTCTGGAAGCTTAATTGTTTTATCTTACACGTTGAATTCTGTGTTCCAATTAAATCATTTTTTATCTTTGGCATAAGTTAGAGGTCAAAATTCATTATTTTGGTATAGGTGTCAGATTTACCTAGTGCTCCATATGGCAATTCTAAGACTTATCCCACTGATTGTCAGTGGCTCCTTCATCACAAACCAGGTGAACATGTGGTGGGTTGGCTGCAGAAAAGCCTAATAAGTCTCCCCATATCCACTCCTTTGGTTCCATAATTCTTACTTCTCTCCAACTCTGCCTTGAACTCAGCCATGTGACTTACATTAACCTATTGGATGTGAGTAAAATAACTTCAAAGTACACTAAATTTCCATGTGCCTTTTGCATGATTGGACTTGCTGGGTTTTGACTCTTTGCATTTACTGTGATGACATGTGGAGGGACTGAGGGATGTGAGAGGCCTGTGGATGAGAGCCCAGGTATCTCAGCCCTTGCACAACCACTGACCCCAAACATGTCAGAAAGCCCAGCCTCCATCAGCAGAGGCACTCATCAGACCTGCGGCCGACCACAGATGCCCAAGTGAGAGCAGTAAAACTGCCCATCTGACCATGGATGCAACAATGTACATTGTTTTAAGGTATCTGAGGATAGTTTCTAAACACCGTTATTATGACAATAGGTAATTAATGCAGAATTTGCTATGCAGAATTGGGGTGGCAGTGCTGCTCTAACAAAAATCTGAAATTCCTGTCATTGCATTGTGGTCAAGGTTAGAGGAAGTGGAGGAAAATGTTTAGGAGTCTGGAGTGACGGTGACCCATGTCATGCGGTGGTGGACCAAATTGTAAAACCATCATGTGTGCTACCTTGGGAGATAGCAAATGTACCTAATACATTTTTGAATTTGAACAATTACATTTCGAAGCAGAATGATGTTGACTGTTCAGCTGGCTCTTAGAGCTAAGTATGGTAAGGCATTGCAGGAAAGAGATGAGCTAGAGAAAGAATGGAGAATTTTGCAATCAGAATTAAGAGAGGATATGAAAGAGCCAGACTCTTCAAATGGGAGAGAAATTTTTTTCTCATCTCCAGTATTTCCATCAGGTAAAAGGGCTTCGGGATAAAATTCTCAGCTACGAGTGGAGAGTAAATTAACAATGTATCTGTAAGATCTTTTTTTGATAATCTCAGTACATCCTCTCAGCTAGACAAAGGGATTTTATGTATCACAGTGTATTAATCAACATAGAAAATGTAGCATTGATTCAATACTATTTTCTAATCCATATTTCATATTTAAATTTTACTAATTTTCCTAATAATGTTTTTGTAGCTACATTTCTTTTTCATATGCCAGGATCCAATTCAGAATTTGACATTAAATTGAATTGCCACGTCCAGTTTGTCTCCTTTAATCCAGAACATTTACTCAGCCTTCATCTGTTATGATTTTGACTTTAAGAATTCAGCCCAATTACTTTGTAGAATGTTCCTCAATTTGGGTTTGTTGCATGTTTCCTCCTGATTGAATCAGGTTATGAGGTTATGCTTTTCTTTTCTTTTGGCAGGAATATTAAAGAGGCCATGTTTCCTTCTCAGGGCATGATAACTGGGGGCAGATGATGTCACTTTGTCCTATTATTGAGGATATTAACTTGGATCACTTGGTTAAGGTTAAGTTAACCCATCCTGAAGTTTTTAATCCCGTTGTAAAACAAAAACAAATGAATGTATGTAAATATTATTATTTAGCAAGCTTACATTCATTAGTTTCTGTGTCCCACTGAAGAGTGCTGCCTGGATTAATTGTTACAGTCCCATGGTGAAACTGGTTTCCTCACCAAGCATAATACCATTCAGAGTTGTTGGCTATAATTACAAACCAATTCTAGTATAAGCAGGAAAGAGACCTATTTAGCATACTACAGACCCTCAGAGTATGTCACAGAAGGCCAGAGAACCATCCTTTCATGGAGCACCCATGTGGCACAGCAGTACTGCCCCAGCGGAGGAACATGGAGCTGTGGGCACAGACCCTGTAGAGAGCACTGAGAGTGCTGGGCCTGGATGCTATGGCTGGGCTGGTGAAGGAGGTCTGTGTCCTTACCCTCACTACAATAGATGCTGCAAGGCACCTGCTTTTTAGATTCTCTGGTCTCTGAACAGAAGCCTCACTCAAGCCCATTCAAATATGCTTATTGTTAGAGCCCACGTCACATGCTTGCACCTTAGCTGCAAGGGAGGATGCAAAGTGAGAGCTGGTTTCTTCCTCAAAAGGGCAGAGCACCAACTCACACCACGAGGAATTTGCAACCACTGGAGAGAAATGTTAGGGAGATTTTAAAACTTAATAATTTTTAGCAGTAGAGCTTTTCCTCTTCCTTCCTTCTTTCCTTTCTTTCCCCTTATTTTTTCTAATATTACCTTTTATGATATTAAAATAGGTTTTAAGATTATTCATACTTAAATAAATATAATTTATTCTACATTTTTTCAACAGTGTCAGAAATTATTTAGGTCCTCTATTCTCCTTCCACAATAGGACAAGGACAGCGATATTTGTTAGCTGTTAAATACAGAACCCCTCAACCTGCTATCTAGAATTTTAACTGCAACTGTTTAATACAAATCAAATTTAGACACAGAATTGGTTATACGAACACATAAATGTTACTGTGACCTGGGGGACAAGAGCAGGTTGCAGGGATGTCCCAAAAGGCACTCACTGTTCCCCGATGGGATGTATTTTTCCAGGTCTCTGGGATCTCACTCACCCAGGAATGGGTAGGAGACCCTGGCGGCAGTGATATTGTTCAAGTAAATATCGGACACAAAGAGCTTTGTAGAAAAGTTACTTATGAGGCAGAGAGAAAGAGAGAGAGAGAGAGAGAGAGAGAGAGAGAGAGAGAGAGAGAGAGAGAGAGAGAGAGAGAGAGCTCCCATGCTGTCCTGGGAGAGGATCCAGAGATGGAGTCTGCACAGGTAATGTGTGTGTGTGTGAGAGAGAGAGAGAGAGAGCTCCCATGCTATCCTGGGAGAGGATCCAGAAGAGATGGGGTCTGCACTGGTAAGGGGCAGGGGGACTTTTAATCTGGGAGTTACTCTTGCCCCATTTAATTTCTTCCCCCATGAGAGAAGTTCCCTCAAACTTCGCTGGAGTGATTGATCTTTGACTTTGATATCTGATTGGCTGCGTGGCTCCCAATAAAGCCCCTCCTTTCAACGCTTTTGGCAGGCTTTCTAAAGAGAGGAAGCTCAGCTGGGCAGTCTACCTTTCCAGCATGCATGCATGCAGAAGTCAGACAAAGACCTCTAGTTCCCACATGGGGAGGTGGGTGGAGGTATGGTGCTGGGAAGTTCTTGCCTTTGAAACCACGTCCCTTGTGGACCCGGGAAGGGAAATTAACACAGTCCTTCATTACTAAGGTCTTTACTGGGCATAGTTTTGTAATCCCCACCATGACACCTTTATAGGCGTTTTTTCTTTTCTTTTTTTCTTTCTTTTTTTTTTTTTTTTTTTTTTTGTAATATGTAGTCTTTCCTTTCAGTGCAGAAAGCTTGTCAACTGTCTTAAAATTTTAAGACTGAAAACATCTTTACTGCATCATAAATTTGAATGGTCATGGATTCGAACATAATTCAATATTGATTTTCCTCCCTCGGAGGATATTTCATTGACTTCTTCGTCAATTTGCCAGTGATGTGTCTGCTATTATTCTGGCAGATATTTCTTTTCAAACCTTTTTTTAATAGGTTTTACTTTTTTTTCTTTAACTTGACGTTCTAAATTGTACTACCTCCTGTCCCAATATGGATTTTTTTCTTATCTCACTCTGAGTTCACATTGAGTGTCCTACAGAAGATGCAGCGCTTTTAACGTGGAAAATAACCATTCGCTTTTAGACTACACACTTCTGTGTCATTGTCTTTTCTTCTAGAGCTGCCACGGAGAGTTTTTGGAGTCTTGCAGTCCATCTGCTGGATCTGTTAGTTTTCCGTATTTTAAAGACACCTTCTTCGTGTCTTTCTCAGTGCTGTCTGACTACTCGGTAATTGTTTTGTGATTGTTTGGGAAGCTCAGCTATAGCTCCTTCTCCACTCCCATCTCGTTTGACTGCCTAAATGCCTGTTGTTTCATCACAAAGGTTCAGAGAGATTCATTTCCTTGTGGATTCATACATTCATGTATTTATGCATGTTTTCAACAAGAATTCATTGAGTGTTATTGGCACCAGGCTCCATGCTAGGGGTGACTATTCCAAAGGTTTTTAGGTTAGAACATTGACTTTTTTTTTTTTTTTTTTTTTTTTTTTTTTTTACTTATTTGTATTATCTTAGTTCAAGATAAGGAAAATGTGATCATGAATAATGTAAGTCACAGGCTGTTGTTCTTAAAATGTATTAAGTTAAAATTCCAGAAATTGACTATTGATAAAAAACAGAGGGTTTCTCTCTGACATCTTACTCCCTGTGAAGAGGCGTATGATACTTTCTCCCTGTGAGTCATTTAATGATAAGAGTTCCATTAATTTTTACACAATAAAAAAATTCAGGCCACCTTCAGTTGTCTTTTCGTTTCTGATTTATACCATAGAAGTAATTAATATTCTTTTGAGATAGGTGGCTATGGTTACCTCATATGAAAAGAATAACAGGGTCTGCTTCTTTCCTTCCTTTTTTCTTCCTCCCCTTCTTCTTTCTTTCCTTCCCCGCTTTCATCATATAGCCCAGATATCTCAAAACTTCAGAGTCTCCAGAGAAGCAGAGTTAGGGTCAGAATCTAACCATAGCAAGCTGACTGCAGTACCAATGTGGAAGTGAGACTGGAGACACTCAACTCCAAAACCTCTCTATAAATCAAAGAAACTCTACAAAGGAGATGATTGAATTGAAGCTGTAAGACAGGTGAAGAAGAGAAAGTACATAGTGGCAGAGTTTTAGCATAAGCAGCAGACAGAAAGACAAATTGAATTCAAACACCAGGTTTGCCTTTGATTGGCTGTGAGTTTAACAACTCACTTAGTGATTACGGCAAGATTGTGTTTCCTTCTTTGCAGCATGGGTTAATGACAATGTCTGCCTCAGCTGGCTGATTGTGAGGAGTACCCAAGATAGGGCACACAAAGAGCTTGGCCCAGCGCCTGGTGAAGGGGGTGCCCTCTCCAGGGATGAACAGTTACAACCTTAGTTGTTCGGCATGGGCAGATGTGAATGTTGCTTCCCTTCACTGTCAAGCCACTCCGCTGCCTGCATCAACTTTGCTGAGGTCCTGGAGCTCACCGGAGTAATGGTGTGCCCCCTGCCTCCAAGCCTTGAGTGCCCTGTTATGATTGCTGACCATTCCTTTTCTGGGAAACTATCCACTCATTTGCCAGCAGACTTCATCAGTTCCTGGAAACCAGGTGCTTCTGCTTGGCTTCCTACTGGGACCAATGAAGCAATGGACCGAAGGTACAGGGATGACCAGTCAGTTGCTACTGCCCATTAGGAGAAGCACGTGCCCTGGGGGCCCGATCATGAGGCGCCCGATGTCACAGCTCCCTGTTGGGAGGGAGTGCGGAGAGCCTGAAGTCAACCTTCCTCCGGTGGCTTTTCTCTGCCATCCTCAAAGACTTTGCGGACACCCGAATCAGAGCAGAAGCTGCTGAGGCTGAGCATGTGTCCTTGGACTTCAGCGACTCTGAACATCTTGACCTGGGGGTCACTCCTCCAGCTCCCAGCAGTTATCACAATGGCAGGAAATAATTTTAAGATCACTGTGCTTAACACATAATCAACCAATCAATTAATCAATCAAATAGAACTTGTTTTGGCAGTGTCTTAAGAAACAAAATTGGGAACTTTGTTAAATGACTCAGAGCAAACAAGCAAAGTGCTTTGATAAAATCTGAACCCAGTTTGTTACAAGTCCAATTACTTCAACTTTCAAAGTTAGAGGAGATGCCTACTATTTTACTGAACTTCTGATTTTTTGTGAGGAGAGAGAAACCTGTGTTTGTTTAGAGTTCCTTTTTTCTTCATTCTGAGAATAGTTCAGGATGCAAGAAAAGCCTGGTCTACATAGAAAAACGCCTGAAGCTAGAGAGTGACGCAAAGTGTTTGCGTGGAATCCCTGGGCAAAGAGTTTATATTTGAGCGGGTTCTACCCTCAGGAGTCTCCTTCTATCAAACCCCTAAGGCAGCCTAGACCACTGGCCCAAATTTCAACTGTGAAAGCTTGGGGATAGCTCTGCCAGGTTTCTCTTTCCTTTAGAAAAACACTAACCTGAGTACTGTATTTCCTCAAAGGAATACTCCATACTCCGTCATTCTCTCAATTACTCTTAATGATTATTGAGTACTTGCTTACTGGGCCAGCCTTTGACCCAGTAGTAGAAATCTAGGGTCCATTCACCATCTGCTGTTGCAAATACTGAGAATACTTGGATGCAAAATGGGGAGAGTTGTTAGACTTTAGGTAAGGAATAAACCAAATTTGAACTTAACAAAAAATTAATTAATAAATAATGAAACTATATTTCTCACCTGAGCTCCCCTTTTCTCTTTCCTGAATGGGGCAAAAGGTTCAGATATATTAGGAACAAGAATAAAACAACACGTGTCATTGAGAAGGAAAAACCAAGAAAAAGGAAAACTCAGGCGGGTACACCACAGAAAGCACTTTATCTGTCAACAGCAAAGTTAATAAAGGGTCACACAGGGTCGGGGTGAGGGAGATCGCTCCTGATTCACGTCATGGGGACAGAATGGTGAAAATGAGTACTGAGTTACCCAGGGTCAGGCCAGGAATGACGTGTCAAGTTCTGTCTCAAGCTGCAAAATAGAGGAAAGAGGCAGTGGGGAGAACCACACGGACGACCACAGCCTGCATCTGGAAGACTGAAGCCAGACCCACCACCCACACCCCATTCAGAGGCCCATGCAGCCCAGACACTCCATAGGCCAGCAAGGAGATGCAGGGGATTTCAGGCGCATCTCACCCAACAAATGCTTCTGTGCCATCTGCTTGCTTGGGTCCCTCTCACCTGGGCTTTTGTTATAGAAGAAGAAATTATAAACGTATCCTGCCAAACAAAGAAAGTCTCTTCAGTTTCGGTGAAAACTTACAGGTGATTTTGGAACAATGACGGGCTTCTCAGCGATTAACTAGAATGAGTTGAGATTGCTTTGGATTATGAAGGCAACCGAAGAGGTATAATCGAACGAAACAGTTTTCTTCTGCCTTTATCTGCAGAAGCCGAGAGGTCTTTTTTCTTTTTTTTTCTGGAGGCAAAGTGACAGGAGAGCCTTGGAGGCCAGGGAGATCCTGGAGAAAGACTTCATGAAAGTAGGAGTGTAGAAAAGATAAAACAAAATAAAAAAAGAAAGTAAAAAAATGAATGTCTTTCATTTGTGATATTAACAGTGATAATCCTATTAATTATGTTGATAGGTTTAACAAACTCAGTGTGAAATATGTACAGTTTTTACTCTTCTGTGAATTTCTAGTGGGTAGCCATACATTACACAATAAATTGCATATAGGAAATACTCAATAAAAATCTGCTAAATTAATTTAAGTTAAATGTCACCAATAGGCAAAGCGATTATTTTTCAAATCTGATTATCTACTATCGACTTTGTGTCAATCTCTGTGCTAAGTATTGTAAAGGATAATGGAATGAATTTTTTAGACATAGATCCTCCCCTCAAGGGGTTTACAGAGTTTTTTTTTTTTTTTTGAAAGAAAGAGAAAGAGAAAGGGAGAGAGAGAACAGGAGTCTTGCTCTATTGCTCAGGCTGGAATGCAATCTCGAGAGGTCTTTCATGCGGCAGCCATTCCGCATATCCCTGCCCATTCCATGGATAGGTCTAGGTATACGCTACACCACGCTGCAAATGCTCATAGTTTCCATGTGTGCCCTAATCCAGTTCGACCAGCTCTAATTAGGTGATAGTCTACTGATAGGGCACCAGGATACCTTCTACATAGCATAAAAAGAGAAAAGGTAAAGGGTTTTAATTCAGTGTCCACCTTCACACAAGCCTTGCCCTAGGGATTCTAGGAGGGTGTCATAGAGCTCGCTCTGTACATAGTGCTGTGATGTTTCAGATAAAGAACTACAACATCATTCTCAGCAAACTGACACAAGAACAGAAAATGAAATACCGCATGTTCTCACTCATAGGCGGGTGATGAACAATGAGAACACATGGACACAGGGAGGGGAACACTACACACTGGGGTCTATTGGGGGGAATAGGGGAGGGACAGTGGGGTGGGGAGCTGGGGAGGGATAGCATGGGGAGAAATGCCAGATGTGGGTGAAGGGGAGGGAGGCAGCAAAACACACTGCCACGTGTGTACCTATGCAACTATCTTGCATGTTCTGCACATGTACCCCAAAACCTAAAATGCAAAAAAAAAAAAAAAAAAGAAAGAAAGAAAGAACTACAACATAAGGCAACATGCTTGCTCCTGCTGCTGTGAAGGGACTGGATGAGAGTTAATCTGTAAAGGGATAATGAGTCCAATGAAGGAGGGATGCTGGATGAGGGTCATTAAGGGTCTTGGCAGCCAGGAGGATCTGGACACATTTCTTTCTGGGGAACGAATGGATGGTGTGGAGGTGGATGGAGGGCTGCAGGTTCCAAGGTGAGTCAGGGGTAAAGCTTGAGCAGAGATTAAGAAGCCAGAGAGGAGAAAAGGAGGAATATGCCTGCTAATATTACAAAGGGCCTTTCACATCCATCCAAGAGACTTATTTTACTAGTTCATCAGTAGACAGAGGGGATTATTGGGTTTTAAAGTATCTTCATGGCACACTGAAGTTAAAATAGATAGGACAGGGGCTGGGCACAATGGCTCACATCTGCAATCTCAGCACTTTGGGAAACTGAAGTGGGTGGATTACCTGAGGTCAGGAGTTGAAGACCAGCCTGATCAACATGGTGAAATCCTGTCTGTACTAAAAATACAAAAAGTTAGATGGGTTTGGTGGCCCATGCCTGTAATCCCAGCTACTCAGAAGGCTGAGGCAGGAGAATCACTTGAAACCAGGAGGCAGAGGTGCAGTGAGCCTATTGTGCCACTGCACTCCAGCCTGGGTGACAGAGTGAGACTCTGTCTCAAAAAAAGAAAAAAGAAAAAAGAAAAAAACCCAGCTAGGACAGGACAGTGACTATGGGCCATCAGGCACAGCCAGACCCCAGTGATCTGCTCTAGACCATTGCTTTCCCATGTGCTAGTCACTGGCTGAACGCGGCCACCAAGCAGTTGAAAGCAGACTAGTCTGAATTGAGATGTGCTGTAAATACAAGGCGCACTGTACTTAAAAGAATTAGTACAAAAGTAAGTAAACTATCTCACCTATGTTTTAACATTAATTACATTTTGAAGTGATAATACTTTTAATATACTGGGTTAAATTATAGTATCGAAATAAGGTTTAACTGTTTCTTTTTATTTTTCAAGGTGGTTACTAAAAATAACTAAGCTGCCTATGTAGCTGGAATTATTTCTCTGTTGGACGGTGCTGCATTAAACGATGAGAGCTGGGAAGGTGGGTGGAGCGCCCAGGGAGGGTCAGAAGAGCAGCTGACCAGTTGCCTGGATGGCTGTTTCAGGTGAGGAGGTGGGATCCCAAAAGAAGATCCACTGTGAATAGGAGGAAGGGATCCTGTTGAAAAGATACCCTTTTGGGTTTGAAAACGATGAAATGTGTGTCTTGTAGACTGTTTTTGAAACACCAACCAGTTTAAGTAGTAGGTCCAAGGTCACTCTCAGTGTGGATCAGTGTTGGGAACTGTAAACCAAGTTTGTCTACAAAAGGTCACCTCCCAGGGTCCCTCCTTTAGCAGAAATTTGGAGACACATGGCAGAACAATCTACTGGAGTGGGCAAGAAAAGTAGCATGCGCAGACCAGTCACCTGTGATTTCCTTTCAAGAACTGGCAATGTGTGCCTCCTGCTGAAAGCTGTAGGTGTCTGCCTTTCACTTGGCTAGATAGAGGGGTCCAGTTAGTGTCAGGCTTGCCACCAACTTCTGTTCCTGGGTAGGCACCTAAGGTTGCTGCTGCCCACGTGTGTTCAGGAGGGAGCCTTCCTAGAATTGTGGAGCTTTTTAAACTTGTACTCTTTTCAGCTCCTACAGGAGAAACCTCTATTTGATATGTGTGTGACCCTACAACTTCCCTAGGCTGTTATATTTTAACTAGAATTAAAAAGAGGGGCTTTGCTGATCAATTTTGAAAGGTTACACTTTATAAGCCTATCTATTTTCTAAACCTACAATACAGATTTTTGTAATTTTTCCATGTAGATAAGTTGAATTCTTGCAGTGCATTGATTTGTTTTAACAATATTTTCAGTTACCAGGTAAACCTAAATTTCATGTTTAAGGTTGACCTGAGGATTATCAATGTGTCCTATCACTTTGGTGTTTAAAAAGTTTTCTTTCAATTCAATGAACATAAAATGATCCCCTAGAAAGATACATACAATGGAGGTTTGAAAACACTTTCCTAATGCATTCAGCAAAATGAGATTGCTTCGTATTGGATTAAGATGTAATAGTCTTTGGGGAAATCATTTAACCTCATGGAACTTGGACAGTTCCTTGGCTGGTGAGGAAAGTTCACTGACAAAGAACTTATGAGAAACCTTAGGGAAAACACTTTCCAGAACAATTATGGATTTGACTATGGTGGGGATTGTTCTTTGCACAATCACTCTGAGGCAGGGCTGAAAAGGGACTGGGTCAGAGGAGAGTTTGTCTCCCTCATACTCTTTCCACAGGGCAGTATCAGATTCCGGCACCTGACAAAGGAAGCCAGTTGAATGACAGCCTCTTTGCAAAGTTTTCCAGAGTCTTTGAATCAATTTCCTTTGTGTTCTCAGGCCACTGAGATTTTCAGACACAAATCAAGAGGATTGAAAAGATTGCTTTTCAGGGAAAAAAATAAACAGAGTGGATTTCAAAGACCCATATCCTGGTTAGTAATTCTTCTCAGCTCTTCTCCATAACTGACATTCAAACACATTACCCTCCATCACTGGGGTTTTCATGTAAAAATGACACTAAAATCACCTGGCTACGCTTGATCCAGTACTGATGAAAAAAATATTAAAATTTGGGCAGTTCTTTGTTAATGTGGGAAGTCCCACAGACCAAGCTCAATTGTCCTAAAAGCTGAACTTTTAGCCTAAAAATCGGAAGTAGCTGGTCTTGGACTCAACATGATCCCAAACATTGTCGAGTAACCGGATCCCCTTGAGCAGCTGTATATAAATTTTATCATGTGATTATCAAGCAAAATAAAATGACAGAAAAAGAGACAGAGCAAAGGACAGAAACACACATTTCTACCAATATATATGCACACATATATATTTTTATATGCATAAATGCATATTTGTATATATGTGTATGTGTACAACCCCCTCCCACACTCACATCTTTGATCCTTGATCCTTGACTTGGTGTGGTTAGGTGGATGAATGAATAATTAATGCATAGATAATTTTATGCACAATCCTCCTCTCATAGCTGTAATTCTACCATGAGACTCTGAAAGTTCATTTAAATTTTAGCAATACCATTGCTGTTATGTCAGCTGTTTTCTTTATTTCATCAGAAACGCAGGACACTGTAATGAGCATTTATTTCTCTAAATTCTAAATCCAGTGATAAAATTCGATTCTGAATAGAGGATCACTGAGTTGCATTTAGAAAATGGTAACGAAGCTATTAAAAGTTAAGAAAAATGTTCTAACACAGAACTCAGGTCACTCAGGCTTCTCACTGGTATGTAGCCAGATACCCATGTGCCCGGGGAACAGGATCCAACGCACATGGAGTGACATAGAAAGCTGCCATTTGAAAATAAGTATTTTAGCAAGTTTGAAAATACATATCAAGCATGTTTTGAATTCCTAGGTAATCCTCGCCGACTATTTGAACTAGCAGAAGAAGACATACATATGGCCAGCAATCATATGAAAAATGCTTAACATCACTGACCATTAGAGAAGCACAAATCAAAACCACAATGAGAACCATTTCACACCAGTCAGAATGGCTAGTACTAAAGGTCAGAAAATAACAGATGCTGTGACGTTGTGGAAAAAACGATGCGAATACACTGTTGATGAGAATGTCAATTAGTTCCATTGTTGTGGAAGACAGTGTGGTGATTCCTCAAAGACCTAAAGACAGAAATACCATTTGTCTCAGCAATCCCATAACTGGGTATATACCCAAATGAATTCAAATTGTTCTATTACCATAAACACATGCACACATCTGTTCATTGCAGCACTATTCACAATCGAAGACATAGAATCAACTTAAATGTCCATCAACGATATATTGGATAAAGAAAGTGTATATATACATGGAATGCTATGGAATGTATGGAGTACTATGCAGCCATAAAAAGGAATGAGATTTTGTCCTTTGCAGGAACATGAATGGAGCAAGAGGCCATTATCCTTAGCAAACTAACACAATAACAGAAAACCAAATACCTCATGTTCTCACTTATAAGTGGGAGCTAAATGATGAGATCACATGAACACATAGAGGGGAACAACGCACACTGGAGCCTATCAGAGGGTGGAGAGTGGGAGGAGGGAGAGGATCAGGAAAAATCACTAATGAGTATCAGGCTTAATACTTGGGTGATGAAATAATCTGTACAACAACCCCCATGACGCAAGTTTATCTATGTCACAAATCTTTACATGTACCTGTACTTAAAAGTTTTAATAAACAAATAAAATAAAGATTAAATGTTTGTCTTTTTATGTTTTTAAAATTATATATATTTAAGACATACATCATATTTTGATATACTTATCTTGACATATCTATAATCTCTCTATATATATTTCCTGACATATATACATCAAGATAAGTAAATCAGAACATCCTCCTTATTGTACTATGTATATATACACATAGGTATAGTGAAGTGATTATGGTAAAGAGGTTTTCTTCCTCTGCCCCTCTTTCTTTCCCTTTCCTTCCTTCCTTCCTTCCTTCCTTCCTTCCTTCCTTCCTTCCTTCCTTCCTTCCTTCCTTCCTACCTTCCCTCCCTCCCTCCCTCCCTCCCTCCCTCCTTTCTTTCTTTCTTTCTTTCTTTCTTTCTTTCTTTCTTTCTTTCTTTCTTTCTTTCTTTCTTTCTCTCTCTCTCTCTCTCTCTTCTTTCCTTCTTTGTGTAGTAAGAGTATCTATAATCTACTTTCTTGGTAAATTACAAATATGCAATAATATGTTTCTTTTAAAGGTAATAACTAGACACACAGATACCTATTTATATCTATATCTATGTCACCCATTTACATCCATCAAACTTATATATGCATTTGAATAAAGTGGTTGTTACTCCAAATGTACAGAAAGTTTGGAAATCCAAGCTGGGCTGATGAATTTAGAGCCATTGCCTTTAGCATAAATGCTATTTCTGGGACCCTTCCTGGCAGGATCCCAAGTTGCAGCAAGGGATCTCAGTTGTCCCTTACAACCGCCACAGAGGAGAGAGGCCGAAGGAGTCCTGCTGTTCTGCTGTCTTGTATTACAAAAATCCCAGGGTGATAGACAAATTTAGAATGCATTTATAAACCGAAGTTCATTTTGAAAAACCAGTTGCTCCTCATTGAACTTTCCCAGAGGGCATATTTCCACTGAAGCATGGGAATGTAGATTACATTCTTTTTCAGACTGGTCACTTTTCTCAAGGGTGTTTGAAGTTCAAGTTCAGAACCCTGAATTTTCCATTCACAGGGTAGAATTCTATAATTCCTTAGGCATCCATTGTTGAAGTGCCTGTTTGCCAGCTCAGAGAAGCTGTGAGTAAGAATCCCCTGAAGAGAATTCAGAGATCAGTCATTTACTGGGTTTAAAGTACTCAGAGTTTTTATGTGAGGTGAGAAAATTGATTTCATATTTTCATGGTAAAAAAACCAATCCCATCTATACATTTATTATTAATATCAAGTGCATGACCCTTACTCTCCGACACAAGTTCTATAATCTAGATAGATGATGCTTAAACCAAGAGAAAGAAGTTGCCTTTCTAGTCAGAAACTGGGTCCATGAAGTCCACCATTTCGTTGCTACAAGAATTTCCTGGGATATCCTATGAAATAGCCTATTTACTTGGGCTGACATTGACCTCTGAGGTTCATTTATGGAACTGCTTTTTATTATTTACTTAAACAATTTTTACTTTTTTGTTCTTCTTACTGGTAAAAATCTTGGGAGTCATGAGCTCCAGAGTCTGATTTGCTACTCGGAAGCCACACTTCTTTTTATTTATTCTCAGCTTGCCTTGCTCATGCTGCATTTTTTAAAAATTATACTTTACCTATTTTCATAAATAATTTGAGCAATAAGTGCCTAGGTTTCAGTATAGACACCAAATTTATCCCTCTTTTGGTCACTAGAGAGAGCTTTCCTTACCTCATCTTCATTATAATACAGTCCAGAGAAAAGGCCACATGTTCTTTTTCTCAGGTGATTAGCATATTTAGTAGTTCAATTTTTCTGCTAAAATAGGCCCAATTGTGTGCTATCACAATTATTTACAGTGCACATGGAAATTAAACACAAAACACATTATTGTGACTGTAATTTAACCAAGAATTTGGCCGAAGCTCACGGAACTATAAAAATTCATATTTCAACTCTCAAATTTTTCATGTGTATTTCTTTGATAATTCAACAGGCAGCTTTGCTTGCCTTCTAGGGTTCAGTCCTGCGTCTTGGAGAAGCATCAGCACCCCAGAGGCTTGCTGAGCACTGGCCACTGCTGTCTACCTCCTCCACATGTGACCTTGCTTCCCCCTCACTGAGAAATGGGAACAACGAGAAAATAATGCCCCAGGCTCCCTCCTCTTAGCTCTTCCTCTGCCAGCATCTGTCTCCACTTTCTTCCCTTTTATGCCACTTCCCTGGATGCCGTGTCTGAGCTCACGGGGAATAAAGCTTCTCCAGTGGAGAAGTGCCCCCTGTTTGCCCCTGACTCCAGGACGTGGCCCCCAGAGCTTTCTCCACTTTCTCCCACATTGCCAAGTTTCTCCTCTTCACTGGATTATCACCATCCATGCAAAAGCATGCTGTCATTTCTCCCATTTTTTGATGACCTTTCTCCTAAGCCCATTTCTTCTGCCTGCAGTCACCCATTTCTGTGCTCCCCTTTGCAATAAAGCTGTCAAGCGTTATCTATACTCACTAACTCCACTTCCTCTCCCTCCTTTGCCTTTTAACCTCACGCCACCAGCTTCTGTCCCCTATACTCCACAAAGACATTATGGAAGATCTTTGCAAGGCTAAACCCAATGGGACCAGCTACATTCCACACTGCTGACCCCTTCCTCTCTCTTGATTTATGTCTTCTCTTAGATTCCACCATGCCACACTCCTGTGGTTTTTCTCATAACAAATTTTTCTTTCTTCCCCCTGATGTTTCACTTTGTATGGCCCAGAGCTCAGTCTTACTCTCCTCTCTGTCCACACACATTCCTCTTGTGACCTTACGCAGTCTCACGGCTTCAAATACCATTACACACTGATGCGGCTCAAGTCCACAGTCTACACTGCAGCCTCCCGACCTGGGCTCCTTTGTCAACTGTCTCTTCGACATCTCCCCTTGGGTGATTTACTCACGTTGGACTCTCCACACGTTCTGCACTGAGCCCATTCCCAACCTTCCCTTCTCAGCTGGTAGTATTCTCGTCTACCAATTTTTTGCCTCCCCAAAACCTGGGGTCATTCTTAGCTGTTATAACTCTTGCACATTCCATATCCTTTGAGTGAGGAAATCATTTTGGTTTTATTTTAAAAAGGTTTCCAGCAATCTAATTATTTCTTACCATCTCCAGGACTACCACTTTATTCTGAGGGACCACAATCTCATGCCCACGTTTCCACAGTGGCCTCAGAATTGGTCTCCATATTCCTGACCCTGACCATACCCAGCATCCCCTGGAGTCTGTCCTAGATACAGAATCCAGAGTGGCTCATTGTAAATGTCTGTTCCTGGTATCCTTTTCTGCTGAAAATGTCCCTTCTTCATCTAAAATGGCTTGCTACACTCCACATAATCTAGCCCTGCATTATTTTCCTCACCAACAAATTTCTCCCTGTTCTCTCTGCTCCAGATGTTCCAGCCATCAGGTCTTCCATTCCACCAGGCTTCTTCCAGCCTCAGGACCTTTGTCTGGATGCTCTTTCTGCTTAGAAAGCCCTTGCCCTAGATCTCCATGTGACTAATTCTTTCATCCCCTTTAAGAGTTTTCCAAGTGTCCTTCCTGGTGATGTCATTTGGCTGCGTCCCCACCCAAATCTCATTTTGAACTGTGGTTTCCATAATCTACAAGTGTGGCAGGAGGGAAACTGTGGAAGTAATTGAGTCATGGGGCAGGTACTGCCATGCTGTTCTCGTGACGTGAGTTCTCACAAGATCCGATGGTTTCATAAGGGACATTTCCGTTGCTTCACTGATACTTCTCCTTGCTGCTGCCATGTGAAGAAGGATGTGTTTGCTTCCCCTCTGCCATGATTGTGAGTTTCCTGAGGCCTCCCCAGCCCTGCTGAACTGTGGGTCAATTAAAACCTCTTTCCTTGATAAATTACCCAGTCTCATGTATGTCTTTATTAGCAGTGTGAGAATGGACTATTACGCCTGGTCACTATATTTTTAACTATTCTTTTTTTTTTTTGCCTTGTTTTGTTTTTCTACTTGTCATTTAGTGTATTTATTATTTGTGTCCTCACACTAGAATGTAAGCTCTAAGAGGACAGGGGATTCTTTTTTTGTTCACTGATGGTTCCAGGGTGGCCAGAAGAGGATCTAGAACAGTTTTGGTACATGGCAGTTGAAAAATAATCATAACGTACTTAATTCTTCCTAGCATCCTTTATGAAGTCCTGCTGCTGGCCCCACAGAGGCACAGGCATCACCTCACACTGCCCTGTCACTCAGTGCTCATCTATTAGCTAATTGCAGTTTGTTGGCCTTAGCTAGGGCATACATTGCATGGGAAAAGTGAGACTAAAAAAATGCTATTGTGGCCAAATTGGAATCACTTTTTATCAGGTGAAGAAAAATTAGGATTTCATCCTGAAGGAGAGGTAACAAAGGTTTATCGAGCAGGAGCCTGACATAAAGTGCGTTGCATTTTTCGAAGATAATTCTGTAAGAAGAGAGCAGCATTGGGTGTCAGGTTATCCAACGGGTGAAGGCAAAGTGACTGTCTCACAGGACCTGTGACAGCCCCGTGGCAGCAAAAGAGAGGGAGACGAGCTAGTTACCTGTAGAGGAAGGGTGCAAAGGATTTCTGATCTAAAAAAGAAGTTGTAATAAAGAATCACAATGTCTTTTTGCTATTATAGATTCCTATAAAATTACACTTAGCATCTACTCATAGACACTATAAAGTAGCCAGGATATTATTGTTATTGATCCAGTAGAACTAATCTCATATCTTGACAAATAACAAAATACAAGGGTTTTATTTTTTTGTTCTTTCACTCCTATGAGTTTATTGACATTCAATCAGAATGATAAAAATAGGTGAAGCTAAAAATTCCCACAAACTCTTGGGGTTACAAGACAGCACTTCTCACTCCAATCTTCACTGCTGTACGAGGAGAGCAGACACTGTCCTAGTATCTCACCCCACCACCAGCACCAGCCCAACCTCCCCACCTGCCATCCCTCCAGTGGTGCAGGTGGAGGGCTGGGTGATTCTGCATAAGCAAAGAGAAACCAAGTTGTTTTTAAACTCTTATTCTTTATAATCTGTAAATGTAGACTCTTGTTAGTTAATTTGACTCCTAGTGGCTGTGTGATTATATAAGATGACTTCACAATCCACATTTTAGTTTTTTAGTAGATATCAAGTGTATTTCATATTTACAATAAAGCTGGAATGAAGAAACTTGAGATATAATTGTTTTCAGATTAACTGATCAAATAGCCAGGCAATCTGTATGCATTAGCTAAGAACTACCATGATAAATTTATTAAAGTAGTTATTTTTTAAAATGTGAAAAAATGGTCTTTCATACAAAACATCTTAATATATAATAAAACATATATCAAAGAACTTTATACATGTAAAAAGTTAACCTTTTGAAATCAATATGGCAACATAGGGGGAAAGCTCTAAAGTGATTCAAAACTTTGAATCATTCAAAACATCTCTCAAGCATTTGCAAAACTGATCTGTTCTCCCAGATGTGATGAACAAAGCATCCCCCGTGGATTACCAGTGAGAGCAAACAACTTAAAAACCTCTAAACATCTGACATCAGACGAAAGATGGATAAAGAAGTTCATGAATTTATGTATAATATTTATATTACACATTTATAATATATATATTTTATAAAATGTTTGACACTGCTTATAACAAATACCCGTCAAAATAGGAAAATATGTTTACAAGTATAAAATATTTACCATAAAAATGGTATATATAATGCATCAACTATAAAGTCAGCCCATTATTTCTGTGAATGAATTGTGAACAGGTCTTTTTTTTTTTTTTTTTTTTTTCCTGAGACAGGGTCTCATTGTATCACCCAGGCTGGAGTGCAGTGGCACAATCTTGGTTCACTGCAGCCTTCATCTTCCAAGCTCAGGCGATCTTTCCACCTCAGCCCCTAGTAGCTGGGATAACAAGTGTGCACCACCACACCCAGTTAAGTTTTGAATGGTTTGTAGAGATAGGGTTTTGCCATGTTGCCCATGCTGGTCTCAAACTCTGAGCTCAAGGCATCTACCTGCCTTGGCCTCCCAGAGTGCTGGGATTACAGGCCTGAGCCACCACACCCAGCCTTGAACAGATCTTAATAGGGTACCGATATCTCAGCTTAAAATATATGTACAGAATTCTGATTATGAGAGAGGAGAAAACATTAAGTTCAAGGTGACACACAGTTTTCTTAGTTCTCAATTCTAAAATAGCTTTCTCTTATAGAAGATTTACCAGAAAGATATGAATCACTATAATAACTAGGGTTCTCCAAAAACATTTAGGCATTATTAAGTAGCCAGGATATTATTGTTTTTGATCCACTAGAACCAACTTTGTATCTTGAGAAATAAGAAAATACAAGAGTTTTCATTTTTATTCTCTTACTTTACAGAGCAATTTTATTAAAAGTGCAAGAACAGATTTCACAGCCTTATCCTATATGCTTCTTGTCAATAAAAATTGTGAAATCATATCCAACTTCAAGTCTGAACAATGGAAGAGGTAAAATGAGGTAGTTCAGATATACATGGACTGATTGGCCAGATCTCTTCCTAGCATGCAGAGACTAAATTTTTACTGAACTGCGTTGTATGAGTCTGTTCGCATGCTGCTAATAAAGACGTACCCAAGACTAGATAATTATAAAGGAAAGAAGTTTAATTGACTCTCAGTTCCACATGGATGGGGAGGCCTCACAATCACGGTGGAAGGCAAGGAAGAGCTAGTCACATCTTACATGGTGGCAAGCAAGAGAGAATGAGAACCAAGCAAAAGGGGTTTCCCTTATGAAACTGTCAGATCTCGTGAGACTTGTTCACAACCGTGAGAACAGTATGGGGGAAACTGCCCCATGATTATATCTCCCACTGGGTCCCTTCCACAATATGTGGAAATTATGGGAGCTAAAATTCAAGATGAAATTTGGGTGGGGACACAGACAAACCACATCACGCATGTACTTCATATAATGATATCTTATTAATCTAACTTCTGTACTGGAAATGGTTGAATCCGCACCCTCTTGCGCTAAACTGGTACTTCTGTTTTTTATTTATTTTTATTTTTTAATTTATGAATGAGAACAAACCCATACATTTTAAGAAAGATTCTTTAATGCATACATAATTTTATTTATTGGGATAGTGGATTATTTTCTCAGATATTTAAATTATGGTTATGAAAACCACTTAGAAAATGTGGTATCTACAGTAACACAATGATAATTAAATGTGATCAGCAGACTTCTGCGACAATCCCCGATGACTGCCATGCTCTTTGTATTGATGTCCTTGCACTTAACCCCATCCTTTGAGTGTAGGCTGGACACAACGACTTTCTTCTAATCTGGCAAATTTCTCTGCCATCCAGGGGGCGGCATCCACAGCTCCTTCACTCTAATTCTAGCTGCAGGGAGAAGGCACTGCTTCCAAATTTATCCTTCCTTGGGTACTTTCCCTCAGTCTGAGTTCATTCTTTCAAGTGCTCTTCATATCTTCGTATTCCTAGTTAGAAATTCTTTACACTGAAAGTCCTGTGTTTAAATTATGGCAGGGCTTTTTTCTCCTGATTGCACCATCCTTAACAGGAAGCTTGTTGATAGGAAGTTCTCTTCCAGGAAACAGGATTTAGGACCCAGTGAGAACCCTGGAGACAGTGTTAGTATACCCTAAAAATTGGGTACCTAATGGTTAATGCAGAGAATGAAAATAAGTCTGAGCTGTGGTTCAAAGATGGTCCGACTTGGTCACAATTGACCACAGTAGAGTTCTTCTGTCCTGTAAGGGGCAGCAATTCCTTTCGATAGGGAAAGGACACATTCTGGTGGTGAACTTGCCTTTCTGTATTGAGGCCTCACCACAGTATTCTGTTGCTCTGGGGTCTTACAGAATGTTTGGTGTACAACAAGTCATTTTATGTGACATCATATCATACCAAGGGACGCACTTTATAAAGAGGGAGATATGACAGTGTGCATGTGACCACAGCACTAATCTCACTACACCCCACACCATCAGAAGTGTCCAGTCCAGAGTAAAGGGACAGCCTGTGAATGTGCATCTGCTGGTCTAGCTCAGAGATGATGTCCTGTGAGGATGACGGGTCATTCCTTAAAATTCAGTGTAGGTGCTAAATCAATGACCATTTAATGTGCTATGTTTCTAACCAATAAAGTCATTAGGTTCCAGCAGAAGTGGCCTTGTCATTCATCATATCTGTGGTAACCTAAATTGGGCTAGCCTGATTGGCTCCATTTTAGCTGAAAATTCCAGCCTCACTTTCCCCTCCCTGACGTGGTCCCTCAGGTTCATAACTGCGTCATGCTGTACCCAGAGCCATGAAGGTTGAGGTTTGAAGCATGTTGTTCTTAGCACCTGTGACCATTGTACCTGCACCCTGCTTGGCCAGCCCATTGCGGAAACACTCCCTTTGATTATTGTGTAAAAGTACCTGAACACCCCCTTAGTGATTGTATGGAAAGTTCCCCCTGCTTTCCCCCTTAATGCCTCCTACTAACTTGCTTTTTCTGCTTCTGTAAAATTCCACTTCAGCTAGGTACCCCCTCCCCTACCTAAATCAAGGTATAAAAGATAATCAAGCCCTTTCCTCAAGGCCTAGAGAATTTTGAGCATTAGCCATCTCTCGGTTGCCAGCTAATAAAGGACTCTTAATTTGGATCTCAGAGCGTGGCACGTTCCTTCTAACCTGCTTGGATACAACAGCATCCACTTGTGAATGTGTCATTTTCATCTAGGACAGTTGAGATTTCTGTGGATTTTAGAGGTCCTGATTTCTAAAGGACACACTAGAATTCCACTGAATGCAAAACTTCAGCCACCACAAGAGCAGCTCAGACTGCTTGTGCCAAAGGAAAGGCATCCTCTTACAGAATGACAGATTCCAAATATGGCACTTCTTGTGACATCACATCAGACCAAATGGCCCATTTGATAGAAAGGGAGATGCCACAGTGAACATGGCACAGCAGGCCACCAGAGAAGGTCCTTTTGCTGTGGCAAAGAGGTCCTGCTGCTGTCATCCGGAAGGTGTACGATCATCTCTCGGTGGAGCTGAAGAGAAAAGCTTGACACATGGTATCCACGTAGGTGGTTCTTAGGACTTTCTTCTCCAGTTTTGACAGTGAATGGAGCCATTCTCTGATAAGAGCATGATAAGCACAGAACTCAGATCCCCTGGGATAGGAGCTGAGTCTTACCCATGCAAACCGGCAGAGGTGCTGGCCAAATGGGATGAGAGCCTTATATGAAAAGAAAGAGAAGACATGTGTATCATTTGTAGATTTAAGGCTGGCTTTAGTGCAAGAGACTGTGGTTTATTCCAGTAAGTTTCCTCTGCTAAGCTTCCTAAGAAGGTGATGCCAGCAGCCTCCTGGGTGAGCTGCTCCCTGGACACATGTGTAGCAAGCCTATCAGAAAGCCCACAACAGTGGGCTCTCAAGAGTGCTAGGCTGCACCTCGTGGATCCCGTTCCAAAACAGAAGGACTTTGCTTCCCTGGCTGCTGAAAACATTTTGCGCTGGTAGCTCCTCAGGAATTGCCTTGGCTGAGAGTCACCTTGCCCAAGATCCTGCTGCCTTCTGAGCAGCCCTCAGACAATGACTGGGTAATGCAGTAACATAGAGACTCTGTCTCCTCACTCCAACCCTGGACCACTCTCAGGGACATCTTAGATACAAGGTCTGCTCCCTGTAAGGTTAGCAGAGATCTCAATGGGGCTCCATCTCAACCCAACTTCTCCCTTCGCCCAATTCTCTTTTTTTCCCCTCCATTCATGGGTATTGATTCTGTGATCACTCCCTAAAAAACTTCCATGATGGTCAGCTGTATCTCAGAGGTTGCTTCTTAGTGAATCCAACCTGTACATTAGGATTTTTAAAAACATTTGATATAAATGAAAATGTAAAATCTTTATTTTTTTATCAAATAAATCTATGGCTATGAAATAACCTTTTCAAAATGTATAAAGGAATATATTTTCTAAACTTAATTCTGAAATGCATCTACAAGACAGGGAGAAAAAAAGAACTGAGCCTAGTCAGGCAGATTAGAATCTAGGGGATGGAAAGAAAATAAGTCAAATTCTCCACCTTCTCCCCACATGCCCACAGACAATATGCAAAGGGATTGCTTATTGCTTATTTAAATTGCTTATTTAAATGTTAAGACCAGAAAAAGAACAAAATGTAGAGTTTATTTAACAGAACTTGGCATTGCAAAAGGCCGAGTTAAGTATCCAACCAAAACGAAAAACTATAGAATAAAAGATTTAGGGTCATGTCTACAGAAATTTTAAATTATTATATGATTATATTATCCAAAATCAAATAAAAAGACATAAATGTGACTCATAAATGTTAATATTAATACATAAAGACATCCTGTAAGTAATTAAGATAGATAAATTCTGAATAAATGATTAAAAATGAGAATAAACAATTAAGAATTTAAAAAATAAACATAAGCAATACAAATACCAACAATCCTGAAATTGATTAATCTCAGTGATATCAATGGGGTATGAAATTGATTAATCACACTGATAATCAATGGGGTATGAATTTCAAATATAAATGTGAAATTATTGGCTATTTGTCAAGTTGGAAAAGATTAAAACAATGAAAATGTTTGATTTCTCAGTTTATGGTTAAACACATGTATTAGTTTGTTTTTACACTACTATAAGGAACTTCTTGGTGGGATGCAGTGGCCTGTAATCCCAGCACTTTGGGAGGCTGAGGTGGGTGGATCACGAGGTCAAGAGATAGAGACCACCCTGGTTGACATGATGAGACCCCATCTCTACTAAAAATACAAAAATTAGCTGGGCATGATCATGCCTGCCTGTAGTTCCAGCTACTCGGGAGACAGGCAGGAGAATAACGTGAACCAGGGAGGTGGAGGTTGCAGTGAGTCGAGATCATGCTATTGCACTCCAGCCCTGTGACAGAGCAACACTCTATCCTACCCACCCCCGCAAAAAAAGAACTTCCCAAGTCTGTGCAATTTATAAAGGAAAGACATTTAATTGACTCACAGTTCTGTATGGCTGGGGAGGCCTCAGGAAAGTTACAGTCATGGTGGAAAGGGAAGCAGGCACACCTTACATGGCAGTAGGTGTGTGAGAGACAGAGCATGTGAGAGCACAGGAAAAACTACGATTTATAAAATCATCATATGTTGTGAGAATTCAGACACTATTGCAAGAACAGTATGTGGAGAACTGCCCATTGTCCAGTCACCTCCCACAGGGTCCCTCCCGTGACACGTGGAGATTGTGGGGATTACAGTTCAAGATGAGAACTGGGTGGGGACCCAGAGCCAAACCGTAGAAACACAACTGGAATGTGAAGGTGTAGATTCTTGAGAGGGGTAGCAAGAACAAAAGCAATAGAGAGAAGACATTTTGCAACTTTGTGTCTCAAGTATGTTTGACATGGCATTATTTTTAATGCTAAAACCTAAAAACAAATGAACTATGCAATTAAAAAAACCCAGAGATGTAAATCGGTCTATCTCTGTGGCTACAGAGTCATTTGAAATAATTTTGTAGAAAAATATTCAATTGCTTGGAAAAAAGTTTACATTAATTATTTAAAATTTGTTTTTAAAACAGCATGGTATTATTTTGTAGAATCAGATAACTTACCAAATTTTGAAAGTAATCATTGAATTGTATCATTATGGGGACATTTTGGGGATTATTTTTCCCTTGTGCTTTTCTGCATTTATCAAATGTTTAATATTAAATGTAATGATTAGTTACAATAATAATCACTAGGTATAATAGTTATAGGCATAATTAAATGCAAATATAGTAAATAAAAAGAAGGATAAGGCAGTGTTACTCATTTCTGCAAATTTATTTATTTATTTGTTTATTATTTTACTTTACTTTCTGGGATACAAGTGCAGAACCTGAAAATTTGTTACATGGGTATACATGTGCAATTGTGGTTTGCTGCACCTATTGACCTGGCCTCTAACTTCCCTCCCCTCACCCCCATCCCCCAACAGGCCCTGGTATGTGATGTTCCCTTCCTTGTGTTCCTGTGTTCTTGTTGTTCAACTCCCACTTATGAGTGAGAGCATGAGTGCTTGGTTTTCTGTTCCCGTGTTAATTTGCTGAGGATGATGCCTTCCAACTTCATCCATGTTCCTGCAAAGGACATGATCTCATTCCTTTTTACAGCTGCATAATATACCATGCTGTATATGTACCACATTTTCTTTATCCAGTCTATCGTTAATGGATATTTGGGTTGGATCCATGACTTTGCTATTGTAAACAGTGCTGCAATAAATATACGTGTGCATGTTTCTTTATAGTGGAATGATTTATATTCCTTTGGGTATATACCCAGTAATGGAATTGGTGGATTGAATGGTATGTCTTGTCCTAGATCCTTAAGGAATTGCCATACTGCCTTCCACAATGGTTGAACTAATTTACACTCCAGCCAACAGTGTGAAACCATTTCTATTTCTCCATAGCCTTGCCAGCACCTATAGTTTCTTGACTTTTTAATAAAAACCATTCTGACTGGCATGAGAGGGTATCTCACTGTGGTTTTGATTTGCATTTCTCTGATGATCAGTGATGTTGTGCTTTTTACATGTTTGTTGAGCATGTAAATGTCTTCTTTTGAGAAGTGTCTGTTTATATCCTTTGCCCACTTTTTTATGGGCTTGTATGTTTCTAATTTTCATAAATTAAAGTTCATTGTAATTCTGGATATTAAACCTTTGTCAGATGGGTAGATTGCAAGTATTAAACCTTTGTCAGATGGGTAGATTGCAAAAAAATTCTCCCATTCTGCAGGTTTCCTGTTCACTCTGATGCCAGCTGCTTTTGCTGTGCAGAAGCTCTTCAGTTTAATTAGATCTCATTAGTTAATTTTAGCTTTTGTTGCAATTGCTTTTGTCTTTTTTCATCATGAAATCTTTGCCTGCTTATGTCTATGTCCTGAATGGTATTGCCTAGGTTTTCTTCTAGAGTTTTTACGGTTTTGGGTTTTAAATTTAAGTCTTTAATCCATCTTGAGTTAATTTTGGGGTAAGGTGTAAGGGTCCAGTTTCAGTTTTCTGCATATAGCTAGCCAGTTTTCCCAGCACCATTTACAGAATAGGAGATCCTTCTCCCATTGCTTGTTTTTGTCAGGTTTGTCAAAGATCAGATGATTGGAGATGTGTGGTGTTATTTCTGAAGCTTCTGTTCTGTTTCATTGGTCTCTATGCCTGTTTTGGTACCAGTTCCATGCTGTTTTGGTTACTGTAGCCTTGTAGTATAGTTTGAAGTCAGGTGGTGTGACATCTTCAGCTTTGTTCTTTTTGCTTAGGATTGTGTAAGCTATATGGACTCATAAATTTCATATGGAATCTTCTTTGATTCCATGTAAAGTTATAGTGTTTTTTTTTTTTTCCTAATTCTGTGAAAAATGTCAATGGTAGTTTGATAGGAATAGTATTGAATCTATAAATTACTTTGGGCAGTATGGCCATTTTTATATTGCTTCTTTCTATCCATGAGGATGGAATGTTTTCCATTTATTTTTGCCCTGTCTTATTTCCTTGAGCAGTGGTTTGCAGTTCTTGAAGTGGTCCTACATATCCCTTATTAGCTGTATTCCTAGATATTTTATTCTTTTTGTAGCTATTGTAAATGGGAGTTCATTCATGATTTGGCTCTCTGTCTGTTGTTGGTGTAAAGGAATGCTTGTGATTTTTGCACATTGATATTGTATCCTGAGACTCTGCTGAAGTTGCTTATTAGTTTAAGAATTTTTAGGCTGAAATAATGGTTTTTTTTTTTTAAATATAAAATCATGTCATCTGCAAACAGAGACAATCTGATATCCTCTCTTTCTATTTAAATACCCTTTTTTTTTTTTTCTCTAGCCTGATTGCTCCAACCAGAACTTCCAATACTATGTTAAACAGAGGTGGTGAGAGAGGGTATCCTTGTCTTGGGCTGGTTTTCAAAGGGAATGCTACCAGCTTTAGCTCTATCAGTATAATATTGGCTGTGAGTCTGTCATAAATAGCTCTTATTATTTTGAGATATGTTCCATCAATACCTAGTTTATCAAGAGTTTTTAATGTGATAAAATGTTTACTTTGATCAAAGGCCTTTTCTGCATCTATTGAGATAATTATGCAGTTTTTGTCTTTGGTCCTATTGATGTGATGGACTATGTTTAGTGATTTGCATATGTTGAACCAGCCTTGCTTCAGGGATGAAGCTGACTTGATTGTGGTGGTTACATTTTTTGATGTGGTGGTGGTTCAGTTTGCCAGTATTTTATTGAGGATTTTCACTTCAATGTTCATCAGGAATATTGGCCTTAAGTTTTCTTTTGTTGTTGTGTCTCTTTCTGGTTTTGGTATCAGGATGATGCTGGCTTCAATAAATCAGTTAGGGAGGGGTCCCTCCTTTTCAATTTTTTGAATTAGTTTCAGAAGAAACAATACTAGTTCCTCTTTTTACCCCTGGTAGTATTTGGTTGTGAATCCATGTTGTCCTGGGCTTTTTTGCTTTGTAGGCTGTTAATTTCTGCCTCAATTTCAGAACTTGCTATTGGTCTATTCAGAGATTCAAGTTCTTCCTGGTTTAGTCTTGGGAGGGTGTATGTGTCCAGGAATTTATCCACTTATTCTAGATTTTCTAGTTTTTATTGTTTATAAGGCTTCATAGTGTTCTCTGATGGTAGTTTGTATTTCTGTGGGATCAGTGGTGATATTACCTTTATCATTACTTATTGTGTTTATTTGATTCTTCTCTGTTTTTCTCTTTATTAATCTAGCTAGTGGTCTATCTATGTTGTTATTTTATTTTTTGAAAAAACAGCTCCTGGATTCATTGATTTCTTGGAGTGGTTTTTCTGTCTCTATCTCCTTTAATTCTTCTCTGATATTAGATATTTCTTGTTTTCTGCTACCTTTTTAATTAGTTTGTTCTTTCCTCTCTGTCTGTTTTCATTGTGATGTTAGGGTGTTGATTTGAGATTGTTTTACCTTTCTGATGTGGCCATTAATGCTATAAATTTCCCTCTCAACACTGCTTTAGCTGTGTCCCAGAGATTCTGGTACATTGTCTCTTTGTTCTCATTTGTTTCCAAGAACTTCTTGATTTCTGCTGAATTTCATTTACCCAGGAGTTATTCAGGAGCAGCTTGTTCAATTTCTATGTAATTGTGCGGTTTTGAGTGAATTTCTTAATCTTGAGTTCTAAGTTGATTGCACTATGGTGTGAGAGACTTTTTTTTTATATAATTTTAGCTCTTTTGCATTTGCTGAGGAGTGTTTTACTTCCAATTGTGTGGTCTATTTTAGAATAAGTACCATGTGGCACTAAGAAGAACGTATATTCTGTTGATTTGGGGTCAAGAGTTCTGTAGATGTCTGTTAGGTACAGTTGATCCAGAGACGAGTTTAAGTCCTGAATATCCTTGTTAATTTTCTGTCTTGTTGATCCATCTAATAATGACAGTGTGGTATTACAGTCTCCCACTATTATTGTATGGGAGTCTAAGTCTCTTTGTAGGTCTCTAAGAACTTGTTTTGTGAATCTAGGTGCTCTTGTATTGGGTGCCTCTATATTTAGAATAGTTAGCTCTTTTGTTGAATTGCTCCCTTTACCATTATGTAATTTCTTCCTTGTCTTTTTGAACTTTGTTGGTTTAAAGTCTGTTTTTTCAGAGACAAGGATTGCAATCCCTGCTTTTTTTGCTTTCCATTTGCTTGGTAAATTTTCCTCCATCCGTTTTTGAGCCTATGTGTGTTTTTGCACATGAGATGGGTCTCCTGAATACAGCACACTGATGGATCTTGACTCTTTATCCAATTTGCCAGTCTCCATCTTTTAATTGGGGCACGTAACCCATTTACATTTAAGGCTGGGACCGTAATGTGTGAATTTGGTCTTGTCATGATGCTATCTGATTATTTTCCACACACGTTGATGCAGTTTCTTCATAGTGTCACTGGTCTTTATATTTTGGTGTGTTTTTGCAGTGGTTGGTACCAGTTTTTTCTTTCCATATTTAGGGCTTCTGTTAGGAGCACTTGCAAGGCAGGTCTGGCGATAATAAAAACTCTGAGCATTTGCTTTTCTGGAAAGGATTTTATTTCTCCTTTGCTTATGAATCTTAGTTTGGCTAAATATGAAATTCTGAGCTGAAAATTCTTTTCTTAAAAATTGTTGGCTATTGGCTCTGAATCTCTTTTGGCTTGTAGAGTTTCTGCTGAGAGTTCTGCTGTTAGCCTGATGGGCTTCCCTTTGTAGGTGACCTGGCCTTTCTCTCTGGCTGCCTTTAATATTTTTTCCTTCATTTCAACTTTGGAGAATCTGATGATTATGTGTCTTTGGGTTGGTCTTTTCATGGAGTATCTTAGTGGTGTTCTCTGTATTTTTTGAATTTGCATGTTGGCTTGTCTTGCTAGGTTGGGAAAATTCTCCTAGAAAATATCCTGAAGTGTATTTTCCAGCTTGTTTCCATCCTCCTTGCCTGCTTCAGGTACTCCAATTAATCATAGGTTTGGTCTTTTTATGAAGCCTTATATTTCTTGGAGGCTTTGTTCATTTGTTTTCATTCTGTTTTCTCTAGTCTTGTCTGCATGCCTTATTTCAGCTAGGTGGTCTTCAAACTCTGATATCCTTTCTTCTGCCTAGGCAATTCAGCTATTGTTAATTATATATGCTTCACAAAGTTCTCATGCTGTGTTTTTCAGCTCCATCAGGTCATTTATGTCCTCTCTGAACTGTTTATTCTAGTTAGCAACTCCTCCAACCTTTTATCAAGGTTCTTAGCTTCTTTGCATTGGGCTGAACATGTTTCTTTAGCTCAGTATACATATTTTTTATTATACATTTTCTGAAGGCTATTTCTGCCAATTCATCCATCTCATCCTAAATCCAGTTCTGTGTCCTTGCTGGAGAGATGTTGTGACCATTCCGAGGAGAAGGGACACTCCTGCCTTTTAAGTTTTCAGCATTTTTTTCATGGATTATTTCTCATCTTCATTAGTTTGTCCAGTTTTGATATTGGATGGGGTTTTTTGGCAGGGCTTTTGTTGTTGTTACTGCTGTTGTTGCTTTTTGTTGTTTGTTTTTCGTCCAATGATCGGGTTCCTCTTTGGTAGGGCTGCTGTGGTTTGCTGGGGTTTCACTTCAGGCCCTGTCCATGTGGCTCACTCCCACACCAGGAGAACAGCAAAGATGGGTGCCTGCTCCTTCTACTGGGATCTTTGACCTCAAGGGGCACCAATCTGATACCAGTAGGATTGTGCCTGTACAGAGTATCTGGCAACACCTGTTGGAGAGTCTCACCCAGTTGGGTGGTATGGGGAATGGGACTCATTTAACAAAGCTCTTTGACTGTCCTTTGGTGGAGGACATGTGCCTTGCTGGGGGAGACCCACTCATCTGCACTGCCCAGATTCCTCAGAGTTACCCAGAGGAAAGGCTATGTCTGCTGGTTGGCAGACAATGTGGCCACCCCTCCCGCTAGGGGCTCTAGCCCAGGGAGATTCAGGTTCTGTCCTTGAGCCTCTGCTGGAGCTATTGGCGTTCCTGCAGGGAAGTCCTGCCCAGTTGAGGAAGGATGAGTCAGGGTCAGGCCTGAAGAGGCACTCTGCCACAGCTGGTGTGTTGGGCTGTGGGGGACGCATCTTGGGACCAGGCAGTCCAGCCTCCCTGGTACTAACTGAGGAAAAAGTGCAACCTGGAGCTATAGAGATAGATGCTGCCCTTCCACCACCCAGCAAGCTTAATGCGTTGGGCAGTTGTGAGTCACAGGGCTGGCAGCTGCCCCTCCCCCAAGGAACACAAAAGCTTAGACAGTAGGCAACTGCAACTGCTGATCACTTCTCCCCCGGGGTGGTCACTAGGCTTAAGCAGATTTCCAGCTGAGAGGCTGTTGAGAATCTGTGCAGCTCTGGGGCTGGGACTCCAGGCCTTGGTGGCATGGGTTTGGTGTGATATCTTCTGATCCATGGGTTGCACAGTTCCGTGGAAAAAGCACGATTTCCCCAGGTGGGTAGCACATTCACTCACCGCCTCCCTCGGTCGGGGGAAGGGGCTCCCATGCACTACGTGGCTCTCAGGTGGGCCTCCACACCACACTGCTCTTCCTTCCTCTCCATGGACCGCATCGGCCTCCCAGCTGGTTCTGAGAGAACCTGGATACCTTGGCTGCTGGTGAAGGATTCACATGCTTATTACGGTTTTGTTCTGTTTTGTGTTTTGATGGGAGCTTCAGATCACTGCCGTTTTTAATCAGCCTTTTTGGCCCTGCCCCCCACCCCAATTTTTGCAAATTTAAATACGAGATTTGTCCCCTTAGGTGCACAGTCCAGACCCCATCCAGTCCAGCTCCTTTTAAAGTCACATGAAAAGTTGGCTGGAATGACCTGAGAGTTAGGCCAGTACGTTGTCTTCCTCCCTCGCCTATCCCTGATAACTCACATTGTTGCATCGAGCCTCTAATCTGGTCTTCTGTGTTCTGTTTAATTTCCTGGATGCTTCTGTTTTTTTTTCTCTCTGCTTAGCTTCTCCAGACTGACGCTTCCTTCTAGGGGTCTCTCTGTTCCTTCATGCACTTTCTCTTCATCACATCCTCCCCATCACTGCCACCAATGACATCCAACAATGAGCGCTGCCCTACTGATCCTGTGGATCACATGTGCTGGGCAAAATCTTGCTCAGCAGAAACCTCGCTCTTGGTGTATTCAACCTGTTCTGTTGGAGCTGGGAGCTCAGTGAGCACTTGCAAGGAAGCTGGTGTTGGGCGTCTTGTCCATTCTTAAGAATGAAAATTTTCACAGTTTATGGGTCAGCGCAGGCCAGCTGTCCCGGGCTGAGAAAAAGTGCACCATCTCATGACTTTCATGTGGGTGTGGGTTCTTCATATCACTTGGGTCTTTACCTTGGTTCCTGACTCACAGATTCAGATCTTGTTCACTTCTTTGGTTAATCACAATGTGATTAGCAAGGGTTAAATGCAGGTATATATGCTCATTGTAAGTCCCAGAATGTGATGATGTAAACAACCCCATGTGAGGGGTAAAATTGTCTTCATTTAAAAATGAAGAAATTGAAGGAGGCATACAGATTTCACAATGGGGCTAGAAAGACTTTCCTGGGCCAACACCCTCATTCAAGCTACACAGGGCTCTCTAAACAAATAGCAACAAATATCTCACTCACGTAGATCCAGACATTATCAGAAGTGATCATTTGTAGCCGTAGAGTAAACTGTTGGGGAGAGGCAGTGATCTTGTCTGGGGTCTGGGTCTTTCATTCAGTACCTAAACTGTGTGACTCTCCGTGTTGGGTTTCAGGGGACAGCACTGAGGAACAAAGCTAAGAGGGTTACCTTGGCTTCCAAATAATGGAATGAATGGATGGCATAAAGTTGGGAATGTGAATAAACAGATGGCCTTCTTCCCTCTGTGTGTCTCTGTGACACTTCTCACCGTATATGGAGAGCGTTGTTGCATTTACGTCCCAGTGTAATCCAGCACTGCCGCATCTTAACTTGACTATGTTTCAAGGCCTTATTTCCAAGTAAGAGCACATTCACAGGTACTGGGGATTCAGACTGGAACATATCCTTTTAGGGTGACAAAGTTCAACCCACTATAATGAAGGAGAAAGGAGGTGATACACACAGAAGATGAAAGCTCTGTCTCCAATTCCCTGTGGTTAGAAAAGTGTCCCTTTCCTTTATGGAACAGGATTGGCTATGAAATAAGACCATGCTCATGAGAGACAGTTGGCTAGTTCTCCAGGTGAATTACAAATCAGCCTGCATATTGGAAATTTTTCGTTTCAGCTGAACCCCTTGTGTCCATAACATAGACTTGAAGAATTCCACCAGGAATTGAAAACAACTCACACTTGAATTAGTTCTATCAATCCAGTGTTTCTGATTGCTCACAGCTGCCTGACCGTAGCTACATGAGTCCAGCAGGTACTGCTCTTTCACTTTTCTTACTACATTGATTCAAATTAATTAATTAGCCACCCAAGTGGATCTTTTGTCAGGCACCAAGCTAAATATTTAAAGGGAAGATTGAATTGCCTTTTATTTCCCTTATGCCATAAAAAGCACACAAACAGAAAAAAAAAAACCATTAGAGGATACTTTCCCTTTGTTGTCTCATATTAGGTCAGTTGTTGGGATGATGTCAAAAGGCCTTTGTGAATGTCACACACTTTCTGGGTTTTGCAGTGTACACAAGATGTCTACACAAGGCTCGTAGTTCCAAAGGATCCTCAAGTTCTTCGGAGACTACGACATTGTTAGATCAATGTCCCTCGGCATCCATTTTAGCTCCCAAAGCATGTTACACTTTTTTATATATTTGAATCTCCTTTCACATTTTTTTAGATAATATTTGTAGTTCTCTTAAAGGCAATACCTAGTTCTCATTAAAATCTCTCTGGTTAGTACTTTTTCTGGGGGACTTGAAGAATTCCACAAAAGATTGTAAATTTCTTTCCGAATTCAGTTATGATATTGGAACTATGTTTTCATGTGTGTCTTAGTTTTTATTTAAATAATTTTTATTGCAAACGTAATGACATGTTATTTTGAAATACTCCTTGCAGTACTTTATTTTCCATTATTATTTGTTTCTTGCTTTTGTTCACTGAATAAATTGTTTCTTGGCTTTGTTCATCATAAAATTTGCAACACAATAATTACTGTGCTATATTTATTAATCTACACAACTACTCATGTTTAGAAAAACAATTTCATAGACCACAATTATTTTAAAAAATATTTCTTCATGTAGGAAGTAGTGTTAACTCATTGTCGTTTTCCAGATGGCAGTTATTTTAAACCATTTCTTAACTAATCTAAAACCAATCTTAACTAATCTATGTATTAACTAATCTATATCTTCACTAATTTACACATTCCTTTCTTGATTTGAAATTCTGTCTTCATTACACACAAAGTTGCCATGTGTACTTGGTCTGCAGCTGGCTCCCTGCTCTATCAGTCTATCTTTTTATTCCTCTTTAGTATGAACAGTTTTAGTTACTGCTGCTTTATTTTATATTTTATTAGTGAGTGGCAAGTCCGTGTTCTTACTTCCTGTGTTCAAAATATTCCTGCCTTGTTCTGAATTATCCAGAAGACTTTGAATTTTCAATTTCTAAAAACGGTGGAAATTTTGATTGAGGTTGTCTTTAATTTACTTAGGTATGTGAAGAAATCAATATATTTAATATACTGGTCTTATATGAAGTAACAAATCTACTCTTAATTTATTCAGATACTTTCAGTATTCAGAAAGATTTTTACAGGTTTGCACATATAGTTCTTTGTATATCTGATTGGTTTATGGGCTTTGGAATTTTGTAGGATTTTGGTTTATATCAATGGCATGGCTGTAATTGTAACCCAGGCCTTCAAGATTCCCGTCTTCTGGGCTTCATCTATATACTCATTTTATGGAGAGGATGATGATGGGCCAGTGGAGGCCAGACATATTTTATTGAAAGGTTCATATTATCAGTTCCATAAAAGAGTAGGTCTGGCAAATTGATGATCAAAAGTGTAATAAAACGTATTTGTGTAGCACTCTTCCTTGGGGATGCATTTCTAAAGAACTAATTCAAGTGAAAAATCACTCTGATTTTGGAATCCTACTGGAAAAAGTCAAGTGGTTTTGTACACTGGAATGCACCTCTAGTCCCAGGTATAGGAGGCCCTGTGACCAGAGCTGGGGAAGGGAGGTTCAGATACGTGACTTATTTCATTTCTTTATGACTTCATAGAATAACAAACAAAAAGTGTCAGAATTAAGGGAATGTTTCTTCGCTTCTACACAGTAGGCATATGAACATTTCAATTCGTTTATTGCACTAAGTATATAATGTATGCACACTAAGTAAACATGGTATCCCAAGGCCAATTTGGATCCACTTGTAACACAGACAATGGTTGGAGGCATTGTGCTTGTTTTCCTCCTGCGTATTTCCATCCCTAGGTTCTGGTTCATGGGATGTTAAAGACATAAAAATTTGATTATGGAGCTGACAAGCCCAGATGGTGCCTCCAGGAGCTCCCATGCCCTTGCCGTGAGCCCCAAGCTTCTGCTGGGCTGCTGCTTTCCCAGCTTTCTGAGTCATTTCACAAGCCAGGGCAATGGTTTATTCTCACGCTATTTTGTTCCATATTATACCAAGAATCTAAACCGTTCACTGATATGGGCTTCTTAAAAAATGCATCTCCACCAGATGTGGTGGCTCACGCCTGTAATCCTCACACTTTGGAAGGTTGAGGCAGGTGGATCACTCGAGTCCAGGAGTGTAAGACCAGCCTACACAGCACGGTGAAATCCCATCTCTACAAAATGTATAAAAATCAGCTGGGCATGGTGGTGCACACCTGTAGTCCCAGTTACTTGGGAGGCTAATGTGTGAGGATCACCTGGGCCGAGAGGTCAAGGCTGTGGTGAGCCATGATTGTGCCACTGCACTCCAGCTTGAGTGACAGAGTGAGACCCTGTCTCAAAAATTTAAAAATTACATAAAAAAGAAATAAATGCAATTCTGTGATTCTTTGTTTAAAGCTGTGCCTCATGTTCCCCTCCAGGGCAGGGCTGAGTGGAGCCTGTAGGTTTATAAATAAAAACCAGGGGAACTATGAAAACTGTTCTCTCTTCCTGAAGGATCTGCAATCCACCTCACAGGAAGGGACTGGCAGGCAGTTTAAGAAAGCTGGCCTCGGGGCCCAAAGTGGCTCCGGCCGGATGTCTTGGCGCTTGCGAAGGCGAGGCCAAGAGTTCAAGGCCAACCAACCTCAGCAACCTTACAACCTCTCAATGATTGGCAAAAAAAAAAAAAAAAAAAAAAAGAAAGCTGGCCTCTGCTCTTTTCTCCTTTTAATAATCGCTTTCCCATTCTAGAATTCTGCTACTCCATTGTTCTATTATTTTAATCTGTCAGTGAGCTCTTGGCTACGACAATTTTTTTTTGTATTGGTTTAAAATAAGGCATACTATTTTGAAAATAGCTGCTCTTTCTGAATGTAGTACACCAATGGACTTGAAAAATCTTTATCTATTTTCTAAATTTCCTTTCATATGCCAGTATGTCTGTTTTATAATGGCAAAATAATATACATTTGCGTAATGAGCTTGCCAGAAGCACTGAATGTCATTGGCTTTCATGAAACAGCAACAAGAGGATGACCGGCCCAGAAATCCAAGTACCCCTCATGTTGCCCAAGACAGTCCAGGGGTGGTTTCTAGAAAAGTCTGTCTGTCATATCGGTACTACATGCCTGTCTGCAACACTTTCTACAGAGGGTTTTCGTTTTTGTTTGTTTCTCGTGTTATTTTACTTTTATCTTGAAACTATGAAACAGGATTATCAGGGAAGAAGTGAACTCCATCCGTTGGATAAACCACAGCCACAGTATCTATTAGTACTAAGTTGAAAACAGAGTAATAATTCCACAGTACAACCCGGGATGGACTCAGGAGTCAGTTCAGCGTGGCTGGCCACAGATCCAGCATCAGGGCTGAGCTGATGAACCGCTCAGCCTCCTGGTTTTCCTTCTCGTCACCTATCACAGCTCACGATGGCTTTGCCCTTTGGTTTTATTTGTTGCTGTTGTTTCTGTTTGGTTCCTTGGGAAGAAACCAATTCTGTACTCTTGCCTGTCAGTCACTTTCTCACACAGATCAGGCTAACCTGATCCCTAGCCTCCATCACTCTTCTGATCCCACTTTGCTTTTTAATTTTTTTTATAATGCTTAATGCTTCCAGGCGTATTTTTTTTTTTTTTTTTTTTTTAAGACGGAGTTTCACTCTTGTTACCCAGGCTGGAGTGCAATGGCATGATCTCGGCTCACCGCAACCTCTGCTTCCTGAGGGTTCAGGCAATTCTCCTGCCTCAGCCTCCTGAGTAGCTGGGATTACAGGCACGCGCCACCGTGCCCAGCTAATTTTTTGTATTTTTAGTAGAGACGGGGTTTCACCATGTTAACCAGGATGGTCTCGATCTCTTGACCTCGTGATCCACCCGCCTCATCCTCCCAAAGGGATGGGATTACAGGTGTGAGCCACCGCGCCCGGCCCCCAGGCATAATTTAATCAGCTTCTTCTTTGTGACTTTCCTAGCCCCTCATCCGCAGGAGCTCCAAAGCTACCTGTACTGGTTTACAACGGAGCTCTTTTCCCGGGCACCCACTCCAGCCCCAGGCACACTCGGTGTTGTGGTAATAAGTGTCCAATGAGCATGTGCTAAGAAGACCATTGTGCGTTTCTGGTTCTAGATTAGTTTCTAGGCTGTGTGTGTCCTATTATTTAATCAGTTTTTTTTTTTTTTTTTTTTTTTTTTTTTTTTTTTTTTTTTTTTTTTTTTTAGAATTAAGTAAATAAGAGCAGGAAAGGCAAAAGGAAGACTGATTGCTACAAGAAAATATGGGAAAGATTCCTAAGAAACTGAAACTGTGTGAGCAGAGGGCTTGGTGTGGATTAGGTAAGTGGACCCCTTGGGGAGAGGGAGTTTTTGAACCATGTGAACACATCACATATTTAGCAGCCAACAGGGATAATTTTCGTAGGAAGATGCTGTGCTGATACTTTGCTGTGTACCATGCTGGCTCTGTGCATCTGCAAATGTGTCTTATGCACTGGTACTACTGTCAAGCAAGAATAATTTTGTGTACAACTCACTCTCACCCACCTTGAATTGGATATTTTCTTTTGAGAAAACATAGAAGTACTATGGCATTGAATGAATGATTGACTGTGTATGTTCACTTTATATCCAAAGTATGTCAAAATTATTTTTATTTTACCCATTATATAACTCAAAGTTTTCCTCCAATTAACTTCTTTGTGGGGTTCATAGAAAGTTAACCGTATTACCTTCAGTTCATCTTCAATCTTCCCACCAGTCGACCTTTCCAAATGCTTCTTTAGCCCTTTGTTACAACGATTTTCCAGTTCCTGCAGAATAAAGCCCTGGCTTCGAAGGCCAGGATTTAGTGCTCTCTGAATTTGGTCTCAGACAACCAAGCCAAGTGTGAGGGATCCTGCTTTACTCAAGGACAGCACATTTCCTGTCTGCCTGACACCACAGACTGGCTGTACAAAGGCACACAGAGTCCTGTCTGTGCTCACAAAGCTCCTAGACAAGCACCCCGTCTTTGCCGGTGAGGTGCAGTCACAACACTCTGACCACGGCTGCAACTTGGGCTGTGGGCCCAGTACGAATAGCCGAGTTTCCATTGTGTTCTTGTCACCAGTGAAACCAGGAATACATTTCCAGTGTCACTTGTCAGAGATAATCAGAATGTAGCCAAGATGATTTGGGATCCAAAACCATGTCCTCCAAAGCAGAACTGAAGAGCCCCAGCTAACAGAGGCATGTGCGGAAAAAGAGGGCCTAATTGCCTGAGATCAGAATGAATCCTCTGTCTGGTGTGGGAGCCCCAAAGGCAGAGTTGCCTGAGGCTGGATCAACAGACTCCAGCAGCCAAGGTGAAGTGGGCAGGAGCCTTTTTCTGATTTCTCTGGCCCCATCCATGGGTGCCCCATTAGTTCTGGATGTCTCATTCAGAGAGCATTACACAAAGCAAAATTCAAAAGCCATGGCCAGGACAAGTAGACAGAGAATGCTTGGGAGAGGAAAGGTGGAGGCCATGACAGCTGTTTAGCTGTTCAGAGAAACAGAACAAGGAACGTAGTTGCTCCTTTTGAGTGTTGGGCGAAATCACTTGGAGAAGCAGCACTATGTCCATCTCTGGATGGGCCAAATGGATCTGTCAGGTTCAAGCCCTGGGGCAGGAAGCTCTGGGATGTGATATGAGGCAGGTCCCTCCAAGGATGGGGAGGTCCACATGAGAGGTGTCACTGGAGGCCCCAGGGTACAGCTGTGTGACTGCCTGGAGCGGGTGATGGGGGCACTGAAAAGAGCTTTGAAGTTCTTACCCAAATCCCACTGGATGAAGACTTGCCTCCCTCAGTGATTCCTTGCATCCTTAATTAAGTTGATCTTTGCAACATCCCCAGTCCCCAAACAGGTCCTTCCTCTGAAATCTTCCCTGTCGCTTTAGGAGAGACCCTGCCCTCATCCAGACGATTTGATTCACACTCCATCCATGCTCTAACCTGTCGGTCAGTTCTACCTCCAAGCACACCACAAATTCAGTCCCCTTTTCTCTCCTGTGGTGGTGGTCAGGTCACTCTCACAGCACTCTGCAGACACAGCAGATACTCCCAGGAGATCTAACTGCTCTCTGCTACACCCTCCCTTCCACAACGCAGGCTCCACACAATGCCACCTGGATCAAAACACTGCCCTGGCTTCCCGTTAGCCTTAAGATGAAACTGAACTTCTCCCCTGGCCACCAGGATTCCAGGGTGGGCTCAGACCCATCTCTTCAGATCCATCCTGGGCCACCCTCCACTCACTCCCTGTCCATCCCTCATCCACACCCACACTGACCTCTCTCAAGTCCAGGGTCTTCCAGTTATCAGACCAGGGCAATTGATGACGACTCTGGTGAAATGCCCCTTCTTTGACTGGACTCAGCTGGTTCCTTCTTAACCGTCAGAGCTCAGCATACAGGTCACTCGCTCAACATGCGGTCCCACCCCACTCTCTGTAGGGGCAGTCCTTCCATCATCGTCCTGTCTCCCAGCCTCCGTTTTCCTTCCCATTTCAAGTCACAGCTCTTGATGGCTTTGCCTGCTGATTTCTTTGTTGTTGCTGTTGTTTCCGTTTGCTCCCTGTGGGCAGAAATCAATTATGTATTCTCTGCCATCAGTCACGTTCTCACACAGGTCAGGCCACCCCAATCCCCACCCTCTGTCACTCTTCCGATTCCACTATGCTTCTTTTTTTTTTTCTGTATAATATTTGATGCTTTCTGATATAATTTAATCAATTTCTTCTTTATGCCTTCCCTGGTCCCTCAGCAGGGCATGAGCTCTGAAGCTACAAGAGTTTTTTTCTCCCCAGCACCCACTTCAGCCCCAGGAACACACAATGTTATGGGAGTAAGTGTTTGATGAGCATGTGCCACGTGATCAGATGTGGTGGGAGAGCTTCTTTGGTGCTTGGTGACAGGCGTCACTTGCCACAGATATCTGCAAAGTATTGAAGTATTTATTTCATAGGTGTATTTTGGATAACAAAACATCTTTTTGGTTACCAGCATAGTTTGTAGCTTTCAATGTGCCATGGAAAAGATTGAAGATCAGGAGTTGGAAAACGCTGAGGTCCTGTCCTGACCCTGTTTCATTCTGTGGGATTCTGGGAAGGCCATGCTAGGCTGCAATGAAATGATGACACAACCTTGTCTCACAGTTGTTGAGAGAATCAAGCAGAAGAGAGTGTGTGACTCCCACTCTTGACAGTCCTTTGTCTAATGTGAGTGATGATTTTCTTCAAATTATCAAGTAAACTCAAACTGAATTCTCCTTTGACTATTTTTTAAATTCATATGTGTCAGATATGCTTAAAATATTTAGTTATGAAAGGCCTCTTACAACGTCTTTGAAAAATTCTGTGCCTCCTTTTGCTTTATAAGTTGATGCATACCCAGAGATAATCAATTTTATTTAATAGGATCCCGGGGAAAGCATATCAGAATGTATCTAGTGTTGCTGCTATTAAAAAAAATAAGATAAAGAGGCAATAAAAAGACTGGAAATCTGGCATGTGGCAAATGGAGAAGGTTCAGAAATCATTCTTGATTTGAGCTAATCTGGCTTCTTCCTCTCAGTATTGAAAGCATGAAACTGAGTCCAATTAGATTTAAATGGCATCTGTATGACAGAACGCATTTATTTTCCTCTTAATAGCATAAACACATTTGACACTAATGCATTGGGATTGGAATATTAAATCTTCTCTTCATTTCTATTTAAGCTAAAATGGGCAGCTGCAGAATGTGTTAAAGAGCTGTAGATTTTCAGCCTGGAAATAAAAGGTCAGAGGAGAGAGAAGGTGCAGGATATAGCCAAAGTGACTGCCAGGGCGATGGGATCCCCCTGGGAGGCTGGGTGGCTAGGCCTCTCTAGCAGCAAGACTAGTGGTCACATTGTAGGACCACAGAGCATTGGGTGAGGAGGAAGGGTGTGCAGGGACCAGACCGAGCACACACTTTCTTTGGAAATGTGGGGAGAAAGTACCGAACTGGCAGAGGGAATAACCCCACCTGAGTCTGCAAAAACCTCCCCCTTGGATTCTGGCTGAGCTGAAAGTCTTCGCCACGCAGAACACTCAGGTGTCAATGCATTTCTTTGTCAGGGAAAGAGAAGGAGCCTCAATTAAAAAAAAAAAAAAATGTATCTAAGGGGACCTCTTGGGGTCTGACACAAACTCTACTTTCAGCCAAAAGACACTGACATCCAATTCACAGCTTCTTTAGGAAACCCCGTGATGACATTGTTTGGCAGCCCAGGAATGTCTAAGAATTCAGTTCCAGTCTGCTAGCAGAGAGCCGCCTCCCGTACTTGCCAGCCCACACGGTGTGAACACACCATGAATCACTGCTGCGCTTTCTCTTGGCCCCCAGCATGTTGCTCAGGGCCCCTTCCAAGTCTCATTCAGTAGGCTGTCCTGTGTCCAAAATACTTTCCTAAACCTTTTCAAAATCCCATAAAACATGGATATGGCAGTTATGGGAAACAGGATGCCAAATTGCATGCAGTCAAAAGAGTAGAAACAGTCACTCTTAAGCCTTCAGACATCTGAATGACAGGATCGTGTTTAATGACGGAAAGATGAATAGGGATTTAGGTCAAGATTAGCATACAGGCTTCAATACTACATACAGCACAAAGGAAAAAACCTGAAAGTTTCCAGGAAAAAATAACACAAGGAGAAACCATTTTGCAGATTTGAATTTATTAATAAAAACACATCCCCTCATTTAGCATATTTTAGCCAACCATGTGGATATATTTGTGACATTTGCTTCGGAGACTTTCCTCAAGCTGATTGAGAAAGCAACACTTGTTTGTCTTCTGTTAGACAATTAATTATGTAGATTAGAGCAGATTATATTTAAAAATGTTATCCCTGCTGTAGTGATATTGCAGCTGAACAGACTGAGACAATCATAAAAGGGGCTATTTGGAGAAATAAAACTTTTCATCTCCAATTTTTGGGTAAGCATGTTTGGAAAGTAGAGAAAATTAGAAATTACCACTAAGAGATAAATTATGGCATTTAAGCTATACTTTTCTTAACATTTTGGATAAAGATTCACATATATATATATATATATATATATATATATATATATATATATGCATGGATACATACCTACAAAAACATATATACATATGTTATAAGTACTATGATGGCCTTTTAAAAATAAGAGGTAGTTTTTTTAAAAAAATCATATGGTTCTTTATGCTCACTTGAACCCATTAAATTCATTTCAAAGTCTGTCAAAACTGAATTTATTTTGTTCGTATGATTTGTCAAGTCAAACCTGTGAATTTAGACAATGCACCTTATTCAATGAGCAAGGGCTGTGTCTGCAGTTGTTGGTTTAGCACATGGGCCACCTGAGTGGGCCCTGAACGTCCAAAGAGAGTGAACACAAGGGATGTTTCTACCTGAGCAAAAAAATGGGAGCCAGTGAATTACGTGTTAATTTCTTGTTGCTGCTATAATCAATTTCTGTAAACAACTTGAAATGCATTGTTTCCCCATTCTAAAGGCAAGAAATTCCCTGTCTGAAATTAGTTTCACCAGACCAAACTCAAGGTGTCAGCAGGGCCCGCTCCCTCCAGAAGCTTTGGGGAAAAAATCCATTTCTTGCCTCTTCCAGCTTCAGGTGGCTGTGGTATTCCTTAATCTGTGGCCACATAACTTCTATTTCTGTGTTCCTGTCTCCTTCTCTTCTGGGTGTATGTTACCGCTTGGCTATAACAAGGGATTGCATTTAGAAAGGGATTGTACACACAGAGAATCCAGGATCATTTCCCCATCTCAGAATTATGAATCAAAGCTTCCTTGTTTGCCGTATAAGCTAGTACATATGGTCTCCAGAGATCAGCAGCTGATTGAATTTTTTTGGAGGAAGGGCATTTTATCACAAATGGTTGTCTTTTAATAAACAAAATAATGTCAAGTATAACTGTGTCTGATGAGTATTATATATCTTTGAATCTTGTATGTAAATTTACAATCTCCTCTAAAATTGCAGGATGGAGATGCTGTTGTATAGATATGGTTGCCGAAAACTGACAGAAGAATCTTCTGACTGACAGGGTGAAAATTGGCATCCATTTTCCTTACACAGCAGTTGGTCAGAATGTTCTGTAACTCTGCAATGCTGAGTGTTTTACTATGTATCAAACTTGTCCAACACATGGACTGCAAGCCGTATGTGGCCCAGGACAGCTTTGAATGAGGCTCAACATGGCTTTGAATGGAGCCCAACATAAATTTGTAAACTTTCTTAATATGTCGTGAATTTTTTTTTTGTGTGTGTGTTTTTCTTAGCTCATCAGCTAGCATTAGTGTTAGTGTATTTTATGTGTGGCCCAAGACAATTCTTCGTCTTCCAATGTGGCCCAGGGAAGCCTAAAGATTGGACACCTCTGCTACATATGTATTTTTCTAAGTATTACATCTTTGGATTAGATAGCTGAAAAGGTAGAATAATAGTCAAGGCTCTGAATTGTTCTTGCTCATCCAGTCACCATGGCCAAGTCGTTTGCTTTCACAGCCTGCTTCTCAATCCCTAGCGGGCAATGATCAACTCAAGAAGATGCTATGATGCTTGGTATGGTGCCAGCTCTTCTTTTTAAGATAAAAAAAAAGGCAGTACCATTTGGGTGAAAAGTTAAAACTTCTGGAAAAATTTTTTAAATGCTTTGAAACTGTGATGCCAACCATAGCATTTTTGGGAGCTGTGAATGGATGTGAAGGAACATGCTATCTGCTGTCCTCTGAATGCTTAAACAGTGCGGGGACCTGGTCTTGCATCTCCTCACAGAAATGTTAGAGGTTAGGGCAACACAATAATACCTGCCTCTCCTCACATGAGCATTTCTTTTTATAATTAATGTTTTTGAGAGATGCTTTCAAGGTACATGACCAAAAAGTATAGTTTATCATTCCCTTGGGAATTACCATAAATTTAAGTCTCTTTCCATGATATTCCCAGTAAGGGATGCAAGGATTCTAGCCTAAGTATGTTAAATTTACTGGTAAGAATGTTAAATATCACCAGCCTGGCTGACATGGTGAAACCTCATCTCTACTCAAAATTCAAAAATTAGCCATGCCTGGTGGCAGGTGCCTACTCTGGAGGCTGAGGCAGGAGAATAGCTTGAACCTGGGAGGTGGAATTTGCAGTGAGCAGAGATTGTGCCACTGCACTCAAGCCTGAGTGACAGAGTAAGACTCTGTTTCAAAAAAAGAAAAAAAGAAATGAAAAGAAAAAGAAAAAGTGTTAAATATGATGTTTACACGGTAAACTGTTGCTAGGATTTTGAAAGTGTTAATGAATGTCTCCCCTACCCCCACATTTGAATTAATTAATGCATAGGGGAGAAGCCAAAGAGTTAGAGAACCAAATAATTGCCTTTATTACTAACCAGGCTGTTTGCTGAGGATGGTTCCTTCCTCTGCAAAGTGGGCTTCCTGTTCAGCAACCCTGCATTAAACCCATCTGGTTATTGATAAACTGAACACTTCAGCCTTCCCTGCCCTTGAAAATTTGTGATACAGAGAATGCAAGAATAGATGCTATATCAGATTTCCAAATAAAACAGAGAATAAAAGGACAAACAGGTTGGGCTATAATTATTTCCCTAATATGGCCGATCAAATAATTGACTGTTTTCTATTTAGGAAGGGTGAATAGGACAGAAGGGAGAGTCCAAATTAATGTAAAAAGAGCCATCAACATGGAAATATATTGAATTTTTCTATTAAATTGATGTTCTTTCCTTATATGACTGATTTATTTTGAGAAATCAAGATTTAAGTCAAAAATATGGCAAAGGTCCTCCAAGAGCCCAAATCACCGTAATGAAGTAACTTCCCTCAAGCTAGGCAGGAATACCCAGGGACTCGTTAAGAGGAAGGCACAATGGGAGCAGCTGGATTACTGACCAAAGCATAACTTGGGGCAGATGGAGAGTCACAGAACTGTGTTGCTTGTACATGATGTGGAACACAGTAGTTGTTGCTCATAGCATGACTTGAGTCATTGACTAAGGGTTTACTGTGGAAATGCCTGGAAAAGAGAAACCACGTAAGACCTACATATGTATCTTTATATCTACCTCTAGATCTCTGTATACCTATGTCTCCATATTATGTATCTATGCATCTACCTAACAACTGAGAACGTAATGCAGAAAAACCGTTGCACAGGTAAGGGAGGGGCAGGGAGCCAAAAGAGAATGTGAGTACCCAGGGATGAGCATCAGCAGGAAGCCACTGCACCAGGCTAGTGAGTGCCGTGGAGAAGTGATGGTGGTGATATAACTCATGCCTGGCAAACTCCCAGGGGAAACTGAGGCCATCACACAGCCACTGCCATTGCAAGGAGGTAAAGAGAAGACGAGGCTGGCTTAATTCCTCTCTCCAACTGCCAGTCTCCCTGAGTGCCTCGCAGGGCCACACCCAGTCAGTAGCCCATGGATCTATCACTGAAGAACATGTCTCAGAGCACCAGGACTTGCAATTCAAACTAGAGCAAGGGAAGAGAGTAGAATCCACCAGAGAGCCAAGCTGCCCAAGGTCATCAACAGGAAGAATAATTTTCTATCCCATTTTAATCAGGGAAACATGTAATCTTTGGAAAAAAAAAAGTCCATATTCGTGGTTGTTTTGTTTAAATGAATCAACGGTGGAAAGTCTTACTAACTTCAAAAATGGTGAAAAATACAAAAATAAGAGCAGTTTGAGGTAATTTAGTAAAATGGAATGAACCGTGAAAATATCCAGAAATGTTGAGGTTGTCATTATATCAACAGCACAATGCAGTAAAATGTTTTATCTCTAGTTCAATGATTGTTAAATAAAATAATCTGGGTTCCATGTAATCACTTTGGAATGAAAGAAAATACACTCTGTGATTTTTACAAGCTTCTTAGTATTTAAAGTATTTAATGAAATCTCTGGAAAAGTTGTCTTCTGTAATTTATTCCAGCTATCAATATAATATTTTTAAGACACATCTTAAATGCTCTTCTCTGTGTCATAATTAATGCATCATAAGTTTTCCTGGCAAAATTTAAAGATTAAGTGAACAAATAAATAGTAAGTAATTATTATTATATAAAATAAATTCTTTATACTTGCTTTAGCTTTTATCCTTTCAATGAATATTAAGAGTCTACTGAGAGTCAAGTACTCTTCTAAGTGAAGGGGTTACAAAAGCAAAGAAAACACAAAGTGTCCGTGCTTTTTGAAGCTTTTACTTCTAAATGTGGAAGGCAAATAACAGACAAGGTCATTATTCACAAGAAGCCATGTTGTGGTTATTGACGGGTTTCATGGAGGAAAAGACATACAGAAGTAGAGAGAAAATGTCATGCAGTTTGATGGGGGAAATTCAATTTTGGAAAGAGTTGCTAGAAAAGTTTCAAGAAGGAGATGAGGCTTGAAATAAAAGTGAAGACAATGAGATGGAGAGCCATTGGATGACTGGAAGCAGGCTGTGGACCAAGAGCAGTGGGTGTGCAGCTCCAACACATGGCTGGGACATCTACAAGAGGGAGGACACTGGTGTAGCACAAATGAAAATGATGAGAATATGTGGTTAGAAACCCAGTTGTGGTGAGAACGGGGGGAAGATCAGACGGGTCATTGAAAGCATTTATTATTCCCCAGAAAGCCATAGGTGGTTTTTAGTAATAGAGCAGCATGCTGTAAACTGTTTAGCCAGAATGACTCTGACCAGTAGGCTGAGACTAGACTATGATGATGGGGGAGTAGTAAGAGTAGAAGCAGGGAGATAGGCAGAAGGATGCTGCAGTAATCCAGGTAAACGTGATGATACTTTGGTTTCTGGTTATGATACTGAGTCACCAGACTCTCCTTCCAGTGGACAACAAGCATAAAACTCGATAAAATTGTTGAGTCAACTGTTTTTGTACATCAGGCGACAGACAACCAAGATACAAGTCGTGAGGAAAATCCAAACGCAGAACCAAGCTTGAAGATAGCACTGCCATCCTGCCTGCAGAGACACAGGAAGGTGGAACCCAAACAGAGCAGCAGCGCTGTTGAATTAAAAAATCAGAGATTGGAGTTTGAGCCGCTGAAGTGACTGGGAGTCATGAAGTGAAGCAGATGTACAGAGAAGTGGCTGCAGAAGTGGCAGTGGTACTCATTTTGAAGCCTTGCACAGGGCTGGACATGCATCCACAAGAAACTCCTTGAGGCCTTGCAGAGAAGATTTGCTATAGAGTTGGCAGCTGAACAGAGATACAAGAGGTCACGGAGGACTCATGGATATTAATGTTGTGACAGAGCAACAGTGGAGAAACCTCACTACACGCTTTGATTATCCACTTCAGATCCCAGAAAACGATGTGCCTTATACATAAGACTCACATTTTACAGTAAAGTCAACATCCTACGATCTAATTGAAAAGTGAAATAGATACATCTTATCAAAAAAAAAAAAACAGCTTGATAGGATCTACCAGTAATTTGGTTATCTCATAAACATATTTAACATCCTTAAAGGAAGACAAAGTAATAGATGATACTATTCATAATATTCAGCAAACAAAAAAATTACTGTTAGGCCATTTTTGTGTTGCTATGAAATACCTGAGACTGAGTAATGCACAAAGAAAAGAGGTTTTTTTTTTTAAGATTTTTTTTTTATTACATTTTAGGTTTTGGGGTACATGTGCAGAACGTGCAAGATGGTTGCCTAGGTACACACATGGCAGTGTGTTTTGTTGCCTTCCTCCCTTTCACCCACATTTGGCATTTTTCCCCAGGCTATCCCTCCCCATCTCCCCCACCCCGGGAAAATGTGGCACATATACACCGTGGAGTATTATGCAGCTATCAAAAATGATGAGTTTGTGTCCTTTGTAAGGACATGGATGAATCTGGAGAACATCATTCTCAGCAAACTGACACAAGAACAGAAAAAGGAAAGAGGTTTAATAGGCTCGTGGTTCTGCAGGCTGTATAAGCATGGCTTCAGCAGATGCTTCTGGTGAGAACCTCAAGAAGTTTACAATCACAGCAGAAGGCAAAGGGCAAGTTGGCATGTCACATAGTGAGAGCGGGAGCAAGAGAGTGTGAAGGGGGAGGTGCTACACACTTTTAAACAACCAGATCTCACAAAACTCACTCACTACCACAAGGACAGCCCAACAAATCATTCACAAGGGATTTACCCCATGACCCAAACACCTTCCACTAGGCCTCACCTCCAGCATCAGGGCTTATATTTTAACATGAAATTTGGATGGAACAAATATGCAAAGTATATCGTTTACTGTATATGCAAAGGAGCAGGAAAATAAGACCCATTAAAAAGGGGGAAAAAGCATTTCAGATAGACTAGAAGATAAGCTAATGTGACAAAAATTTTGAAGCAGCATTATAAATATATTCAAGAACTTTCAGGAAAAGATTATAATTATTAAAAATTATAAACTGATGGAAAACATCTCCAGAGACATAAAAAACTATGAAAAATAATTAAATGGAAATTCTAGAACTAAAAATTACAGCATCTGAGTTAAAAAAAAAGAATGAATGGGCTTAACAGTGGATTAGATATGGCAGTGAAAGAACTGATGAACTTAAAAAGAGGGAAATAAAAGTTATTCATACTGAAGGACAAAGAGAAAAAAGAAAACTTACTAGAGCCTCGCTGACTTATGGGACAATGTCAAGTAGACAAACATAGGTAGAATGTGAATTTCAAAATAAAGAAGATAGAGAATGGAGTAGAAAAATTAGTTGAGAAACAAAATTGTTTGAAAAACATCCACTTAGAGATCTACAAGAAAGAAAGTGATTTACAGAATAAATTTTAATAAAGAGAACTACATACATCATAGTCAAACTGCTGACAGTGAAATATAAAAATAAATTTTAAAGCAGATGAAAGTCTTATTTATTAACTCATGTACCCTATGAATGTGTATACCAACTACATAACCCCAAAAATAAGCACATAAAACAAAATAATTAAACAATGAACAACAGGCAGACAGAGGAAAAAATGTATTAATTAGAAAGTTATAATATAAATGATGCCTGATTCACATAAGAAGCAATAAGTAATAGAAAACAATAAAACAACATAGTTAATATGCTGAAAATGCCAAAAGAAAAGAAAAAAAGTCAACCCCCAAATAGGTCCACATATAAAGATCACATAATTTTTGAAAAAGGTACCAATGCATTTTCTTGGAGAAATGAAAGTTTTTTTAAACCACTTCACTGATGTATAATTAATATACAAACAACCATACATATCTAATGTACACAACTTTATGAGTCTGCAGATAAGTCTACATCCATGAAACTCACTGAGATCTATGCCATCAATCTATCCATCACTTTTAGATGATTCTACATTCTCTATTTGTTTATAAGAATTATTTTTTGTCATAAGATTACTTAACATGATACCTACAACCATAGGAACATTTTAAATATATAATACAGTATTGTTAACTTTAGGCACTATGCTGTATGGTAGCTCTTTAGGACTTAATCTTGCACAGCAGAAGCTCTGTACCTGCTGGTTTTCTGCTCCCCTCAGTCCCTGGTAATCACCCTTTTACTCTCTGCTTCTAGAAGTTTGACTATTTTCAGTTCTTTACATAACTGGTGTATTGGTCCACTCTCACACTGCTGTAAAGAACTGCCCAAGACTGAGTAATCTACAAAGAAAATGGTTTAATTGACTCACAGTTCCACAGGCTGGGAAGGCCTCAGGAAACTTACAGTCGTGGTGGAAGGGGAAACAAACACATTGTTCTTCACATAATGGCAAGAAAGAGAAGAATGAGAGCTGAGTAAAGAGGGAAGCCCCTTATAAAGCCATCAGATCTCCTGAGAACTAAGTAACTATCATGAGAATAGCACAGGGGAAACTGCCCTCATGATTAAATTATCTTCAACAGGGTCCCTGCCATGACACGTGGGGATTATGGGAACTACAATTCAAGATGAGATTTGAGTGGAGGACACAGCCAAACCATATCATTCCACTGCAGGCCCCTCCCAAATCTCATGTCCTCACATTTCAGAGCACACTTATGGATTTCCAACAGTTCCTGAAAAGTCTTAGCTAATTTCCACATTAACCCAAAAGTCCATGTCCAAACTCTCATCTGTAACAAGGCAAGTCTCTTCCACCTATGAGCCTGTAAAATCAAAAGCAAATTAGTTACTTCCTAGATTCAATGGGAGTGCAGGCATTGGGTAAATACACCCTTTCCAAATGGGAGAAATAGCACAAAACGAAGGGGCATAGGCCCCATGCAAGTCTGAAATACGATAAGGCAGTCATTAAACTTTAAAGTTTCAAAATGATTTCTTTTGACTCCATTTTTCACATCCAGGGCATGCTGATGCAAAAGGTGGGTTCCTATGGCCTTGGGCAACTCTGCTCCTGTGGCTATGCAGGGTACAACTTCTTTCACAAGTTGGCATTAAGTGTAGCTTTTCCAGGCACACAGCATAAGCTGTTTATGGATCTACCATTCTGGGGTCTGTAGGACAGTGATCTTCTCCTCACAACTCTGGTAGGCAGTGCTCCAATGGGGAATCTGTATGTCTGTGTGCAGGTTCTGACCCCACATTTCCCTTCCTCACTGCCCTAGCAAAGGTTTTCCACGAGGGCTCTGCCACTGCAGTAAACTTCTGCTTGGACATGCAGGCATTTCCATACATCCTCTGAAATCTTGGTGGAGGTTCCCAAACTTCAGTTCTTGATTTCTGTGCACCCAGAGGCTCAAAATCATGTGTAAGCCACCAAGTCTTGAGGCTTGCACCCTCTGAAACAATGTCCTGAGCTCTATGTCAATCCCTTTTAGCCATTGCTGGGATGTAGGACACCAAGTCCTGAGACTGAACAAAGCAACAAGGTCCTTGGCTTGGCCCATGAAACCATTTTTTTCTCCTAGGCCTCTGAGCCTGTGTTGGAAGGTGCTGCCATAAGCACCTCTGATATCACCTGGAGACATTTTTCCTATTGTCTTGGTGATTAACTTTGGCTCCTCATTACTTATGCAAATTTCTGTAGCTGACTTGAATTTCTCCTCAGAAAATGGGTTTTTCTTTTCTATAGCATTTTCAGGCTGCAAAGTTTTTGAACTTTTATGCTCTGCTTCTGTTTTAAACATAAGTTCTAATTCCAAACCATATCTGTATGAATACAGAAAACTGAACACATTTAACAGCACCAAAGTCACATCTTGAATGTTTTGCTGCTTGGAAATTTCTTTTGCCAGATACCTTAAATCATCTCTCTCAAGTTCAAAGTTTCATAGAACTCTAGGGCTGGAGCAAAATCCAACCAGCATCTTTGCTAAAACATAGCAATAATCATCTTTATTTTAGTTCACAACAAGTTTCACATCTCCATCTGAGACCACCTCAGCCTGGACTTCATATCACTATCAGCATTTTGGTCAAAGCCATTCAGCAAGTCTCTGGAAAGTTCCAAACTTTTCCACATCTTCCTGTCTTCTTCTGCATCCTATAAACTATTCTAACCTCTGCCTGTTACCCAGTTCCAAAGTCACTGCCATATTTTTGGATATCTTTACAGTAGCCTCCTACTACCTGTTACCAATTTACTTTACTGTATTAATTCATTATCAGGCTAATATACAGAACTACCTGAGACTGGGTAATTCACAAAGGAAAGAGGTTTGATTGACTCACAATCCTTCAGGCAGGGAAGGCCTCAGAAAACTGACAGTCATGGTGGAAGAGGACGCAAACACATCCTTCACATAATGGCAGAATGAGAGCCAAGCAAAGGGGGAAACGCTTTATAAAATCTTCAGATCTCCTGAGAACTTACACACTATAATGGAAATAGCATGGGGGAAACCACCCTTACGATTCAGCTACCTCCAACTGGGTCCTTCCCACCACACATGGGAATTATGGGTACTACAGTTGAAATTTGGATGTGAACACACCCAAATCAGATAAAGTGGCATCATGTGGTATGTGTCCTTCTGTGACTGGTTTATTTCCCTTAGCATAATGTCTTCCAGATTCATTCATGTTGACACAAGTGGCAGGATTTCTTTCTTCTTAATGTTAAACACTATTTCATTGTGTGTATATGAAATATTTCTTTTTTCTATTCATCTATCAATGAACTTTATGGTTATTTCTGTATGTTGGCAATTGTGAATAAATAATGCTGCAATGAACATGGGAGTGCAGATCTGTCTTTAACAGACTGATTTCAATTCTTTTGGATATATACAAAGAAATGGGATTGCTGCATCATATTCTGCTCTCTTTAAATTTTCGGAGAATCTCCCTATTCTTCTCCATAGTGGCTGCACCAATTTACATTTTCACCAACAGTCTACCAGGGTTTTATTTTTTTTCACATTATTTTCAATACTTATGTTTTGTTTTGTTTGGATGATAACCATTTTCATAGCTGTGAGGTGATAAGTCATTGTGGTTTCAATTTGTATTTCTCCGATGATTGGTGATGTTGAGCACCTTTTCACATACTTGTTCATTTGTGTGTCTTTGGAGAAATGCATGTTCAGTTTATTTTCCGTATTCTAAATATTGTTATTGATTGATTGCTGTTGAGTCTTAGAAATTCCTCACATATTTTGGAAATTAATCCCTTAACAGACAGATAATTACCAAATAATTTTTTAATCTGTAGGTTTATTTTATATTTGGTTGTTTTCTTTAATATGCAGAAATTTTTTTTTGTTTGATATAATTTTATTTTTCTATTTTTGCTTGTGTTGCCTGTGCTTTTGGTGTCATATCCAATAAATTATTGCCAAGGCTAATGTCAAGAAGATTTTCCCCAAGTTTTTGAGAGTTATATGGTTTCAGTTCTTGCATTTAAATCTTTAATCCATTTGGAGGTAATTTTTATGTATGGTACAAGATAAGAGTCCAATTTCATTGTTTTGAATATGGATATCCAGGTTTTACAGCAACTTTTATTAAAGCGACAATCTTTTTCCATTTTGTATTCTTTTCTGTAAGCATTTTCATTCCATCTTTGTCAAAGATCAGTTGACCATGAATGTGTTATTTATTCCTGGGTTCTCTATTCTGATCCATTGGTCTACATGTCAGTTTTTATTGCCAGTACCATACTGTTTTGATTACTGTTGCTTTGAAATCTAAAAATGTTTTAACTCTTCTTGCTCAAAATTATTTTGGCTATATTTTTATTTCTATTTCTATTAAAAAGAGCCATTGACATTTTGATAGAAATTACAATATGTCTGTAGATCACCTTGTATAGTATGGACTTTTAAACAATATTAATTCTTCCAGTCTGTGAATATGTGATATCTTTCCACTTATTTATGCTGGCTTTAATTTCTTTCATCAGTATTTTAGTCTCCAATGTACAAGTCTTTCACATTTTCTGTGGTTTGAATATTTGTCATAAAACTCATATTAAAACTTAATTGGCCTTGTATGAGTATTAAAAAGTGATTTGACTGTAAGGGCTCTGCCCTCACGGGCAAAACTGATGCCATTGTAAAAGGGTGAATTCAGCCTTCACTTGGTATCTCTTGCCTTCTCTGCGTTTCTGCTATCTGACGCCTTTTGCCTTGCAACAGTACAGCAGAGGCCCTCATCAGATGCTGGCACATTAATCTTAGACTTCCCAGTTTTTGGAGCTGGAAGCCAATATATTTCTGTCAGTCATAAAGTACCCAGTCTGTGGCATTCTCTTATAGCAGCACATAATAGACTAAGACAGCATTTCCGGTTAAGTTTTTCTCCAAGATTTTATTCTTTTGGATGTTATTGCAAATGTGATAGTTTCTTAATTTCCTATTAGGGTATTTGATTGTTAGTGCATAGAAATGCAATAGATTGTTGCTTGTCAATTATGTATTATGCAATATTACAGCATTTGTTTATTAGTTTAGTTTATTAGTTCAGTAATATTGCACAATTATGTATTATGTAATATTACTGAATTTGTTTGTTAGTTCTAACTATTGTGTGTGTGTGTGTGTGTGTGTGTGTGTGTGTGTGTGTGTAGACATTACGGGTTTCTACGTATAACATTATGACATCTGAAAAGAGAGATAATTTTACTTCTTCCTTTCATAGTTAAATGCACTGTTTAAACTGCTCTGGTAATAAAATAACTTACAGGTGGTGAGAGTCAGCATTTTTGCCTTGTTCCAGGATTGCAGAGAAAAAGCTTTCAGTGTTTAATCACTGAAAATGATGATGTTAGCTGTGTGCTTTTCCTATTTGGCTTTTATTGCATTGAAGAAAGTTTCTTTTATTTCTACTTTCTTGAAATTTTTTTTATTATAAAAGAGTGTTAATTTTTTCAAAATTCAACATCTATTGAGATGATTTTGGGACTTCTTATTCTGTATTCTGTTAATTGGGTGTATTACATACACTGCTTCAATTGCATACATCGCACTATCTATATACCACTGGGGTAAGTCCTACTTGGTCATGGTGTATGATTTTCTAAATATGCTATAAAATTTTCCCATGTCTATGTCCTGAATGGTATTGCCTAGATTTTTTTCCAGGGTTTTTATGGTTTTAGGTGTTAAGTTTAAATCTTTAATCCATCTTGAGTTAATTTTTGTATACAGTGTCAAGGAAAGGGTCCAGTTTCAGTTTTCTACATCTGGCTCCACAGTTTTCCCAATATCATTTATTAAATAGGCAATAATTTCCCAATTGCTTGTTTTTGTCAGGTTTTTCAAAGATCAGATGGTTGTAGATGTGTTAAAACACCAAAAGCAATGGCAACAAAAGTGAAAATTGATAAATGGTATCTAATTAACTAAAGAGCTTCTGCACACCAAAAGAAACTATCATCAGAGTGAACAGGCAACTTACAAAATGGAAAAAATAATTTTAATCTATTCATCTGACAAAGGTCTAATATCCAGAATCTACAAAGAACTTAAAAATTTACAAGAAAAAAATCAAACAACTTCATCAAAAAGTGGGCAAATGATATGAACAGACACTTCTCAAAAGAAGACATTTATGTGGCCAAGAAACATATGAAAAAAAGCTCATCATCCCTGGTCATTAGAGAAATGCAAAACAAAACCACAGTGAGATATCATCTCACACCAGTTAGAATGGTGATTCTTAAAAAGGAGACAACAGATGCTGGAAAGGATGTGGAGAAATAGGAACACTTTTACACTGTTGGTGGGAGTGTAAATTAGTTCAACCATTGTGGAGGACAGTGTGGCAATTCCTCAAGGATCTAGAACCAGAAATACCATTTGATCCAGCAATCCCATTACCGGGTATATATCAAAAGGAATATACATTATTCTACTATATAGACACATGCACATGTATCTTTATTGAAGCACTATCACAATAGCAAAGACTTGGAGCCAACCCAAATGTCTATCAATGATAGATTGGATAAAGAGATGTGGCACATATACACCATGGAATACTATGCAGCAAAATAAAATGATGAGTTCATGTCCTTTTCTGGGACATGGATAAAGATGAAAACCATTGTTCTCAGCAAACTAACAAAAGAACAGAAAACCAAACACCGCATGTTCTCATTCATAAGTGGGAGTTGAACAGTGAGAACACATGGACACAGGGACGGGAACATCACATGCCAGGGCATGTTGGGGGATGAGTATAACATTAGGAGAAATACCTAAGGTAGATGACAGGTTGACGGGTGCAGCAAACCACCATGGCACATGCATACCTATGTAACAAACCTGCAAATTCTGCACTTGTATCCCAGAACTTAAAGTATAATTATATATATATATATATATACATGCATTATAAAATTATATACATACTATAAAATTTATATATATATACTATAATTGTATATATATAAATTATATATATACTATAAAATTTACTATGCAAATATTTTGTTAAGAATTTGGGCATCTGTGTTCAGTGTTCATCAGAAACTTTGGCCTGTACTGGTTTTTATTTTTTCTTATGCTGTTTTTGTCTGTCTTTGGTATCGGGGTGATGCTGCCTCATAAAAACAATTTGGAAATGTTTTAGTGCATTTTGCATTGTTATAAAGAAATATGAGATGCTGAGTAATTTATGAAAGAAGAGGTTGATTTGACTCATGGTTCTGCAGGCTGTACAAGAAGAATGGCCCTAGTAACTGCTTCTGGACAGAACATCAGGAAGCTTGTAGTCATGGTGGATGGTGAAGAGATAGCAGCTGTGTTGCCTGACAAAAAAGGAGTCAGACAGAGGAGGAAGGTCTCAGGTATATTTTAACAATCAGATCTCATGTGAACTCATTACTGAAGGAATCTGTCCCAGTGACACAAACACTTCCCACAAGGTCCCTCCCATTTAACATCTTGACATGAGATGAGGGAACAAACATCCAAACTATGTGAGGAAGCGTTCTTCTATGTTTTGAAAAAGCTTGAGAATTTCTATTTATTCATTAAATTAATTAGAAGAATTGTGAAACTTCTGTTTCTGCAGTTTTCTTTGTTGAAAAGTTTTTGATTAATGATTCAATGTATTTATTTGTTGTTGTTCCAGATTTCTACTTCTTTTCTATCTAGTTTAGGTAGATTGTACATTTTTAGGAATTTATCTGTTTCTTCTAGGTTGTTCAGTTTATTGGCATATAATTGTTCCTCGTAATCCATCATGATAACTTTTATTTGTATGGTATCTGTACTAATGCCTCTTTTTTAACTACTGGTTTTATTATTTGAGACTTCTCTCTTTTTTTCTTAGTCTAGCAATTTTTGTTATCTCTTACAAAAACCTTAGTTTTGTCAGTTTTTAAATATTTTTCTATTTATTTTTGCTCAAATCTTTATTATTTTTGCCCTTCTGCTGACTGTAGGTTTAGTTTGCTTTACTTTTTCTAGCTCCTTAATGTGAAAAGTTAAATTAGTTATCAGAGCTCTTCTTTTTTTAAATGTATGTGCTTATCACTGTAAACTTCCCTTCTATTGCCAGTTTTGCTGCATTCCATAAATTTTGGTATGCTGTGCTTTTATTTGGTTTGTCTTGACATATTGACTAATTTCACTTTTGATTTCCTTTTTGACCATGTGGCTGTTAAAGAGTATATAGTTTAATTTTTGGGTATTTGTGATTTTTTTTCCTTTTCTTTCTCTCATTGATTTTTAGTTTTATCTCATTGTGGTCAGAAAAGATACATGGACTGTTTAAATCTTCTTGAATTTGTTAAGACTTGGTTTGTGACACATTACTGATGTATCCTAGAGAATGCTGCGTATGTGCTTGAGTGAAATGTTCTGCTGATGTCGGGTAAAGTGTTTTGTATGTGTCTCTTAGGTCCATTTGTTCTATAGTCTTGTTCAAGTATGCTGTTTCTTTATTGATTTTCTTTTTGAGTGATCTATCTATAATTGAAAGTGTGTTATTAAAATTTGCTACTATTATTGTATTTCTATTTTTTCCTTCAGATCTTTTAATAGTTGCTTTCTGTATTTAGGTGCTCTGATGTTAAGTGCATATGTATTTATAATTGTTATATCTTTCTCTTGAATTAACTGTTTTATCATTATGTGATTATCTTATTTGTCTCCTGTGACAGTTTTTTAAAATTTAAATTCTAATTATATAATTCTAGCTACTTCTGCTCTATTTTGCTTATCATTTGCATAAAATATCTTTTTACATTTCTCACTTTTAGACTATGTATGTCTTTAAATCTAAGTGAGTCTCTTGGACAGCATATAATTAGGTCTTGTTTTAAATTGATTAAATTTTGTGACAGGGTCTTGCTCTGTCCCTCATGCTAGAGTGCAGTGCCATAATCATGGCTCATTATATCCTTGACCTCTTGGGCACAAGTAATCCTACCACCTCAGCCTCACAAGTAGCTGGGACTACCGAGGTGCACAACCACAGTTTGATATTTTTTTGACTTTGTGTAGAGATAAGGTTTTACTATGTTGCCCAGGCTGGTCTTAAACTCCTGGGCTCAAGTGATCTTCTAATCTCAGCCTCCTAATGTGCTAGCATTACAGGTGTGAGCCACAACACCTGGCCTATTTTATTTTTATCTATGTATTCACTCTATATTATTTGACTGGTAAGTTTAATATATTTGTATTTAAATTAATTATTAAGAGGTACCAGGTTACTATGGCCACTTTGTTGTTTTCTGTTTGTTTTTGTAGTTCCTGTGTTTCACTTTCTCTTATTGTCTTTCTTTGTTATTTGATTATATTTTCTGTAGTCATACACTTGATTCATTTCTCTTTATCATTTTTCTATCCACTATAGTTTTTTTCTTTGTGGTAACCATGGAGGTTTGCATAAAACTGCTTATGGTTGTAACAGTCTATTTTAAGGTGATAACTTCAAGTGCATATAAAAACTCTATGCCTTCTTTAATACTCTGTATCCATTAACTAATTTAAGGAAATAATGGTTTTTCTTAATATTATCGTCTTGTGGCTTCTGTGTTAGGATTAAAATGATTTATGTACTTTTCTCACAATGCTGGACATTCTGTATTTGACTATCTATTTACCTTTATCAGTGATATTTAATATTTCATGTGCATCTGTGTTGACACATTTTAACTTGAGGATTTTTTGTTGTTGTTGTTTTTACTAGTTCTGGCATGGTAATCTAGTGATGATAAACACTTCCAGTTTTTGTTTGTCTGGAAGTTTTTGACTTTCCTTCATTTGTAAAGGACAGAATTGCTGGAAATAGTATTCTTGGTTGACAGGAGGTTTTATTTTTTTGTTTTGTTTTGTTTTGTTTTGTTTTTCAACTTTTAGGTTCAGGGAGAACCTGTGTAGGTTTGTTAGTTACATGGGTAAACCGTGTGTTACCGGAGTTTGATGTACAAGTAATTTAATCACCCAACTAGCGAGCATAATATCTTAGAGGTAGTTTTTTTTTTTTTTTATTCATATCCTCCTTCTACTCTCCACCCTCAAATAAGCCCCCATGTCTATTGTTCCCCTCTTTGTGTACTCAATGTTTAGCTCCCACTTATAAATAAAAACATGTGATATATGGTTTTCTATTCCTTAATTAATTTGCTTGGTATAATGGCCTCCAGCTGCATTTATATTGCTGAAAACAATGCGATTTCATTCTTTTTTAGGGTTGAGTTTTTTGTCTTCTTTCAGCACTTTGAATATATAATTCCACTCTCTCCTTATCTGTAATATTTCTGCTGAAGAAATTTACTATTACAGGGGTTTGTTGTATGTGATCCATTGCTTTACTCTTGCTGCTTTCAAAATTATTTTCTTGCCTTTAATTTTGACAATTTAATTATAAGATCTCTTGGTGTAGACCTCCTTAGAGTCCATCTATTTGGAACCATTTGTGCTTCATTCATCTGGATGTCCATTTGCCTCCTGAACTTTAAAAAGTTTTCAGCTATTATTTCTTTAAAACATTTTTTTTTCTTTTCTTCTTTTGTAGTTTTCATAATGTATATATTGGTTTGCTTTACAGTGTCTCATAAGTACCATAAGTTGTCTCTATTTTTTTTTAAATTCTTTATTTTTGTTGTTCTTCTGGCCTATTTTTGAGTTAACTGATTCTTTCTTTTGCTTAAACAAATCTACTGTTGCAACTTTATATTGAGTTTTTTTTTTTTTTCAGCTCAGTTATAATATTTTTTAGTTCCAGAATTTCTATTTGTTTTTCTTTTATGGTTTTTTTTGGATGAAATCTCATTTTGTTCATGTATTGTTTCCATGATTTCGTTTAATTTTGTATCTTGTGGCTCACTAAGCTGTGTAAAGATGGTTATTTTGACTATTTTGAATTATTTCTCAGGCAGTTCACAAATCTCCATTTCTTTAGGGCTAATAAACAAAGATTTATTTTGTTCCTTTGATGGTGTCATGTTTCCCAGATTTTAAAATAATTTTTATAGCCTTGCATCGGTGTCTGAAAATTGGTGTTTATATCTTCTCCAGTCCTCAGGCTATCTTTAGCCAAAAAATGTCCTCCACCAATCAGATTGGCCAGAGATTCTGAATAGACTGGCTTGTGGGATTGGCTGATGCCAAGAGCCATTGGCTGGTTGTTGAGATCTGTGAAGATCTGGATATTTAGAACTTTGACCTCTCTTATTTGGTCTTAGCTATCTCCAGGTGAACTAGCCATGCTGATTTTCTCAGTGCTCTAAATAAAGCCCAACTAAGGTGAGCTTCTCAGGTAGCAGCTCAAAAGGCTGAAGAATTGGGGATGCTCACTCCACTGTTTCTTTCTCCCATGGGAGAACATGCAGACTGAGGGGATCTCTCTTGGCACCTCACCGTGCTGACTTGTGGAGGAATGACGTACGTAAAGTAAAACTGTTCTGTTTACCCTTTCAAAGTTTTCTTTATTGTTTTTATGCTCCGTTGGGATACTGCAACTTCTTACTTTTATTTCAGATCCCTCTCAAAGGCATATTTGTCCATGGACTGTTATTAAATTGGTATGTTTGTCAAGGTACAAGGGTTGGAAACTTCTAATTTACCATATTTCTGACATTACTCACTCAAGAAAGTCTTTTAAACTAATGATGCTGGAACAACTAGATATACATGTAGGAAGAAAAAGGAAACTTGATCCGTAGCTCACACTACACAAAAATTTTATTTGAAATAAATAATCTCAAACATAAAAACTGAAACTATAGTTTTAAAAATACTGATATGATTTGGCTGTGTCTCCACTCATATCTCATCTCAAATTGTAGCTCCCATAATTCCTTCATGTGCTTGCAGGAACACAATGGGAGATAATTGAATCATGGGGGCGATTTCCCCCATACTGTTCTCATGGTAGTGAATAAGTCTCATGAAATCTGATGGTTTTATAAGGGGAAACACTTTTCACTTGGTTCACACTCTTCTCTTATCTGACGCCATGTGAGATGAGCCTTTCACTTTCCACTATGATGGTGAGGCTTTCCCAGTCATATGGAACCATGAGTCCATTAAACCTCTTTCTTTTGTAAATTGCCCAGTCTTGAGTATGCCTTTATTAGAAGCAAGAAAATGGACTAACAGTAAATTGGTACCAGCAGAGTGGGGTGCTGCAGAAAAGGTACCTGAAAATATGGAAGTGGCTTTGGAACTAGGCAACAGGCAGAAGTTGGAAGAGTTTGGAGGGCTCAGGAGAAAACAGAAAAATGTGGGACAGTTTGGGAACCATTAGAGGCTTCTTGAATGGCTTTGACAAAATGCTGATGATATGAACAATGGAATCCATACTGAGGTCGTCTCAGATGAAGATGAGGAACTTGTTGGGAACAGCAACAAAGGTGATTCTTGTTATGTTTGAGCAAAAAGACTGGTTGTATTTTGCCCCTGCCCTAGAGATCTGTGAAACTTTGAACTTCAGATAGATGATTTAGGGTATCTGGTGGGAGAAATCTGTAAGCAGCAAAGCATTTGAGATGTAATGTGGATGCTGTTACAGATATTCATTTTTAAAAGGGAAAATGGAGCATAGAAGTTCAGAAAATTTGCAGCCTGACAACGCAATAGAAAAGAAAATCTCATTTTCAATGAGGTACATATACAACATGGAATACTATGCAGCCATAAAAAGGAATGAGATCATTCTTTGTATTTTTTAGAGACATCAATGAAGCTGGAAGTCATCTTCAGCAAACTAACACAGGAACAGAAAACCAAACACTGCATGTTCTCACTCATACTCATAAGTGGGAGTTAAATATTTAAAACATATGGAAACAGAGAGGAGAATAACACACACCAGGGCCTGTTGGGGGTGGGGGGTGAGGGAAGAGAACTTAAAGGATGGGTCATAAGGTGCAGCAAAGCACCATAGCACATGTATATCTATGTAACAAACCTGCAAATTTTCTGCACATGTATCCTGTTTTTTTTTTTTTTGAAGAAATAAATAAAATAAATACATAAAAGTCATAAAAATTATTTAAGAAAAGAAAAGCAAATCCCATTTTCTGAGAAGAAATTCAAGCCGGCTCTAGGAATTTGCATAAGTAATGAGGAGCCAAACGTTAATCACCAAGAAAACAGGAAAATGTCTCCAGGGCAGATCAGAGACCCTTGCAGTAGCCCCTCCCATTACATGTCCAGAGGCCTAGGAGGAAAAAATAGCTTCCTAGGCTGCTCCTAAGATCCCTCTGTCATATGCAGTCTAGGGCTTCAGCTGTGACTCAAAGGGACCAAGGTACTGCTCAGGCCGTGACTTCAGAGGGTGCAAGCCCTAAGCCTTGGTAGCTTCCACGTGCATTGAGATTTGGGAACCTCCACCTAGATTTCAGAGGTTGTGTGGAAATTACAGGGTGCCAAGGCAGAAATTTGCTACAGGAGCCGGGCATGATGTTCATGGAGAACCTCTGCTAGGACAGTTCAGGAGGAAAATGTTGCATGGATACCCCCACACAGAGTCCCCACTGGGGTGCTGCCTAGTGGAGCTATTAAAAGAGGGCCACTGTCTTCCAGACCCTAAAATGATAGACCCTTTAACAGTTTGTACCATGTGCCTGGAAAACCTGCAGACACTCAATGCCAGTCCATGATAGCAGCAGGAGGGAGGCTGTTTTCTCCAAAGCCACGGGGGCAGAGTCACCCAAGACAATGGAAACCCACCTCTTGCATCAGTGTGACCCAGCTGCGAGACATAAAGTCAAAGGAGGTTATTCCAGCACTTTAAGATTTGACTGCTCTGCTGGATCTTGGACTTGCATGGGGCCTGTAAGACCCTTTGTTTTGGCCAATTTCCTCCATTTGGATGGACTGTATTTACCCAATGCCAGCACCCCCATTGTATCTAGGAAGTAACTAACTTGCTTTTGATTTTAGAGGCTCACAGGTGGAAGTGACTTGCCTTGTCATAAATGAGACTTTGGACTGTGAATTTTTAAGTTAAGGCTGGAATGAGTTAAGAGTTTGGGGGACTATTGGGAAGTCATGATTGGTGCTGAAATGGTGAGAACATGAGATATGGGAGAGGCCAGTGGCAGAATAATATGGCTTGGCTGTGTCCCCACCCAAATCACATCTTGAATCATAGCTCCCAATAATTCTCATGTCATGGGAGTGATCCAGTGAGAGATAATGTAATCATGGCAGTGGTTCCCCTACACTGTTCTCATGAGATCTGATGGTTTTATAAGGGGAAACCCCTTTCGCTTTGTTCTCACTCTTCTCTTATCTGCCTCCATGTGAGATGTGCCTTTCACCTTCCACTATGATTGTGAGGCCTCCCCCATCCTTGTGGAACTGTGAATCCATTAAACCTCTTTCTTTTGTAAATTGTCCAGTCTGAGTATGTCTTTACTAGCAATGTGAAAAGGGCCTAATACAGATACTAATCATAAAGTATCTCCAATTAGGCAAAAAATTTTTTAGAGAGAACAAAATATACCAAATGTAAATTAAATCTAATGAATTCATTAAAATTGATCCCAATTACATTTATAAAAGACATCATTGAGAAAATGTGAAGAGTAGAGGCAAACCAGTTTTGAAGAAAATTTTGCAATATATCTATCTGATATATACTTCTACCTACAATATATATAAATAAATAATACAAAATCAGAAATTCATTAAACAAACTATTTGAACGAAGTTGTCAGATAAAGGATATTAAAAGGCAGAGCTTAGCAGAATGGGTGACTAACCGTGACAGAACTACATGCTGTGTATGGAGCATGTTTCTGTATGGAGAGATAATTAGTTTGATTTAATCATTCAACAATATATAAAGATAACAAAACATTAAACCTCATAAATTGAGAGACAACTAAAAACTTCTGCACAGACAAGGAAACAATAAACAGAGTGAAGAAACCATAGATTGGAAGAAAATATTTGCAATTCATACAGCCAATAAAGGGTCAATACCAAAAATGGATGACACTCAAACAACCCAATAACAATGAAAACCAAATAAGCTAATTAAAAGGACTTGAAAAGATGTTTCTCAAAAGATGATATACAAGTAGCTAACAGTTACATGAAACAGAACAAAACAAAACAAAATGCTCAACATCATTAATCATATTAATCATTAGGGAAATGCAAATTAAAAGCACAAGGAGATACAACCTCACACCTGTTCCAATGGCTCTTATCAAAAAATGAAAGTGTTGGCGATATTGTCGAGAAAAGGAAATCCTTATATCACTATTAACTATATACAACTATTAAGGAGATCCTTAATCACTATTGGTGAGAGTGTAAATTATTTTAGCCGTTATGGAAAACTATATGGAGTTTCCTCAATAAAATAAAAATAGAACTATCACATGACCCAGCAATCTCACTTGTGAGTATATATTCACATGAATTAAAATTAGTATGTTGAACATATTTCTGCCTTAGATGTTAATTGCAGCATTATTTACAATGGCCAAGACACAGAGCAAACTCAGTATTCATTCATGAATGAAAGAATAAAGAAACTATGGCACATGTATGCTGAATACTATTCAACCTTCAAGAAGAAGAACATACTGTCATTTATAACAATATGGACAAAGTTGGAGTACGTCATGCTAAGGGAAATAAGCCAGGCACAGAAAGACAAATACTACACAATCTCACTTATATGTGGAATTTTTAAAAGTGAAACTCACGGAAATAGTCGAATGATGGTACCAGAAGTCGGTAGTGGAAGTGATGGGGGTAGAATGGTGAAATGTTGGTTAAAGTGTACAAAGATTCAATTAGACAGGAAACATATTTCAAGTTTTCGAAATCTATCATACAGCATAGTAACTATAGGTAATAATAATGTATTGCTTATTTCAAAATTACTAAGAGATACACTCCAAGTGTTTTCATTACAAAAAATGATAAATATGTGTAATGATAAAATTGTTAATTAGCTTGATTTAATCATTCAACAATATATAAAGATAACAAAACATTAAACCTCATAAATATATGCAATTATTATTTGTCAATTAAAAACAAAATTTCTAAAAAAATTTTTAAAAGACAACACTTCCTAAATTTATCTGTGAATTCAACACCATACCTTCATCAACATTCCAGATGATTATGTGTGGAAATTAATAAGCTAATCTTAAAATTCTTAAGGAAATTTAAGGGACCCAGAATGCGTGTGTGTGTGTGTGTGTGTGTGTGTGTGTGTATAATATATATATATATATATATATTCTATTTTAATTTCTGCAATTTTTAGAGAGAGAAAAAAATTAAATTTTAATTTAATTCTATTAAATTATCCACTCAAATGGATAACAGAGCTAAAGTACAAGCTAGAAGTATAAAACTCTTAGAAGAACACATAGGCATAAATCTTTGTGACTTTGGATTAGGCAATGATTTTCTGGATAGGCTCCAAATTCCAAGCAATGAAATAAAAAGTAGATAACTTAAACTTTATCAAAATTTAAAACTTCAGTGTCTCAGGGGAAATCACCAAGAAAGTGATAAGATATGCTGCAGTAAGAGAGAAATTATCTACAAATTATATCTCTAATAAAAATTTCATTTTGCATTTATGTTTTTACAAATTGATACCAAAAATTAGCTAATTTAAAATCATGCAAAGGATCTGAATAGATACTTCGTCAGAAAGATATAAAAGAGTGAATGACACTTAAAAATATGCTCAACATCTTTAGACACTAGGAAATGCAAATGAAACCCACAGTGATATGATGGCAATCAGAAGATGAACACAAGAAGTGTTGGAAAATACGAAACATTTGAACTCTCAAACGTTGCTGGTGTGAATATAAGATGGTGAAGTAGTGAAGCAGGTAAATGGTTTGACAATGCTTCAGAAAGTTAATTATGTCATTATCCTGTAATAAGGAAATATCACGTCTACTTACATGCCCAAGACAATTAGAAATATGTATTCATACAAAAAATTGACCATGAATGCTCATTGCAGCAACATTCGTAATAGCCAGAAAGTGGAAATAATAAAAATTTCTACCATGTGATGAACGGATGAGCACAATGTGAGATGTCTGTATAATGAAATAATAATTGGCCATTAGAAAATGAAGTGCTGATACACGATACAACACAGCCAAACCTTGAAAACATTACGCTAGTGAAAGAGGCCAGACACAAAAGATCACATATTATGTGATTCCATTTATTTGAAATAGTCAACTTAGGCAAATCCTTAGAGGCAGAAAGTATTGTACATTAGTGGTTCCCAGGGGCTGGAGAAAGCGAGGAATGGGGAATGATTGCTAGAGAGAATGGAGTTTCTCTGTGAGATGATGAAAGCATTCTGGAATTAGATACGGTGATGGTCGCACAACTCTGTGAATATACTCATCACCACTGAATTGTACTCTCTGAATGGTGAACTTCATCATGCATGAATTATATTCCAATAAAGCTGTTAAGAAAAGGGTGCCTGCAGAAAGGCTTGGTGACTCCAAAACCAAAACAAAATCAATGCAACGAAAACCAAGTTCTTCAAGTTTGAATTCTTTCCATATTTATGTTGAAAGCATAATTTCAAACAACATTCACTTTTTCTCTGAAGATAAAGCAAACTAGTTTGGTTCTTTGACTCATACTAGGTTGTAAGGGGCTCCAAGGAAATATTAAAAATATTTCTAAAAATCTTTTGAAAATATTTTAAAAATCTGTATCTTGATTGGGTGTTGGTTACATGGATGTATCTTTTATTAGTCCGTTCTCACACTGCTATAAATAACTTTCCTGAGCCTAGGTAATCTATAAAGGAAAGACGTTTCATTGACTCATGGTTCAATATGGCTGGGAAGGCCTCAGGAAACACAATAATGGAGAAAGTTGAAGGGGAAGCCAGCACCTTCTTCACAAGGTGACTGGAAAGAATGAGAGTGAGCACAGGAAAACTACCACTTTTAAAACCCTAAGATCCTATGAGACTCACTCACTATCAGGAGAACAGCATGAGAGGAACCTCCCCCATAATCCAATTACATCTCTCCCTTGACATGTGGGGACTACAGGTCTCTTCCTTGACATGTGGGTATTACAATTCAAGATGAGATTTGGGTGGGGACACAGAACAAAATCATATCTTATACATTTGTAAAACTCATTGAATTACACAATTAACATTTGTGTTTCACTATATGTATACTTTTACTTCAATTAAAGAAACTAAGATGTCTGTGGCTTTGATTATAGTGACAGCCATGGATATTGTGAGATTCAAAGTGTATGCTGATGCTAGATCTAACAGGAACTGCTGTCCCATATCTCATGGAAGGTGACAAGAAAAGAGTCGGGGGAATTCACCTTTCTTTGGTTTAATTAAGTGAAAGATTGGAGTTATTATTTACAAAAACGGGGAAGGATGAGGAAGGAGCAGATTTGGGGAAATACATAAAGAACTAATCTTCGGTCCCTTTAAGGTTTGAGGTGTTTAAATACATCTAGTGGTGAATAACTATTTGCTATGTAGGAATCTATATTGTAGAAAAAAGTACCAGACTGAGGAATAAAATATGGTAGTGATCTTTATACAAGCAAATTTTAGACCGTGAGCCTTGATGAGTTTAGCAACAGAGTGATTACAGACAGAAAAAGAGGTTCAAAGAGTAAGCTCTAGGGTTGCAAAGAAAGGAACTAATAAAAAGATAAAACTAATAAAAAGATAAAACTAATAAAAGAGGCAGTGAAGCAGAAGGAAAGCTCAGTGAATGAGTTTGAACACTTCTCATTGTTTCAGTGATAGCAGCAAGGATCAACCCAAATCTAAGGCCATCCATAAACTGTGACTCTTTTTAGTGAACTAACACTGCTAAGAACATACTTGATTATAGAGATGCCATAAGGTGCAAACTGGCTCCTAGATCAACCTGGTTGATGGGTCTATCCATCATTCAAGCATTTCCAGACTTGGACTTTGGATGAATTATACCATAAACTGTACAGGTTCATATGCTAAGACATTTTAAGGCAAAATATGGTTGCAAATATCTCTTTAGGTTTTCTAGAGAAATCGAGTAAGGCATTCCTTAGGTCAAATCTCCTTTCACAAATCACCACCTGCCCCTACAGCAATGACCTCTACTCTTTTGTAGACTATCAAAATCAGCTGAGAGCCAAGTCCAGTCTTTGATATACTGTCTAATGCAGATTGTGAACTTAAAGTTTTATGGCATAATCCCACTTGGAAGCTAACTGCTGACTATGCATATATATGCAAATATACTCTGTGTGTGTGTGTGAGTATGTGTGTGTGTGTGTGTGTGTGTGTGGTTTGTATACATACTACTGTGAATGTGCATATTATGCAAAACAAAATTTAACTATTTTGATATTTCTGTTTTTCTTGAAGTATTGACAGGTTAAAGACATCAAAAAAGAATGCACTGAAAATAAACTATGTATGTGTTTCAATATTTGAAGTAACCACATGTCTTTCATCAGCTACATATGTTCAATAGTGTGTGGGAAGAGGTACGTTTGGAGTAGATCAGATAAAAGCTATTATTTTACTCTAGCATACAAAGAGCAGGAATATGAGAAAGTGTGATGTGGGCACTCAGTCAAAAATGAATAAACTTATAAATAAAAATTAAACTGTATTCTCTGTATAAAATATTAAGCACAGCACAATTCACCCTAGGAAATGAAGTATCTATCTGACATCCAATTTTTCTGACTTCCTGTTAAATTGCATGTTGATGATCATCTTATGACGCCTTAGTAAAAACAGCAACACCAATGCATTAAAAATTAAGAAAGTGGTTTATGAGCATTTGGTGAAATCTAACATAAGCAACAACTTGAACCACTACCATCTGTAGCATACACAAGATGTCCCTCACTTTTCTTTTAGAATTTAATGCACCCCTGTGACTTGGTTTATTTCTGGAAAGTCTTGCCATCCATAGGTACTGTTTTGCTTTTTCAGTGCAGCTCGTTTATTATACTCTGTTTATTGTAGTTGTTGTCTTTTGGATTTATAGGTTGCAGCTTATTTTTGTGTAGATGTTTATTTCTTGTTCTCTCGTATAGAATCCAAAAATTGTTCCTGGTGCATCCCAGCACTTTGGGAGGCCAAGGCGGGTGGATCACGAGGTCAAGAGATCGAGACCATCCTGGTCAACATGGTGGAACACCATCTCTACTAAAAATACAAAAAATTAGCTGAGCGTGGTGGTGCATGCCTGTAATCCCAGCTACTCAGGAGGCTGACGCAGGAGAATTGCCTGAACCCAGGAGGCAGAGGTTGCGGTGAGCCGAGATAGCACCATTGCACTCCAGTCTGGGTAACAAGAGTGAAACTCCGTCTCAAAAAAAGAAAAAAAAATGTTACTGGTGCATGGATAGCTTTTCCCCACGCAGTGATTTGGAGATATGTGCCCCTCTTGTCTTATGACAGCTCATGACTTTCAAGGCAGCATGCTTGCCTGCATTAAGTCAGCAGATGAAGGAAGAACATGAGGTCTTGCCCAGAGAGGTTTTGTGGGTGAATCTTTGAAGAACATAGAGAACTGTTTATTACCTATGTTCACATCCATTGGTTTAAGCTCAGTCAATTATGTGGTCTGTTAGGTCCACAACTATGCCAAATATCATGCTCAGGGTCAGGTTTAGCCCCAGCTGAGGTCCAAGCGGGAGTGGGTGAATGGGCAGATAGCTGAAAGGAAATGCAGGGGTCTGTAGGCAGGTGAATATGGTTTTATTCAGCAGCTGTCTTGGCAGCAGCGCTCTCATCAGCAGATTTTGCTCACTGTCTGCTCTGTCTTGGCTACTTGCTGCAGCCACTCGCACACACAGCTGCACGGCTGGCTCTTTCTTGCCTTCAGGTTCAGCAGCTTGACTCTTTTTCTCTCCAGACACAAACCAATTCCTGGCTCCCCACCTTGCCTGCCTTCAAGGCAACTGGATCTCCCTCACAGGGATCAGTAGCATTACTCTCTCCCTGGGGGCATGCAAGCCAGGCCTGGACAGTGTTAGCAGGGCAGTTATACCTTTTTCAGACGATAGGGGCTCGGAGCCACAGATGGGCTTACATAAACAAGTTACATAACGAGTGGATATGCACCTGCACCCTAAACTCGCTGAGTCACTCTGGCCTGGATGTTTGCCTCAGCCTATTTCTGACCAAAGCATATCAATGTACCTTACAGGTTACATCTCACTACCAGGGACCCATAAAATGCTGTGTCACTGTGTGCTCAGGGAGAAAATGGCAAGATCAGTGAACAGCTAACCAGCCTGATGCACCTGACATTCTCACTGTGAGAATGAGGTTCTAACTTGAACCTCTCAAACAGCATACTCTTATATGTCATTCTCACAAACAACATACTCTTGTGGAAGAGCCTCAGTCAGCTTTTGTTCTGGTTTCTTTAGTTATGTGTTCAGAAATGTGGGCTGGATGACATTTAGGGTCTCTTTCAACCGTGAGGTCATTGCTAAATCAACCAAATTCAATAAATATCCACTGTAAGAGAATGTAGGGTATAGTTCCTGACAAAAGCAATTGTCACCAATTTGCATAACTTACTCTTGAATAGTTTTATTCTTGCAATTAAAGGAGAGAGAGCAAAAAGAGACCAAACTTAAATTTTACTGTAGGGTTGCATGGAAACCCTCATATTTGGCTTGGCAAAGCTGGATAGATGTCTGAGAGGCCCTCTGAAGTTTTAAAAGTATTCTACTGAAAAAAAACATTTTAAAAAAATCCAACCTAGCTCATATATTTCTGGAATGTATTTATAAACAATTCTCTGTTTCTGTGAGAATTGCCTTGATTTTCTGGAGTTCTGCAAACAGCACATATTTTCCCAGTAGAGAATCTGCCTTTGATCTACTGTGAGGCCCCACTGAATCACCAACTACTCTCTCACCTGGAACCAACTAAGGCTGTGTGCTTAGCTGGCAGAAAATAACAAGTTCACATTAGTTAGTGTATCTAGAAGCGGGAGGCTGGTAAAAATATGCACCATCTGTAAAACTCTTGACAATCATTTATAGACTGCATTAATGAGTCAGGCATTACCAGGCACTTCCCAACCCCAGGCCAGGTTGTAAGGAACTTTTATCCCAGTGTAACAGTTTGTGCTTGTGGATTCTCAGACTAAACAGTGTCCTCAACAACAAAGCAAATAGACACATACAAAAGAGATCTGTTAAATAATATAAATACTAGCTTATAGTCATCAATTTACAAAAAAACACAACAAAACAAATCACCAGGATGACTTCAAAGGAATGACTCATAAAGCACAGACATATTAAAAATATGCTATAAATGGAAAAAAAAAGCCTCTTAAGAACTGTTGGTTGTACATTTGTTTTATATTTTTCTGTCAGTCAAAGAGAGGCCATAGATCCACAGAGGAGTTCCTTCAGTCTGCAGCGGGTCGGTCAGTGCAGCCCACTCCAAAATCCGCACATCTGCCCTTATTTAGATGTGGAAAGGCTGAGCACAACAGTTCAGTGTGATTACAGAAGATGCAATCGTCAGGGAATACGAAGCAGGTAAATCCGCCCACGTGAGGAGTAAACCCGATTCACTTTTAAGCTGGAAAGAAAACTAAGATACCAGAGAGAGTTGATGCTGCTGTGTTTCTATGACAGTGGGATTTTTCTGGATGCTTGGAGCCACGCTGTGGTGGTGGCCATTTAGGACACAGTTGAGTTACGTATTCTTAGATCATATTTACCTGATTTGGATGAAATGGGCAATGGGCAAGATATTAATCTGAAAAATTGCCTAATGATGGCACCCCCAACACTTTTACAAAAACAATTTAACACAGCTAACAACAGTGCTTTCAACATAGCATGATAAAATAACACTTAAAGTTCATAAATGAAGAAAAATGTAGGCCAGAAAAGGAGGAAAGAACATATAAAATTATTTCTTCTCCTGTTATCTTTTGTATAAGATTGTTCACCTTTTATTTTGGAAAAAAAGGCTTAAACTTCCAGACAGTGGAAACCATTTCTCTTTACAGTTACCCCATAGGATTTGCAGGAATCTGCCTTTCCGTCTTTCCCTTAAGCTATTATCCTGAACCTGTTGACTTCTTGCTCTCTGAGTTGGAGAGGTCCCAAGACCATCCTCAGCTTCTATGATCCATTGGAACAACCTACAGGAACTCAGAAAAGTGATTATACTCACAGTTACAGTTTATTACAGCAAAGGAATAGGAATTATTCCAGCAAAGGTATAAAGCTTTCGGGCATCCTCTTACAGTGGAGTCCCATGGACATGCTTAATTCTCCCAATAACAATGTGCAACAGCACATGCAGAGTGCTGCCAAGCACAGAAGCTCACCTGAGCCTGGGTGTCCAGGAAGCTCACCTGGACCTTGGAGTCCAGGATGCTCACCTGAACATTGGTTTCCAGAAAGTTCACCTGAGCGTTGGTGTCAAGGAAGCTCACCTGAGCCTTTGTGTCCAGGGTTCTTATTGGGAGCCAGTCCTGCAGACGTGAAGCATTTATATAACTGACCTCAGATACTCAGATTCCCATTCCCCAGAGCAAAATTAGGCATTCAGTGTAAATCACATTGCTAGCATTAACAAGTTATTCAACTGGTGCCATGCAGCCCAAGGCCTCAGCCATACAAAAACACTCTTTCCAGGCAGAACATACTAAGGCTCAGTGTTTACTTCCCAAGAACTACCCAAGGGCCAGTTTTGAAAATAGTCATTTCTGGGGAATGTTCAGGGTTTGAGAAACTCAGGCCTCCTTCCTTTTCATCTCCCTTCTGTATTTCTCAAGGCACCTTGTCCCTTCTTTACTACTCACACAGTCCCCGAAACAGAAGTCATTCTCTTTGATCTCAATACCCTCAGACAGTCCAAATGTAAGACATTTGTTAGCAGGAATGCTTTGGAAGAAGCAGCAATGTTCAGTATCTAAGACAATACACAAAACTTCTTCAGAATGAGCGCTAAACATTGATTTGTTCAGAGATCTTCTGCCATTACCATACCAGTGACTTCCATGGGGTATTGACCCCTTCTCACTTAGCTTGCCACGGCTGCTGGTCTTTTGTCACCCCTCATTCCATCAGCCTCTGAGGAGCCCCCTTTAACTGGCCATGTCTCCGTTTTTCTGCCCCTCTTCATCCGCAGGCTTCCTCCCAGGCTCCCCAGGCTCTGGACTGCAGAGCAGCTCAGCTTTCTCTTGACTTGTATGCCTTGTCTAGCTGTGTCCTGAGGTTCTCTTCACATAGTTGGGACACCCATCAGGATTATTCTGATCCCAGGCCTAGCACCACTGTCAGCTTTACAATAAATGATGTTTATTACTATTATTGTTATTTCATGGTGCTTGTGTGGAAACTGCCATGAACACCTACAATGCCAAACAATCTGGGGGCACATCATGGTCTGAACTGAGACATTCAACGTGAAATCACAGTTCGGGGCTGACTTTCAGGTACTGTCATTGTCAGACTCATGAGAAGTCTGATTTGATCTCATGAAGTTTGCTGTTAGAGTTAGATTTTGTAGCTGCAGAACGTTTCTCTCATTCATCTTATCAAGAGCTACCTTTTTAACTTCTTTCTATCAGGGAAGTAGTAATAGTTATGTGAGGCACAGTTGCTCACACTTGTAATTCCATCACTTTGGGAGGCTGAGATAGGAGGATTGCTTGAGGCCTTGAGTTCAAGAGCAGCCTGGGAAACATAGCAAGACTAGGTCTCTAAAAAATAAAATAAAAATAAAAATAAAAACCAAGTATGGTGGCATGCATCTGTGGTCCCAGCTACTCAGGTGGCTGAGGTAGGAGGATCACTTGAGCTCAGGAGGTTGAGGCTGCAAATGTATCATTGCACTCCAGCCTCAGTGACAGAGCAAGACCCTCTCTCAAAAAGAAGAAAGTAATAAAACTACTATTACTTGAGAGAGAAAGGGGCTTTGTTTATTTAGACCTTCCATGTTACACCAATATTCCTAAGCTTACACTTTGGCTTCACTCTCTGTACCTCTTCGTTTATAATTATCATGCACTAAGTGGGAGCATAACCACCAGGGCACGGAAATTGTGAATGGATGCCTAGAGGCTCAGCAGTGCCATAGACTGGGGATGGAGGATGGCCTGACTCCTCCCAAGGGGAAGGAGGCAGCTTCTCCTTGGTGCCACCGCTACAGAGCACAGTATGTCTGTACGTGACTTAGTTTCTATTCCAAAGTGGCATGAAGAGATCATATTGAAGTTCTTAGTTCTTTGAATTTGTATAATTCCTATTCCAAGCTTGGCTTTAGACCTTATATCTCTTCTCACCATTCCAACCCAGAAGATGCTGTGGACTGGAGGGCCCATCACACTCCAGCAATGCTTCTGAAAGAAGAGGTGAGGTACATGAATGTGCTCAAGGCAGTGGCAAGAAAGTGGGGCCTTGCATTGTTTTTCTAAATGGCTTCTATGGGTTTACACTTCTCCACCTCAACCTTCCTCAGACTCACCCCACATTGCTTAATATGTGAATTTTAAAAAATATGTTCTCTCTTTCTGCCTCTATAGTTACCATTTCTCTGCCATCCTGGTCTTCATCACCTTGGTAGGAAGATGCTTAACAGAGTGAATGAGTGAATGTTTTCCATCATGAATATGTGGCCTGGCTGGCAGGTTATGGGTTACAATAGATCTTTTAACTCTTAATGATTTGTAGCGACTGTAGGAAGATCCTTGCTGCTGGAGTTGGACATCAGGGTGGGAAGTTGTCACCATGAGGGTTTTAGTGATGATGACCTTCTGCATGCAGTGTATTAGCCAGGACTCCCCAGAGAAACAGAAGAGTTAGGATGGGTGCGTGTGTGTGTGTGTGTGTGTGTGTGTGTGAGCTTCTGCATGCAGTGTATTAGCCAGGACTCCCCAGAGAAACAGAAGAGTTAGGATGGGTGCGCGTGTGTGTGTGTGTGTGTGTGTGTGAGCTTCTGCATGCAGTGTATTAGCCAGGACTCCCCAGAGAAACAGAAGAGTTAGGATGGGTGCGTGTGTGTGTGTGTGTGTGTGTGTGAGCTTCTGCATGCAGTGTATTAGCCAGGACTCCCCAGAGAAACAGAAGAGTTAGGATGGGTGCGTGTGTGTGTGTGTGTGTGTGTGTGTGAGAGCTTCTGCATGCAGTGTATTAGCCAGGACTCCCCAGAGAAACAGAAGAGTTAGGATGGGTGCGTGTGTGTGTGTGTGTGTGTGTGTGTGAGCTTCTGCATGCAGTGTATTAGCCAGGACTCCCCAGAGAAACAGAAGAGTTAGGATGGGTGCGTGTGTGTGTGTGTGTGTGTGTGTGTGTGTGTGTGAGAGAGAGAGCTTCTGCATGCAGTGTATTAGCCAGGACTCCCCAGAGAAACAGAAGAGTTAGGATGGGTGCGCGTGTGTGTGTGTGTGTGTGTGTGTGAGCTTCTGCATGCAGTGTATTAGCCAGGACTCCCCAGAGAAACAGAAGAGTTAGGATGGGTGCGTGTGTGTGTGTGTGTGTGTGTGTGTGAGCTTCTGCATGCAGTGTATTAGCCAGGACTCCCCAGAGAAACAGAAGAGTTAGGATGGGTGCGCGCGCGCGTGTGTGTGTGTGTGTGTGTGTGTGTGTGTGTGAGCTTCTGCATGCAGTGTATTAGCCAGGACTCCCCAGAGAAACAGAAGAGTTAGGATGGGTGCGTGTGTGTGTGTGTGTGTGTGTGTGTGTGTGAGAGCTTCTGCATGCAGTGTATTAGCCAGGACTCCCCAGAGAAACAGAAGAGTTAGGATGGGTGCATGTGTGTGTGTGTGTGTGTGTGTGTGTGTGTGTGTGTGTGTGTGTGAGAGAGAGCTTCTGCATGCAGTGTATTAGCCAGGACTCCCCAGAGAAACAGAAGAGTTAGGATGGGTGCGCGTGTGTGTGTGTGTGTGTGTGTGTGAGCTTCTGCATGAAGTGTATTAGCCAGGACTCCCCAGAGAAACAGAAGAGTTAGGATGGGTGCGTGTGTGTGTGTGTGTGTGTGTGTGTGTGTGTGTGTGTGAGAGCTTCTGCATGCAGTGTATTAGCCAGGACTCCCCAGAGAAACAGAAGAGTTAGGATGGGTGCGTGTGTGTGTGTGTGTGTGTGTGTGAGAGAGAGAGAGAGAGAGAGAGAGAGAGAGAGAGAGAGAGAGAGAGAGAGAGAGAGATATTACTATAGGGAACTGGCTCATTTATTTAAAGATGCCAAGAAGTACCAAAATCTGTATACAGCAAAATGCAGACCCAGGAGGGCTGATAGTATAAATTTCACTCCAGTTCTGAGTCCAAAGGCAGGAGAAAACCAATGTCCCAGCTCAAAGACATTCAAGCAGGAAAACAGTAATTTTTTTTCTTTTTTAAAAATCTCTTTATTTTATTTTATCAGTATTATTATTTTTTATTATACTTTAGGTTCTGGGGTACATGTGCAGATCATGCAGGATTATTGAATAGGTACACACATGGCAAGGTGGTTTCTGCCTTCATCCCCCCCATCACCTATAGCTGGTATTTCTCCCCACATTATCCCTCCCCACCCTCCCCACCTGCCGCTGTCCCTCCCCTAACCCCTGCAACTGACCACAGTATGTGATGCTCCCCTTCCTGTGTCCACGTGTTCTAATTGTTCAACACCCGCCTATGAGTGAGAACATGAAGTGTTTAGTTTTCTGTTCTTGTGTCAGTTTGCTGAGAATGATGGTTTCCAGATTCATCCATGTCCCTATGAAGGACACGAAGTCATTGTTTTTTATGGCTGTGTAGTATTCCATGGTATATATGTGCCACATTTTCTTTATCCAGCCTATTGTTGATGGACATTTGGGTTGGTTCCAGGTCTTTGCTATTGTAGACAGTGATGCAATGAACATATGTGTGCATGTATCTTTATGATGGAACAATTTATAATTCTTTGAGTACATACCCAGTAATGGGATTTCTGGATCAAATGAAATTTCTATTTCTAGGTCCTTGAGGAATCACCACATTGTCTTCCACAATGGTTGCACTAATTTGCACTCTCACCAACAGTGTAAAAGTGTTCCAACTTCTCCACATCCTCTCCAGCATCTGTTGTCTCCAGATTTTTTAACAATTGCCATTCTAACTGGTGTGAGATGGTATATCAATGTGACTTTGATTTGCATTTCTGTAATGACCAGTGATGATGAGCATTTTTTCATATGTTTGTTGGCCTCATATTTGTCATTTTTGTAAAGTGTCTGTTTATATCCTTTGCCCATTTTTGAATGGATTTGATAGTTTTTTTTTCTTGTAAATCTGTTTTAGTTCTTTGTAGATTCTGGATGTTAGCCCTTTGTCAGATGGGTAGACTGCAAATTTTTTTCCCATTCTGTTAGTTGCCAGTTCACTCTAATGATTGTTTCCTTTTGCTGTACAGAAACTCTGGAGTTTAATTAGATCCCATTTGTCTATTTGGGGTTTTGTTGCCATTGCTTTTGGTGTTTGAGCCATGAAGTCCTTGCCTATGCCTATGTCCTGAATGGCTTTGCCTCGATTTTCTTCTAGGGTTTTTATGGTGTTAGGTCTTATGTTTAGATCTTTAATCCATCTGGAATTAATTTTAGTGTAAGGTGTCAGGAAGGGGTCCAGTTTCTGCTTTCTGCACATTGCCAGCCAGTTTTCCAAACACCATTTATTAAACAGGGAATCCTTTCCCCATTGTTTCTTTTTCTCAGGTTTGTCAAATATCAGATGATTATAGATGTGTGGTGTTGCTTCAGAGGCCTCTGTTCTGCTCCATTGGTCTATGTCTCTGTTTTGGTACCAGTACCATGCTGTTTTGATTACTGTGGCCTTGTAGTATAGTTTGAAGTCAGGCAGCATTATGCCTCCAGTTTTGTTCTTTTTGCTTAGGGTTGTTTTGGCTATGTGGGCTCTCTTTTGGTTCCATATGAAGTTGAAGTGGTTTTTTCCAGTTCTGTGAAGAAGGTCATTGGAAGCTTGATGGAGATGGCATTGAATCTCTAAATTACTCTGGGCAGCATGGCCATTTTCACAATATTGATTCTTCCCAACAATGAGCATGGAATGTTTTTCCATTTGTTTGTGTCCTCTCTGATTTCATTGATCAGTAGTTTGTAGTTCTCCTTGAAGAGGTCCTTTACATCCTTTGTTAGTTGTATTCATAGATATTTTATTCTCTTTGTAGCAATTGTGAATGGGAGTTCACTTTTGATTTGGCTCTCTGTTTGTCTGTTATTGGTGTATAGAAATGCTTGTAATTTCTACACATTGATTTTATATCCTGAGACTTTGCTGAAGTTGCTTATTAGTTTCAGGAGATTTGGGGCTGAAATGATGGGGCCTTCTAAATACACATCATATCATCTGTGAATAGACACGATCTGGCTTCCTCTTTTTCTAATTGAATACCCTTTATTTCTTTTTCTTGCCTGATTACTCTGGCTAGAACTTCCAATACTATATTGAATAGGAGTGGTGAGAGAGGGCATCCTTGTCTTGTGCAAGATTTCAAAGGGAATACTTACAGTTTTTGCCCATTCAGTATGACATTGGCTGTGGGTTTGTCATAAATAGCTTTTATTGTTTTGTGATATGTTCCATCGATACATAGTTTATTGAGGGTTTTTAGCATAAAAGACTGTTGAATTTTGGCGAAGGCCTTCTCTGCATCTATTGAGATAATCATGTGGATTTTGTCTTTGGTTCTGTTTATGTGATGGATTACATTTATAGACTTGTGTATTTTGAACCAGCCTTGCATCCCTGGGATGAAGCCTACTTGATCATGATAAATATGCCTTTTGATTTGCTGTTGTATTATGTTTGCCAGTATTTTATTGAAGATTTTTGTGGTGATGTTCATCATGGATATTGGCCTGAAGTTTTCTTTTTTTGTTGTATCTCTGCCTAGTTTTGGCATTAGAATGATGTTGGTTTCATAAAATGAGTTGGGGAGGATTCCCTCTTTTTGTATTGTTTGGGATAGTTTCAGAAGGAATGGTACCAATTCCTCTTTGAATGTCTGGTATAATTCGGCTGTAAACCTATCTGGTCCTGGGCTTTTTAAAATTGGCTGCCTAGGCTATAATTGCTGACTCAACATCAGCCCTTGTTATTGGTCCATTCAGGGTTTCAACCTCTTCTTGATTTAGTCTTAGGAGAGTGCAAGTGTCCAGGAATTTATCCATTTCTTCCAGATTTACTGCTTTGTGTGCATAGAGTTGTTTGTAGTAATCTCTGATTGTAGTTAGTATTTCTGTGGAATCGGTGGTGATGTCCCCTTTATCGTTTTTTGTTGCATCTATTTGATTCTTCTCTCTTTTCTTTTTTATTAATCTGGCTAGCAGTCTTTTGTTGATCTTTTCAAAAAACGAGCTCCAGGATTTGTTGATTTTTTGAAGGGTTTTTTTGTGTCTTTGTCTCCTTCAGTTCTGCTCTGATCTTAGTTATTTCTTGATTTCTGCTAGCTTTTGAATTTGTTTGATCTTGCTCCTTTAACTCTTTCCATTTTCATGATAGGGTGTCAATTTTAGACCTTTCCTTGCTCCTCATGTGGGCATTTATTGCTATGAATTTCCATCTAGACACTGCTTTAAATGTGTCCCAGAGATTCTGGTATGTTGTGTCTATGTTCTCATTGATTTCGAAGAACATATTTATTTCTGCCTTCATTTCATTGTTTATCCAGTTGACATTCAGAAGCCAGTTGTTTGTTTTCCATGAAACTGTGTGGCTTTGAGTTAGTTTCTTAATCCTGAGTTCTAATTAGATTGCACTGTGGTCTGAGAGATGGTTTGTTATGATTTTCATTCTTTTACATTTGCTGAGGAGTGATTTACTTCCAATTATGTGGTTGATTTTAAAGTAAGTGTGATGTGGTGCTGAGAAGAATGTATATTCGGTGGATTTGGGGTTGAGAGTTCTATAAGTCCAGATCTACATTCAAATCCTGGATTTCCTTGTTGATTTTCTGTCTTGTTGATTTGTCTAATATTGACATTGGAGTGTTAAAGTCTCCCACTATTATTATGCAGGAGTCTAAGTCTTTTTGTAGGTTGTTAAAGATTTGCTTTATGTATCTGGGTGCTCCTGTATTGAGTGCACATATATTTAGAATAGTTAGCTCTTCTTGTTGTATCGATCCTTTTACCATTATGTAATGCCCTTCTTTGTCTCTTTTGATTTTTGTGGGTTTAAAGTCTGTTTTATCAGAAACTAGGATTGCCACCCCTGCTTTTTTTTTTCCCTCTCCATTTGCTTGGTAAATCTTCTTCCATCCCTTTATTTTGAGTCTATGTGTGTCTTTGCATGTGAGATGGGTCTCCTGAATACAGCACACTGATGGTTCTTGGCGTTTTATCCAATTTGCCAATCTGTATCTTTTGATTGGGGCATTTAGTCCATTTATATTTAATGTTAATATTGTTAACATTATTTGATCCTGTCATTACTGATTGGTTGTTTTGCCCTTTATTTGGCATAATTTCTTCATTGTGTCATTGGTCATTACCATTGAGTTATTTTTTAAAGTGTCTGATACTGGTTTTTCCCTTCTGTGCTTAGTGCTTCCTTCAGGAGGTCTTGTAGGGCAGGTCTGGTAGTGACAAAATCTCTCAGCAATTGCTTGTTCCTAAAGGATTTTATGTCTCCATCACTTATGAAGCTTAGTTTGGCTGGATATGAAATTCCAGGTTGAAAGTTGTTTTTTTAAGGATGTTAAATATTGGCCCCTACTCTCTTCTGGCTTGTAGGGTTTCTGCTGAGAGATCCACTGTGAGTCTGCTTCCCTTTGTGCATGATCTGACCTTTCTCTCTGTCTGCCTTTATATTTTTTTCATTTGTTTCAACCCTCGTGAATCTGATGATTATATGCCTTGGGTTTGCTCTTCTAGAGGAGTATCATTGTGATGTTCTCTGTATTTCCTGTATTTGAATGTTGGCCTGCCTTGCTAGATTGGGGAAGTTCTCCTGGATAATATCCTGAAGAGTGTTTTCTAGGTTGGATTCATTCTCCCCGTCACCTTCTGGTACACCAATCAGGTGTAGATTAGGTCTTTTTACATAATCCCATATTTCTTGAAGGCTTTGTTCATTCCTTTTCACTCTTTGTTCTCTTTTCTTGCCTTCTCATTTTATTTCATTGAGTTGATCTTCAATCTCTGATATCCTTTCTTCTGCTTAATCTATTTGGCTATTGAAACTTGTGTATGCTTCTCAAAGATCTTTTGGTGTGTTTTGTAGTTCCTTCAAGTCATTTATGTTCTTCTCTAAGCTGGTTATTCTAGTTAGCATTTCCTCTAACCCCTTTTCAAGGTTTTTAGTGTCTTTGCATTGGGATAGAACATGCTTCTTTATCTCAGAGAAGTTTGTTACTACCCACCTTCTGTCAGTTAGTCAGATTAGTTCTCCGCCAGCTTTGTTCCCTTGCTGGTGAGGAGTTGTGATCTCATGGTGGGGGAAAGGTGTTCTGGTTCTGGTTTTTGATGGTTTCTTTTTTTTTTTTTTTGCTGGTTTCTTCCATCTCCTTGGATTTATATAGTTTTGATCTCAGGTAGCTGCTTGGGGAGGTGGACTTTCTTTTGTCTGCCTGTAGAGGCACTGCTGGACTGCTGCAAATTCAGTGGAGCTGCTATTTCTTTTTTTTAACTCAGGAAAATTAGACTGATTTCTGCAATGGCGGCTTCCCTCCCTTCTGCCAAGCTCAATTCTTCCTGGTCACTCTCTAACTTATGTTCTGGGTGTGAAACTCTGGAATGAGAGTTTTTAGCCTGCTGGCTTTGTGCGGGGGGCAGTGGTGAGAGAGTGCTATCCTGCCTTATCAGTTCCCCTTCTTTCTGGGGGACTGGTGGCTCCATTCAGCTGGCTTTCTGGCTTTTGTGTTAGCCAGTGCTTCCACCTAGATCTGTGCTGACAGCCCTGGCACTGGCCGAAGTTGCTGTTCTGCCCTGTTCAGGCAGCTTGCTGAGGCTTTTCAGCCCAGTGAAGATCTCCTCTTCTGTGGGTTGTAGAGGGCTTGGGTGGAGTGCTGTATCCAAACTGAAGTCCCAGAGGGAGAGATCCCCTGGTCCTCCAGTTGGTTGCATGCAACTCATGGGTGGAGCAGTGCTCCACCTTGCCTCAACTTTCCTATTTGGTTTATACCCACTGTCCAACCAAACCCACAAAATGAACCTGGTACCTCTTTTGTAATTGTGGAGACCACTCAGATTCTGCATCTCTCTCTCTCTCTCTCTCTCTCTCTCTCTCTCTCGGAGCTGCTTTCTGTAGCTGCCTCTTATTTGGCCGTCTTGGGATCCAGTAAATTCTTTTTTACTCAGCCCTTTTGTTCCATTCAGTCCCTCCAGGAATTGGATGAGGCCCACCAACACTGGGGAGCACAGTCTGCTCTCTTCACTCCATCAATTCAAATATTAGCTTCATCCAGAAAAGCCCTCACAGACCTACCTACAGAAATGTTTAGTCTCATGGTCCAGCCAAGTTGTCCCATAAAATTAACCATCACATGCTGCATGGCCCCTCAGTCACCTCCTTTGTGGACTTCTAGCAAAACTTATTCTAGTTTTGGCTGCAAAAGGAATCATGGGTGACTTAAGATAAGTCCTCTGGGTTGGAGAGTCTCTAAGAAGTAATGAAACATCTGCAGAAGAAATTGAAGCAGATCTATACAGCAGATCTCTGCCTTTTATTGGATAATTTTTAGTCACATGCTAAGAAGAAAAATGCAACTTAGAGAATATCAGTAAAATGGGAAGATCATTTTGTTCAGATTCTGCCTTAATTACTAGAATACCACAGGTATTTCAAAAGGAAAAAAGTAGACCAGAAATAGTAGCTTTATTGTTTTTAAAGAATCACATAATGCCTTTGTTTTCAAGGCTGACTGTGTTGTCCGATCATTTTTTCCCTATAACCTTAGAATGTATTAGGAAAATAAAAATAAATATGATTATGTCTGTATAATGGATAAGAACATGAGGACATGGAATGGTTAACAGTGAGAAGGAGAATTAAGGTCATATTTACTCACTCCTAGATCTCAAGATTTATCCCTTAATAATAAAACAATTTGATACCCCCTAGATAACAGGCATTGCACTAGACGTAGGTTGAAGAATGAATTCTATTCAGCCCAGCAAGACATCCAGGCAGAAAAATGAATGTGAAAAACTACAAGGTGATATGTGGTATCAATATATAATGTATATATTATATGTATATGTGTACATTATTATTATTTTTTATTTTTTATTTTTGACAGAGACTTGCTCTGTCACCAGGCTAGAGTGCAATGATGCAATCTTGGCTCGCTGCAATCTCCACTGCCTGGGTTCAAGCAATTCTTCCACCTCAGTCTCCCAAGTAGCTGGGACTACAGGCATGCGCCACCACATCCAGCAAGTTTTTGTATTTTTAGTAGAGACAAGGTTTCATCATGTCGGCCAGAATGGTCTAGATCTCTCGACCTCGTGATCCGCCTGCCTCGGCCTCCCAAAGTGCTGGAATTACAGGCCTGAGCCACCGTGCCTGGCTTATTTGTTTATTAATTATACAAAAATATATTGAGTACCTACAATATGCTAGGCTAGATGTGCCACTAGATGTGAAAAATGGAGTGCAGAATATAAAATATTTGTTGTTTGCCTTCCTGAAACTTGCATTCTGGTGGAAAATACCAGATGTTAAAACATAAGTATTCAATGACAGTATCAGAAATGTGGTGGACAAGCAGTACAGAGCACTGTGGAGGCATTGCAAGTGATCCCCCAGCTGGGGGAACGTGAGCGATTTTGCTATTGTTGATGCCAGAACCACAGTATTAGTGTTAGTGCCATGTCCTCAGTAACTTTTTCTGAAAGAAGCTGAAGTACAGGTCGTGAACTGGCAAGCAACTTAAATGGAACTGGAAGCAGCTTAATGCAAGGTCCATTCAGAATACATGCATGTGAAATGCTGTAAGAAAAAGAGGAACGGTGGAATCTTGATTTTATATATCCAAAGATAGTACCAAGTCCAACAGCTTCAATACTTCAAGATCTGAAAATAACATCTTGCAAATTCTAGTTCTGGGTAGGAAAGAGCTAAGCATAGCACTGGAGCGGTGATGAGGTCATTCAGAGTTTATGATCTCCGGGGATCCTCTAGTACAAACTGTTTGTCTGTCACTATCTGCTTTGAACCAGGATGGTTATTTTGGACAAAATCATGAGGGTGGGCTTTGCATGTTCTGAGTCTTTCCAGCATGGACTTTCCATTTACTCTCTGCATGTCAGTTTCTCAAACACCCAGGCATGTGGAAGGGAGTGCATGATTCTCTTTGAGTAATAATCAGTGTTATATTACAAAGTATCCCTAACAAACTCTTGATGGTGGATGGAAAATGGTATCTTGAAGCCTATATAGATGAACTCTCCAGCACATAGAATTTCCATCAAATAAAGTGACCATGTCTGATTTGGTATATATTTTCAATGCCAATTAAAGCTGCTAAATGTTTAAATAGACATGTCTGCCTTTATTTGTCCTTTTTGTCTGTGAACATGCAAATTTACAGTAAGAAACTTCTGCATGAATGTGAATACCGGCATGGGAGGGGTGAGCACATGACAAAGGCGGCTTCTCTCATCTCCTGACTCATTACCTGGCTGTGCTTGAGCCAACGTGCGCCTGACTGGAGTTCTCTTTCTGGTTGCATTGCTCTGCTGTGGACTCATTTATTTCACGTGTTTGGGTGGAACATTAGTTATAGCCAGTTGTTAATCAATGATTTGAAAATGAGGGATAAATAAAATACTCTGTTAGAAGATTAGCAGACTTTGATGATAATTCAGATAAGCGTAAAAAATGTCTTGATTCACCAATTGGAATACATAAAAAAAGACATAGCTACTTTAGCAAACTCTTAATAACACAGATAACCTTGAGAAACATCTGAAGCTGTGTCTACTACAGAACCCCCAGAGACCCTAAACTGCTGAATGTTGTCGTCATTCCTGCAGTGCTGTGCTTAGTTCTTTCCTAACTAGAACTGTAATTTGTACGACGTTATTTTCTGGCCTTGAAGGAACATTGAAGTTGTTGGACTTGGTCCTATCTTTGGTATATATAAAAACCAGATTCCACCATTTCTGTTTTTCTTACAGTGCTCCACAGGCATGTGTTTTGTGCTGATCTTGAATAAAGCTGCTTCCAGCAAAATTGTTCAGCCTCTAGGGAGTGTGACTTAGATCAGTGATTTCTGAACTTCAGCAGAGAGTAAAACCACCTGGAGGGCTTCTTAAGACGGCATTGGTGTGTCCCACTCCCAGAGTCTCTGACTCAGGGGTTCTGGGGTGTCTTCCAGTTTCCAGATGAAGCTGATGCCACTGGTCTGGGATTACACGTGGAGAAGCAGCGACCTAGACCACCCCGCCCACTGAATTTGGATAGCATTAGCAGCAAGGCCTGGAGGGGACAGTCCACACCACCACCCAGCAGCTGCCAGGGCATGGTACCACACTGCTTCTCTCCAACAGAACTTCCTTGTAGCCCAACCTGAACACATAGCATAGATGTAGAGGAGCACCAAGGCATTAAAAAACAAGCCCAATTCTTTTTTATGAAATTAAATTTCAAATTTTGAAGTGAAATAAAATACATGCCTTGGGTTTAGCTTCATTTGGGTTAAATTAAATGACATTGATACAATAGAGGCAAAATTAGTATTCACATATAGGCACCAATATTTAACCAAAGTTCTTATGCTAGAGTTGCTGATTTTAAATTCACTTATATTATTGGTTTAAATTATAGATAAATATCTCAAATTCAATATTTCTCTGAAAAAAAATCTCTTTTTAAATTTTAAATAAAATAAAGACTCACGCTGCTTGACCTGAATAGCCTTAAGAAATCAACCACACACCCTGTGGAAAAATGCGCGGACTCAGGAGCTAAGAGCTCACATTACAGTATTGTGAAGTAATGCTAGAAACACGTCAACTCCACCCATTTCACTCCTTCTTAGCTTCTGCCTTAGCTCACAGGTGGCTTGCCAGAAGAATGGGAACCAATTACCAAAAGATACTCCAAAGAAGTCAGGATCTTGGAAAAATAGCTGGCACGAGAATTATCCCAGCTTAGGTCCCTGTAAGAGATGCCTGTCCACAGACACAAAGAAAATGTGCCTATTGCTTATCTTGTGTATTTTGACACTTTTTAATAACATTTTAGCAAAACTTTCAAATAACTGTCACTTATAGTTAATTAATAATGATCATTGTAATTAATATTAAAATTAGTTTGTTATTTTCTATAGTTAATGAAATCCACGAGAAGAAATAGAATATTTAACACTCACAAATTTTGCCTTTAATTCCTGCTAGATTCTTTTGTAAGTTCAAATTTTGAACATGTAATTTATATACTCATCATCTCTGTGTTTCAATTTCTTTCATTTTTTCACAAATTACTGACAGCCCATACCACTGAATGCTTTAGTACTTATTACTTTACTTTCATTCTCCAGAAAATTAAAGTGAGTAAGGCAACACCCTAAGCTTCTTTCCATTTTTCAATTTCTGAGACATCCACCACTTTATTATCAGCCATCAGATGGAACTACTTGATACATGCAAAGCAAGTACAGAAAGAAAAGCACAGGCCTGCACTTGGGAAAATTTGTTATGTTCAGAGAGGAAAAAGTGAGGGCAGCACCTCTAGATGACCACGGTGTTCTCATCCTCTCCAACAAGAAGACAACATTCAGGCTGACAGCAAAGATGTGTCAGTAAGAGTGGTCTGCTCCCCTCCAGGGGTGGGGGCAGCAAGCAAGCAAGAAAGAGATCAGATGTTCCAGGAAGCTTCAACACTTCAGGCCCACCAGAGTCGCAACACAGGGCCTTCGAGTATTTGCATATATGAGAGAGGAGTTATTTTTCCATGAGAAAATGTTGAATTGTGAGAGAGGGGCCAGATGAATGGGAAAGGCTAATATTTTTCCAATTTCAAAATTGGCAAAAGTATGAATTCCAGAGATGCTGGGCCAGTCAGTTCAACATTGATCACTAACAACAATTCAGAAGGAATTATTAACAGGCAGATGAACAGTTGAAAAGGAGCAGTGATCTCCGGGTCCAGCCCACTTAGTTTCACAAGAAACATGTTTTCTCTTTGTATTTAGTCAACTTTCTTTGCTGGGTGCTAATTACAATAAAGATTAATGAAGACTGACTCTTGGGTTTAAGGAGCTCTCTCAATTGGTGTGTCAAACAGCATAGGGAGCTTCCGGCTTCCTACTTTACCTGGCAGGTAGCTGTCCTTTTGATATTCCTGTATAGTTGATGAAGCCACAGTTCAACAGATCAGAGCTGCCCTAACAATCTGTTCCAAGACTGCTACTAATTAACTGAGGTCAATCAAGAGGAAACCCTTAATTGTATGCAGTTGTGTCTTGTTCTTTATCATGTGTTAACTTATATTCAGTGGTTTGGGTGATTGGCACAAAAAACATGCTTGTAAGATCCGTACATGCAGCCACATGCAGAAGATTAAAACTGGACCCCATCCTTACACTATATGCAAAAATTCAACTCAAGATGGATTAAAGAGTTGAATGTAAAACCTAAAACTATAAAAACCCTGGAAGATAACCTAGGAAATACCATTCCGGATATAGGACCTGGAAAAATCTTAATGATGAAGAGTCCAAAAGCAATTGCAACAAAAACAAAATTTGACAAATCAGACTTGATAAAACCGAAGAGCTTCTGCACAGCAAAAGAAACGCTCAAGGATGTGGAGAAATAGGAACACTTCTACACTGCTGGTGGGAGTGTAAATTAGTTCAACCACTATGGAAGACAGTGTGGAGATTCCTCAAGGACCTAGAAATAGAAATTACATTTGACCCAGCAATCCCATTACTGGGTATATATCCAAAGGACTATAAATCGTTCTACTATAAGGACACATGCACACGAATGTTCATTGCAGCACTGTTTACAATAGCAAAGACCTGGAACCAACCCAAATGCCCATCAATGATAGACTGGTCTGGGAAAATGTGGCACATACACATCATGAAATATTATGCAGCAATCAAAAACAATGAGTTCATGCCCTTTGTGGGGACATGGATGAATCTGGAGAACATCATTCTCAGCAAACTGACACAAGAACAGAAAATGAAATACCGCATGTTCTCACTCATAGGCGGGTGATGAACAATCAGGACACATGGATACAGGGTGGGGAGCACTAAACACTGGGGTCTATTGGGGGGAATAGGGAAGGGACAATGGGGAAGCGGAGTTGGGGAGGGATAGCATGGGGAGAAATGCCAGATGTGGGTGAAGGCGGAGGAAGGCAGCAAATCACACTGCCACATGTGTACCTATGCAACTATCTTGCATGTCCTGCACATGTACCCCAAAACCTAAAATGCAATTAACAAAAAAAAAAGAAAAAAAAGAAAACCTACAGAATGGGAGAGAGTATTTGCAAACTGTGTATCTGATGAAGGTCTGATATGCAGCATCTATAAGGAACTTATTTACAAGAAACAAACAATCTCATTAAAAGGTGGGCAAAGGACATGAACAGATACTTTTCAAAAGAAGAGATGTATGCAACCAACCAACCAACAAGCATATGAAAAATTGTTCAGCATTACTAATTATTAGAGAAATACAAATCAAAATCACAATGAAACGCCATGTCACATCAGTCAGAATGATTATTATAAAAAGCCAAAAAATGTAATCCCAGCACTTTGGGAGGCCAAGGTGGGTGGATCACGAGGTCAAGAGATTGAGACCATTCTGGTCAACATGGTGAAACCCCGTCTCTACTAAAAATACAAAAAATTAGCTGGGCATAGTGGCGTGCGCCTGTAGTCCCAGCTACTCAGGAGGCTGAGGCAGGAGAATTGCCTGAACCCAGGAGATGGAGGTTGTGGTGAGCCGAGATTGCACCATTGCACTCCAGGCTGGGTAACAAGAGTGAAACTCTGTCTCAAAAAAAAAAAAAAAAAAAAGCCAAAAAATAAGAGATGTTGATGAGATTGTGGAGAAAAGAGAACACATATACACTGCTGGTGGAAATGTAAATTAGTTCAGCCATGGTGGAAAGCTATGTCATGATCCCTTGAAGAACTTGAAACAGAACTACCATTTGACCCAGCAACTGCATTATTGGGTATATATCCAAAACAATGTAAACTACTCTACCATATAGATACATGAATGCACATGTTCATTGCAGCATTATTTGCAATAGCAAAGGCATGGAATAAACCTAAACACCCATCAACAATAGATGGAATAAAGAAAATGTGGTACATACACACCATGGAAACTACACAGCGATGAAAACCTATGAGGTCATTTCTTTGCAGAAACATGGACGACGTTAGAGGTCATTATCTTAAGCAAACTAATGCACGAAGAGAAAACCAAATACTTCATATTTTCACGTATAAGTGGGAGCTAAAAAAAAGAACCAATGGACACGAAGAGAGAAGCAACAGACATTGGGCCTACTGGAGGTTGGTAGGAGGGAGAGAACTGAAACAATACCTGTTAGATATTATACTTATTACCTCAGTGATAAAATAATCTGTACACTAAACCCCTGTAACCTGCAGGTTACCTATATAACAAACCTGCAGATGTACCCTTGAATTTAAAATAGAAGCTATAATTAAACATTAAAAATATTTGCACATGACACAAACTCAAATTGTCAGCTCTGTCAGTTCTGTCATCTGACAGAACTCTCTTCAGAATAATTTAAAAAGGAAGAGAACTGCAACCAAATAGGATGAATTTAAATGAGTCATTTAAAATCAGGAGTTTCTAGGTATTTATGTGTATTGTTCACACAACTGCAAGCAATCAGTGTTCCATACTGTATTAGTCCACTCTTAAATTGCTATAAAGAAATACCTGAGACTGGGTAATTTATAAAGAAAAATGGTTTAATTGGCTCAGGGTTTTGCAGCCTTTATAGGAAGCCCCATGCTGGCATCTGCACAGCTTCTAGGGAGGTCTCAGAAAGCTTACAATCATGGTGGAAGACAAAGGGGAAGCAGCATGTCACATGGCAAAGATAGGAACAAGAGACAGAGAATGAGGGTGGAGTGCCACATACTTTTAAATGACCAGATCTGGCAGGAACTCACTCAATCTGCATCACACCATGAGGGATCCACTCTCAAGATCTAATCACCTCCCACCAGGCCCCACCTCCAGCTTGAGATTACAACTCAACATGAGATTTGGGTGGGGACAAATACCCAAACTGTATAACATGCTTTTTCTAGGCTAAAGCTCAGGAAATCCGAGCGTGCATTTATAGAAGCATTAATGGTTTAGTAGGGTATGGGACAGTGTCTGTCAGTGCTGGGCAGGGCTGGCTACCCACATCTTGAGCAGTGTGGCTTCTGTCTTCTGCATTCCCACAGAGAAAGCACCCAGTGGAGGACGTGAGGATGGACTGGAGATCAGCTAAGAGGGCCCCTGGATACAGGTGATCTCCATGGTTAGGACTTGAACAAGTCTATGATGGATACAAGTAGGTGCATGTCAATAGAATCGGATCACAACTTTTCTCTAAGAACTGTGCATCTACACACCATCCCTTGAGGTGATGAGCCACTTGTCATGAGGTAGATTCAAGCAAAGGCTGGAGTGGCCTGTGTCAGACACTGTAGTGTGATTCATGCATGGGATGGAAGAGGATTTCACCAGATGATCTTCCAGATCCTTCCAACTTTAAGTTTTCCTCTTTCTATGGTTGGAGTAGGCCCAGTGCTCAAGGTTCTTACCAGCTTTTGCACGTGCGCGTGCGCGCGCACACACACACACACACACACACACACACACACACACTTCTGCTCAGAAGAGGGTTTAACTTGGAGTAGAGAAAATATGTCTGAGACTGGTTTCTAGCCTGTGCCTATGGGTTCTTTAATCAGAGACCATCCAACAACACAGCTTCTTGTCTGGGGTGTTCTCTGTTCACATGTGCTGCTGCCACTGCAGTAAAATGAGTGGCAGTAGCAACTGTGGGTACAACGAGCTCTCCATCATGTTTTAATGAGGAGACTTTGGTTTCACTATGGTGTTTCCCCTTTGTTTCTATTTGTTTCCTATGGCAGTGCTCTGGAGGTTGAAGTAATGCTTGTCCCACGTCCAGCTTCTGAATAAGGATAGCATGGGTTCTGAAAACCTGATGAAAATGTCTATGGACAATTAACAGAGGAACTTTATATTGTAATTGGTGATTTTTTTTAATTGCTTCCACAAGAAAGGAACACCAATTTTTTTTTTGGATAAAGCAAAAAAAAAATACAATAAAGGAAAATGTAACAATGAAAATTTGAAGATTAATTGAAGAAGACACAGAACTCATTCTCTCTTCTCTCTTTTTTTTAATAAAGTGAGATAACAGTTTTGAAACATTTTGAAAAGCATGAAGTGATAACACTCTGTTTTGTTAAACATGGTATAATGTAGTAATTAGAGATAATAAGCATAGTCACCATCCCACATTTTACCTCTGAGGGATAAACTTGCAAACCACATCAGAATTCTCAGTCTGTGTTTACCCTTTTTCAGAAGGGGAAATGATTAGCCAGAACAAATAGCTGAATGATTTGTTGGTGTTCTCATCTACTTAGAATTTCAAAGTGTGGCCTTGGCCCAAGTCTCTGCAGTTACTTGACTGTATCATTCAGTCATCCATACATCCATTCATTAATCTACTTATCACTTTTTATGTTATTCCTAAGATGTGCATTTCTTGTTTGCATTCTCAGTTTCAATGATGTGGATTACAGGCTACACATCCTGGGGCGATTGATCTTTAAGCCTCACAGAGAAGCATTCAAAGAAAACGGCAGTGAGCACTTCATTTTCAGATGGACAAGAACAAATTGGTGGCTCTCAGACATGAGGACTGAGGGCATAGGGTGAGGTACCTTAGCCGGCTGGAGTGAGGGGAGGTGTGGTGAGGTGCGGTGAGGCTTGTGTGAGGAGTGCCACAGATCATGTTTCCAAGCCTTTGCTCTAGACACTCTTTCATCTGCCTACAGAGCTGAAGGCAGAAGGAAAATTGGGCCTTTGCTGTTCCGCTAAGGGAAATGTGTTGCAGTGCATCTGAGAGCATGTTCATTACTGGAGATAAGCTGTACTATCTTAAAATGTCAAGGTAATATCCCAAAGGAGATTCCAATTAGATGGATATCTTTTATTGGTATTGAGGGAGCATAATTAAATCATGAACCAACCATAGTGGTGCAGAATAGACCTAAGCCAAGGAAATGTAAGAAGGTGGAAACGTCCTTAATAAATATCAGAAATGTGCTCTTCATTCAAACGTCACTTGAGCAAATGCGTAAAACAATAGAAAGCAGTGGAGTTAAGCACATTTTAATAGACCCCTTTAAACAAAGGGCACATAATGGGGATACCACTGGAGATCCAGAGACCTGAGCACAGAAATAAGAGATTTTGTAAAGAAAATAACTCTTCTTGTTAATGCATTATTAGACAGACTCAGGTGAACCTCCTGACAGCACAGGGCAGGAGAATTTCTCAAACATCCTCTTGCACTTTGTTAATCTTATAGGTTTTTTTCTATGCAGCTCTTTTTTTATTTCTAAGAATTTTTGACTTTACCTTTGCTTTATTTTAAATAGGCAATTGTGCACAATAAAAAAAAAATTTCTGAAGTTCTCTGCACAGTGTAGCTGTGAGAGTAACTTCATGTCAGTAAACCTCAGAACATATAAAAGTGAAATTCATCAGAAAACATGCACATTTACTAATGTGTGTCAATACTGGGAGGGGTTAGATTTAGGGTAGTCTAAACCCTAGGTGCCTCAGATTGCCTTGGTGCTTTTTTTTTTTTTCTGAAACAGTGTTTCATTCTTGTATCTCAGGTTAGAATGCAATGGCGTAATCTCGGCTCACTGCAACCTCCGCCTCCTGGGTTCAAGTGATTCTTCTGCTTCAGCCTCCCTAGTAGTTGGGATTACAGGCACTCACAACCATGCCCATATAATTTTTTGTATTTTTAGTAGAGATGGAGTTTCACCATGTTGGCTAGGCTGGCCTCAAACTGCTTACCTCACGTGATCCACCTGCCTCAGCCTCCCAAAGTGCTGGGATTACAGGCGTGAGCCACTGCACGCGGCCCCTTGGTGCTTTTAAGCTAGCCTTCCTGTCTTCTCCATCAGTGGCCAGTGTCCTGTGCCTGCAGACCAGCCCTGCCCTTCATACCTTTGCCTCTGCTATGCCTCTCCAGGAGTGTTGTTCACCTGCAGCTACCTGCAGAAACTCTCCCTTATTTCAAGTTCTAATTCAAATGTCACTTTTTCTATGAATTTATCTGCCCAACCCTGAGATTAAGCAATATCTCTGGGTGTTAAGAAAGAAGCTTTATCTGGTCTTCTCCTACAGCTAATATTGTGGGGACATTTTATATTTCTCCATGGAGGAGCCGAAGTGTTCAGAGGCTGGACTGTTTTCTACTTATATTTGTATCTGCAGAAGCTTGCCCCAGGCTCAGCACACAGTAGTTGTCAGAAGCATCTCTGTGGATCTGCAAGCTCCTGGGAAGATGTGACCACTGTAATTTCCGCAGTGTATTCATTATCCACCCAAGGGACATATCCATGGGCCTGCTCTCAGTGACTGTGACTTCTTCCACATCTAGGACCCTGTCTTCCACTCCTTCCTGTGCCCAGGGGCTGGGACTCTGACCTGCTTGCCATCCTGTTGGGGTTCTCCAACTGCCATGGTTGAAATGCCCCTTTTAAACTCCAGACCTGTGGCTATACACCTTTTTCATACCAATTTGTTGCTTTTCGCCATGGCCACTAAAGCTGACTGGGAGGGTAAATGGGGCCTGTTCCTGATAAGGGTGAGCCCAGGCCACTTAATGCCAGGTAGAAAAGTAAATAAGAGTATTCCATTGTAGATTCACATTATTCACTTAAGTAAATCAAAGCTGATATAAATGGATGTTTTCAGCACTTGGATGTTTTGTGGCTACTGGCAGCCACTGCAGACTTCCTTTGGATGGCTCATTCTTCACAAAGACCAGCAATGACCACTTACCAGATATGAAAATCCGTCAATTTTATGTCTACCAAGGAAATCATTTTGGGGCCAACATTCAGGCAATGACTATGAGGTATTAGATGTCATATACTTGAAATCACCTCTCATTTAATCCTCAAAACAACCTTTGAGAGAAATACAGTTGTGGGTATAGGAGGAGGCATAGACATACACAGGCTTAGGCATAAACACAGGCATTAGGCATGCCTATAGGTGTAGGTACTGGTGTAGGTGTGAGTAGAGTATAGATGTACGAGTACACATGGGCATACACAAGCTTAGGCAGAGACACAGGCATACACATGCTTATAGGTGCAGGTGTAGGTATAGGATTGATGTGAGTATAGGTATAGGTGTAGGTATAAGCATATGAGTAGGTATAGATGAAGGATAAAAATAGATAGGATAAGTGTAGGTGTAGATATAAGTGTACATTTAGGTATTGGTATAGATATATGTATAGTTGGAGGTATGCGCACAGGAGTAGGTATACATATATGTGTCAGTATTGGTGTAGCTAGAAGTGTAGGAAGAGGTGGAAGTGTCACTGCAGGTGTAGGTATAGGTGTAGCTGTAGATACAAGTATAGGTCTAGGAGGAGGTATAGCATAGGTGTAGGTACAGGTATTGGTGTAAGTGTAGACATACGTAAAGTTGTAGGAGTACACACAGGTATGCATAGGCTGAGGCAGACACAGGCATGTGTATAGGTGTAGGCACAGGTATATATATTGGTGCAGGTATAGGTATAAAAATAGGTTTACATATAGGTGTAGGTATAGATATAGGTATATGTGGAGGTATAGGTACAGAGATAGTTGGAAATATATGTATAGGTGTAGGTATAGGTATAGGCATAAGTGTAGTTGGAGGTACACATATAGGTGTAGGTATAGACATAGAGTGGCTGGAGGTACATGTATAGGTGTAGGTATGGGTATAGGCATAAGTGCAGTTGGAGGTATAGGTATATGTGTAGTTATAGGTGTAGGTATAGACATAGTGTAGTTGGAGGTACATGTAGGTATGGGTATAGACATAAGTGTAGTTGGAGGTATAGGTATATGTGTAGTTATAGGTGTAGATATAGACATAGTGTAGTTGGAGGTACATGTAGGTATGGGTATAGACATAAGTGCAGTTTGAGGTATAGGTATATGTGTAGTAATAGGTGTAGGTATAGACATAGTGTAGTTGGAGGTACATGTATAGGTGTAGGTATAGTCATAGTGTAGTTGGAGGTACATGTATAGGTGTAGGTATGGGTATAGGCATAAGTGCAGTTGGAGGTATAGGTATATGTGTAGTTATAGGTGTAGGTATAGACATAGTGTAGTTGGAGGTACATGTAGGTATGGGTATAGACATAAGTGTAGTTGGAGGTATAGGTAAATGTGTAGTTATAGGTGTAGCTATAGACATAGTGTAGTTGGAGGTACATGTAGGTATGGGTATAGACATAAGTGCAGTTGGAGGTATAGGTATATGTGTAGTTATAGGTGTAGGTATAGTCATAGTGTAGTTGGAGGTACATGTAGGTATGAGTATAGACATAAGTGCAGTTTGAGGTATAGGTATATGTGTAGTTATAGGTGTAGGTATAGACATAGTGTAGTTGGAGGTACATGTATAGGTGTAGGTATAGTCATAGTGTAGTTGGAGGTACATGTATAGGTGTAGGTATGGGTATAGACATAAGTGCAGTTGGAGGTAAAGGTGTATGTGTAGTTATAGGTGTAGGTGTAGACATAGTGTAGTTGGAGGTACATGTATAGGTGTAGGTATAGACATAGTGTAGTTGGAGGTACATGTATAGGTGTAGGTATAGACATAGTGTAGTTGGAGGTACATGTATAGGTGTAGGTATAGACATAGTGCAGTTGGAGGTACATGTATAAGTGTAGCTAAGGTACAGACATAAGTGCAGTTGGAGGTATAGGTATATGTGTAGGTATAGGTGTAGGTATAGACATAGTGTAGTTGGAGGTACATGTAGGTATGGGTATAGACATAAGTGCAGTTGGAGGTATAGGTATATGTGTGGTTATAAGTGTAGGTATAGACATAGTGTAGTTGGAGGTGTAGTTATAAGTGTAGGTATAGACATAGTGTAGTTGGAGGTACATGTATAGGTGTAGGTATAGTCATAGTGTAGTTGGAGGTACATGTATAGGTGTAGGTATGGGTATAGACATAAGTGCAGTTGGAGGTAAAGGTATATGTGTAGTTATAGGTGTAGGTATAGACATAGTGTAGTTGGAGGTACATGTATAGGTGTAGGTATAGACATAGTGTAGTTGGAGGTACATGTATAGGTGTAGGTATGGGTATAGACATAAGTTCAGTTTGAGGTAAAGGTATATGTGTAGTTATAGGTGTAGGTATAGACATAGTGTAGTTGGAGGTACATGTATAGGTGTAGGTATAGACATAGTGTAGTTGGAGGTACATGTATAGGTGTAGCTAAGGCATAGACATAAGTGCAGTTGGAGGTGTAGTTATAAGTGTAGGTATAGACATAAGTGCAGTTGGAGGTACATGTATAGGTGTAGGTATAGACATAGTGTAGTTGGAGGTACACATATAGGTGTAGGTATGGGTATAGACATAAGTGAAGTTTGAGGTAAAGGTATATGTGTAGTTATAAGTGTAGGTATAGACATAGTGTAGTTGGAGGTACATGTATAGGTGTAGGTATAGACATAGTGTAGTTGGAGGTACATGTATAAGTGTAGCTAAGGCATAGACAAAAGTGCAGTTGGAGGTGTAGTTATAAGTGTAGGTATAGACATAAGTGCAGTTGGAGGTACATGTATAGGTGTAGGTATAGACATAGTGTAGTTGGAGGTACATGTATAGGTGTAGCTAAGGCATAGACATAAGTGCAGTTGGAGGTGTAGTTATAAGTGTAGGTATAGACATAAGTGCAGTTGGAGGTACATGTATAGGTGTAGGTATGGGTATAGACATAAGTGCAGTTGGAGGTATAGGTATATGTGTAGTTATAGGTGTAGGTATAGACATAGTGTAGTTGGAGGTACATGTATAGGTGTAGGTATAGACATAGTGTAGTTGGAGGTACATGTATAAGTGTAGCTAAGGCATAGACATAAGTGCAGTTGGAGGTGTAGTTACAAGTGTAGGTATAGACATAAGTGCAGTTGGAGGTACATGTATAGGTGTAGGTATAGACATAGTGTAGTTGGAGGTACCTGTATAGATGTAGGTATGGGTATAGACATAAGTGCAGTTTGAGGTAAAGGTATATGTGTCGTTATAGGTGTAGGTATAGACATAGTGTAGTTGGAGGTACATGTATAGGTGTAGGTATGGGTATAGACATAAGTGCAGTTGGAGGTATAGGTATATGTGTAGTTATAGGTGTAGGTATAGTCATAGTGTAGTTGGAGGTACATGTAGGTATGGGTATAGACATAAGTGCAGTTGGAGGTAAAGGTATATGTGTAGTTATAGGTGTAGGTATAGACATAGTGTAGTTAGAGGTACATGTATAGGTGTAGGTATGGGTATAGACATAAGTGCAGTTGGAGGTATAGGTATATGTGTAGTTATAGGTGTAGGTATAGTCATAGTGTAGTTGGAGGTACATGTATAGGTGTAGGTATAGACATAGTGTAGTTGGAGGTACATGTATAAGTGTAGCTAAGGCATAGACATAAGTGCAGTTGGAGGTGTAGTTATAAGTGTAGGTATAGACATAGTGTAGTTCGAGGTACATGTATAGGTGTAGCTAAGGCATAGACATAAGTGCAGTTGGAGGTGTAGTTATAAGTGTAGGTATAGACATAAGTGCAGTTGGAGGTATAGGTATATGTGTAGTTATAGGTGTAGGTATAGACATAGTGTAGTTGGAGGTACATGTAGGTATGGGTATAGACATAAGTGCAGTTGGAGGTATAGGTATATGTGTAGTTATAGGTGTAGCTATAGACATAGTGTAGTTGGAGGTACATGTAGGTATGGGTATAGACATAAGTGCAGTTGGAGGTATAGGTATATGTGTAGTTATAGGTGTAGGTATAGACATAGTGTAGTTGGAGGTATATGTATAGGTGTAGCTAAGGCATAGATGTTAAGTGCAGTTGGAGGTGTAGGTATGGGTTTAGATATAGGTCTAGGTGTAGGAATATGTGTAGAATCATCATAAGTGTAGGTATAGGTGTAGGTGCAGGTGTATTTGGGATAATGTAGGGATAAATATATATATAGATGTAGTGTAGGTAAAGATACAGGTATAGGTACAGGTATAGATATAACTATAGGTATAGAATTACATATAGGGTAGGGATAGGCATGGATGTGGGTACCAGTAGGAAGCCCATCTGAAATATTTTTAGATAGTTAAAATACCTTCCTGGATTTACAACTCTTATAAGTAGAGCATCCACAAGAACGCACTCAGGTGTGACCCACAGGCTTTCTACTAGAGGCGTTATCTCCAATTCAGGAAACCCACTTTGATGAGGAACCGAGGATGAATGAGAAACTGCCGTTAGTGCAGGATGGAAGTAAGCATAGTTTCCCATGCAAATGGTCCAAGTTCACTGCAGAAACGTAATTTTCCTCATTAGGATAAAAAGCATGCTTCAATACTGGTTACAAATTAGTTATTATAAGTGACCAATACACTCTGAGGAGCTGAAAATTAACTGCTACCCTCTGTTCTAGTTGCTCTTTCCTGGGATATTTTTCTAATATCACCTGACATTGTTCCTTGACATTTGTTTTTGTTGTTTTCTTTTTATTTGTTGCGAATTTATGAAAACTGTGGGTTAAATACTCTTCGTCAAGGAATTGAATATAATAGAGGTTGAAATAAACTAAAAGTGGAGTCATGCATTTTAGCTGGGTTCTAGAATGAAATACTAGAACAGTTATTTCTTTTTGACTTGTAACTATTGATTTAAATACTAGTGTTGGACCAACTTCTCATAAAGTTTATAGTGAAAATTAATTGGCTGAAAGCTCTTATATAATTTTGAAACCAACTTTGTCTGAAGACTTGTGAATAAACTGTGCTCAGAATGAAAAATTACTGCTCTACTGGACTATATGGGTGGCCTGAACTAAAAATTTCAAAAACTATCAAGCTTAAGACTTCTAATTTAACAGCAAATGTTTCAATAGAGATACTTATAATTTTGACAGTTTATAATTTAATATTTCTAAATAAAAAGTAAATTAGTTCAACCATTGTGGAAGACAGTGTGGCAATTCCTCAGGGACCTAGAAATAGAAATTCCATTTGACCCAGCAATCCCATTACTGGGTATCTATCCAAAAGACTATAAATTGTTCTACTATAAGGACACATGCACACGAATGTTCATTGCAGCACTGTTTACAATAGCAAAGACCTGGAACCAACCCAAATGCCCATCGATGATAGACTGGACTGGGAAAATGTGGCACATATACACCATGGAATATTATGCAGCAATCAGAAATGATGAGTTTGTGTCCTTTGTAGGGACATGGATGAATCTGGAGAACATCATTCTCAGCAAACTGACACAAGAACAGAAAAAGAAATACCGCATATACTCACTCATAGGCGGGTGAGAAAAATGAGAACACATGGACACAGAGAGGCGGTCTACTATACACTGGGGACTGTTGGGGGAAATGGGGGAGGGACAGCGGGGGGGGCTGGGGGGGATAGCCTGGGGATGAATACCAAGTGTGGGTGAGGGGGAGGAAGGCAGCAAAACACACTGCCATGTGTGTACCTATGCAACTATCTTGCACGTTCTGCACATGTACCCCAAAACCTATAATGCAATAAAAATTTAAAAAAAAAAAAATAAATAAGTAAAAGACAAAAAAAATAATAATAATAATAATAATTTTAATTTTTAATATCTGAAAGCACTTTTTCAGCCATGTAGGGCATCTCTCCTGAGGAACTGGAGGATTAGCTATGTGTGGTCTGCATTTAATTCTAAAGACATTTCTGAAGCTGGTGAACCCAAGTAATACTCAATCCATACATTTCATATTTATCATTTTTCCTGAAGAACTATTATTAAAGTAAATATTATGGTCAAATGATCTGTGGATTCCTTTTTTTCATGAGTGCAATTTAGGAGATCTAGATTTCATTTGAAAAATTTTAGAAAGATTAATTTACATTTTTTTTTGAGACAGTGTTGTTCTGTCTGCCAGGCTGGAGTGCAGTGGTGCAATCTCAGTTCATCCCAGCCTCCACTCCTGTGTTCAGGAGATTCTCTTGCCTCAGTGTCCCGAGTAGCTGGGACTACAGGCATGCATCACCATGCGTGGCAATTTCGTTTGTTTGTTTGTTTTGTATTTTTAGTAGAGATGGGGTTTCACAATGTTGGCAAGGCTGGTCTTGAACTCCTGATCTCAGGTGATCACCAGCCTTGACCTCCCAAAGTGCTGGAATTACAGGCATAAGTCCATGTGTCCTGCCTGATTTACATTTGACTGCCACTAAATTAGTAGATATAATGAGACAACTCTGTAGTTTCTGTGTAGAAAAATGACAGAAGATAGGGATAACATTTCAGAAAACGCCAGTATTTTTTGAAACTTGAGTATTCATAGCTGTCTGGGTTCTTTAACTTAAAATTTGTTGAAGTTGATGTTACTTATCATAATACCATTTTTGTTTTTGTTTTTTCTCCTCCAGCTTCCCACAGGTCACCCCAAACCCAGGGTAGTGGGTGACCTACAGTAGCTGCTCAGCGACTGTTTATTGATGAGTTAATGATAGACTTGTAAACCAGAGATCCCCAGATGGTCGCTCATGCCTAGCCACAGTGCCAAATCCTTAGGCCAGATGAGATAATGTATTTCAAAGCACTGTAAACTCAAAAGTGCTCTAATAATACAAGTTATTACAAATAGTGGAAGCAAACAGAACAAAGCCAGACAAAACAGTAAGGGAAGGAGGGGCTCAGAGACTCCCAAGGGTTTTGAGAGTAATGGGCCCAGCTGCAAATCCATATAAGCTGGGGAAATATATACCATCTTAATAATGGGATGGGGCCATTACAGAGTGGCAGAAGTTAGTAAGAATCATTCCCTGATAAAGAGAAAACTCTTGGAACGTCCATTCTCTTTCCCCTAGGAAGGCCTCAGGAGTGTCCTGGGTGGCTGGAATTTTAACAGGAATCCTCAAACAAAATTGGAATCCTCTGGGATCTTAAAATTATTCTATTAGGAATGTCTTAGTATTGGCAATAACATAATCTAAAAGATTTCCCTCAGGGTGAAACTTTGTCCCATTTGTGAAATGTCTCAGTTACTGGAGCAGTCATTCCCTTCATGGCCAGCTCCATGAAAACAAATGCATGCTGCAGTTTCTTTGTGAATTGCATCCTCTTGATCAGCCACCAGCTTTTCCTCAGGTAAGTCTCCAGCAAGCCTGCCAACCACCAATGCTTTCATATTTCCTGGGTCCCTTGTGTTATATCTCTATACAGGGGTGTTCAGTCTTTTCGCTACCATGGACCACATTGGAAGAAGAGTAATTATCTTGGGCCACAAATAAAATACACTAACACTAATGATAGCTGATGAGTTGAAAGAAAATCCACCCCCCAAATCTCTTAATATTTTAAGAACGTTTACAAATTTGTGTTGAGCAGCTTTCAGTCATTTGGGACCATGTGTGGCCCTTGGGATGCACGTTGGACAGGCTTGCTCTAGAATGTGATCACAGGGCTTCATCAACGCTGACTTGACTCTCATAGAACAGATCCTTAATATTTTTCTTGCATATTTGTTTCCTTTTCTTTCATTTCTAATCTGATAACAATATGATGGATTGCTCAAGACCTTGAAAATACTTCCAAAGAAAATTCAGACTTCGAGCTGGAGGTTATCCCTGAATCTGAAGACAGGCTTCAGGGGTTGTTCATAAAGTGAATTGCAGGCAAAGAGTTTACCACATCAGACAGGATGGGATTTCCATTAAATATACTCTCAGCTGAATCTTGGCAGGAAAGCTTTTGGCAGGTCTATACACTTGTAATTTAATTTAACATAGTGATTAGTCTTTTTTTTTTTTTCTTTGAGATGGAGTTTTGCTCTTGTTACCCAGGCTGGAGTGCAATGGCGCAATCTCGGCTCACCGCAACCTCCGCCTCCTGGGTTCAGGCAATTCTCCTGCCTCAGCCTCCTGAGTAGCTGGGATTACAAGCACGCGCCACCGTGCCCAGCTAATTTTTTGTATTTTTAGTAGTGACGGGGTTTCACCACATTGACCAAGATGGTCTCGATCCCTTGACCTCATGATCCACCTGCCTCGGCCTCCCAAAGTGCTGGGATTACAGGTGTGAGCCACCGCACCCGGCCAGTGATTATTCTTATGTATTTATGTTAAAGCTTTCATGTGTGGCTCTAAATTAATGCATGTTTTATGTTTTTCTGAATATTTTGATTTAAATGAGAAGATCCGAGCACCTAACTCTCACTCAATGGTTTATTGCTAATAGACATGGAAAGATGTGGCTTCCATTCTTTTCTCTCTGTCTTTTCTATTCACAAGACAAGGAAAATACTGTTTTCCTTTCATTTAATTATGAATCTGTCACCAACTATTATGATTCTCCAATTCCGGTTTCTTCCAGGTTGTCTCTCTCTGCTGCCACCACCATAAGCTAAGGCCAGGTGCTCATTACCTCCCGTTGGTTTTTCCCTGGAATAAGGGCAGATCTGCCCCACAGGGAAGAAGAGGATTTAATCGCACTATGAACTAACGACAAAGAGTGGTTATAAGACCTGTCCTACACACTCTCTCTCTTCCCTCATTCTTCTCTCCCTCTCTTATCCTTCCCCTCCTTCTTTTCTTCAGCAGAAATATATTGAGAAGATATCATAATGTTCAAGTCATTGGGAGTTCACAGAAATAAACAATAAAATCCTCATTCTCAAATGAGGTGATTATAAGATACTGTCACAAATGTTATGGCAGAGAAAAGGGAAGCAGTCACATGGGGTGGGTGCTGGGGCCTTGTCAGAGGCTTCCTGGGGAAGGTTTGGCCGTTTAGGCTGAGTGTCAGAAGATGAGTAGCTGGTGAACAATGAAGGAGGAGAAATCTGCTCCAAGTCCTGGGAGTGACAAAAACACAGAACATTTCAGAAGAGATAGGAAACATTTGGGGGAACACGTGCATTTCAGCATGACTTCAGAATTCAATTCCAGGGGAGGAGACAGAATAGGGGCCGCAGAGGGAGCAGGAGTGAGATCTTGATGGACCTTCTGTGCCATGATGATGATTTTGATTTCTTCCTCAGTAAAATGGCAAACAACTGGAAGACTTATAACAAGGAGAGATATGGATAGATTATTCCTTGTTTGTTGATTTATCCCTCTGACATGTAGGATTTTAAAGAGCAAGGGCCTCATTTTGATTCCAGAATCAAGGAGAATGCCAGGTATGCAGTAGGTATATGATGAATATAAGTAGGATTTCACAGTAGTCCTTAGAACCAAGATTTGAGGAAGTAAGACTTGTGGCCATGTGACAGAGAAACCTAACCTGATTTTTAAAGCCTTAAGTGGAAAGAAACACTACAGTCACATCCTTCTGTGCATTCAGGAAAACAGTGCTAGTAATCATATTTGTAGAGCCACAGTGAAACTCAACTATGGAAGAATGAACCTAAACTTGATAATTTATGCAGATGTACACTTAAGTCGTAGGATGTGTAATATGAATTTGGTCTTCTTTAGTCACCAAAGGCATCTTCCTGTGACATTTTGGATAACTCCTGGGATACATTTCTACCACTGAGTGACCTTGTTGGTGAGGCAGAAGCCTCCATCTCCACAGAGAAGAAGGTAAAGTGTGGTAAGTGAACAATGCGAAAACTGGTGCAATGCAGTTGTTTCTATGACTTCCTCAAGTTGTGTCAAGTGCATGGAAAAGGAGAGTGAAGCTCTCAGGCTTCCTCAGCTATCCTCACATCAGTGCACTGTAATAGTTTCCTAAGACATCTTTCTAGTTCTCGTCTCCACTCCCACCCTTCTGGTCCAATCAACCTGCACTCTATCAGACTAATGCTCCCTAAGCACCCATTTCAACATGACATTTCTTGGGTCAAACAGTTACAACCGAGACAGCATTCATCAAGGAAATATTTATGATTTGGCAGTACGGACTGCTGAGCTACAGCAAAGCAAATCTGAATCAGCCACATGCATTGTCCTCAGGATGATCGGAGTCTAGCCAGATGTGGGGAGCAGGGGTGAATCCTGAGAGTCTAGCCAGATGTGAGGCGCAGGAGTGAATCGTGGGAGTCAAGCCAGATGTGAGGAGCAGGGGTAAAACGTGGGAGTCTAGCCAGATGTGGGGAGCAGGTGTGAATAATGAGAGTCTAGCCTGATGGGAGGAGCGGGGGTGAATTGTGAGAGTCTAGCCAGATGTGAGGAGTAGGAGTGAATCGTGGGAGTCTAGCCAGATGTGAGGAGCAGGGGTAAATCATGGGAGTCTAACCAGATGTGAGGAGCAGGGGTGAATCGTAGGAGTCTAGCCAGATGTGAGGAGTAGGAGTGAATCGTGGGAGTCAAGCCAGATGTGAGGAGCAGGGGTGAATCCTGAGAGTCTAGCCAGATGTGAGGAGCAGGGGTGAATCATGGGAGTCTAACCAGATGTGAGGAGCAGGGTTGAATCATGGCTTGGGTCCTAGGATCCTTCTCTGGGCAGACCTGAGCTGTGGTTCTCACTGGAAATAGGAACTTGGACACGTGGTTGCACTTTGTGGTGCTCCATTTTTCTCATCTGCCAAATGAAAATTGTGATTGCCTACCACACACTAGTTGGGAGGATTACATGTAAGAAGTAAAGCAAGGAACAAGTTACCGAGAGTTCAGGAGACACCAGCAGTGGTCATGATTCTGTATAAATCCAGATGAGCTCTCAGTTCACTTAGGACATTCTTTGTTCTAGCTTTTGATTATCTTGCAAACTTTTAGTGACTCCTCCAGCAAGTCTCATTTCTACTTCAGGTAGCCACTCCACCCTAACTACTTACTCTCTTTCACATTTCAACCAGAGGAAGGGAGTTGTGCATCTAAGAGAAAACGGTTTCCAGGCGGCTAATGAATTGGTTAGGTTTCTCTGTCACATGGCCACAAGTCTTACTTCCTCAAATCCTGGTTTGAAGGACTACTGTGAAATCCTACTATTGGGATTCAACGAGATCTAACTCCACCTATTATTGTGGAGCTATGGTGCAGAGAGCAATAAATGAATAAATACGACTGGGTTCTGCTCTGCTGAGTACGTTACTCTCATGGCTGAATATTCCAGCACAGCTTTATTTTCAGTCTCACGTCATCCTATAGAGAACGGGTTATCCTATCAACACTTTTGATAAGACAACTGAAATTCATGGGAAGGAGATGGTTAGCCACTCAATTAGCAAGTGCCAGAGTCACATTTTTCATGCTTACTTCAAAATTCAAATTCTGTCTCTCGTACTGTTCTTACACTCACCAGAGTATAAGACTGTTTTTCAGTAGTTCATTGGTTCATTCAAAACTGGTGAACTTATTTTTGGGATTGGGATAAGGAGACAAACCTTTTCTAGGGTGACTAATTGCCAGTCTTGAAGGATGGTCTGCCCATTCTGAAGAGCCTTGACAAGCAGAGTAATAAGTATTACTCACAAAATCATTTTAAGTAGAACCAGTCTGCTAGTTATTAAGTGTCTGGAAGTTATTTCCCAGTATTAAGTAGCCAGGATTTGCTGCTTATAGAGTCAGAGTCAGCATTACACCCACTGCTCATAAATGACTTACTTAGAAAGAGTCAAGACATGTTGTGACTTGGCTGTCTTCTCTTCTTTGGAGATAAGGTAAAAGTTCCTAGTAACAAAACATGCAAACAAACATATCAAAATTATTTAACTTATGTTACAAGTAAGTAATTGGAGAATGCACATTTGCCCTCTTTTCCTTTGCCTTTTATTCTTTACTTTGAAATAATGTATTCCCCCAGCTGCCAAACATATGTGTTTCGGGTGATGGAGTCATTGGAAGGAGCAGGCCCAGCACGATTTTCTACCATTCCTGTGCCCGATGCTTTAGTGCTCAGTGGATGAGATGGCACTTAGAAATGGTCCATGTATAACAAAAGCCCTCTTGTGTTCTAGTAAATGATCCAGTTCAAAAAATTATTGTTTGTTCATTGCTACAGCAGAAAAATGAAATGTACCTTTCCCAGACTGGCCCGTAATATACTCAACAAGTGGCAGATCCTTTGCTTCCCTAAAGGTCAGAATATTGCTATTTTGGGGTAAGGCTACCCATCAAAAGCAGAATTATATGGCGGATATATGCTTGCCTTCTAGAACTGGACAGTTGAAGCCTGGCTCCATCACTACCTAATTGTACTCTATGGAAAGTAACTTAACTTTTCTGTGTCTCAATTTCATCATGAAATATGCCTCTTAGGGTATTGGAAAGGATACCTGACATTAATTAGGTAAATCTTTGAGACCAGTGCCTCACCCACATAAGCATGATAGGAGGGTCATCATCGTCACTTTCATCGTAAAGATGACCCTCATGATGGTGATAACTGGATTATGTAGAAACCCTTGAGAAACAGAATAATTAGAGGTGCATTAGTGACTGTTCCAGCCCAGCTAACACAAACTGATAAAGATAACTGCAAAGTCACTTTTATTATTTATTTATTGGCTTTAATAAATATGTGGACTGTCCATGTCTAAATAATTGGAATGAAACTAGCAAGAGATATAAAGTATCACGTTAATATCTGTTTATATCTGTTACCCCATTTTGAAGCAAAATGTTTTAGAAATTAAACTTATTTAGGTTTGGTTGTTTGAAAATTACATTCTATGATTCAGTCATGCAATGCTAAAGACTTTTCTTTTCTCTCTCCTTTTTAAAATAGTTAATCCCAAATTTTCCGTGAGTCTTTTTCTTTTTGACTTTTGACGGAGTCTTGCTCTGTTACCCAGCCTGGAGTGACCTCCGCCTCCCTGGTTCAAGCAATTGTCCCTGCTTCAGCCTCCTGAGTAGCTGGGATTAAAGGTGTGCCACCATGCTGGGCTGATTTTTGTATGTTTAGTAGAGATGGTATTTCGCCATGTTGGCTGGGTTGGTCTCAAACTCCTGACCTCAGGTGATCCGCCTGCCTTGGCATCCCAAAATGTGGAGATTATAGGCATGAGCCACTGTGCCCAGCCCCATGAGATTTTTTTCTACTCAGGGGATTAAATATTTAAAATAGCACTGCTTTTGTCTTGTTTATCTCTCCCATGTTACCTCTGTTTCTTTAGGGTAAGCATCCATCCTTCAGAGGTTTCCTCTTCATTTAAAAATAATGCATGTTTTAGAGTTACAGAAAAAATGTAAAGGTAGTACACGGAGTTCCCAAACCAGTGTTCTCTATTATTAACATTAAAATTAGCAAACCACTACCGATGCATCACTATTAAGTACAGTGCAGGCCGGGCGCAGTGTAATCCCAAAGCCTGTAATCCCAGCACTTTGGGAGGCCGAGGTGGGCGGATCACCAGGTCAAGAGATCGAGACCTTCCTGGCCAACATGGTGAAACCCCGTCTCTACTAAAAATACAAAAATTAGCTGGGTGTGGTGGCACGCACCTGTAGTCCCAGCTACTGGGGAGGTTGAGGCAGGAGAATTGCTTGAACCTGGGAGGCGGAGGTTGCAGTGAGCTGAGATTGTGCCACTGCACTCCAGCCTGGTGCCTGGAAACAGAGAGAGACTCTGTCTCAAAAAAAAAAAAAAAAGTACAGTGCGTACCTTACTCAGAATGCCTTTGTGGTTTACTTATATATATTTTTTAATATTCCGGGATTCCATCCTGAATACATTACACTTAGTAGTCTTGTCCCTTGAGTTGCCTCTGGGCTGTGACAGTTTCTCAGGCATATTTTGTTCTCAATCACCTGACTAGTTTTGAGAAGTTTCAGTTGGGCGTTTAGTTGAATTTCCATTACAAGTGAAATGTATCTGAGTTTGTACCAGTATCTTTAACTCTACCTCATGGATAATTCCCGGATCTTCCCCTGGCTCATCTGCAGTTTCCCACTCCAATCATGAGAAACCTGATTGCCAACACCTGCCACCGACTTACCTAATTTTTCAATTCCAGTATTTGTGTGTGGCAATAACAGGTTTGTTAACCTGTGGCCTCGTGGAAAATAATTTTATCAACTATTCAGTATGGAGCTACAAAGTCTACTAATATCCAAAGATGCTTAGGGTAGACATTATTTTTCCTTATCTGTTTCAGGGAGATTCTTTCATACATTCATAATATAGTTAAATTGATCTAACACATTATGCATTCCATCAGGATTTTTTCCACCTCCCAAAGTTTTTAAAAATAATTTGCAGGCATTGAGCGTCACTGTGCTATAAATTTCTGTGGGTTTTGACAAATGAGTAATATCTTTGATCCATTTTTGTAATATCTTTGAACCATTATTGCATCATACACAATAGTTCCACATCCTAAAATATACTCTGTGCATCATTTATTCAACTTTTCTCTTATTCCTTCAAGCACCTGGCAACTACTGATCTCTTCACTATTTCTCTAATTTGGCTTTTTCCAGAATGCCATGTGATTAGATTTATATAGTATGTTTCTTGTTCACTTGGCAAGATTCATCTTTGTCATTTCTTTCTTTAATTGGTGAATAATATTATGTTGTATGGATGTGCTATAGTTTGTTACCCATTTACCTGTGGAAGGACAGCTTGGGTGCTTCCAGTTTTGAGTTATTTCAAATAAAGCTACTACATTTATGTAAAAGTTTTTGTGTGCATAAATTTTAAAGTCAGCTGGGTCAATACCTAAGTGTATGATTGCTGATTTGTATGTGAGGACTATATTTAGCTTTGTAAGAAATTGCCATACTGTTTTCTAAAGTGGCTGTGCCATTGGCATTCCCCATAGTAGGAAAAGAGAATTCCTCTTTTGTGCATTCTCACCAGCAATCAGGATTGACAGTTTTGTTTTGTTTTTGTCATTCGAATAGTTGTGAATAGTGTCTAATTCCCCAATGACAAACAATGTGGAACATCTTTTCCTTTGCTCATTTGCCGTATGCATTTGTTTTTGGTGAGGTATCTGTTCAGATCATTTGCACATTTTTAATTGGATTATTTGTCTTATCGTTGAGTCTCAAAAATTCTGTGATTTGTGAATAATTTTTCCACTCTATGGCTTTAATTTTCATTATCTTATCATTGTCTTCCACAGAGGACACATTTTTTTCCTTTGAATACACTCGACTTTAATGTTTATCTTTCATGGATTATGCTTTTAGCATTTTATCTGAAAGCTCATCACCAAACCAAAAGTAATGTCAAATTTCTCCTATGCTTTTGTCTACAAGTGTTAGAGTTTTGATGTATATTGAGGCCAAACATGTATTTTAGTTAATTCTGGGGAGAAATGAGAGATCTTTGTCTAGGCTCATTTTTTAAAAAACAATACATCTATCTCTAAGTATCCCAGTGACTTTTGATGAAGAGACTACTCTTTTTCACGGTATTAATTGTGCTTCTTTTACATAAATCAGTTTGCTATATTTATATAAGCCTATTTCTGGATTCTTTATTCTGTTCCCTTGATCTATGTGTCTATTGTCACCACTGCCACACTAGCTTATTGACTAGTTTTACAGTAAGGGTTGAAATCAGGTCGTGTAAGCCTTCCAACTTTCTTCTTTTTCAGTAGTGTGTTAACTATTCTGGGTCTTTTGTCTTTCCATGCAAGCTTGAGAATCTATTTGTCATTGTCTACAAATTGCCTTCCTGGGATTTTGGCTGGAATTTTGCTGAATGTGTAGAACAAGTTGGAAGAATTAACAATTTAAAATGTTAAGTCTTCCAATTTAAGAACGTAGAATATCTTCCCATTTCCTGAAATCTTTGGTTTCTCATCAGAGATTTTGTATTCCACCTAAAGATCCTATATATTATAAAATTTATACTTTAAAATTTTATTTGGTGTTATTGAAAATGTTACTGTTTCTTTCTTTTTCTTTTTCTTTTTTTTTGAGACGGAGTTTCACTGTTGTTACCCAGGCTGGAGTGCAATGGCACGATCTCGGCTCACCGCAACCTCCGCCTCCTGGGTTCAGGCAATTCTCCTGCCTCAGCCTCCTGAGTAGCTGGGATTACAGGCACGCACCACCGTGCCCAGCTAATTTTTTGTATTTTTAGTAGAGACGGGTTTCACCTTGTTGACCAGGATGGTCTCGATCTCTTGACCTCGTGATTCACCCTCCTTGGCCTCCCAAAGTGCTGGGATTACGGGCATGAGCCACCACGCCCGGCCGAAAATATTACTGTTTCTAAAAATTTTAAATTCCAATTGCTTTTTGAAAATGAGTAATTGAGTTTTATGCATTAGCTGTTTATCCTGAAACCTTGCTATTTGTTCACTTATTAGTTCCAAAGGTTTTCTTCACCAATTCTTTGAGAGTTTTTCCATGTAGACAACAATCACATAATCTGAAAATAATGCAGATTTATTTTCTTTTCTCCAATCTCTACACCTGACTTTCTTTTCTTGTTTCAATGCATTAGCTGGGACTTCTGGTGGGTTGGATAAGGGGAATGAGAGATTGCATCTTTGCCTTATTCACAATCTTATGGGAGCAGCATCCCGTTTCTCACAAAGTAAGATGTTAGCTATAGATTGTCTGTAGAAATTCTTTATCAACTTAGGCAAGTTCCACTTTATTCCTGCTTTACGGAGAGTGTTTATTAAGAGTAAGTGTTGTCTGTTGTCTTTTGTCCAGTTACTTGACTTTACAACTAACATGGTCACAAGACTTTGTTTTTGTTTGTTGCTGTGGTGGATTAAATTTATTAGCATATTAAAGTTAAATTGGCCTTATATAACTAGAACAAATCCCATTTTGTCGTGAGTATATATATATTTTTAATACAATGTTGGATTTGATTTGCTGGTATTTGTTGAAAATTTTTATGCCTATGTTCAGGAAAGATATTGTCTTCTTTGCTGTAACATTTATTTGGTTTGTTATTAGGATAATGTTGGCCCCAGAGAATGAGTTAGAAAGTATTCCATCTGCTTCTGTTCTCTAGAAGAAATTGTAGAAAGGTAGTTTTATTTTGTTTCTCCTAAATTTTTGGTAGAATTTGCCTATAAACCATTTGGATGCTTCCTTTAAGTGCAACCTATTATCTGCTTCTCTTTGTGTGAGTTTTGATATCTTTGTCTTTTAAGTCATTGGTCTCTTTAATCTCAGTTATCAAATTTGTGGGCACTGAATTCATGGTAAGCTTTATTTGTCCTCTTACTGTCTATAAGATCAGCAGTAACGATGTCTCTTTCATTACTGATATTGGCAGTTTGTGTCTTCTCTCTTTAGGTCTTTGTTAGTCTGTCTATAGTTTATGAATTATTGATATTTTTAAAGAATCAATTTGGTTTCATTGATTTTTCACCATTGTTTCATAATTCATTTTTATTCATTTCTGTTCTAATTTCTATCATCTATTTCTTTTACTTGCTTTAGACTTAATCTTTCTTGTCTCTTTTCCTAAGGTGGAGATTGATATTGTCAACTTTATGTCTTTTTTCTTTACTAACATGTAATTTGATGCTATAAATTGCTTCCAAAGCAGTAATTTTGCAATATCTACAATTATGGTTAAATTCCACTGTCATTTTAATTTGGTTCAAAATATTTTTAAATTTACTGTGTGATTTCATTTTGAACTATATGCTATTACAAGAATGTTTCTAAATTTCAAAATATTAGAGAACTTTCCAGCTACCTCTCTGTCATCAATTTGTGGTTTACCCCCGCTATTGCTTAAGGACATACTTTGTATGATTTCTACTTTTTAAATTGTCAAGGTACATTTTATGATCCAAAATGTGCTCTACCTTGATGGATATTCCATGTGAGCTTAAGAAGAATATTTTTGGGCTGGGTGCAGTGGCTCACACCTGTAATCCCAGCACTTTGGGAGGCCAAGGCAGACGGATCACTTCAGGTCAGGAGTTCCAGACAAGCCTAGCCAACATGGTGAAACTCTGTCTCTGCTAAAAATACAAAAAAAAGTAGCTGAGCATGGAGGTGCGTGCCCATGGTCCCAGCTACTCGAGGGGCTGAGGCATGAGAATTGCTTGAACCCAGGAAATGGAGGTGCCGGTGAGCCAAGATCACAGCACTGCACTGCTGCCTGAGTGACAGAGTGAGATTGTCCAAAAAAAAGAGAAGAAAGAGCAGAATATTTTCTGCCATTGTTGTATGAAGTAGTCTAGAACTGTCTATTATTTTCAGGCCAACTGTCTCCTTAAGTCTGTTAGAGCTCTCAGTTTCTAATAGATGGTTGTTACCTCAAACCATGATTATTTGTTGATTTCTCCTACCCATACCATCAGTTTTTGCCTCAAATATTTTTGCACTTCAGGTTAGGTGCATAGTCATTCAAGTTGTTATGTTAATATATTCTTCAGGGAGGAGAGCATTCTGGGTGTGTCAGGTATTCCAAAGATTTCCTTGCAAGATTCTAACTCCTGGTTATTTAGTCAGACATTCATCTAGGTACAACAGAGAAAGGTCTTTGCAGCTATAATTAGGGTTACGTCCTTTAAAATAGAGATTATCCTAAATTTTCCAGTGTGCCTAAGCTAAACACATGAGTTCTAAAAAGCAGAGGCATGAGAATCGCCTTCACTCTCTGGCTGGAAGCAGAAGAGAACTGCAGCAGTAGATGTTGGAGAGATTCCAGCATGTTTCTCCTGAACCCACGCTAGCTCTTATGTAACAGGTGCCATGAGCATGAACATGGGCTGCCCCGGGAGGCAATGACAATCTCTACCAGCAGGTAACTAGGGAACGGCACCTGCAACATGGACTGACAAAGACTGCCTCCTTTGACAAAACTTCAGTCAGCCTCCTGATTCCTAAGCTAAGGAAGTCCAAACTTAAGCTTCCTTCTCTGGGTAGAATCCAGTTTGACTAAGAATCCTTCAAGGACACCGCAAATCTTGGTGTCTGACTACCCTTCCTCTTACCCTCTCTACCTGTCTTACCACACTGCCTTCAGCAACAATCCTACCAAGTCAGTTTAGCCAAGACCCCCTTATGCTGGAAGCCCACAGCTTCTCTTAATATCAATTTGCTGACCCCGCCCTGCTCCTTGGTTATAAACCCCCGTTTGTCCTTGCTGATGTTGGTTCCAGTAACTCTCTTGTACTGCAAGACCCTGTTGCAGTGGCCCCTGGACCCATCTCCATGGCTGTCCTTGGGTAATGCCTGCTTTGTCGTCTTTAACAAGTGTCATGATTTTTTTCCTTTAGCAGAACTAAAATCCACCAACAATCCAAGTCAGCTTAGAAACTGATTCTTCTCCAGAGCCTCCAGAAAATAACACAGTCTGTTCAACACAAAGATCCCCGTCTTCTGAGACCCAGGACAGAAAACCCAGCTCTCTGCTCTTCCACAAAACAGAAGCTAGGTCGTTGTAACTGTGGCAAACACTATAAAGGAAAGCAGGGATAGTTTGTAATAGGCGAGAATGGCAGGTGGGCCTCTCTGAGCCCTGGAAGGCAAGAGGGAGCCTATGTGTACTAAGCAGGAGTAAGGATGAGCAAAGCCTGAGGGAGGGCAGAGTCTAGTGTGCTCGGGGAGGCAGAAGACTCCAAGGATGGAGGCAGAAGACTCCTGGGAAGGCGAGTGGACAGAGGCAAGTCAAGGAGGCCAATGCTCACATGGGCATATCGTTAATTCGGGATATTCCATTAGGTCTAATTTTCTCCTCTGAGTCTGCTCCTGTCCATTACTAAAAAACGACATGGCACAGAAGCTCAGTGAGGAACACTGCACATATTGATGGCATTTACAGTCCCTCCTTTAGAAGTGGTTTTGTAGGAGCATGGAAATGCTCCAATTCCCAGGAAATAAGCCTCGTTTCAGTGCCTGAGCCAGAGTCTGTGAGCCCGGCTCCCTGGAGGAGCTGAGGGTGCCTGTGGTCTCAGTCCCTTCACCCCTGCAGGCTGGTATTTCCACCCAGGGTCACTGTCTGTGTCTTTGCTTGCCTGAGTTGTCAAGTGTGTGGGAAGAATTCAGCTTCAATATGAATACTGGACTCAATAGAAGCATCTCTGCAGGAGGAAACAGGCAGGCTGTTGTAGTCGAAAATAGAAAGGAAGCTGTTTCTCCCTTCTTGCTTTCGGTTCATAAACCTGGGGGCTTGGCTGGGAGGTGCTGATGGGAGTTTGATCCTGATTCACTTGCTCGTCACCAGTGAGATGGTAGAAAATGTCAGATGATGCTTTTCTTTGGTTTCCCTGCCTGTTTGACAGGGCACTGGCTTTGATATTGTTTCACTTTGCTCATATATTCCAGGTTTGGAGGCTGCAGGGTGAGCTTGGGGTGACTGGAGCCTGCTTGTGGCCATGTCCACGCTCTCTGCCTCTGTGATCAGACTCATCACACAATGACTGCCTCCTGTTCATGCAACTTTCACCACAAAGTGCAGATACTGAAGGCACTGGGGCTCATATAAATGCAATAATGCAGGCAAGAGCACTGGGCTGCATCTAATATTTCAGAGAGCAAGCTGCATTTACCTGTAGTCCCAGCTACTCAGGAGGCTGAGGCAGGGGAATTGCTGGAACCCAGGAGGTAGAGGTTGCTGTGAGCTGAGATCATGCTACTTTACTCCAGCCTGCCCCAACAAGGAGACTCTGTCTCAAAAGAAAGAAAGAAGAAAGAAAGAAAGAAAGAAGAAAGAAAGAAAGAAGAAAGAAAGAAAGAAAGAAAGAAAGAAAGAAAGAAAGAAAGAAAGAAAGAAAGAAAGAAAGAAAGAAAGAAAGAAATAGAGAAAGAGAGAGAGAGAAAGAAAGGGAGAAAGAGGCTAATTGCATAAGTGTAAATAGTTTAATAACTGATTTTTAAAACAAAAGTTGAAACAGCATGGTCTTCCTGCATTTCAGGTCAGAGTAATGCTTTGCCAGGAAGTCACTTGATATTTATGAATGCAGTTGTTTCTGATGTTAGGGTGGACACTGGTACAGGAATGACCTCCTCGGGTACAGGCCCAGGAAGAACCCACAGATACTTTCCCCACATTTCCTGCTGTCTTATGCTTGAACAGTTGGATTGGACTTGGTAACGTGTGAGCAGGACAAGTCACTTGCCCTGCAGACTCATTTTTCTCACTACTGCAGTGATCAGAGCAACACTGGCCAGTGAAGGTCACCAGATGCAGCTTCAGCTCTGGTTAACCTGGAAGTTCTGTGGATCAGCCAGTTTGGAAAGTGCTGGCAGGCCTTGGCATCGAAGTCCTATCTCTTCCTTCGCCTACAGGATTCTGGGCAATGGAGTAGTATGAAAAGCCTTGGTGACCACAAAGGAGGGTCAAAACATCAGCTGTTTAATAATAGCTACATTGAAAGAAAGTCTGGACCTGAAGCCAAAAAGCAGATTCTTATTTTTTTCATTCTGAACCAACTTCCCCAGCAAATGAAAGCCTGTCAGGCAAAGCACCACGTTTGTCACCCATGAAGCACTCTTGAGTGCCAGAAAAAGCCCTCTACCCAGTTGACAACCTGGAGAATGAGGCACAGAGGATAAAGGCTTCCTTTGGGACAAGACGACCTGAGAGAGATCCCAGAAAAGCAAAGGAGTCCATGTCCAGCTTCATCATGGTGACTCACCCCAAACTCAGGTTAGCTTACTTTCTCTTTCTCCTGGGGAAAGAGCCAGTGAGTAAGAGGTGAGAGGAGACTGGAAACATTCTTGTGGGACTGAGGCATGTAGAGGAAGGCTCTCGGCCAGAGGAGTGGGGAACAAGTGATGACTGTTGTTTTGTGGATGCCAACATCTCCTCCCCCTGTCTTTTCTTTTTAAGACAGTGTCTTGCTTTGTCAAGTGCAGTGGGCAATCTCAGCTCACTGCAACCTCCACCTCCCTGGTTCAAGAGATTCTCCTGCCTCAGCCTCCCGTGTAGCTGGGATTACAGGTGCCTGCCACCATGTTCTTTCAGTAGAGACCAGGTTTCACCATATGAGCCAGGATGGTCTTGATCTTCTGACCTCATGATCTGCCCGCCTCAGTCCCTAAAAGTGCAGAGATTTCACAACATCCCATTTTTTTTCCTCTCAGTCCTGTCCATCTGTCATGCTCTAGCTTTGACCTCAGGATTCAACAGTTCCACAGGCCCCTGGTGGTGAAGCTTCAGCTTCCTGACTTGCAGTCCTTCTCACATGCCTGCTGTTTTGGCTATTTTAACAGTTTTGGCTATTTTGCTTCTCCACACACCAACACCAGGGTGGGTGAGCGTTGCTGAGAAATCACATACGGCCACATCCTTGGGCCAGTGCATCATTCTGGATTTAGTCTGTTACATCCTCAAAACTGGCTTCTTCATCAAACATCCTTTATCACTGCCTCTCCCATTAGTTCAGCAACTGTTCCCAAGAGTTGCAAGTTCGTGAGCCCCTGTCGACCTTCATAAGTGACCCATCTTATTCCATGGAGAATTCAGGGGTGCCCAGGTGGGAAGCTTTTGGGGTGCTGGACCTTCCTGAGACTGACTGTCCTTTGAACTCTCCCCGTTGCTTCCCCTCCCTCACTTACTCTCATTGCAGAGCCCTGCCCTTCCTGTCCATGAATTTGCATCTTTCTCATTTCTTCAGGTGGTTCTTCTCCACTGCTCTCTTCTCAATGGAAACACACATCTATATTCGAAACAGCTAACTTACGAAAACACCCCAAACCGTCCCTTGGGCGATAACTATTTCCCAGATACTATGTGAGAGTTTTTCTGCTTTTCATCGTTGCCTTTTCAGAAATACTGGGCGGTATTAGTTCTCAGTGCTTCCTCAACTTTGGTTCAATGCACCTGTAGTCTGTTTTATATCCCACACTCTACTGCAACACCACCCAGCAAGGTCCACAGTGAGGAACCAGAGAGCCAGCCACCAAAGATAGAGCCTCCAACCTGTTCCATCTTAGCTGATATACAGCTAAGATGAGACTGACTGTCTTTTGAACTCTCCCCGTTGCAATATACAACATCATTGTATATTGAACACTGATGACCATAAAACATCTTTCTGTTCTAATTTCTGGGGTATGTGTGCGTGCGTGTGTGTGTGCGTGTGTGTGTGTGTGTGTGTGTGTGTGTGTGTTTCTCTCTAGGTTTTAGCTACTTTTCTACTATTTTGTTCTCAATTCTATTCCCAACTTTCTCTTACCCACCTCAGGTCTCAAATGTTGGTGCTTCAGTCCCTTTCCTAAACGCTCTTCTCATGTCTCACCCTCTCCCAGGACTATTTAACCTGTGTTGCTCAATCTGCCACATCTAGGCTCATCTCCTCAATTCTGCTTTGTTTATTTTTCTTTGTCTGTACTCACACAGTCTTCCGATCTCTAAATTTATGAACCTAATGAGCTACTAGACGTGTCTGCCAGGTTGTCTTCAGACTGGTCACTGATTGAACACACTCTTCTACATGACAGTATGAACCCTTTGTAGACAGGGCACTGGTGTCAGCTATGTATCCTTTTTGAGAGAAAAGCCTGTATGTGTGGGTCACCAGCCTCCCAGAGAAGCACTTGCCTTCTGTGTTACTGTGTACTTCTTTACATAGCCCATTCTGCTGGAGTGGTGGGCCAATGTCCTTGCAGCTGCTTAGTAAGCCACGACTGCCACCTTTAAAGATATCCTCACTGTAGAACTCACAATGCTGACTTTACCAACCTGTGCATGTGTGTTGCTATGAGACAGGTACTTCTCCTGTGGCTTTGCTGTATGCCATGCCTGAAACCTGACCTTATCCAGCTAACAATTCCTCAGTGCATTTAAAGCGTAGCCCTTGAAATTTGCCCAAGAGTTCTGCTTGCTAATTTTGATGGACTGGGAAAAGGACTCCACAAGGCCAGCAATAAGCTTTGAAGCAGCTTGTTAAGCCCAGGTGCTCTTCCATAGCTTGTGGTGAATACATGTAGCTGTGTCAAACTTTTCCAGGAAGTGCCTTCATATAGTGTCCTGAATCCTGTTATCTTATTTTGTGATTATGCTTTTGTTTTCTCCTGTATAATCTTTTTAAATATAGCTCTTTTCTTCAGGTCATTTTGAATAATTTACCAAATTGTGGGGACTTGCCTAAGATGGCCTTAACATTGCCCTCAGCTTGGCTAACCTCAGAGAGGCTTCTTCTTGACTCAGCTTCCCAGCTGACCTCCCTTTCCTTTGAGCAATTTTTTAAAAAATAATTTTTCTATGCTTGACGAGTTCTGACTGAGTGGTGATCCCTCTCCTTATTGCAATAGTGTTGAATAAATTCTTCCTTGACTGTTCAATCTTGGGTCTGGTGCAACTTTTGCTTTGATAGATTATTCAAGCTAAGTGGTATCCTCCTCCCAGCTACATCAAGTCAACAATGTCCCCACAAAATTACAGGAGACAAGTCGATTAATGGAAAATGATGGAGTCCAAGCATACTGCACTATTGACGATGTAGGCTTCATGGAAACACTGATAACACACAGCAACACTCAAAAACACGTTAGTTGTGAAGTTCTCTTTTTTTCTCAGCTGACATGAGAAAACTCAGGGTTCACCCCCTTCTGTGTCCAGAAGCCCATGTTTCTCAGGGCACTATGGTTCACACAGACATTCTTTACCCTTCACTTCCATGGTAGAGTAATTCTCCTTGGAGAAGATGCCTTTCTGTACTCTGGGCAAGTATAAAAACCATCTCTGGTTTGCCCCCAAGGAAGACATTTTTCTGTTTGCCTTGAGAACTCACATTTTGTGATAGTTAATATTGAGTAACAATTTGATTGAATTGAAGGATGAAATGTATTGTTCCTGGGATGTTATCTGTGAGAGTGTTGCCCAAGAAGATTAACATTTGAGTCAGTGGACTGGGGGAGGCAGATCCACCCTTAATCTGGGTGGGCACCATCTAATCAGCTGCCCACCCAGATTCAGCATGACTAGGATAAAAGCAGGCAGAGAAACGTGGAAAGACTAGACTGGCTGAGTCTTCCGGCCTCATCCTTCTCCTGTGCTGCACGCTTCCTGCCCTCGGACATCACACTCCGAGTTCTTCAGCTTTTGGACTCTTGGACTTACACCAGTGGTTTGCCAGGGGCTTGAGGGACTGAAGGGTGCCCTCTGAACTTTCCTACTTTTGAGGTTTTGGGACTTGGACTGGCTGTCTTGATCCTCAGCTTGCAGACGGACTATTGTCCACCTGGTACTTCAGCTTGTGATCGTGTGATTGTGTGAGTCAGTATTCCTTAGAATACTCCCTTTAATATATGCATCTATCCTATTAGTTCTGTTCCTTCAGGGAACCCTGAATAACACAGGTTCTATGCGGTTACCTCTGCCACTCATGGCCACCCATATGTCTGATGGACACTGCTGACTCTCCTCCTTTAACTACCAATGTGTTCTCTTTTCATGTTCTCCACCAAAAAGCTGCTTTACAGCTTTTCTCGTACACCTCCTTCCAACTCACTTCCAAAGGACCCGTCTCCATAATGCATGTTCTACATAGCTTGATTAAATCTGTTTCAAGAGCTTCTCTAGAGCAAATGCTGACATCAAATGTCCTAGATTTTCAGTAAATATAACTTTCACTCTTGCAAACTATAGTTAGCTATATTAATTCCATTATCTCCACCACTAATTTATGTTAAATCACATATGGCAACTTGCCATGACAGCATGATTGGGTAGCCAGGAAGAATTTTTAAAAGTACTCCAAAATTTTTAAAGTATTTTTCTGCATCTGGATTTTCCCTTGGAATCATCTGGCTGCACTTTATCAGATTAGGTCATGCCTAGGAAGAAAATTATCCCCACCTCTAAAAGCATACCTCAAGGGCTTTGTTCATGGTGAATGAAGCATTTGTTAAATCAAAGACATTTGTGATTTTTGACCAGCAACTGCTTTAAACTTTGGTAATTAGAGAAATCAGCGTGAAAAATTGTGTATCATGCAATCCAATGTCCCTGGTGAATCCAAGCGATTGGAACTACATCAAGCAACTTGATTAATCGAATAAAATGGATCCATCAGGGCTATTAGTGTTATCAGTGATTTATGCTTAAAGTAGCAAAATATTGCAGATGACTCTTGGGATCGGTTTTAAACACTAAAACCAGGTGCCTCCATCTGAAAGGGCAGCAGATTGCTCTAGGAACGCCTCTCTGCCCATAGTAATGAAAATACTCAGGTTAGCATGTAAGGCAGGCTGGTGCTCGCTCTCTCTCTCTCTCTCTCTCTCTCTCTCTCTCTCTCTCTGTTTTCCCTGGAAAAGAATAAAAGTTCATTAGCCTTTAAGAGAAAAAGCAATCCATATCTAAGACATTTTTAATTTGGATTACTGCTTCCATTTGCTTTTTAACCTGACTCTTCCTTTCAGTTTTAGACTGGCCACACTTTTTATGACCCATTTTGTGCATTCTGTTCTTCATGTTTAGCTCAACAAAGGCATTTAAACAACAATGCAATTGTCAATGAAGAAATGACACTTGAAATTTAGGTGTGTGTTGTGTGAATTTATTTCTGATGCAGAAAAAATGGGTCTTTGTTTTCACAATTATATATCTGGACACATTCCTATATGCACACATAGAGTGGAGGGTTCAAAATGTGTCACTGAAGAATGGGAGGGAGATGAAAGAGTATCCTATTAAGAGGCAATGATGTAAGTAAGGCTAACCTCGTTAACTCCATTCAGGTGGCACGAGCAGAGTTATTGTATTGCCTGCTTTAAACAAAATATATGTCTACTGAGAAAAATTTAAATCCAACACACAAAAATAAAAGCAACTGAAAAAAAGGTTTAGAAAAAATTCTGCTTTCTGTGTTTGATCCGTCTTTCTCAGTTGCATATAGGGAAGGGTGTTGGTCTGTGAGGGTTCTTAGCACACAGCACATAGATGGTGTCTATGACTTAGCTGAAATCAGAAAACAACACTCGCAAGAATGCCTTTTAATTCTTGTGTTGCAATCAAGTGGGCAAAGCAGGGTATCAGAATTGTATGTGTGCTGGGCGCAGTGGCTCACACCTGTGAGCAGAGTGTCAAAATTGTATGTGTGCTGGGCGCAGTGGCTCACACCTGTGAGCAGAGTGTCAAAATTGTATGTGTGCTGGGCGCAGTGGCTCACACCTGTGAGCAGAGTGTCAAAATTGTATGTGTGCTGGGTGCAGTGGCTCACACCTGTGAGCAGAGTGTCAAAATTGTATGTGTGCTGGGCGCAGTGGCTCACACCTGTGAGCAGGGTGTCAGAATTGTATGTGTGCTGGGCGCAGTGGCTCACACCTGTGAGCAGGGTGTCAGAATTGTATGTGTGCTGGGCGCAGTGGCTCACACCTGTGAGCAGGGTGTCAGAATTGTATGTGTGCTGGGCGCAGTGGCTCACACCTGTGAGCAGGGTGTCAGAATTGTATGTGTGCTGGGCGCAGTGGCTCACACCTGTGAGCAGGGTGTCAGAATTGTATGTGTGCTGGGCGCAGTGGCTCACACCTGTGAGCAGGGTGTCAGAATTGTATGTGTGCTGGGCGCAGTGGCTCACACCTGTAAGCCTAGCGCTTTGGGAGGCCGAGCCAGGCTGATTGCTTGAGGCCAGGAGTTCAAGACCAGACTGGGCAACATAGTGAGACTCTGTCTCTATCAGAAATACAAAAAATTAGCCATGGCATGGTGACACGTGACTGTAGGCCTAACTACTTGGGAGGTTGAGGTAGGAGGATCACCAGCTTGGGAGGTCGAGGCTGCAGTGAGCAGCCAACATCAGAGCACTGAGCTCAAGCCTAGATGACAAAGTGAGACTCCAAAAAAGAAAAAACAAGGAAGAAACTTATTATTTTATAATTCCATTCGTTGTAATGAGATATATGGACAAAATAATGTGAAAACAAGCTATTATTTAATCTAATAAAACAAAATTATGAAGACTCTTTAAATCAATACTAAAAATATTTATACATGTGCGTATTCAATGCCAATACCAAGGGTAATGCAGCAAAATAGAAGAGTTTTCCAGACATTCTCATGAATACTGCATTGAGTTTTCCTTCTTTGTTTTCTGAGCTTTTAAATGTAAAAATTCACTTGGAAAAACACTATTGGTACATGAAATAGCCTCATTGGAAGTTCTTTTAATTGGTACCAATACTACTATAGTCAGGCACCCCAGTGTGCCAATTAGCATTCTTTCTTGACTCTGCTCCTTGTGAATCATCCAATTTTCAAATTGCCAAATTTCTCCACCTAAATCAGCCCAGTGGCTGTTGCTACCGTGGTCTTGGGATATTCTTTCTCCATGATTCAGACACTGAATTCAGTGTTGATGTTTTTTTCCGTTAACCAAAATGTTTACCTTGGCTTATTCTCAATGTGTTTATTTCTTTTTAACTAACCTAAAGAATTTGTTTTCCTTTTCTCCACCTATTTCTATTTCCCACTTGGGGCACTACTTTAAATCTTTCCTTCTAAGTAAACGTTGGCTTGTACACTGGTGTCCCGCACTTCCGTCATTGATATTGAAGTCCAGAGCCGGGAGTAGTCACCTGCAGCCTTTGATTAGAATTAATGTCCTAATCTTTGGTCCAGAGAAAGTTTGGAAAATATCGGGTGTTCTGTTCCCCTGGAGATGTGCAAGGAATATTCTTATATTAACCAGCTCTAGAAACTGAACTTGAAATAAAGCAGGGTGGGTTACGGGAAGCAGAATTTTTTTTTTTTTTTTTTTGAGATGTAGTTTCTCTCTTATTACCCAGGCTGGAGTGCAATAGCACGATATCGGCTCACCGCAACCTCCGCCTCCTGGGTTCAGGCAATTCTCCTGCCTCAGCCTCCTGAGTAGCTGTGATTACAGGCACGCGCCACCATGCCCAGCTCATTTTTTTGTATTTTTAGTAGAGATGGGGTTTCACCATGTTGACCAGGATGGTCTCGATCTCTTGACCTCGTGATCCACCATCCTCGGCCTCCTGAAGTGCTGGGATTACAGGCGTGAGCCACCGCGCCAGGCCGCAGAGACCTTTTAAAGTTAGTGTTTTCCAAACATTTTCACTAAAGGATCCATGCAAAAGTGTTTATCTTTTTTTTTTCATATTTGTTAACTTCAAGTAAAACTGTTAGTTTTACACCATTTTAGAAAGTGATGCATTTTGCTCTAAGTTTAAGAATTGTATGAGCCGGGCACAGTGGCTCACGCCTGTAATCCCAGCACTTTGGGAGGCCGAGGCGGGTGGATCACGAGGCCAAGAGATCGAGACCATCCTGGTCAACATGGTGAAACCCCGTCTCTACTAAAAATACAAAAAATTAGCTGGGCATGGTGGCGTGTGCCTGTAATCCCAGCTACTCAGGAGGCTGAGGCAGGAGAATTGCCTGAACCCAGGAGGCGGAGGTTGCGGTGAGCCAAGATCAGCCATTGCAGTCCAGCCTGGGTAACAAGAGCGAAACTCTGTCTCAAAAAAAAAGAAAAGAAAAGAAAAAAAAAACAACAACAAAGAATTGTATGAATGAATTACTGAGGTTAAATGGTCTAACACTGTCACCAGAATGGTTGTGAGAAAAAGATGACAAAAACAAAGGGGAACTTTGTCTTAATAATAAGCTTTCAAATTTCAAAAGAATCTTTAATAGTTCTTAAACACAGAATACAAAGTCAGATGCATTCTATTTTGAGACTTAAAAAATATAAATACATATAACCATCGATTCTGGCCTCTGCATTAGAAGCCTTTCACCCTCAGTTAATGTTTTTGATTTACATGACACCACCTAGCTATTTGAAAGATGAGCTTTATGCCTAAAAGAGGTTCCAATTTTATTCCAGATGAGGCAAAACAGCAGCAAGTTTCTAGAAGCAGCAAGAGTTCCGGGATCATTTCATCTCATTAGCTCCAGGGTGCCAAAGATCCTTCATAAATTCTTGAACTGGAAGCTGGTGGTGATCTCATCCCTGTCAAGAATGTCAACATTGATTTATTTAACATCTCTGGAGGTGTTGTGGGTGACATTTCTTAATACATAAATTGGTAATAACAAAGTAATTCTAGCTACAAATAGTTTGTTTTCCTGTTTTGTACACTCAGGAAAAATGAGCCCTAGAAGAGGAAATACTATGACTATGTGTCTTAGTCTATCATAGACTATGGCTGAAGCAACAGAAATGTATTGATTCTGCTTTAGGAGGCTGGATGTCTGAGACCAGGGTGACAGCATGACCAGGTTCAGGTTAAACTGACTGATGTCCCCTCGAAATTCATCTTCATATGATTGAAGCTGTGACCTCCAGAGCAACTGGATTTGGAGATAGCTTTTAAACAAGTCACTGATGTTAATGAGCTCATAAGAGTGGGGTCCTAATCCGATAAGACTGATGTTCTTATAAAAAGAGAGACACCAGGGATGTACAGGCACACAGGAGGAAAGAACACAGAAGAAGGTGGCCATCTGCAACCTGAGAAGAGAGCCCTGGAGAGAGCAAACCTGCCGACAGCTTCATCTTGGATTTCCAGACTCCAGAACCATGAGAAATAGACACCTGTGATTCAAGCCTCCAAGCTCATGAAAAGTTATGGCAGCCCTAGTGAACTAATGTACTCCTTCTCTACTAAACGTCTGTGACAATGCCTGAGTGCTGACCTTGTGATCTCTTCTACCTTGGTTTGGAGCTGCACCATGCTTCCTCTGAGAAAATACCCCAGAATGTTCATCATCCATCTGATGAAGAACCTAGTCTCTCATTTATGCAACCTGGCACATGTTCCAGCCTGCTAGTCAGCTACAAGATGTCTGCACAGATGTTTCAGACCCCAAGGGCATCTATTAACCCCTTCCAGTGCTTGCATGCTTAGCACTATACAGAAAGAAAAATATGAGTGTTTGCCTCCAGTGAGCTTAGAGTCATATCCAACAACAGATATTAATGACCTGACTTGAGATAATTTAGTCTATGTATTGTTTTAGAATCTTTGAATGCCTTTCTAGTCTTGTTTCTACAACAACAGGAACAACGTGTGAACCCTGTAAACGTAGGCATTCTGAGTCTCTGTGGTCCTTGCTGTAGTCTGGCATGAGAAGGTTAATTCTAACCTTCTCATGCTCCTACAGCCGGGAAGGAGTGGTGAAGACAGATCGCTTCCTTGCAGCGTTAGACATGCACTGGGAAAGTGGGGCTGCTGTGGATGTTGTCTCCTGTCTGCACACATGAGACTTGCACCTGTCCTTTCAGGTTACCTGTCTGAAGTGCACCGTATTTCAGTTCCTGCTGATGCCAGCTGGTACCTCAGGCCACCTTCCGTGTTGTAAAAAACAGCTTCGCAGATGGTGCTGCCCTTTCATTGTCGGGTGCATTTTCGTTATTCAGCCATGACAGTATGCTTTGCATTGTTACCTGGTAAACAAGATGCTCCACTGCTTTTTTCTTTTTTCCCCTCTTTGGGCTTCTTTTTATGTAAAGTGCAGGTAAAACTATTCTATGATGATAGAGTTCAGAATAGTGATAATATTTCTTGAGGGATATTAGCTGGTACAGTGCATAATTATATAACATTTACATTTGTATTAGATACAATGTAAATGTTATAGTAAGTAATCTGGCGATGATTTGAAGTATATGGGAGGATGTGCATAGGTTATATGCAAATACTATGCCGTTTAATATCAGGGACTTGAGCATTTGCATATTTTGGCATCCAAGAGGGTCTTGGAACCAGTCTCCCATGGATACCAAGGAACCACTGTATCCGTAAAATTTCAAAATGTAACTATTACTCCATTCAACTAGATTGTGCAGAAACCAGAGTCACATTGAACAACTAACTTTAATATATATAGTGTGAACTACCGGAAGAAAATATGGAAGTCAAACATAATTAGCACATCACTAGTTTAAGATGCTCCACTTCTATCATAAAATGTGTACCGTGCTAGGCAAGATGACATCGCTTACTTGACACTGGCCTGGCCTCATCAAGAATATGATGCTGAGTCTCGGCGAAGCTGTCACTCTCTGAAAGACCAATTATGTGTTCATAGCATGAGGTCCTTGCCCTGAAAACTCTCATAACCCTTACTCTAGTGGGCTCAGACACATTAGAAAAGCTCCCTCCTCCCCTGCATTTTTAACATTACAAAACATGATTTCACTTCCTGCCCAGTTTAATAAAGTAAAATTTTCTGAAATGTGAAATCCAAAGAGCTAGATTTTTAACGAACTCTTCATCTCTTCGTTTCTGAAAGGACAGTGTGAATCCTACATTCACAGTGTGGCAATCAAATGGAAAAGTACGAGAGGCAGCTATGCAAACTGCAGGATTCATAAAACATTTCCTGAAACGTTTTTCTGTTGTGCGTCTTGGTGATTTTTTGTCCAGAATTCCTGTTCTAGGAAATGCTACTCAACCTGTCTGTTTTTTTGCCCGATCCAACCCCCGATGGTCTCTGTGGCCTGACCCTGGAATAAGTAAGTGGGTCCCCCTAACTCAGCTGTCATTCCCTGCTCCTCTGCCCTTCAATCCCTCCCTGGCCTGTTCCATCCACCCAGGCTTGACTTCCAAGGATGAGTTCCTCTGGGATGTTTGGATATGGGGAAAAAGAACACCAGGTCACTCTATCACTCGGTAGGCACTGTGGGCAGCCACATTCCATCAAATATGAAGCCAAGTCCCAGGCTGCCTGGGGAAGGCCACTCATGCTTCCACCCCTCCCAGGGTCTGGATGTGCAATGGCCCAGAGATTCTCTGAAGTTTTGACAAAAGGCTGTTTGAGGTGGACTTACATCACTTGCAAGCTACACCTAATTGTTACATAAATAACTAATATTAAATCTTACAGCCCACATTACCCGACAGACCAATTACAAACTGCACCATTTTTACTCTTTTATAAGAAGTAAGGATTTGTAGTAGAGTTACGGACCATCGTGATACTATTTCTGCTTCCTTTATACTAATACAATTTCAGGATGACATCACCATCATTTCTGGACGTGTGGACTCTTTCTGTGTGGTTAAGTATATTGCACTTCAGAGCCGGTGGAGGTAATAATCCAAGCATTGCTCAGGATCTGGATAACACAGTTACTACATAATTGTTTAACTCATCAAGGGACTATCCAGGCCTATGGATTCTATGTCTAGGGAACCTTGATTTCATTCATTAAGGCTATTCATTTCTCTCCTGGGGATTTTCCCCTCCCGCCCTCTCGTTGAGCCACCCATCTGGGATTCCCAAAACATTCACGGAAAGAGTCTGGAGGGGTGTGAACCATCCAGGCAGTATGAACCACGCAGGCAGTGTGGGGATGAGAAGCCAGTCATGACTGCCCCAGAAGACTCACACAGCAGAGGCCTCTGAGTAATGAGGGAAAGGCGGCTCAGCATTTTATCACGAGTCTGTGTTGAATTTGTGACAAGTGACTAAATGAAATCTTTGACTCACTCCTGGCAAATTAAAATGTTTTACAAAGCAGCACCTATTTATGCCAAATACATTATTCTTTATTGCCAAATGTTGTGTGTTTTCCATAGCAGAAGGGCTTGGTGTCCCCATGGACAGAGGTAAGGTGCTGACCACTCTGGGCATTCCAGTTCATCTCATCATGCTGGAGCTCATGATGCTAAATGCACTTGTCATTTCTTCATTAGTAGATGAAAAATATGAAAACGTGTTTTGGAATTGAACAGCTTTATTCCTCTTCAGGGAGTTCACTGTGATGAGTGTGCAGTTGCGGACCTGGAAATATGATATTGGACGTTCTATTTTGGCTCCTGGCCTTTCGGATGTTAGAGGACAGACAGTAAAATAGAGAGAATCAATTCTTTCCTCAGAAAAGAGGAGAAAAGGTATATTTTAAACCAGATTATGGAGAGCTAAAATAAGTTAGTCCTGTTGATAACAAGGAATAAAATATTTTTGGCAGTACAATAGTGTTCAAGAAGTTTGGGGACTCACGTTGTTATTTAGGGAGGGGGCTCACTGAGCTTTTATGCTGCTTAGGAAATACAGGGAACCACCTTGGGTCTAGAGGTCTTTGGTTGGGTCATGAGGATGTCTTGTGCTATAACTTCTGTCATGGTGGCCAGGGGTGGGGGTGTCCTCAGCATAACAAAGGCAGAGCATTGGGTCAGTGTATGTGGTCATCTTTAAAGAGAAGTTTAACCTCTCATGTCTTCTACACACTCAAAGGGAATTCTCGAGGAGAAGAGATGGGCTTTATTTTAGATATTGTATGAAATAAAGAGGTGCATTGTGGAAGGAAGGGTCCCCCACCCACCCACCCAACCCAGCTTCTTTCTGGCCCACCCTCTTCTTTCTCCCAGGCCTTGGACAGCAGCCTCTGAGACCCTCACACATGCCAGACCTCCACCTGCCACAGAAAATTTCTCCCTGGCAGTGGCTGCTGGGGCGGGGTCTGAGACATCCATATTGCAGAATAGGGTGGAGATTTATATCTGTAACTTGGAAAGGAGAAATGGTCGGGGCAGGGACAGGAAATCTGGAAAAGGCATAGGAAGGAAGATATTGAAGAAGAGGAACAAGAAAGGGGAACGCAGAGCTCGGCCACATGCATGGCTCTACACAGGCCTGGAGGCTTCGCAGGACAACCTCGCAGAGATCTGGGCAATGAGGCCACATCCCAGAAGGGCAGGAAGCCCAGGACACCGTACCTTCTGGACACTGCAGGTGTCCAGCATGGGTTTGTGTTTAGAACAGTGTGGATGGGCTCTGGTAAAGGTAGAGAGGCTGATGCTTGCGCAGCCCAGCTGGAGAAACGCCAGGTTCCGTGCCCGGGTCCTGCTCTGCGCTCACTCTTGACAGCGGGAATGCTGTCTTTCAGGCCTGAAGGCTGGTTATGGAAATCTATAGGGGCAGCTAGACCCTAAAAGATTGACATTCCTAAAAAAAATGGCAATCCTAAAAAAAAAGTGGAACACTTTCTGCATGTCTAATCTCTTAGGCCATGAAACTGGAGCAGGGAGAAGTCTGTATTTGGTTTCTATTCCCTTTGCGTAGTAATAGGTTTGCGATATTAGCCAGATTATTAAATCCCTTGAGCCAGTTTCCTTCTCAGTTGATTCGAAAACGTGATGCTGCATCACGTAGATATTCCAGGTCCTGTGTAAGCCATATAGCTAATTATCATGACTATGATACTGTACATTGGAATCTAAAGTCCAGTAAACACACTAATGCTTAATGAGCATTCACGATATGCCATGCATTTTGCCAAACTTTTAAGGGTACTTACTCATTTATTCTTCCCAAAAAACTCATGGAGTAGGTTCTTTTATTTTATTTATTTATTTATTTATTTATTATTTTTAGATGGAGTCTAGCTCTGTTGCTCAGCCTGGAGTGCAGTGGCACAATCTCTGCTCACTGCAACTTCCACCTTCTGGGTTCAATGGGTTGAAGAGATTATCCTGCCTCAGAGTGTTTTTTTTTTTTTTTTTCTGTTTTAGAGAAGAGGAAATTAAGCACAGAAAAGTAAAGTAAGTTTCCCGAAGTCACTCAATAGGTAAAAGAGCCAAGAGCCTCAGCTCTTCAACAAAAAATGGGGTTACATCCATTTAATAAGATAACAAATTCCAGAACTATTTTCTGTAGGGGTAGAAATAGCTTTATATTTCTATTAAATAACTTTTATCATTAACTTAAGAACATCTCCACACATTTCAGTGAATCAAAACCTTTCCAGTAACTGAGGGTTGCAAACTGTGTCTAACAAGCAATTTATGAAGCGCAGGTCAGTGATGAAGGATGTGGGCTTGGGAGCCGGTGGTCTGATGCCAAGAGCAGTCCTTGTGCAAGCTTCCTGATTTCTCTGTACTTTCACTCTCTCTCTCTCATTTGTAAATCAAGACAAGAGGATCCATCACATGGATTTGTAAGGGGAAGAAAAGAGTTAACAAATGGCAACCACTTGGATCAGCACCCACCAGCACAGAGAGCATAGCAAATGTTGTATGCCAAGCACTGCACACTCACAGATTGAACATGTAACATTATAAATAACAGACACATACTTTTAGAAATAGCAATTACTAAGTCTAATAATTTTATAAAATAGAAAATACTCAATGTGACAGGATCCTCTCAGAGGCCCACATGTGTCCTGACAGCTAGAACTGGACCAGGTGCTGTTTAGGAAAATGAAGGAAGGAGGTGCAGGGGAGGACTCTGAAGGGAGAATGGACTCATGAGTACCTAGTGCTGGAGAGGACTCTGCAGGAAAAATGGACTTGTGAGTACCCAGTGCTGGAGAAGACTGTAGGAAACGTGGACTCATGAGCACTCAGTGCTGGAGAGCACTCTGGAGGGAGGATGGACTCCTAAGTACTCAGTGCTGGGGAGAACTCTGAAGGGAGGATGGACTTGTACCTAGTGCTGGGGAAGACTCTGGAGGGAGGATGGATTCCTGAGTACCTAGTGTTGAAGAGGATTCTGCAGGAAAAATGGATTGATGAGTACTCAGTGCTGCAGCAGACTCTACAGGAAAGATAAACTCAAGTAACCAGTGTTGGAGAGGACTCTGCAGAAAGAATGGACTCCTGAGTAACCACCAGTTCTGGGGAGGACTCTGCAAGAAGGATGGACTCGCGAGTAACCATGGCTGAAGAAGACTCTACAAAATGATGGACTTACAAGTAATCAGAGCTGGAGAGGACTCTACAGGAAGGATTAACTCATGAGTACCCAGTGCTGGAGAGGACTCTGGAGGGAGGATGGACTCGTGAGTACCCAGTGCTGGAGAGGACTCGGGAGGGAGGATGGTCTCGTGAGTACCCAGTGCTGGAGAGGACTCGGGAGGGAGGATGGTCTCGTGAGTACCCAGTGCTGGAGAGGACTCTGGAGGGAGGATGGACTCGTGAGTACCCAGTGCTGGAGAGGACTCGGGAGGGAGGATGGACTCGTGAGTACCCAGTGCTGGAGAGGACTCGGGAGGGAGGATGGACTCGTGAGTACCCAGTGCTGGAGAGACTCTGAAGGGAGGATGGACTCGTGAGTACCCAGTGCTGGAGAGGACTCGGGAGGGAGGATGGACTTGTGAGTACCCAGTGCTGGAGAGAACTCGGGAGGGAGGATGGACTCGTGAGTACCCAGTGCTGGAGAGAACTCGGGAGGGAGGATGGACTCATGAGTACCCAGTGCTGGAGAGGACTCGGGAGGGAGGATGGACTCGTGAGTACCCAGTGCTGGAGAGACTCTGAAGGGAGGATGGACTCGTGAGTACCCAGTGCTGGAGAGGACTCGGGAGGGAGGATGGACTCGTGAGTACCCAGTGCTGGAGAGGACTCGGGAGGGAGGATGGTCTCGTGAGTACTCAGTGCTGGAGAGACTCTGGAGGGAGGATGGACTCGTGAGTACCCAGTGCTGGAGAGGACTCTGAAGGGAGGATGGACTCATGAGTACCCAGTGCTGGAGAGGACTCGGGAGGGAGGATGGACTCGTGAGTACCCAGTGCTGGAGAGGACTCGGGAGGGAGGATGGACTCGTGAGTACCCAGTGCTGGAGAGGACTCGGGAGGGAGGATGGTCTCGTGAGTACCCAGTGCTGGAGAGACTCTGGAGGGAGGATGGACTCATGAATACCCAGTGCTGGAGAGACTCTGAAGGGAGGATGGACTCGTGAGTACCCAGTGCTGGAGAGGACTCTGGAGGGAGGATGGACTTGTGAGTACCCATGCTGGAGAGACTCTGAAGGGAGGATGGACTCGTGAGTACCCAGTGCTGGAGAGACTCTGAAGGGAGGATGGACTCGTGAGTACCCAGTGCTGGAGAGGACTCTGGAGGGAGGATGGTCTCGTGAGTACCCAGTGCTGGAGAGGACTCTGGAGGGAGGATGGTCTCGTGAGTACCCAGTGCTGGAGAGACTCTGGAGGGAGGATGGACTCGTGAGTACCCAGTGCTGGAGAGACTCTGGAGGGAGGATGGACTCATGAGTACCCATGCTGGAGAGGACTGTATAGGAGGAAGCATTCCTGAGCAACTGCTGCCGGAGAGGACAATTTCATTTCAGGAAATTTTTCTCATAAATGCTCATTCCCACAAGCTGATATCTCTAATGTATACACACATTCATGATTATCAGTACTGTTGGAATACATCATATGTATGGTACCTGTATAATACTTGTATGTTTGTGTACATATTTGAGTACAAAATATGCATACGAACATAATGTATGCAGAAATATATTTAATCATGAAAACAGGAAATAATCCAATGCCAAAGAAAAAGGGAAGGCTAAGCAACTGATGCTCTTTTTGTTCACTCTCTGAAACACTAGGGTGAGGAAACTTCAGGATCTCAGACCTTGGACAATGGCTGGGAATTTTGACTCCTGGTAAAACTATTTCCAGGGTCCAGCATCTACGTGCCACCATGAAGATTTGGATCTATACATAATATTATTGTATAAATTGGCTTGAGTTGCCTTTCCTGTGGTTACCATGTGGAAAAAGACTTGCAAATATGCTAAATTGAGTCCCTGTTACTCTGATGTTTCTGTTTTTATGTTAACTTATCTCTCGCCTGGGCAGCCGGATCGAGGTGGCAGTCAGTGCCATCCTCTCCTTTCTTTCAGGGCAGATGTTCAGAGACTCATTGACTGATTATTTTGTTCCTCTGTTATTTATGGTAAGTCTTATTTAGTGAACACTGTTTATAATCCTGAAACGCTTGAAACCCTCCTTAGGTCTGAACTTCTGAGAAGATGCAGCCGTCTCCTCCTGTCAGAGGCAGTGTGTCCTGCCTTGAGCATTCATTCTTCAGTGCTCAAAGCCCAGTCCCCTTCTTCTCAAAAGTAGATTCCATGAGTGCCTGCTATGGAAGACTGGGTACAGGGACCTAGACAAGAAGAGGCTGGCAGTCTGGGCCCAGGCAGGGCTTCTGACCATGCCTCCCTGTCATCTTTTCTATTAACGAATTCTTTTATTTTCTGAATTCTGGTGCTTGGACATATGGGGTCTTGCTGGCCCTAGAGGAACTGCCCTTGCCAGAATGAGCTGGTTCTTAGAACCAAGGGCTGTGCTTTCCAAATCAAACCAACCACCTCTAGTCCACACTCCAGCCACCTTCTCTGTGGCTCTCACACTCTAGGCCACCATGCACCTGCCCGAGTCACCCCAGGCCAGGGATCAGACAATGAGGGACAGCCTCATGACCCTGAGCCTGCAAAAATGATTCAGGTTAGCTGATCTTAGCCTTCCCTGGTACACACTCCCCTCACCCCCTTGGCCACCTGCCTGGCCGTGCATCTCTGGGTGGTCAGGTGTGCCTCCTCTGTTCACGGATCTGTGAGGATAAATTTCTTTCTTCATGACAATCTTTTCCATGTCTGTGCATCCCACCCTGACTTTAAAAAATAGCCCAGGTATCATGAAAGCAGCTTTGGCTTACAAGATCTGTCTATCCCTCGAGCCCCAGGGATGCCTTTCCTCTTCCGGTACTTCCCACGTTCGTTCTCGTCTTTCTTTTGAAGCTGTCAATTCGCTTCTCCTTTCTTGCCTCTAGTGACTTTCTCAGTCCTATGGGTGCCTGGTGCTCTGGCCACCACTCCACTGCTGGCCTGGGTCACAACCAGCTCCTCCTGCAGTGCAGGGCCTTCCTGCACCACCATGGCCGTTCTGGACTGCAGGTCCCCACCGTAGTGCTCCCAGCCCATGGGTGATGCTCCCAGGTCTACCTGCGCGCTTCGAGTGGCTCCAGGCCAGCATTTACAAATGGCTCTGCAGGGGGAAGGCTGTGGCAAACACGTGCTCACCTCTAATCCCTCAGCTACAGCATTCCTTCCCCTCTGACAGCCCGGATGGTTAGCATCGAATAAGATGCAGTGTTTGCTAGCACAGCAGGGTGACTACAGTCAACAATTATTCAACTGTGCATTTCAAAACAACTAAAAGAGTGTAACTGGATTGTTTGTAACAGAAAGCATGGATGCTTGAGGGGATCGGTACCCCATGTTTCACGTGATGAGAACACATTGCATGCCTGTATCAAAACATCTCGTATGCTCTATAAAATATATGCTATTACTATGTACCCACGAAAATTAAATTACAACATTGAGCAACAAAACAGCACAACAGAAACCAGATTGTCAGCATCTGGGGACTGCGGCCCGGGTGGCCTGCAGTGCGTGGAGCGGTCCCTAGGTGGCAGCACAGCACCGGTCGCCCGGTTTCGGGGGGACAAAGGCCGACCTCCTGCCTGGGACCCTCAGGGCAAGAGGGTCCCCGGGTGTCCCCAGGCCTTGGAGCCTGGGCAGCCGCGTGGGCGCTGTCTCCAGAGGGGAAGGACCCAACGCCTCGGGAGTGAACTGAAGCTGGGGAAAAACACGAGCTTTTCCTGAGAAGAGGTCCCAGCCAAGGAAGGGGGGCTGCGATGGGACTTGGGGGTGCCTGGTAGGCGAGGGAAAGGGCTCCTGGGTGGCCTTCAGAGAGGGTTTCAAAGAGGGCACCCAGGAGCACCCGCAACTGCAGATGGAGGAGAAGCGGCCGCAGACCGCGCGGTCAGAGCATCCCCACAGGGAAGCCCCGGGCCGGGAGAGGCCGGGAGAGGCCGGGGCGCCCCCCGTGACCCACTGGACGGCTGGTCCGCGGCGGGGGAGCTCCGAGACGCACCGGCAGCCGCTGCGCACAGAGCTCAGTGCGGAGTGAAGACCCGGGATCCACTCACCGCGCCCCTGCCTCACCCGAGGCGCCCCTGCCTGGCAGGGATTGTGGGGACGCAGCGACGTGTTCCCAAATAGTGCACGCGTTCCACTCAGTGGTCCGCTTCGAGAAAACGGTTAGACACGTGAGTGCGGGTTAGCATTGCTTTCAAGGATCTCACAGAAGTATGGACTGACTTTGACAAAGTGAGAGAAGACGGATTACTGCTCTGGCGTGCCGACCCAATAAGGCATGTGGCATTTATTTTGTTAGTAATATAATTCAGAGAGTACCACTTGTTGTTACTATTTGGCATAGATCGCAGCTGGGCAGGGCCGCGCCGCCTCCTCCGTTCCGCTGCTGGGGCCTGGGACCCACTGCACCTGCCTGGCTCTGCGTCTGACCCGTTCGGTGAAGTCTATACACGATTCTTCAACTGAGTTCACACCGAGTGTGGAAATCAATTACTTCTCAAATACACACTGCAGCGGTGAATCCAAAGCCTCGCTGCTTCGCTCTGCTCACTGGCCCCAGCTATTTGCGTGGCTGGGAAGCAGGAAAATCTTTCTAAGGCCATGAAATTAAACCGGAATGGGAATGAGTTTGGGAAGGACAATTTTCCACGCAAGCATGGTAGTTGCCCGGTATGGTGACCCGGCAAGGCCATCACCACAGAAAACGTGGTTTCTGTGTCAGCCCTTCTTTTCAGGAAGCCAGGAAGCCTGCCTGGGTTTCCTCATCATACTCTGTACGAGCTTCTACCCCAAATGGGGTATGTCTGTAGTCTGCGATTTACTTATAACAATATTCTTTCCTACTCAAATTACACCCTCCATTCCTGAACTGAAGAGCTGCTGTGCACAGAAGAGGTGATGAAATTAAACTGCTTAGTTGTAGGAAACCATTCCTAGCACCCCAGAATCGTGCACACACAGTTTTCACACAAAATCCATTTTTTCTGTGCCTCATGGCCTAGGCACTTCACCACCCCGGGTAACAACCATGTTTGCGTGGAAAATTTTTGTCCTTGACAAACTCACTCTTCCTCTCGTTTAATTCCAAAGCCTTAGAAGGATTTCCTTGCCTCCCAGCTGTGCACTGAGCTGGGACCAGTGAGCAGAGCTCAGCACTGAGGCTTTGGATTCATTGTTGCAGTGGATATTTGCAAAGTAATTGAGCTTTTTATTGACAGAATGATTTTTTTAGGCTGAGTGTGATGGCTCACATCTGTAATCCAAGCACTTTGGGAGGCCGAGGTGGGCAGATCACCTGAGGTCAGGAATTTGAGACCAGCCTGGCCAACGTGGTGAAATCCAGTCCCTACTAAAAATACAAAAATTAGCCAGGCAGTGTGGTGCATGCCTGTGATCCTAGCTTCTTGGGAGGCCGAGGAAGAATTGCCTCAGCCCGAGAGGCAAATGTTGCAGTGAGCTGAGATCGTGCCACTACACTCCAGCCTGGGTGACAGAGCAATACTCTACCTCAAAAAAAAAAAAAAAAAAAAAAAAAAAAAAAGGTAATTGTTACCTTTAGGAAACTTTTACTAGGAATTACTGTTTGTGGTTAATAGATTTAATTTGCAAAAAAAAATTAGGTATTAAAAAATGTGATTCACCTGCTGTATCGCATGGAAGGAAAACATTATCTTTATTATCCTGGGCAGAAGTAGGCCTGCCCTCTGCTCTTAGGGAGACGGGTGGTTTGCTATGCAGACAGCCTCGAAAAGATGATCTGAAATGAAAAGCAGCCAGTGTCTCTCCTGGAAAGATGTGCAGAAGCATAAGATGCAGGTGGAGAATCATCTCCTCTCCCAGCTCTCCCTGTATATACATGTAATGCCTGTCAGAGTGATGGGCATGAGTAACGCATTAGCCAGGACTTTTGAATGTGTATGTAGTTGAATTCAAGGCCAGAGATGACAGAGATTCATGATGGCAGCTTGAAAGGGCTCCATGCTTCCAGCCCTTCTCATGTTCAAGTTGCAGGCTGAGAATGTAATATGGAAATCCATTTGTGCATCAGCTGTTTGGACATCTGCCTGCATCCAAATGCATGGGACATTTACAAGTTTGGTGTGCGACATTTGGAGAGTCCCAGTGCACACACGCTCATAGTATTTTTGGCCCCAGCTGGTGGCATCACCTCACAGTTCCCTGGCTACTGCCCCTGGGTAACACCAGCTGTGGGGTGGTTTTGCCACATCCAGGCCCTCCAACATCTAGGGGTTGAGTCATTTGATAAAGTTTGCTTTCCCCAACAGTAGAAAAATGCTAGGTTAGACCCTCAGGACAAAAGAGCAGAGCTGGGGTGTGTGCTCTGGAAAGAGAAGAGTCAGCTTCAGGCATGTCCTGTCACTACTGAGATTTTTTGCTTTGCTTAAGTAGGCAAAGTGCCTCTCCAAGATGTTTATGCTACACAGCACAACAGTGGTGATGTCCCAAATGAAGGTCTGGAGACCTGTCAGATTGGCATTGCTGTTATATTAGCAACTTACCATAATACAGAGAAGACCTTTGTCTGCAAGATGAAGTGCAGCCTCACATGATTGGACCACTTTGTATATAAGGTGGGGCATGCCAGCAGATTGCACAATGTTCTCAATGACAAAGACCACTCGTCCGTATGCATTGATGCCTGGTGGTGGTGCCAGTTGCTTGAAACACCTCCCTGGGAGGTGACTTAGACACTTTAAATCTTTTAATTTGCAGATTACTCTCAAAGTGGGGTATTGAGAAATTCTCCTTCATTAGGCTCTGAAATTCCATCCTGAAATTTCTTTTTGCAGGAAGTTAGGTGCTCAGATATAAGGGATTTCATCATTGATTCGTGCATTCGTGTATATTCTTCTGAAAGCAATGGCTTCACTGACTGTCGCTGGCACATGTGTGAATAAGCAGCTGCAGCTTAAACTAAAGAAGAGCAAGAAACCAGTTAGAGGGTTCTATTTGCACTTTCAAGAAAAATAACATCACAGACAACTCGTAACATGGGTTACGGTGGAAATAGTGTGCTTTACGCTTACCGAGAAAGCCAGTAAAGCCTTCTACTACTTGTAAGCAGTTTTAACAAATACACCCTTTAGTGTTGTAGAAACTAGCCCTGTATCTTGATTTAAACAACACTGGAAGACAGTGTGTCAGCGAACTGCATGTTAGAAGATGACACTGCAGACACATGTGTTCAAGGAGAGTGTATCTGCACCAGATGCTGCTTTTCCATTTCCTCCTTTACTCCTCTCACCTGATACCCCATCCAGGTGGCAGGTGCTGGGATGAAGCAAGGATGTTGAGAGGAAGGGCTCTCCTCTGCGCTGGAGCTCAGTGCAGGGATCCTCAAAGCTGTGGGCAAACTCACAGCAGGGTAGTGAGTAAAAGCCAGAGGAGGTGGAGGCTGCTGCGGGAGCAGGTGTAGCATGGCGAACCAAGGCCCCGGCTCACGGGCTCAGAAGGATGATGTCCAATAAGATTTGAAGAAAGTGGTATCTATCCTGGAACAGAGGACAAGTACATGAGCCACCAGGGAAGAGACCTTATAGAGACATTCTGCATCTTCTCTGCGTTTCTAAGATACTGACAAATCATTAAAAGAGAGAAGCTGCACTGATGTCATCCTTGATCTCTGTAGGAAGTAGAAAAGTTCCTTTTTAAACTTTCCTTTCTTGTTAAAGAATAAATCATCAGTGGGCTAATAACTCTTTGTTAAACCCTGTCCTATGTAGCTGTTAGACATGCCATGCTTACAGGCACGTAGTACATTCTATGTCCTTGTACTTTTCACCAAGATATCTGTGCTGGACGTGCTCACAGGTGTGTCCCAGCTCTCCATTACTTTTACCTGTGTGGAAAAGTTTTAAGTTATTAGCCAATCAGGTTTTAATTTAGATTGTGAGGTCTGGTTTCAGCCAATGGAGATCGGACACAGCAGTAAAGATGGCCCCAGATGCATGAGGGATAAATTTGTCTATTGTTCCTTTGTTTATTGTACTTCATTGTATTCTTGTGGCAAGATGGCTAGTGAGAGTATGCTTTCTGCAGTTCAGGGAGTAAAAATTTCATTGATAAGAGATTCTTTGTCTCAGTGCTAATTTTTCTTTATGGCACCAAGCATCTGTTTCCAATAATCTGTTTCAGGAGATGGACTTTTTTTCTGTCAGAGAAAGTGAAAGATAACAGAGTAAAAAGATTAATTTTATACCTACTGAATTAGAGGGTTATAGAAAAACTTTATGGGTGTCACCTCACTGAGTTCTCATGACACATCTCAAACAATGACAATCACATGGTCATGGCTGTTCTAAAGGGCAGAGCTAAATCACTTACCCAGGACAGTGCCTGGCCCTGCATCAGCGTTCTGTCTGGATTCAAGCACACACACGTACACCTGATGCCAACATCTGGAGAGATTCCCACTCTTCAAGTGTTCCTGTCTGAAGCTTTTGAAAATAAAATTTGAACTTATTTGTAAATAGAATACATTTTCATCCCACAGTACTGGTAAACATAAATTACTAAAAGCCTAAGACATCCCTGGCTTCTAAAGAATCAGAGTTTCTTTCTTATTCACAAGGATGCATGTGGGCAGGCCTCATCCTCCCTGCAGTGACTCAGGACAGGAGCTGTCTTGAGGGTCCACCATCATCCGAGGACAAGAGCCTCCAAGGTCATTACAGAAAGGGACAATGTGCCAAGGGCCTTGTGGGAGATTTTCATTAGTTCCACCATTAGGGGGTGGAAAGCATCGACCACTCATTGCCTGGGGCTCAGCTGTAGGGAGCCGGCCAAGGATATGGGCTGGTTTGGGAACATGCCGTCTCCTGCACAAGGACATTGCTGCACCTGCTTGCCATGCATGGCCTTTACATACAGATTACAAAAATAGAGGATTTTTTTTTTATTTTGACAGTATCAACATATAAAAATAAATAAGATGAAGTGAGACTATTAAATATATTCATAAAAATTTGAAGATCTGCTCTCTGAATTTCCTAACTAAAGAAAAATGTCTACAAGGTAGTTAATTGCTTTTAGCCAGGGTTCTGTTTTGACTGCCAACCAACCCCCTGCCTGTAATGTGAGTTGTTAGAAAATTCAGGCATCTGGTAAGAAAATAAGGAACCCAAATGTCTTTTCCTTGGATACAGCATGAAAGCCACACATTTTTTCTATGACATTTTTACTGAAAAAATAAAAGGTGCGAGGAACAATTTTCCAATAATTTTAGGAGTGTTTGTTTACATGGAGAAATCAGTGAGGCTGGCACCCGCCTTGGTACAGTGTCCATCTCAGGCAGAGCATGAGGGATCCAGAGGGTGTACCTGGCTTTGGCTTACTGGGGAGAGGCTGCCTCTGGGGCAGAAGCAAGGGTGCATGCTCTGCACTGGGAGGGGTGCTCACTGATTTGAAGGAGGCCACTGGAAACCTAGAGGTAGGTTGGAAATAAAAAATGTTAAGAAAAACAATCAAGGGCCGAGAGATGAGAAAAACCCACTTGGCTGCAATGGAGTCAGGGCTGGTCTTCGCCCAAGATCGTCCTCAGCTTAAAGTGACAGAGCCTTCAGAGAGGCCTTCATCTATCTTCCCCCTTGAGTCCCACAAAACACTGGAAGGCATTCCTGGGCCAGTCCATGTTCATCCCAGGACACAAAAGCTTCATGGAGCACTTCCCATCCCCAGAGCTACTGACGGGGTTCATGGGATTCCATGAGCATGCAAGCCTCTCCTGGTCATCAACCCAAATGTCCCCCCAGAGGAACAGCTGAGCCACATGGAGAAAATATCCACAGTGCACGCTCCTGTTTTACCTCTCTCTTGTTTCCAGCAACTGACCCTTTCCTGCAAGGACAAAATCAAAACAAACACGAAACATTATTGTTCCTCCAAAATGACTTTCTACTTAGCATATGCTCCTCCAGGTTCATTCACGTTATTGCAAATGACAGAATGTTCTTTCTTTTCAAGGAAGACTAGTGTAACATTGTGTATATGTGCCACGGTTTCTTTATTCCATATCTTGCTTGCTGACAAAGCACTTGGCTAATTCTGCAATGACCGTGGGAGTTTAGGTATTCCTTCCTCATGTTGATTTCAATTCCTTTGGATATATACCCAGAAGTGGGCTTGCTGGACAATATGGTAATTCTATTTTTTTATTTTTTGAGGCCAAACACAGAAGACAAATATAGTACCATATAATCACACTTATATGTGGAATTTAAAACAGTTGAACTCCTAGTAAAGTGAGGGTCCTCTGGGGATAGGGGAGAGGAGAAAGACTGGGGAGATGTAGGTTACAGGGAACAAAGTTTCAGCTAGACAAGAGAAATAAGTTTTAAGATCCGTTGCACAGCAAGTTGACTATAGTCAACAATAACGCATTGTTATTTCAGAGTAACTGAGAGAGTGAACTTCAAGGTCTCACCACAAAAATTAATAAGTAAGCAGGATGAGGAATATGCTAATTCACTTGATTTAGTTGTTTACATTATTTCCATGTATCAAAACATCACATTGTACTTCATAAATGCATGCAATTATTTATTTGTCAATCAAAAACAGTATTAATAAAAAATTACTTTATTGGGAAGCCAAGGCAGGAGGATCATTTGAGCCTGGAAGTTCACTGTATCATCCGCCACTGCACACCAGCCTGGACAGCAGAGCAAGACTTTGTCTCAAAAATGAAAGGACTTTTTAAATTGCACAGTGACGTGAGTGACACAATATTGAAGACAACAAGCCATGCACTAACATTTTGTCAACATTGCCCTGCTTCTTCTGAATGACAGAAGTGGACCAGCATCATATAGAAGATCAAAGACTCCTTATGCACATCCCGGCCTCAGCTTCCCCATGAACCATCCTCGAGAGATTGAGCTAAACTTTTGTTTTGTCTTAAAATATGTATAGTTTTCCATTCCAGGGCCAGGCAGAATTCAGATGCTTTCTCATACATTATCTTATTTCATTCTCAGAATAAATCCATGGCTCTTACATTACAAATTTGAAAGGGCAAGCATCTAGATGTGAAAAGATTCATTCAAGAGGAGCCATCTAAACCAAGATGCCTCAAAACTTCTCCATGAAACCTTTAATTCCATTCACTTTTTGAAATTGAAATTTGTTCCTTTTTAACAAACTAAAATAAAGTCATTTATAAATACATTATTTACAGAAACTTTGAATTAATAGATATGACAACAATAGCTTAAATTTGTATAGCAATTTATAACTTTAGGAACAACTGTACAAAGACTAACTCAGTTGATATTATGAAAAGCCTTTGTGACTCATTTATAGGTAAGGATTTTAAAATGGTATGTATTTAAGTAGAACATGCTGTTGAGGTCTACAGATTCACAGTGAAATGGTTGCTACAGTGAACCAAATTAACCTATACGTCACCTTTCATCACTATCCCCTTTTATGCGGTAAGAGCACCTGAAATCATTCTCTTATCAACTTTCCAATACACAACATATTATTTACCATAGTCCTTGGGCTGTGTGTTAGGTCTCCAGATTTATTCATCCACTGTCACTGAGAGGGTTGTACCTTCTGACTTGCATGCCTTCATTTCCTCCTCTTCCATGCCCCTGGTGACCACTGTTTTATTCTCTGTTTAATATAGCTGACAGTTTTTTTAGATTCACATTTAAGTGAGATTATGTGGCACTTTTATTCCTATATTTGGGTTATTTTACTTAGCATGGTGTCATCCATATTCATCCATGTTGTCACAAATGGCAGGATCTGCTTCTTTAGCAAGGCTGCATAGTGTTCCATTGTGTTCATTCATAATATCACCATTTCTCTATCCCTTCATCTGTTGACGGACATTTAGGTTGTTTGTCTGTCTTGGCTATTGTGAATAATGGGGGAATGAATACAAGAATGCAGACAGCTCTCCAAGATGGTGGTTTAATTTTCTTCATGTATATATGCAGCAGAGAAATTGTTGTATCATATTGTAGTTCTGTTTTTAATTTTTTGAGAATCTCCATGCTGTTTTCCATAATGGCTGTACCAATCCCTAAATCCCTAATAAAATTCCAATGGTGTTTTTCACAGAAATAGAAAATATCTACAATTTAAATGGAACCAAACGTTTCTAAATAGCCAAAGTGATTTTGAGGAAAAGAAAACAAACAAACAAAAAGTTGGAGGCATTACATGTACTGATTCCAAATTATATTACAAAGCTATAGTAATCAAAACAATGTGGTATTAAGAGTAGGGTAATATTTTAGACACATAGATCAATAAAACAGAGTAGAAAACCCTGAAATAAACCATACAGTCAACTAATTTTTGACAATTCCACAAAGAAGACAAATGGGAAAATAATAGTCTCTTCAAAAAACAATGCTGGAAAAACAATTTTCATGTGCAAAAAAAAAAAAATTAAATTGGTCCTTTATTCTACACCATACACAGAATCAACTCTAAATAGATTAAAGATCTTGACCTCAAGGCCTGAAAAAATAAAACTCCTAGAAGAAAGCATAGGGATGAAGCTCCTTGACATTGGCAGTCATAAATAAGGATTTTTTTAAATGACACCAAAGTCTCAGGCAACAAAGATTAAAATAAAGTGGAACTATATGAAGCTGAAAAGCTGCTCCACTTAAAAAAACAAAAACAAAAACAAAAAAACAAAAAAAAACATCAAAAGACAGCTTACAGATTGATAGAAAATATCTGCAAATCATGTATCTGATAAGAAATTAATATCCAAAGTATATACAGAACTCACACAACTCAATAGCAAAAGGAATAATAATTGGATTTAAAATAGTCTCCAAAGAAGACATACAAATTGGCAGCAGGTCTGTGGAAAGATGCTCAAAATCACTAATAAAGAAATATAAGTCAAAGCCACAGCAAGACACCACTTCACACCTGTTAGGATGGTGACTGTCCAAAGACAACCGGCAGCACGTGTTGGCAAAGCTGTACAAGGCTTGTACAGTGTTGGTGGGACCATAGGTTGGTACAAGTCAGCTTCTGAATTAAGTAATTACAAGTCGGGGGACCCGAGCAATTCTAGTTAGATGTAATAGTATCATCTGAATATTTGTTCTTTGTACATCAATAAGAGAATGATATTTAAGTATTTTATTAAAGCATAACATATGTAAATCACCATGCACATGTTCCTGTTTCGCAGAATGAGCATCCTCTGGTAACATCCACCCAGGTCAATAAAGATCAGCAGAAGCATCTTGGAAACTTCCTTACATCTCTCACCTGCATTACCCCTCTAGGTCTCTTCTTGGATTGCATATAAATTAGATGACATAACATGACTTCTTGTGTCTGGCATCTTCTATTGAAACTTTAATGAGTGAAATTCCTTCTGGTCATTATAAGAATCACTAACCAAAGTCTTTGTACCAATTTCTAGCCTAACAGTGGAGATGAGCATTGCAATTATTATAAAACCACAGCATCACACAATATTAGTGTATCATATACATTACATAATGGTTCATATAGATCACATATAGTAGTATTGAGCATAATATACAGTACATACAGCATGTAAATAATATAGATTAGTTTACATGTGTGTCTGTGTGTTTGTGTGTGGGTATATATTTGTATACACGCAGTGCATATATATATATATACATATATATATATAAACACAATGCACATATGTGTATACACACAGTACGTTTATATATAAACATACTTTTGTTATGGAAGAATTCATACATGCATGACAATAGGCAGACTGGTATACTAAACTTTAATATACCATTATCCTGCGCCAACAACTTGGACACTGTGGCCAATCCTGTCCTAGGTAACCTCCATTCTACTTGCCCATTCTTCTATTAATTTGAAGAAAATATTCCAGAGTTTGTCTGTAAAGATGAAGTTAAAGATCATCATATAATTATATTTAAAATAGATGATTCTTTCATACCAGTGAATATCCAGTGTTCATATTTTCAGTAGTTTCATTAATGTGCTTCCTTGTTTTTTAGAGTCTATTTGTATCAGAATCCAAATTACTTCCAAGATATTGATTAATTGATATATTTTAAAACTCCTACAAATTATTTCTGAACTCTTTTTTCCTAGCTATTTTGTCTTTGAAGAAATTTGTTATTTGTCCTGCAGAATTTGTACAGCTTCCAGTTTGCTAATTGCATTTCTGCGGTGCAGCTGAAATGTTCCTCTGCTCTCTGCATTTCCTGAAATTTGTTAGGTGACACACATACATATATGTGCATAGATATATTCATGTGCAAGTATGTGAAATTTCTCAAGATCAAAATTTAGCCTGAGTCATTAACAGTAAGAAAATCCTTACCAATAGAGGCAGCGACCTCATGAAGAAAGAGAGAGTGCTCACACTGCATGCCTGATAAAAAAAACTGCTACCAAAACCTCATGTCTTGCACAAAGGGCATGTCAATCTTGCCCAAAAAAAAAATACTTCTGCAAGGACTTCTGCCCAGCAACTGCCTGTCCAACCTTGCACTGGGAACACGCTTGCTATTGATCTTTGTAGCCAAGGATAATTACTCCAAAGCAATTATGTAAGTATTTCTTTTCTTTAACCCCCCCATCTTTCTTTATTTCCCTGAATAGGCACATAGTTTACTATCGTGTGCATATTCCCATTATTATGCTTTACTCCCAAATAAACACTTTTTTTCTTAGAGACCCTTTGTCTGTTATCTAAGTTGACATATGCACATGCATGCATACTCACACATACATACCATACCCATACATACACATGGATATACACACAAATATGCATGTGTATATTATGACATGTTTTATATATAATTTTCTGCCTTTTTGCTAGACTACTTTGCAGGAGGTGTTATACCTCCTATGCAATTAGTGCCCGTCTCCCTTCTTTGCTGGGGCTGCCAGGGCACTCACTTAATGTGAACCCTCCTTTCCTTAAACTTGCTCTCAGGAGTGAATCTGTCCAAGCATGGTGACTGGTGTGATGGTTAATTTTATATGAACTTGGCTCAGCTGTGGTGCTCAGCTGATTGGTCAAACCTCAGTCTAAATGTTGCTGTGGGGAGGTGTTAGTATTTTGTGAAAGTGAATAACATTGAAATTATAAGACATTCAGTAAACCAGATTACCCATCATAACATGGATGAACATCACTTAATTCATCAAAGGTCTCACAAGACTGAGGTTTCCCAAAGAAGAAGAAATTTTGCCTCAAGATTGCAACAGAGAAATCCTGCCTGAGTTTCTTGCTGCCCTGAGGATTTTAAACTTAAGAAGTCCGTATCGAATCTTACCTGCCTCCCCAGGCTGTTGGCCAGTCCATGGATTTTAGACTTTCCAGCTCCCACAATTGCATGAGATGACTTTAAAATAATTCCTTTTTCTTTCTCTCTCTCCCTTTATCCATACATGCACACACGCACACACACACACACACACACACGTGGGGCATATGTGTGTTTGTGTGTGTATATATATATAGTACATATTCCCTCAATTATATATATATCCTATTGGTTCTCTCTGGAGAATTCTATGTAACACAACTAATGTGACTACTTGACTAACTGCATGTCTGTTTCTCAAAGGGAAACACAAAACTCTGAGCTAAAGTAGTAAATCTCTAACTTCCTGTGGGATCGGGGCACTCATGGGAAGTCAGGAGCCCACCTCTCTTGGACCCTGCTGTTCTGAAGTCATCGCATCCACGAGTGGCCTCCTCTGCTTTCCACAGGTCTCTGTGGATGCAGCTTCCTAATGACAGCTGGAGCTGTGCATCAGAGAGGGTTGGGCTTGGAGGTAGGCATCGCTTGTTCCTGGCTTGGAGGCTGAGTGAGATCAGAGCTTATTTCCATTGCTAGTGCTAAACGCAAAATTCCCCTCTGCAGACAGGGATTGCAGCCTGGTCAGAGAGCGGCTCACCCTCTGCTCTCTTGTTGCTTTTACTGCTGGGCTGGCCCTTGATTGGACTCGATGTTTCCCAGATGTTTGTGTTTGCACTCAAACCTCTCCCTCCTCACCCATCCTGCTCACAGGAAAAAATGACTTTTCTACGCAGCTCTTTCCCCCACAGGGCAAGCGGCATGTGCCAAGGTCCTGGATGTCTCCTTGTCAAGAGCCTGCCTCGCATGAATGCAAATCAATGATTTTATCCTCAAATCTGTGCAAGGCATGTTTGATGAAGTTCTATGTTCCTTTAGGCCCCAATCCATTAGCAGAAGGCACACACAATCCATTAGCAGAACGCTGTGAGCTACTGAGCACCAGGTGGGCAGGAGGCAGGACATTTGGGACTTGGAGGGGCAGTGGTTTTCCAAATAACACACTTTTGGCTGCTGAACTGTCGAAGGAGAAAGACCTAGAGCCCCCCACAGCTGACGGCAGCCCCCCAAGCCAGGCTTCGTAGAGCAGTCTTCAGAGTAACGAGGCTTCTGCCTCAGGAAAGGCACTATCTTCCTTGCTTGCAAAGCAAATGAAGCTCTCAATGCAGTCTTAAATATAACATACAAGCCATATCTTCTAATAGTTTTATTATTTCCATGTTTTATTTTATGAGGATCTTTGAAGCACCAACCTTATTCACAGCACTGTGAGCCCTGCCTCAGGGAGGGCTGTCTCCTTTCCTCAGCTTATGCCTATGCCCATCCATGACCCATCACAGTGCAGCACGGCATGTCCAGGGCAGGGATGCTAAGTTTGGATTCCACCATTGGTTCACCTAAGAAAGTTACTTAGGATCCCTGCATTTCAGTTTCTTCATGTATCACATAATAATAATAATGACACAACTATTATGGGTTATTTTAATGATTACAGAAAGGTAATGTACTGGGGGCAGTTGAAGTACCCAGGAATGATATTTAACATTATGGTCCTATTTGTCATTATTATCTATTATTTCATTATTATCCTGGAGCAGTGGTTCTCAACCGAGGGCAGATGGCCCTCCCAGGGATATCTGGCAGTGTCTAAAGACAATTTGTCACAGTGGGTGACAGTGTTATTGGCATCTAGCAGGAACAAGTCACGGGTGCTGCTGACCAAAGCCCAGCATGTGGAATAGCCCCACAACCAAGAATTATTCAACTCCGAATGTCTGTAGTGCCAAGGTTGATAAACCCTGCTCTACGGAGAGTAACGGGAGGAACGAGAAACACACAGGGTGAGAAACCAGTAGTCTCGGAGGGTGTGGGCTTTGGAACATTTTTTCATCCCTACTGTAAGAGGGGACACACAGTCTCTTCACGGTCTCGAAGACTCTGGAATTCTGAGTTTCCCACTTATCTATTAACGTATCTAGCAAAGGCCAGTTGTTAGCACCGTGTCTGTCTTTCCTCATTGTCCAAAAGAGAGCCCAAGTGTCAGGGAACAGAAAGGGATGCGAAACACTTTCTAGAGAGGTCTCCAGACCTCTACACCATGTCAAAAATATGCCTCTTCCCAGGTCCCATCTTAAAGATCCAAACCACTTAATCTCCTCAGTGCAAGCCCCTGAGCCGTGAACAGTATTGAGCATGTTTGAAACTTACATTTCCCAGGCACCACTCTATGTTGTACAAAGAGCATGCACAGGAGCATGAGCAAAGCATTAAGATTTTCCACTAAAATAAAAGCTTGTCAAATTCACAGATACACCACCTGTATCATTTCCATAATTATAGTTGATTTCACCACTCAAAGTTAATGATTGGAAAGACATTTGAAATGACAGAATTAGCCACTGGTCTTCTGGGCTGCTGCCATAGGGAGAGCCTATTGCTAAAGTGTGTCTGCATCCCCAGTGGCTTAGTCTTGTGCAGCAAGATCCATAAAATTACGCTGGAAAGAATTACGCTTGGTAATACCATAGCTAATAGCAGGTTACCTCAGGAGTGAAGGCTCACACTAATGCATCGTGACTACACAGGAGTGAAGGCTCACACCAATGCATCATGGCGACACATTGGCGCTAATGTGGTTCTCATATAAAGCAATTTTGCAGAGCAGAGGAGCAGAAGGGCAACGTAAGGCACAATAGAAACCCTGGTCCCTGGGCAGCTTTCTTGGGAGATGTTATATCATCTTAAAACCCAGCCCCATCAACCTGTAAAACTGACACATGGATACCAGCTACTGTGACATCACAGAGGGAGGAGAGCAAAGCAGACGCTGAAGGCATGAGACCACGCAAAGCTATGTTTTCAGCTTGCATCATAGCCCTACTTTTTCTTCATTTTCACCCTTTTCTCGTTGCCAAGGCATTGACTGCCACCACTCAGATGTCATAGGCAAGTATATCCTTCTCCAGCACATACTGGTGTGGGTCCTCTCTACTCATGGCAACCCGTCCCGGCTTCCAGGACAGGAATTTATCCTTAGAGACCTCTCATAAGAGTACCAAAGCTGTTTCAGTTCTGAGAGCTTTGCCCCATCAGATAAGGCTTCTGCTACGAACATCGAAAAGCAGAATGCATGATGGTCTTGAAAAGTATGAACCTTTGACTCAAGCCAAGACCTCAGGAGAATAAAAGGGCAACAGTTCGTGGTAGAAAAAGTATTGACAGTCAGTTTCCCAAAGTCACTGGAGCATTCAATATCTTTTTTCTATTTAATGTGTCTCAGAAAGTTTCTTATGCTAAGTACATTTAATGGTAATATCACAAACCATTATTATCAAAATACAGAAATGTAGTTTTATTATTGTGCACATCAGTACACCAATACGTATCTGTAGCATTTGACTGCAGTTCACACCTGACTGGCTCACCCAGAGTCCTCATGCTGCGGACGGCAGAGTGCTTTCCTAAAGTTCGACATTATCTTCAACTTTCTGCCTGACTACATGACTGGTCTTCACTACTGGGTTTACTCTGCTTTCCACACCTCCTGATGAGTGTGAACAAACAACAGAACCCGACTAGTAAGTGCACAGATGTGGCAGTAGCGGCCATACACTTATCCTCAATGACCAATGAATGAATCATTCTTGCAGACTGGCTTTAAAAACACACGGACTTTTATATCCAAAGGACTATAAATCATTCTACTCTGAGGACACATGCACACGAATGCTCATTGCAGTACTGTTTACAATAGCAAAGACCTGGAACCAACCCAAATGCCCATCGATGATAGACTGGACTGGGAAAATGTGGCACATATATACCATGGAATACTACGCAGCCATCAAAAATGATGAGTTTGTGTCCTTTGTAGGAACATGGATGAATCTGGAGAACATCATGCTCAGCAAACTGACACAAGAACAGTAAATGAAATACCGCATGTTCTCACTCATAGGTGGGTGATGAACAATGAGAACACATGGACACAGGGAGGGGAGAACTACACACTGGGGTCTATTGGGGAGAATAGGGGAGGGACAGCAAGGGCGGGAGCTGGGGAGGGATAGCATGGGGAGAAATGCCAGATGTGGGTGAAGGGGAGGAAGGTAGCAAGTCACACTGCCACGTGTGTACCTATGCAACTATCTTGCATGTTCTTCATATGTACCCCGAAACCTAAAATGCAATAAAAAAATAAAAACACATGTGCCATTAAACAGTTACAAGTTAATCTCAATGGGTTTCTTTGCTCAGAGGGTCACAGTCTGCAGTGCAGACAAAAACAACAGCCCCATCCTGATAAGTAGAACCTATGTCCCAGCATCACCTCTAAAGGCAGCCTAATTAACACCTGACACCGTCTACTCGTATTTACTGGGAAAGGATAATCAGTGACAAGAGTCGACCCAGGGAACAGGGCTGTGACTTAGAATGTCACATCTCATACCATTCGTCCTGCAGATGGAATTGTTGCAGCCCTGAAACTCTGGATTTTTTAAAAACATACATTAGAATTTAAGATGAAACTCTTAGCATAAATGTTGCCATTACCAGGCGATCATTATCGAGACATCCTATCCCTGGAATTCAAATTGCCCCAGAACTAAAGGATGAGCTGAGCCAAGTCACCACATCACCTCAGTGCACACACTGCTCTCGAGCCCCAGAGCTCTCCTTTTCCTGCTTTTCTCAAAAAGGGTCTGGAAACTGTTATCAGTGGTGCCCACAGCCATGATGCTGACCTCACATCCCCGCCGAGGTATGCATTACAGAATGAATGGTTCCACTTATCTGTCTGGCGGAGATGACTCATGAATCTGCGTCTACAGCTGGGGCTGCTCTTTGGAGTTCCGATTCTCTTCTCTTTGCTGTTGTGGATCACCACCTGGATGTCTGTAGCCACTGGGGTTCAGGGTGCAGGGCAAGCAGTGAGCTCCTCTCCCTCTTTCCTTTATGCATCTTGCCCGTCACTATTCGAAACCCATCCTTATCAGCGAAGCAGAACCATCATCAGGGGAGGGTCTCAGCTATGCCTCACCTCCATGCTGTGGCTTTAGAGGCCACTGCCCTGATCGCAAGTTAACTCAGCCTGGAGGTCAAGGCCTTGAGCTCCTGTCTCCATCTGCCATTCAGTCTCCACTCCTGCCTTCTACCCATGGGCCCTGTGTTAGCCAGCCTTCGCCAGAGAAGCAGAACAGAACCAATAGTGTATGTGTGTGTCTATCGGTTTACCTGTTCATTTATTTATTTATTTATTGAGAGAGAGAGAGAGAGAGAGAGAGAGAGAGAGAGAGAGAGAGAGAGATCATAAGAAAGTGGTACACATAATTAACAGGGGCTAGAAATCTCACAATATGTTGTCCGCAAGCTAAGATTCAAGGATGTGGGTACTCTGATTCCAATCCTAATCCAAAGGACAGAACTCCAGGAGTGCTGGTGTAAGGCCAAGTCTGAGAGTCCGAGGGCGGGAAAAGACACATAACCCAGCTCATGCAGTCAGGTAGAGATGTTGAACTCTCCCTTCCTCTGCTTTTTGCTCTATTCAGGGCCTAGTGGATTGGGTGAGGCCCGTCCCCTTTACTCTGTTCACAGATTGAAATGCTAATCTCCTCTGGAAACACGCTCACAGACACACCTAGAATAATGCTTGGCCAAATATCCGGGCATCTCGCGACCTGGTGAAGTTGGCACATGAAATTAACCACCACAGAACCTGGTTGCTGACTACGCTTCTTCTTCCATCATGGTGACTTTTCTCTCCTCAATTCCAGTTTCATAATGCTCTGCTCTTGTTCTCTGAGCCCGCTCTGCCTGCCCTGCAAATGCATTTCAGGTGGGCATCTCCTCTGCCAAGCCTGTGGGGTCTCCCTTCCTACAGAGGAACCCCTGTCCTCTTAGGTGCCCTAATATTTTACTTTTTTATGGCACTTTTGCATTTCAACCTTAAGTTATCATGGTTTCTGTGCAGTTTCTCTCTCCTCCTAGGCCAGGAGCTTGTTGAGGACTTAATCTCCGTGTTTTCTACAGGACCCTGGGTGTGGGTAGGAACCCAGCATCTAGAGGTTGAAGGCATGATTAGGGAAAAAGCAACGTTTCTCCAACATCTTTTCCCAGAGGAATTCCCTCTGTCTCTCGAGCTTGAGATTCAGTGTTTTATATTCTCAAGATGAGTGTTAAACCAAGCATCACACACTGCTTTCTGTCCAGCCCTTGGCAAGACCTGCGGGTCTCACAGCGATCCTTTTCCAAGCTTGCATGAATATTGGCAGAACTGTTACAGAACAGAAGTCCCTGCTTCAGTGATGGCCGTTTTCCAGGAGCTGTTCTGAGCACCTAAAAGCCCCCACAGCTTCCTGGATGTGGTCCTCTCCAGGTATTCACAAAGAGTGACTTGCTTCTACAAGGCCTGTACGAGAGTCTTCTGCGTAAGCCTGCTACCATGGCTTCTTCTATAATAAAATGCAATCATGAATTGGCATTCTGTCACCTCGGCTGCATTCTGCCATCTGAAGTCAAGTCACAGATCCACCCAAATGCACAGGAGGGGATTACTACGTGCCTGTTCCCCACCAGAAATGTTCCTCTGTCCACCGTCCACCTGTGGCTTCTGCATTGACACCATCACACCATTCAAACCTAAGCTCTGTTGGCACCTCCTGACTACCCAGTGGCTGACAGTTCCCTAAGTGCTCCACATAACCTCAGGAAAGTCTCTGCACAGTGTGCACTGCCATTCTGTATTTGCATCACTGTGGTATTTATATGTTTATTTATTTGCTGTCTCTCTCCCTACAAGAATGTGACTCCGTACAAGGACCATCCTCACCAGTCTTGCTCAAACTACATCCCCGTGCCTGGCACGTAATATGTTCCTACACAATTGGCACCGGCAGGCTGAGCAAATGAATGAAGATCAGGGTCCCAGCCTGTTGATACGGAGGGTTGCTGCTTTGCCAGGAGCCTATAAGCAATCGGTCATGGGACTTGCAGGTCAGGGCTGGGTCCCTGGACAGTCCTTGCTTCCGCGGGAGGAGGATCTATTTTTCAGAGGTAAATAAAGGCAATTCGGGTGTTAGTATTTCAGGTGTTGTGATTATTGATTATGATGGATCATACTGCATCCTATGGAGCAACAATCCAAAGCCACTCAGCAGAAAAGAGAATAAGAAGGGTGTTTTCATGTTCCCAACATTTCTAATGTCTACATGTGTGTGCACGCATGTGTGTGTGTCTTTTGTGTGTGTGTGTATGTCATGCGTATGTAAGGAAATTCTATTTTTTCCTTCTGCTAACCAAATTCTTTTGTCCGTGAAAGAAAATGTGCCTAGCCACAAATGTGGTCTTGTCCATGGAATTGAGCTCGATGCTGTCTGTTCAGCCCTGTGGAATCTATCACCAGCGAGAAATGTCTGATCAGGTCAGACTGAAGCACAGATGCAGAAACAGAGAGCACAGAGGCTGCTCCCTTTCTAACCACACAGAAATCATCGCATTTCTCACATGAAAGCATTAAAGCCACTCTCGATTCAAGAATTATTTTTGGTTGTATAGAAAAACAATGCAAAACCAAGTCCAGCCACTATTATCAAAGCTTAGCTAATCTTCCCGATAATGGATGCATCAGTTTATCTAATAACTTGGAGGTTTATTCAAGACTCTGGCACTGCTTTTTTTATCAAAAGGAATCATGGATAACACGGTCAATTTATCTCAGTCTCCTGTCTCCAGAAGTTTCAGTACATGACCGGACACTCTGGGAAAGGCAGGGTTTCTTTGTTTCGGGGCTAAGGATGATACTCCTCCGTGGGAAATGCTCTCATTGTCCCAGCTGGGCAGCAGCTGAGATCCTAAATGTGACCATTAATGGGCTTTGACATTTTGTCATATTTAGAGCAACCTGAGAGGCTAGTCTGATCCATGTTGCCTATGTGACCCATTAATTACTGTGTCTAAGGAATCTGTATTCATATTTAATTGTGAGGTAAACAGCTACGATAAGGACATAATGCCACCGCCTGTGCAACCGCCGGGATGCAATTCATTTTTTACCCTCTCTGATCTCTCGAGTCACAGTTTTTCACAGTGGAAGAGAATCATTGGTCCTAGCTAGTTTTTTTTTGTTTGTTTGTTTTTTCCTAGCTAGGTTTATGTCCCCGCGGACTTTGACAATTTTAGAACTGTCTATTGCTTTTAAAATGCACACGAAAATATTACTGTCCTTTTTCCCAGAGCACTCTGTGGGGCTGCCAGATTCTGGATTTAGTTCTGAGATGTAAATACTAATTTACCCTCCACCATTCTGCTACACACTTCCAATTGCTTCTTCAGTTTGGAGTCTTACTTTGAAGCTCCAGTCACTCTCCTAGCCACGGATCTCTACTGCTCTGTCCTTCCTTATCAGAAACCGTGTTTTTCCGAAACAGGAGGCTGTAAACTGGCACCGGCTTCCAGGACATTTTCAAGAATAAGTTGGGCTTTGCACATAAAAACAAAAGCTCCCTTTTTAAATCTTATTTTGCATGTTTCCATCTAGAGGAAGTATTCTGTTTCTTCTTAGAAGGTGAGCTCTTAGCTGAAAAACCTGACTTCTATGAATTGCCCCAGGCATCCTTCAGCCCCACCCCAAGCCTGGGGAACCACTGATATGCTTTCTGCCTGTCACTGGATTAGTTTATTTTCTTTAGTATTTATAAAAATGGAATAATGCACTATGTACTTTTTTTCTTGATTCATTCACTCAACATAATTATTTTGAGACACATTGAAGCTGTTGCGTGTATCAATTGTTCATTCCTTGCGTGGCTGTGTGGTGTTCCACAGTGTGGTTGTACCCAGCTTCTCTATCCCTTCGCCTGTTGATAGACACTTGGGATGCTTTTACTTTTGGGCTGTCACAAATTAAGCAGCCGTGAATGTGTGTTTACAAGGATCTGTATTGAATGTGTGTTTACAAGGATCTGTATTGAATGTGTGTTTACAAGGATCTGTATTGCATATATACTTTCATTTATCTTCAGTAAATGTCTAGGAGTGGAATAACTAGATCATATGGTAGGTATAGATTTATACTTTTTAAAAAAGAGAAAAATTATTTTCCAAAAGGGTTACACCATTTTATATTCCAATCAGCAGTGGAAGACATCCATATCTTACTTCTGATTTTAATGGGAAAGCGTTTAATCTTTCATCATAACTGTGATATTACTTGTCACATATTTAAAAAAAAAAAAAAAACACATATTCAGGGTGAGGAAGACACCTTCTATTCCTAGTTTGCCAAAAGCTTTTAAGAAAAAAACGGATGCTGGGTTTTGTGAAATGCTTTTTCTACTTTTACTCAGATGTTCGTGGGACTTTTCTCTTTCAGTTTGTCACAATTGTTTTGGAATGTTAAACTCACTTGTATTCCTGGAATAAACCTCACTTGCTCACTTGATCATTATGTATTTTTAAATGTTGAATTTAATTGGTAAGATCAGCTTAGGATTTTTGTTCTAACATGCTCCTGAAGTCTGTAGTTTTCTCTTCTTATAATGTCATGAACTTTTTTTTTTTTTTAAGTCAGGATAATGTCAGTTCACAGTAAGAGAAAGCTCTTCAGTTCTCTAGTTGGGTTTCTGTATAAATAGGCTACTTTCTTTCATTACTGTTAGTGGAATTTACTAGTGAAGCCAACAGTCTCTGATATAATCACTGAAGGGAGGTGACGAGCTACAAATTGACTCGCTTTAATAGGTATTAGGCAGGAGATTTTCTGTTCACATATTTTCTTAATTGTTGAGTGAAGATACTGAAATCTCCAGCGATGTCTACTGATTTTTGCAGTTTTCTATTTGCAGTTCTATTTGCTTTTGCTCTGTGTATTTTGAAGCTCTCACTGTGTGCATACATGTTTACGATTCTACATCCACTTGGTAGATTGACAACTTTACCATAATGAAATGACCTTTTTTACTGATGGTAATATTTTTTGCACTGAAATATACTTGCCTTGAAATTAATATAGACTTCCAGCATTTTTTGATTAGTGTTAGAATGATATAACACTTCAAAAAAGTGTTTAACCTATGTTAGTACTTCTGATTAAAGTGCGTTTCTGTGGTCAATATGTATTTGAATTTAGACTTTCTCTTTAGTATGATCACCTCTGCTTTCTAATGAGTATATTCAGGTCATTTACAATTACTGTGAATATTGATATCATTAGGTATAAATTGAACAGCTTGTCATTTGTATGTCATTTGTCCCACTTGCTTTTCATTTCCTTTGTTGGTTTTATATCATCTTTTGAAATAATTTAACATATTTATGATTTCATTTTTTATCAATATTTTTTATTCTCTATAACTTCTTGTTTTGTTACTTTAGTGGGGTTGTATTTTGTTTAATAATATGAATTTCTAGGTTATCGCAGTCTACATTCAAGTCGTGTTTCATACGTACATTTCACGTATAGCATAAGGAACTGACAATTGTATACCTTCCTTTGTTCCTTCTGATTTGGGTGCTGTCGTTGCCATATATTTTAAATGTATATTTGCTGTTAAGTTTACACTCGTTGTTATATTTTACTAATGCTTTCATTAAATGTGCTCTAAGAGAGGATTTAATAATCAGAATGGTCTCGTGTATCTCCCAGGTAGCTACAATTTTTGGTATTCCTCATTCCATAGATCCACATTTCTATCTGGTTATTTCCTGTCTCCCAGAAGAATTTTAAACAACATTTCTGGTAGTGCTATTCCATCGGTAATACATTTCTACAGCTTTTTATGTCTGAAAGTCTTTACTTCATTTTTACTTTTGAAAGATCATTCCTCTGGGTATAAAACTGTCGGCGAACAGCTTTTCCTTTCAGTCCTTTAAAGATTCTATTACACTGTCTTCTTGGCTGTGTTGCTTCTCACAAGAAACCTGCTGTCATCGTAACTACATTCTTCTTTGGTAATTAATTTTCTCTCCCGTTGTTTTTAAGTCTTTTTCTTTATCATTGGTTTTGAGCAGTTTCATTATAAAATGTCTTGACATAGTTTTCTTTATGCTTCTCATTCTCATTTTGTCGAGGTTTTTGAATCTGTGTGTTTGTCGTTTCTAGCAAGTTAGAAAAAGATACATTTATTTTAGTTTCTACTTCATTTTTTTTCTTTCTACTGTTCCTTTCCTTTTTCTTCTCTTCTTCCTCCTTACTGTTCATATTCTTTCAGGGATTTTAATCACTTACATACTATTCTGTTTACAAGTTTTCCAGAGGTCACCAGTGCTTGGATACTTCTTTAAGTCATAGTTTTTTCTCATGTTTCATTTAGTTTCCAGTGATGTGATTTCAAGTTTCCTAGTCTTTTCTTCTTATCTGCCATTATTCCTATCCAGTGTATTTTACAATCTCGCATATTACACTTTTCATCTCTAAAAATTGATTTGGGTCTTTTAAATACCTTTAATATTTCTACTTAATACTTTGAACATAGGTACATTTATAATGACTTTTAAACCTATCTGCTAATTCTAAAGCCTGTGTTCGTACTGGGTCAGTTTCAATTGTTCATTTTCTTTTTGTGGGACATGTTTTCCCTTTTATTTGAAAATGTAGTAATTTTTATGTAATGCAAGATTTTGTCATTTGATTTTGTTAAGTCCTGGTATTTTTGTTCTCTTAGGAATATCCTTGGGCTTTGTCTTGGGATGCCATTAATTTTATTGAAAATAGTTTGAGCTCTCATGCCTTTGTTTATAAGATTTTTTGTATAGGAACTAGAGTAGTGATCAGTCTAAGGCAGTGGTTTCCAACCAAGGTTAATTTTGTACCCAGGAGACACTTAGCAACATCTGCAAGGTGTACGTTTTGTTTCATCTGATGGGCTAATGCAGTGGGTGCTGCTAAGCTTCCTATAGCGCACCAGACGAAGTTCCCACAGCAAATAATTATTCAGGCTAAAATATCAGTGGTGCTGAGATTGAAAAACACTGGCGTAGGACTGATTATTCTTCGTGACTTAGACAAGAACTTTACATGTACTTTGCTCAATACACAATGAATTCTAAGTTTTTCTTATCTGGCTGGGAGGAACAAGTGCTATCCTCAGCCCTTTGTAAGTTTCTGGCACTCTTTCCTCGCATCTCTTTGGGTGGTTCTTTCCCCAGCTTCAAGAAGTTTCCACGCGTGGGTTTATTCATGAGTACTCAGCTGAATACTCTACAGGGATCTTGTTGAGATCTCTGACACACCTCTCTGTGTTCCATCTCTTTCGGGTATTCTGCACTGTAGCTTCTACCTGCCTTTGCCTCACTGGATTATTCTACCTTCTTCTCAGCTCAGAGAATCTGATGGTCTCCAGACAGGTCCGCTGCCTTTACCCTCTGGGAACTCCCTCAAGGCAATATGCTAGGACACTTGGAGAGCTCACGTCATTCGTTTTTATCTCAGGGATCATAGCCTTTGTTTCTTGATGTCCATTTTTGACAATGTGGATTTTGTATATTTTGTCTATTTCTTTTTGTTTGCTTTAGGAAGGAGGATAAAAATAGTCTATGCAACTATCTTGCACGTTTTGTACATGTACCCCAAAACCTATAATGCAATAAAAAATAAAATAAAATAAAATAAAATTAAATTAAATAAAAGACTCAATCTGCAAAGCGGACAGTGAAAAAAATAAAGTATTATTTTCCCCCTGGGGAAAAAAAAGTAGTCTCTTTCTTGATAGCAGAATTTTTTTTCATATATTTATTTATGCTATCAGTTTTATAAACAAGACTTAAAAATGTGTTCTCTTTCCTGTGGCACAATAAGTTATTAGCTAACTCAAATGTATGACTTATAAGAAAACTTTATGAGTGATCTATTTATTCAGCTCTATAAAAATTAGAGTTCAGAGAATGATGTTACTGTAATACTTTCTAAGTTGTTCATCTGGGTAGAATTTAATTTTTATTAGGTAAAATGCAATAAAACAAAATATTTGATCTATAAAATGCAGGGCAAAATTACTAAGAAAATATAAAATGTAGTCTAATAAAAAATTAATATAGTTCGTACCAGTAAGCAATATAAAATAGCAAATTTCCTTGGCACTGGGACACCTCACGAGTGTGTTGAATGACACATCATCTCACGCCACCGCTCTGGCTTTCAGTTTCTTAGAGAATGACTCAGAGGGGGGCAATTTTACATTTATGTTCATGAAACCGTGAAGTGCCATCTACGTCCAACATATCTGGGGAATCGCCCCTCTCATCCTGCCTGTGTCCCCCGTCCCCCACCCATGCTGGTGAAATGTATCATGGCCTGCTGAGGGCCCTTTCATTGTGTTTACTTATCTATTTGGAGTGTGTGTGTGTTGGGGAGTGTTGGTGTCAGCCTACAAAACCCCAGGGAGATCCCAAGACTTAAAAAAGCTACTTCTTAAATTTCACAGGGTTGTAGAACCAGAGAGAAGCTTGGGAGGGAACACTGGTATGATGACCAGTCAAAAGACGAAATCGTTCATGGAATCAGGTTTGTCTTTTTATTAATAAAGTTAGCTTGTGTTTCTGTCCTTTTGTGAATATCTACTCACAGCTTACTAATTGGTTCATGCAGAAATGCTTGTCAACATTAAAATCCCACCAAGGGTAGTACAATTTTCCTCTTAATACTATGTTAGGCTTTAAAGAGACCCAGCCAACAGCACAATTCTTACCTGCATGTAAAGCCATGGGGTTGTTTAGGATCAAAAACTTGTCTGTATTATCATGTAAACAGTTTACTCAACTTGATAATTGAGTTTAAATCTGGAAATATTAAAGGATTCTGTTTTAAGAAGTTGAAAATTAAAAACATGTTATAAGCATGTAGCATTCAAGGTTCTTAAATATTTTGCTTTCATTGCTGTGTTGTCGTATGAGGAAAGGCTGACATCGCATGTTAACTCATTCCATAATCCTCTTGTGCTTTGTAGGCTGGAAGGCACAGTTTCAGAGGTTTCAGCATCACCTGAGCTTTGGTGCTTTCTGGTTGTTTATTTAACTGAAGAAATTAATATGATGCTAATAAAACCACAGATGTGAATTAGTTCTATTTGTTAAGCTACTCCTGCCTTGGTATATTGCAAAGATGTGGACAAGATGTACTGTGGCGAGTTGGAGAATTTTATGACATTTGTCTGTATTTTAAAAGAAAATCTGAGGAAGAATTTGGGAAGGAATGGTAAGGGAGGAGGCATCACAATCTAACATAATAAGAATTCAAAGGTGTGGAGCCAGCTTGCTCCAGAGTCTTCCTTTCCCATTTCAAACCTCCGTTCTCACTTGACTCAGTGCATAGACCCAAAAGAAACACTGGCGTTGCCCCTTCCTTCCCTCCTTCCCTCACTTCCTTCCTTCCCTCTCTTCCTTCCTTTCTTTCTTCCTTCCTTCCTTCCTCCCTTCCTTCCTCCCTCCCTCCCTTCCTTCCTTCCCTCTCTTCCTTCCTTTCTTTTTCCTCCCTCCCTTCCTCCCTCCCTCCCTCCCTCCCTTCCTTCCTTCCTTCCTTCCTTCCTTCCTTCCTTCCTTCCTTCCTTCCTTCTTCCCTCCCTCCCTCCCTCCCTCCCTCCCTCCCTCCCTCCCTCCCTCCCTCCCTTCCTTCCTTCCTTCCTTCCTTCCTTCCTTCCTTCCTTCCTTCCTTCTTCCCTCCCTCCCTCCCTCCCTCCCTCCCTTCCTTCCTTCCTCCCTCCCTCCCTTCCTTCCTTCCTTCCTTCCTTCCTTCCTTCCTTCCTTCCTTCTTCCCTCCCTCCCTCCCTCCCTTCCTTCCTCCTTCCCTCCCTTTCTTCTTTTCTTCCTTCCTTCCTTCTTTTATTTCTTTCTTTCCTTCTTCTTTCTTCCTCTCTTGCTGGTCTCTCTTTCTCACTTTCTTTTCACAGGAGCAGAAGGGAATAGATTATGGATGCCTTTCCAGACCAAAACACAAATCCCCAACAAAGAGGATCTCTTGGCTAACCAGACGTGTCCTCAAAGCTTCTCTTAGTATCTGAATTCAAAGCTGCCATGAACTAACTCTGGCTGAACCTGAGACCCAGGCCCAGTGCCCAGAAAAAGCCTGCAACTCTGTAGGCCAGATTCATGGAGACTGCCAGGCAGCATGGAGCCCAGGGGACTGAGCCCTCATTGTGTGATGGCAGTGACTGCTGCCCAATGGGGCGTGGAGGAGGTTGGAGTCCGTGGCAACCCAGGGTGGGCTGGCTGCCGGCTGGGGAGGAGATGTCAGGGTGATGACAGGAAAACAAATAAGCCCAGTGCTCCTTCTCCATTATAAATCCCGAAGATTCAATCTTCTATTGAGAGAAAAATGCCCCACAATCATTCTGACTCCCTGCAGAGGAATGTCTCTCGGGTCTTTAACATCTGTAACTGACAGCAGGGGATTGTGACCTCATGCTAAGTTTGGGACTTTATAATGTTAACTAGCTAACCCATATTGAAAGTGACAGGCACAGAGTGTCTGGTCTCCACCAAATACTAATTGCTGTGGTAGGAACAAGTGTCAGGGTCATACAAACTGTCATCTCTTGGCCTGTGTTTCTATTGTACACAAGCTGGTCACATTCTTTGTCCCCACATGTTTTAAATCAAGGAAGAAATAGAAATAGGATACTTAGCTTCAAATCTCTCTCACATTTGGCACACAATGTCACCACAAAGCATTCGGTTCCCAGCTCCTTTCTCAGGGGTAGGTACTCTGGAGCCTGAAAGGAGTTTGCAATCTTACCAGGGCTCCCTCACAATGGCCAATGGAATGGAGCCTCTGAGGTGACCCCATTTGTCTGGCTCGTTTCTCTCTCCTGGTCCGTGTCTTCCTTCTTTCTCTGATCCGAAAACCATAGCTCCCAGGCTCCAAGGGAACAGAATCAGGACAGGCCCCTTTCCTTCTTCCCCCTGCTTGAAAGACCATGAGGACCTTGATATGGTTTGGGTATGTCCCCACCCAAATCTCATCTTGACTTGTAGTTCCCATAATTCTTATATATTGTATAAGAGGGACCCAGTGAAAGGCAATTGAATCATGAAAGTGGTTACCCCCATACTGTTCTCATGATAGGGAGTGAGTTCTCAGAAGATCTAATGGTTTTGTAAGGGGCTTTTCCCCCTTTTTTCAGCACTCATTGTCTCTCTGCCCTGTAAAGCAGTGTCTTCTGCCATGATTGTAAGTTTCCTGGGGCTTCCCTATCCCTGTGGAACTGTGAGTCAATTAAACCTCTTTTCTTTATAAATTACCCAATCTTGGGTATTTCTTCACAGTAGCATGAGAAAGAACTAATACAGTAAATTCATACTGAGGGAGTAGGGTGCTGCTACGGGTATACCCAAAATGTGAAAGCAACTTTGGAGCTGGGAAACAGGCAGAAGTTGAAAATTCTGAAGGCCTCAGAAGAAGGCAGAAAAATGTGGGAAAGTTTGAAAGCCTCAGAAGAAGACAGAAAAATATGGGAAGAGACTTATAGGGGTCGGAAGACAGGAAGATGTGGGAAAGTTTGGAACTTCCTAGAAACTTGTTGAATGCTTTTGACCACAATGCTGATAGTGATATGGGCAATAAAATCTAGGCTGAGGTGATCTCAGATAAAAATGAGAAACCTGTTGGAAACTGGAGCAAAGGTGGCTCTTGATGTACTTTATCAAAGAGACTTGCAGTATTTTGCTCCTGCCCTAGAGATTTGTGGAACTCTGAACTTGAGAGAGACGATCTGAAACTAAAACTTATGTTTAAAAAAGAAGCAGAGCATACAAGTTTGATAAATTTGCAGCCTGATGCTGCTATACAAAAAAAAAAAAAAAAAAACAAAACTCATATTCTCAGGAGAAATTCAAGCTTTTGCAGAAATTTGCATAAGTAAAGAGAAGCCAAACTTTAATAGCCAAGACAATGGGAAAAGTATCCAGCAAATGTCAGAGGCATAGTTGAGATTGTTTCCCAGGCTGGGCCCAAGGCTCCCTTGCTCTGTGCTGCCTTAGGACACGATGCCCTGCATCCCAGCTGCTTCAGTTCCAGTTGTGGCTTAAAGAGGTAAAGGTACAGCTTGGGTCATTGCTTCAAAGGGCGCAAACCCCAAGCCTTACAGGCTTCCATATGATGTTGAGCCTGTGGGCACACAGAAGTCAATAATTGAGGTTTGAGAACCTCTGCCTAGATTTCAGAGAATGTATGAAAATGTCTGGATGTCCAGTCTGAAGTTTGCTGCAGAGGTGGAGTCCTCATGGAGAACCTCTGCTAGGGCAGTATGAAAGAGAAATGTGGGGCTGGAGGCCCCACACAGAGTCCCCACTGGAGCACTGCCTGGTGAAGCTGTGACAAGAAGACCACTGTCCTCCAGAACCCCAGGAAATTAGATCCATTAGCAGCTTGCAAAATGTACCTGGAAAAGCCACAGACACTTAATGCTAGCCCATGAAAGCAGCCAGGAAAGGGGGCTGTACCCTGTAAAGCCATGGAGGCAGAGCTGCCCAAGGCCTTGGGAGCCTAATTCTTGCATCAGCATGACCTGGATTTGAGACATGGAGTCAAAGGAGATCACTCTGGAACTTTAAGGTTTAATGACTGTCCTATTGGATTTCAGACTTGCACAGGGGATATAGCCCTTTGTTTTGATCAATTTCTCCCATTTGAATGGGTGTATTTACTCAATGCTTGTACTCCTCATTGTATCTAGGTAGTAAGTAACTTGCTTTCAACTTTATAGGCTCATAAGCAGAAAGGACTTGCTTTGTCTCAGATGTGACTTTAGACTTGGAATTTTGGGTTAATGCAGGAATGAGCTAAGACTTTGGGGAACTGTTCAAAAGGAATTTGTGTTTTGAAATGTGAAGACATGAGATTTGGGAGGGGCTAAGGGTGAAACATTGTTTGGATGTGTCCCCATTCAAACCGTATACTGAATTGTAATTCCCAAGGACCTGATAGGAGGTAATTGAATCATGTGTGCAGTTACCCCCATGCTGTTCTCACGATAGTGAGTGAATTCTCACTAGATCTAATGGCTTCATAAGGGGCTTTTCTCCTTTGCTTGGCACTCATTCTCTCTCCTGCTGCCCTGTGAAGAAGTGACTTCTGCCATGATTCCTGAGGCCACTCCTACCCTGCGGAAGTGTGAGTCAATTATACCCCTTTCCTATAAAATGTACCCAGTCTCAGGCAGTTCTTAATAGCACATGAGAATGAACTAATACAGATCTCCTGCCTGACCCAACCTCCCTTCCATGGAGAAGTAGTGCTTTGACCCTTCACCCCAATGTGTGATAAGGTCATCTATCACAGTTGCTTCCTTATCATCTCCATCAAGGGCAATCCTGCTCTTCCATGCCCTGTAGTAGGATAAGCAGCCTCTTCACACTCCACTCAGCGTTGGAATAGACTGACTGCCATGGCCCACATTTGCTTATTTATATGCAAAGAAAATTATTCACGAGTAAAAGCTAGTGGGCACAGTAGCTCATGACTGTAATCCTAATGCTTTGTGAGGTGCAAGTGGGAAGATCACTTAAGGCCAGGAACTTGACACCAGTCTAGGCAACAGAACAAGACTTCATCTCTACAAAAAGGAAAAAGAAAGTTGGGCATGATTGTCCATGACTGTGATCCCAGCTTCTCAGGAGGCTGAGGCAGAAGGCTTACCTGATCCCAGAAAGAGACTGCACAGTGAGGAGTTCCAGAGCAAAAGCTGCCTGATCTGAATCCTTTCTCTCTTTACCATGATCGTTTCATTCTCAGTTTTGGTATGTTTGGGGTACATGTGCTAGCAGGAGGGGATGGAGGGTCTGGTGCTGTCCTGGAGTCTGGAATCTACTGGCTTTGCTCAAGACTACCTGGGCTGGGAGCCAGTGAAGCAGACAGGTTGGGCAGTCCTTTCTTTCCCCCAGACATACAGGGAGGGCGGAGTGTACATTCTAGAAATTGTGCTTCCCCCACAGTGGTTTCTGAGGTCTGTTCCAGACCTCACTGGGACTCCAGTGAGATTTCTTTTTTCTTTCTTTCTTTTTTTTGAGACGGAGTTTCAATCTTGTTACCCAGGCTGGAGTGCAATGGCGCGATCTCAGCTCACCGCAACCTCCGCCTCCTGGGTGCAGGCAATTCTCCCACCTCAGCCTCCTGAGTAGCTGGGATTACAGGCATGTGCCACCATGCCCAGCTAATTTTTTGTATTTTTAGTAGAGATAGGGTTTCACCATGTTGACCAGGATGGTCTCGATCTCTTGACCTCGTGATCCACCCACCTCGACCTCCCAAAGTGCTGAGATTACAGGCGTGAGCCACCGCGCCCGGCCTCCAGTGAGATTTCTATGCAAAGAGGAGTGTAAGCAGTCACCTTGCCTGACAGCAAATGAGGTCAGTGACTCCCTTCCATTCAGCAGGAACCTCTACAAGAGTATCTATGTGATTTCAGTATTTAACGAGTGTTCAGGATTTGTGACCTGTGCTTTTACCTCCTAATTTTTGCTAGCTGATTCCACCTTGCCCCTACAATTTTAGCCTCAAAGTCAGGTCTGTGTTAGGAAAACTCTATGTCTTAATATGACATATATGACAACCTTCTTTTTGGTTCCATGACTCAACATGTTCTAATTCTGTGGTTTGCAAGTTTGATATTATTTTGTCAATTGTATCAAATGCTGGATAAATAAGGAAAGAGAGGAAAGAGCTTCCTTCCTTGACCTTTAGTAGGTAAGTGCCATTGTAGTTTTTGCAATATGAACATGTAACAGGTAATACAACTTCCACCCCCTGGCTTTCTTCCCCCGTCTGACTGGACCCCGTTCTAACTCACCTGCTGAGTTCCCCTTGAGGTGCTCCCTCAGGCAGAAGGACCGGTCAGGACAGAGCAGTCCTAGCCTTCCACTGGGACCAGACAGTCGTGGGAACCACAAGCAGCTCACCTTCCATTCCTCTAATAGCCACCAGGCCTTAGTGAGTGGACTTCCCTGCAATGGGCCAGATGATGAGATTTTCAGCTTCAAGGGCAGTGTGGTCTCTGCTGCAGCTCTGAGCTCTGCAGGTGATGGGAAAGCAGCCACAGCTGTGTATAAGTGAATGGGCATGGCTGTGTTCCAACAACGTATATTTAGGAACTCTGAAATTTGAATGTTAGATAATATTCATGTATCACAAAACTTTATTTTTCTTTTGATTCTTTAGAAAAACACCGAGGTTGCGGTGAGCCAAGATTGTGCCATTGCACTCCAGCCTGGGTAATAAGAGGGAAACTCCGTCTAAAAAAAAAAAAAGAAAAACTTTTAAAGGTGTAAAACCATTCCTTGCTTGTGGACCTGATAAATGTAGATTTTTCTTACCAAACTCTGCCAGAAACTGTGAGAAGAAAACGGTCACGTGTTGAGCTTGCCCTCTTCAGTGCTTTCTTACCTGGGGTCTGGGGTTCCAGGTTCCAGCGAAGCTCTGTTTGCATGCAGACAGTCCCTGAGCAACAGATGCCGAGACGCTATCAAGTGATCACTATAACTTCAGTTAATACACTGAATTAGGTTCTTATAAGCATATGTAGCAATAACAGTGATCTCAAGGTTTATTGCAAATTTTCTGGGTGAGATATCTGCAGAGGTTCACCATGCCTTAGTAAACAGCAGATGGTTTATCAATAAAACATTTTTTATTATGGCTGTTTTTGAGGATGAAGTTTTATCTTTAAATTAGCCCAAATTATGTTAAGACCTATCACCGAAAGAGCACCTTAAATTTTAAAAGCACTTAATTTATGTGAGAATATCTGTTCCTTTGGAATCTGTCTTACTTCCCTATCTTTCATGTGCAATAAATCTCACTGGGCTGTGTTGCTAATCTCATGCCTTGGCAGGTCCCCCCTTGGCCTTTCTCCATGGCTCTGAGTGGGGAACGCATATTCATAAAATAATTCACTATTTTGAAAACAGTCCAGGATGAAGAAGGGGAGGAAAGATTTCTTTCTTTAGTTTTCTATCAAATATGGCTTTAAACCTCCTTTGGTCTCTCTAAGTTCCTACAGTGTTTGCAGCCATCTGCTCCCTTTGGGCCAAACTTACAATTTCTTTGAACATATTTAGGAAACGTCAAGCTGTTTTTATTTTTTTATTTATTTATTTTTTATTTTTTTATTATTTTTTTTTTTTGCCAATCAATGAGAGCTTGTAAGGTTGCTGAGGTTGGTTGGCCTTGAACTCTTGGCCTCGCCTTCGCAAGTGCCACGACATCCGGCCGGAGCCACTTTGGGCCAAGCTGTTTTTAAATCTTGTTTGACATAGTTAAAAATACATATACTTTATGCAGATTCCGGATTCCACTTGGTTGGCAATTTTTATGGAGTTACTTTCTGACAGATTTATCACCTTTATTTCAAGAAGACACAATTTTCATTGTACAGAAATGTTTGGAATAGGGTTACATCAAACAAAGGTATTGATCTTTTTCTGCCTTTAGTGCCCTGAGAAATCAGCGAAAGCTGGATAAGCTTCAGAAAGTCATGTTCACATGAACTCAATATTAATTCCAGGGTTATGCTGCAGCGAAGTTTGACTTTCCTTTCTCGTTTGGCTGCAGCCCTCATCTCCCTGAGAACATGTTTTGCCCTGTCTCTGTACAGCAACAGCAGGCCTTTGTGGCTGCAGTTGTCACCTTGCCAGTGGCCTGTGTGGTGGTCTCTTTTCTCAGGCTCCAGGCAAAAGAGGCCCCAGCACGGTTGGTTAGAACACACCATGGACAAGGCCAGTGTCTTGGGAGTCGCTGCTGCGCTGACTGTTTTTCTTTTTTGCTCTGTTTCGTGATCACCCCTTTCACCCCTGACAATATCCAGCTCTCTCACAAACACATGCCTTTGGCCACAAGGGGGCCTGGGTGGGAGACTGTGGCCGGACCAGTTCAAATTCATCACCCACAGTGGGAGACAACTCAAACCACATGTGTGGTGGCCCCAAGCCACTCAAGCCATCCTTATGGACAAAGGCGGCAGGGTCACAATGACTAACGCAGTGCAGGCTGCCAGGAGACTTTATGCTTCCCTCAGCCTGGGCTCACGTGTGTTTGCCTTTCCAGTGATTTTGCATCATTTTCTGTATCATTTTAAGCATCATTAAGAAATGGGCAAAATTCATGTATCCTTTTAAATTGACCAATTCTGAAATGCTCTGTCAGCATTCTGGAGAAGTTAAAATACAATGATTGCAGGAAGGAATCATTCTAGTCCATGTTTTCGTGCATTTGCTCTGCCCACATACATGAGAACTCACTCGCAAATATCTAGAGCTTTGATTTGGCTCCAAGTAGTTTTTAATCAAATAGGTTAATTTGTAAAGCGTGGCTTAAATAGGTCAGCAAAATTGTTTATCTTAATATAATTTTTTTAATAAAATAAGATTTATGGATTTGAATCTAATTTAAAAACGTTCATCTTTCTTTGTTACTATTTTTTTTTTCTATTCTGTTAGCTTCTCTTTCTCCCAAATGTCTTTTCATTCAGAGGTTACAGTTTTTCTGTTGCTACATTCTACACATTTCTTTGAACATCTCCATTTACCATCTTCACTTTCTAGGGTCCTGTCTGTTCAAAATAAGAGGAGGAGAAAGGGAACTTCCCTCATATGGCGGGGAAACAGGAGATGTTGTCCAGAGTCACCTCCTTTTTCTGCATGGAACAGAGTTAGCCAACACTTCCGAGCTCCTGGTGACTTCAGGGTGGTGGTGGGGACAGGGGCATGGTCAGCAGAGGGCTGGCTGCTTCACAGCCTGGCTCATGGAACTTCCTATGTGGCCATCTGCACACTCTCCTCCATCAGCTGATGTCCAGGCTCCTGTGGAGGACTCTGATGGGCATGAGGTGGGGCAGCCACAAGAGGAGAAGACCTCAGGTCCCTGAAGCCCCAGGGGAAGGCCAGCTTCTCAAGCACATCTGCCCTTATGGTTTTCAGGGACCTTTTCCTTTGACCATGGGGCAGTGCTGGTGGGCGAGCACCCCTCCTGAGTCATGTACAGGAATGTGCTTGCCTCTCAGGAGCGAGGACATTGCTTGCCATGTGCAGGGTACTGTGCTCCTCTGCAGAGTGAAAGGTGCTTTCGCATGCCCAGGTACAGGTGATGGCACAGGCTGCCTGCCATAGTGCCACCCTGCCCACCCCATCTCCTCTGGCCACCCCATCCAGATAGTGTCTCCCTGACTGGCTCCCAGCCTGGGGACCCTAAAGTGGGCACACAGTCCTGTCCTCTCTCTTCCCTTCATTTATAGGGATTCTTCTCCATGCCTTGTTCATCAGGGGCCTTTCCTTTTCCCTTTATGAAATTCCAAGTAGAAGAAGCAGGCAGCAAACAAAAAAGCCTCATGAGGCTGCCTGCTTCTTTCTCTCTGTGATACGATTAGGGTGATATCACAGCCCTGATTCTTTCGAAGACCGACAAGGGGAGAATGAGTATAAGGAAGTTCTGACAGCTTCCAGGCCAAATTCTGAGCTGGAGTTCAGTTTATTCTCTCTGAAAATTCAGCTAGAGCTACAGAAAAGGTGCCGATCTCAATTTTTATGAGAGAATAATGGATTCTGCATTGTCTAAGCCACTGTCATTGTCTTCAGTCTTTGCAGCCAGCCCTAACCTGGCCTGACAGAGAAACTGTGAGGTAGGGGATTCAGGTGGGGAAGTGGTGAGAACAGGTGAGGCAGGAGCACATGCCACAGTGCAGGACATATGGAGGGGTCAGCCAGGAGAGGTGGGACGCAAAACTAGAGACCGGTGGGCTCCTTCTTTGACCAGCTAGGAAACTTGGTCCTGAATCCCACAAGAGCCATAAAGGCATCCAATCCAATGCTCAGACGATGCTCTGATGTTAGGTGTTTAGCAGCTTCACATTTGTTTTCATCGGGAGAATGTAGTATGAATGAGTGTGTGCAAAGAAGTGTGTGTTTCTGAGTGGGCACCTGTGTGTGTATGCGTGTATGTGTGTGTCTTAGGAAGGCATGGTCCAGCTTTTAATACATATCTTCCAAGTAGGAAGTAACTGTGGCAATAAAGAATAGAAATCGTGAAGGTCCAAACTATGAAAAGTATGAATGGTCAGACCATATGGGAGATACATGGAAAAGAGAGATGGAGTTAAAGTAACGAAAACTCGGTTACTGATTAGATGAGGTGGCCACACAGTTCGCCCCAGGCTTATTATACAATAAACAATCGGTATGCAGCGAGCACGTGGAAGGGTAAATTAATTTTAATTTATACTAAAGATTTTAATTTGCACTTTCAATTTTCTAATATCTGTGAGGGATAATAAATTCAATGCATGCATTTTTAGGGAATCTATCTTCTTCTATACTGCAGTCCATTGAACCTGCAGGACAGTTTGTAAAATAACTACCAATTTTAAAATCCTTGACATCCAGCGCATGCTGTTTAAAGCAAATATACTTGTCTTCTTTTTGATGCTGATTTCACAGTGGTTAGACTGCGTCTGTGTCCACTTTGAGCACCGAAGCCTTGCACACTCTGCAAAACACTCTCTTGCCCCTCGGTTTGTTACTGCTTGGGAGACCAGTTTGACCTGAGGGTCTGCCTTTGTACAACTAAAACTGGAAAGTGGTTTCTTGGTTGTCAGTGTTCTACAACAAACAATACATTCACATCCAGTAGGATGTTTGCCTATAACATTCCCGTGGTACAAAACATCACTAATATTTTCTCCATAAAAGCTTGCACTGGGGCTGCCGTTGGAGTTTTCCACCTTACGTATTTCCTCTTCTCTTGCTAGTGATATAAACTGACACCAGGGCCAAAGTTCTCATCGAGGGTGCTCCAAACCTCATTTTTCCTCTTTATATTTACACTTTTGTAAGATATTTAAGACAACCCATTCTCAGATTCGTTTATTTATTTATTTATTTTTTTCCTTTTTGTGACAGAGTCTCACTCTGTCACCCAGGCTAGAGTGCAATGCCTCAATCTTGGCTCACTGCAACTGCCGCCTCCCAGGTTCAAGCAATTCTCCTGCCTTAGCCTCCCAAGTAGCTGAGAATACAGGCACACATCACCATTCCCAGCTACTTTTTGTATTTTCACTAGAGACAGCATTTCACCATTTTGGGCGAGCTGGTCTCGAACTCCTGACCTCAGAGGATATGCCCGCTTCGGCCTCCCAAAGTGCTGGGATTACAGGCATGAGCCACTGTGCCCAGACCATTCTCATGTTCTGTGAGGAAAAACAGAAAACAATTCAAGAGGTGTTACAAGTGGGTACCCTTCCCTTCCACAGTGAAGAGAATGCATCTTCCAAATGGATTTTAATCTCATCCAGCTCTGTGTAGACAGCAAGACCACATTGTTCTCAGCTTGCCTCCGAAACCCTGAGCTCATGAGTCTTCCACAACCTACCTTCTGTGCACTGCCATGTCACTATCTGGTGATTGCCAAATCGGGCCCACATCTTTCCTGCCCCTGTGTGTCTAAATGCTCACTGGGACCATGCCTGACTACAGAAGAACCTTCTTGCTAAGTGCAGTCCCAGCCACTGCATCTTTCAGTAAGAAAGAGCAGTTCATAACTTCCTGGGGGGTTGCCCTGGGGGACTCTGGAGCATAAACTCAGATATGAGTTAGCAGTTGATATTTGAGAATGCAAATTGAGTGACATAGATGTCCCAGTGCAAGACAATGGTTACATTTGGGGTCTGGATGAGTGTCGTGTTTATCACGCTGGTGTCAATTGGGAATCCCTGGAAAGGAAGAGTGGTTCTCAAAAGCTGTGAAGGGGATTGAACTCTAGATGTGCCAGGTGGAGTGATTGAGGTTTGCATTGTAGAATTACAAGGAACTGCATTTACAGAGACAGGAAATTGAAAAGCCGGGAAGAGCGGATCCCAAGTGGGCAGCCCAAGTGGCCTGGAAGGAGATATGAGACAAAAACAGAACTAAGTATGCAGAAAAATAACAACTGAGCTTTGGGGAATGATCCCAGAGACAGCAGCCAAGTGTGTAAAGCAGCGTGAAAACTGACCTAAGTGAATTTCTCCTCCCAGCAATTGTCAGTTCTTTGGATAAACGAAGCCTCTAGCACTCAGTGTTCCATGGGGGAATATGTCTCCTCTTCTCCCCACAGCCTTGCTACCAGATTATTATACAAGAAAAGAAGGTCTTAGTATTACATTTGCAAATCATACAGTCCCTTTTTGGCACAGGTCATTCAACCCATTCTAACGGCTGAGGAAAACTTCCCATCCCTCTTTAGGATCTTCAGACGACACCTCCCAGGAATACCTCACTTGAGGATAGACCCAGGGACATGCTGGTGGTGGGACCAGCCATGCTTGAAGTTACAAGAAAGGACAGAGTCCTGATGGGGTGGAGGGATGTGGGACCGACCGGCTTCAGACCTTGGGATGCTTTGGCCGTGATAGGAGGTGATGAGTTTGCCAAATTTGCATATGGGAGATGTCATTGGTGTGAAGGGAGTGAACAAGGATGAAGGCATAAGTGATTTTTGCCAGAGATCAAGCACAAGGCATTGGATAAAAGTCCAGGAAGAGCATAAGCTGGTCATTTAGATGCTCAGAAACACCCCCAGGGGACTGGAGAAGCAGCAGGTATTCTGCTACGTTCCTGAGCAGTGAGGTCCTGAAAACAAGGTAAAAGAGTTGAGGCCACAAAAAGTCCGGGTAGGCAACCAGAGCTTTGCATCTCACAACCTGGGGAGCAAGAAACGGCAGCGCCAGATGGTGCCAGATGGAGCCATGTGCTGAAGGCTTGGTGCCCAAGTGGGGAGCTATGGGCAGCCCGCCTGTCTCACTCAGCTAAACATGGTACAAATAAAAATATTTGTCTTGAATGAGAAAATAAATCATATCAAATTATAACTTAAGTGGAAACACACACACAGAAATCATAAACTGCTAGACGTCTGTGATTATATTTGCCTACAATTTTCGGTTGCATATCTTTGATTGTCTTTTTGAGTAACAGTGGTTTCCTAGTATATTTTCTATGTGAAAACTGAAAAAATAGTTTAGTCTTTGCTTTAACTTGCTTGTTTGAAATTTGTTTATGTATTTCCAATAGTGACACTAGAAAAATAGTTTAGTCTTTGCTCTAACTTGCTTAACATTTATTTGTTTTTATCATTAAACATGGAAAAGCAGAAGACACGCAGAGCTCTTGTATTTGCACTGCTGATGTGGGCTTGTGCTTTACAGACACAGGAATCTGCATAAATTCTATTTTATAAGATTTCCATCAAAAGTTAAAAAAATAACTACCAATATACTCCTAAATATTGATGCTGCTTTACTGGATCTGTTTCTGACAGGAGAGAGCATTCATTTCACTAAGGAAATCTATTTACAATTCTACGCATCTGGGAATTGGATGACATTCCCACAGGCTGGCTTCTAGTGCCATATATACATATATATACACACACACATATATATACACACACACACATATATATACACACACACATATATATATATATACACACACATATATATAAGTAATATATAATATATATTTATTTATACATAATTATATGAAATAGACATATATATAATTATTTTTTGAAACAGTTTTGCTATTGTTGCCCAGGCTGGAGTGCAATGGTGCGATCTTGCTCACTGCAATCTCCGCCTCAAGTTCAAGCAATTTTTCTGCCGTAGCCCCTCGAAGTAGCTGGGATTACAGGTGCCTGCCACCATATCCAGCTAATTTTCTGTATTTTTAGTTGAGACACAGTTTCACCATGTTGGCCAAGCTGGTCTTGATCTCCTGACCTCAGGTCATCCACCCTCCTTGGCCTCCCAAAGTGCTAGGATTACAGGCTTGAGCCACTGCGCCCGGCCACAGTGCCATGTATTTTAAGACTCTCTTCTCATCTGTCTCACAGGCTTTTGTGCCAACACCTTCAGGACACAATCCTATCCTAGGACCTATTTCTACTCCCTTCTCTTGTGTGTCTTAGGAGAAGGACAGGTAACAGTAACTTAATTATAGAAGAAAGTAACTGTAAATCCATTAACTGTATCAGGTTAATTACAGTCTAAATGTATCTCTAAAGCAACTCCACTTTCTGAGATCCCTAACTTGTCGATAGCAGTTCAATATCAGCAGCCTTGAGGGGAAGGTGAGCAAGGGGTAGACAAAATATAATTGATCTCAGTTGCAGTGACATTCTCACACTGGCAAATTTTATCAAAACGTGGTCCATAAATGCATTGCAAGCCCACCCTAGGGGCTGATGCTGAAGCTCTGGGAACTACATCGTGAATGGTTTCCGGTTCCTAGAAATGGCCTCAGGCCTCCGAAGCAGGAGTCTCAGTCATCTTTCACTGGACACATAAATACGCATCAATGAACATATCAGGAGGGACTTCATGAGAAGATAAGGTCTGCCCACTTCAGACAAAAGCCTTCGGTGCATTTCCTGCTAGAACATCTTCTAGCTTCTCTGTAGCTGGAGGCTGTTCAGTGCAGCTGTGTCACATGCTGTGGAGGTCACATGCAGACAGAAGGCCTGCACATGGGGAGGCTTCACGGCGGGTGCTGACTCACAGGGGGTTATCCCTCATCTCACCTGCAGGCAGGGAAGTCAGAAGGGCCAGGAAACAGATGGAAGAAATTGGACTCCTCCTTGACCAGCTGCTCGCCTGCACAGAGTGGAGTCCTGGCAAATTTGAGACTTTATATCATTATTCAAAGTAGGGACATGAAAAGAATCTTTTTTAAAAAAATTTTTATTTTTTGAGATGGAGTTTCACTTTTGTTGCCCAGGCTGGAGTGCAATGGCATGATCTCAGCTCACTGCAACCTCAGCCTCCTGGATTCAAGCGATTCTCTTGCCTCAGCCTCTTGAGTAGCTGGGATTGCAGGCACCTGCCACCACATCAGGCTAATTTTTGTATTTTTAGTAGAGGCAGGGTTTCACCATATTGGCCAGGCTGGTCTTGAACTTCTGACCTTGAGTGATCCACCTACCTCTGCCTCCCAAAGTGCTGTGATTATAGATGTGAGCCAACATGCCCAGCGGAAAGAATATTAAGTAAATAAATTTTTTTAAACCAAGAGTGAGCCATGGAGTAGTCAGTTACGTTTGTGTAGGAACCATGGAAACAGCCATGGGGTAGCAGACAGAATGAGCTGAGTGTCCTGAACTTAGATAAAATGCATGCACACAAACACACACCAACATATCTTTATTGTCCTTTGTTTTTATTTTGTTTTATGTGCAAAGTGGGAAACCTGCATTTTGCACCATTTCAGCAGCATGTGTCCAGGTTTTACGATAGGCTGCTGCTTTGCACATGGGGCCTGAACTGCTCTCTGATTCTGGTTAGATCATATACCTTCTCTGTTTCTATTTTGTTAATGCCTAGAGATGAGATTGTGTATATTTTACCTTTCATGTTTTGGTGGCTGAAAAATTCCAGCCACAAAGACAAGGCTGGAGGATGAATTTTTCCCCAACCGAAACCAGGTGCATGTGTAAGACGCAGGGTATTTCCTCAGAGGCTAAATGCTTAAGTTCTTATCAATAAACTTAACAGTAGGTGGCACCAACAAGAGACCCAGTTGACTAACAAAATGGAATGCAACATGTGGATAGGCAAGGTTTAATTGAAATAGTCTGTGGTCTATGATTGCACTTCCAGAATAAGTGAATAATCACCTTCACAGGGCTATGGATTGCAGCTTCAGTTCTGAAGCAATAGACCTGGGACATTCATACTCATTTGGGATGAACTAGTCCCTTTCTGAAAAGAAAAGTAAAAGAAATAATTTATAACAGACTTCTGAGTATCATGAGGACACACAGTATACTTCCACATGTACTAACTCACACGTCTTCCAACTGATAAACCACCCTGCAGACAGTGCAATATTCTAGTGAAACCTTTCCTCACAGGGGACCTTGGGTGGAAGAGACAAGTTTCTTGAAAGACGATGGCAGGTATTGAGTAGTGGAAAAATGATTTGTTTTTATTTCCGCAGTGATGACTAAATTTAACTGAGATAATTTGAATAAATAATCCATATGTGTGTGTGTGTGTGTGTGTGTGTGTGTGTGTGTGTATGAAAGAACTTTCAGACAGCTGACAACTGGCACCTACTTTTCCTGCCAGGGTTCCCACCATGGGCTCACAGATGTCTCAGGATGGATCCATCCCTCTGACTCCCTTCTTCGGAAACTTTCGGCTTTTCCTCTGTGGTCCACCATGACCCCCACCCCCTTCTAAAATTATTACCACAAATGATCATGTTTGTAACAAGATGGAACTTTGAGAATATTCAAATGAGACTAGTGGAAATAGTTGAAAGGTTAGAAAATAGGTCCACAAAACCGAAGCTAACTGAATGATGATGGCTTCAGCTGAGAGAAGAATCATCAGACTGAGTTGATTGTTTTTGAAGAGTGGGTCTGGTGAAATCTACATTGAGGAGAAGAAAGAAAATAAATGAACATTTATAATAAAGAAGAAACAATGGATGTTAGAACTAGGGAAGACCTCAAAAATCACATCTGGGAGCCCCACCTAAAAATCACATTGGGGGCCCCACCTAAACTTTTCTAGTTTTGTTAGAACTAGAAAAGACCTCAATCAAATTTAGGGGTCCCATGCTGACTGATGGTTAGAATGCCCTAGGCTAAGACCCAGAAACCTGTCTTTAAAAATCCTGGGTAAGTTCAATTGATCATCAAAATGGAAGCCCATGAATCACTCTATGTCCTTCTATTACAAGAAGAGTTAAGGTAGCTAAAAGGCACAAAAAAAAAAAAGAAAAAAAAAAGAAAAAAAGAAAGCGCATTCTGACTTCATGTTTAATTAGAAATTAGAAAACTCTACTGTGTAGATTCTGCAGTTTAGTTTCCAAACAGCTGAAACAATCCCATTCCCGTCGTGTACATGCTGAGGATCAGCGTGCCAGTATATAGGATTCGCGTTTGACCTGAATCAGAGGATCTGTCCCACTTAGTCAAGGGAGGTTAGCACAGACATGAAGCTTTATTGCCATCGGGAAGACTATGTACTCTTTATGTCCCTCGGGACTCGGGTGGGAGCTTTTATTGTTCTCTTTAGCACTTCTCAACTCAGCAGCAAGAAGAGCCTCCGTTTCTTGGGACAGATTTAACTTGGCAAAATGCACCGCTGTTATCCTTATCAGATGGAGCACTTGGGAAGCACCTACTTTGCATAATGAATTGCTTGGCACTGAGACCCCCACATGCAAGTGCTGGGGCGGTCAGGGTTTGTTGCACTTCCCTGGACTCGGGTCCAGTTTTGAAATTGCGTTCTGAAGAGTTACACAGTCATCATTCTCGTCTTCATTTATATCAGTTTCAATTGCTGACTTTGTAAAGATGCTCCTCATTTGCCTCTGTGGGTTCAAAAGGTGGCAGGCTATGGGAAACACTTGGAAACCATCACATTCACTGGAGTCCATAATAAACGGATGAGAAACATGTGCAGGTTACTCTGTATGCCGAGGAATTGCAGACAAAGCAAAGAGAGCAAAAGAAATTGGCTCCATTTTGCAAGTGGATGGTTCTATTAAAGAAAAGCATGATTGTATCTTCATATGAATTAGCAAATGCATTTCACTTATTCTCTATTCTTGGCTTTTGGCCTCAACAGCCATTAGTTGACCCCAAATCTGCTCTGTACCCATCTCTATCCCTGCCACATCCTAGCTGAGAAATCATGAGCAACTCACATCACATCTTGGACTCTTGGTTTTCTCAACATTAAAATGTTGAAAGCTACTCAAATAATAGCTGTAGGAATATGAAGTGTCAGGCACACAACTCTCAGTGTTGCTTCCACTGTTTTTGAAAGGATGGGCATATTATTCTATTTTTGCACTGTGATGAAGAAATGCCTGATACTGCGTAATTTACAAAAAAAAGTTTAATCGACTCCCAGTTCTGCAGGCTGTACATCTAGCACAGCAGCTTCTGCTCAGATTCTGGGGAGGCCCCAAATGTACAATCATGGGGAAGGCAAAGGGGTAGCCAGTGCTTCAGGTGGTGGGAGCATGGAGAAGACAGAGAGTGGGGAGGTGCCACACACCTTTAAACAACTAGATCACGTGAGAACTCTATCACAAGAACAGCACCAAAGGGATGCTGCTAAATCCTGAAGGAGCCACCTCATGATCCAGTCACTTCCCTCCAGGCCCCACCTCCCACACTGGGAATTACAACTGAGCATGAGGTTTGGGTGGTGTGATGGTTACTACTGACTATCAACTTGATCGGATTGAAAGATGCAAAGTATTGATCCTAGTGTCTGTGAAGGTGCTGCCAAAGGAGACTAACACTTGAGTTGGTGGGCTGAGGAAGGCAGACCCACCCTTAATCTGGATAGGCACCATCTAATCAGTTGCCAGTGAGGCTAGAATATAAAGGAGGCAGAAAAATGTGAAAAGGCTAGACTGGCCTAGCCTCCCAGCCTACATCTTGTTGGATGCTCCCTGACCTCAAACATTGGACTCCAGGTTCTTTAGTTTTGGGACTTGGACTGGCTCTCCTTGCTCCCTGGCTTGCAAATGGCCTATTATGGAACCTTCTGAGCCTGTGAGTTAATACTTAATAAACTCCCCTATCTATCTATCTATCTATCTATCTATCTATCTATCTATCCATCCATCCATCCATCTTTATTTATTTATCTATCCTGTTAGTTCTGTTCCTCTAGAGAACCCTAACTAATATGGATGGGGACAGAGATTCAAACCAATTCAAATCATATCATTGGACTATTTGAACTCATTGTAGGAACACACATACAAAGCGGTGATAGGACCAATCCTCTTTTCTGTAGTGTGGGAGTTAATTTCCAGCTAGCCAATATTCTTTAAATATTTTTTGAAACATATAAAGTATTGAGTCCACAACTCAATCACATTCTGGTATTAAGGACTTGTTACTTCCCTTTCTGCTTTTTGCCATTTGATCTTGAAATGCTGGAAAAGGGTCAACATATAATGGGAAATGTACTGGAAAAATGCTAGAAACTGTTAGAGAGCAAATTCTTTTGCTATTATGACCCATCCTTTCAAAAGTCACCATGAAGCAATGGCAGGCACAGCCATCCTTATACCCCAAAGCTCCTTCACTGTTGCTTGCCCCTTTAGAGGCTGGGACTCAAGAGAGTGCTGGGGAAACGGGGTACGCCTGAGGCTCTCCTGCCAGCGTCCCCACCATGGGCTCACAGGTGTCTCAGGATGCACCTGTCCCTCCCTCTGATTCCCTTCTTCTTTGGAAACTTTGGGCTGTTTCCCTGTGGCCCACCATTACTTCCACCCCCCTCTTCTGTGTGATTTTTTCCAATTAGAAAAATGATAATTTATGAAGTTTCTACATCATCCTTTATGGTTCCCAGAATCAGTAAGAAGCTGTTTCAATTTCCTAAGCATCTGATGCCAGTAAATATTAGAGAAGAGATGGGGCCAAAATTAAAACAGATAAAAGATGGGCACACCTATGAGACCTCTCCTGAACTTTGTAAGACGTTCTTTGAAGTATAAGCAGAGATGGATGCACTTACCTGGTTTTTTATCAATGGAGTTGAAAAGAGAACACGTTTTTGGAGAATCCAACCCTAGCTTACTCCCTCTGCATCCTGTGCGTTCCTTTAGCTTCGTCCTCACGACTCCCAGGACCTTCCTGAAAAGCCCTTTGTGGTTTTCCCCTATCTCTCCTTTCCTCTTGTGCCACACAGCATGAGAAGACTACTGTTAATGGTGATTTACTTACATCCCAAGTAAAATTCCAGTAAAATACCTTTCTCGGAATCCCATATTTCATGTAAGAAAATATCTTTGTAACATTCATAAAATATTTTATAGGCCAAACAACTAAATACACAACTAAATATAAAATCATAAAGATATATAAAGTTAGTTGATATGAGATATCCTTCACAGAGAATTTGAGTTACATCTATATAATTTCAATTCTATGCTTAGTAGTGCCAATTCAGGTAATTTGCATACATTAAAAACATTGCAACCATTATCTGATCTTTCTTACAAATGCACATAGCATGTACCTGTATGTCTCAATGTAAAATAATAATCGCGAGTTACTTTTGATCTGAATTTCTTTAGAATTACAATATTAATCTTTCAATTGTGTATTTTATCATTATTAGATTAAATGTGATTAAAATTAAAGATTAAATCTTAATGAAAACCAGCAGGAGACAAAATGTAAAGTAAATCCTGATGTATTTAGAAACTACTTAACTAGATACCATTTTTATGAACAACTTAGGACCCCTGTTCAAGTGGAGCATCCACTTTGCAAAGAGCTAGAGCCGCCATGGCAGAGATGCTCCAGATGAAGGGGAGTGGACGTTCAAAGAGGAGGGAAGGCTCCTCACCTTATCAGCCCCTTGGAGCATGAAGCACAATGTCCAGCAGGCAGTTTCAAGAATGTGTGTGTGTCCTTTAAAGGAGAGCGCATGGCATGGAAGATGCATGTGTATGAGTGTGTGTGAATGCGTGTGTGTGCGCATGTGTGTGTATGTTATGGGTCCACAGAACACTTTTTGCTGGCCTTGAGGAATCCCTGGATCCCCAGTTTGTCAAAAGCACAGATTAAAAACCACTGGCCAACAAAATCTGGGATGTGAGTTGGCTAAACTCAGCCACCCCTCTGAGCGGTGACAGACATCAACGGGCAACACCAGGCACCATGTGGCTGTGTGCTAGGGAGCCATTGCCATTTAAGATCCCAACAGAAAGTGCCCCTGCTCCACTCAGAGTCCCTCACTTACTCCTCCTTGTTAATTTGCAGGATAAATGATGAGAATCCTGCTCTGGCTGTTTCCCTGGATTTCGTCCCTGACGCCCACGTTGCCGGGACTTATGGCCTTTTTTCATGGCTTATCTTAATGGACTGCTCTTCAGAGACTGACGTGTATTGCATTTTCTTATCACTCACCCTTGCTGGCTTGGGGGACACTCCTCTCTCCTGGTTTTCCATGAACTTCGCTGTCTGTTTTGTCTCATTAAAGAGTTATCTTCCTCTGATCTCTCTCAGTAGGCGGTGGTGATCCCGAGGGCTGCATCCTCGGGCCACTACACATCACTGCTGTTCCCTAGGGAAAATCTTTACCAGAGGATCCCAGGCATTCCTGAGGTTTCTTCTCTTGCAAATTCACAACACACACATGTACACACACACACATGCATACACGTGCCATGGGCTCTCCCTGAAATAATCAGAGGCATGCTTGGAACTGCCTACTGGACTCTATGCTTTGGGCTTGAAGGAACTGGTGGCAGCAAGAGCTTATGGGCCACCGTGTCCAGCAGGTCCTCCCTTCTCTCCACTCTCTCACGTCCTCCCTTCTCTCCACTCTCTCACACTCACTGTGCTTGGTAAACTTGGGCAGAAGCAATAGACCACATGGTGCTCCATCTCTGCTGAGTTCTCCTTGGAGCTCCTGTATCTGTAGAGATCCCGGGTTCTCATCTCCCCTCTGGGCCATGCAAAGCAAGGGGACATATTGAGGAGCACAGCTGAATTGACTTCTAAGTCCCATCTTCCTGTAGAGCTCTTATCAATAACATCTCACACATATCCAACTGACACCTCCACTTATTTCTCGATGAAATCCAAAGCTCCAGTAGGAAAGAGATATTTTATTTATTGGGATCCTAAATCTGCAACAATTATTCAAACTCCAAGTAATAAAGACCAGGCATGTCCTTCTTCTCTCAAATCTGTCACTCTATCCATCACTCACCTACTTCAGAAAGCTGAGGTCAATCTCAATGTCCTCCCCCCCACACTCTCCACATCTAATTGACCTCTAACTTCTATTCTTTTTCTAAATATTTATTTAAACTCCTCTCTTCCAATTTCAATTACTAGCACCCCAGTTTAGAGCCCACCAGATGTGTCAAAATAGCTTCCGTCAACACAGGAACCTACTGGCTCACTGGATGGAAATGGCCAGGAGTTGAGCTCACTTCTCATTTGCGGGCTCTAAGGAGCCCTGTGTCCGGCTCACCCTGCTGCTGTGGACAGGAGCTTGCACTCTGATGGCTGTAGAAGGCCTCCCTGCAGCCCCCACCAGCTCCCACCTTCTACCTTTCACTCCTGACCTGTCTTTCTCCCATTACGACGAATCTTCAGCAAACATCAGTGTGCTCACCTGCTTCTTCATGTACTTCTGTTCATACGGATTCTTTGTCTGGACTATGGCTTTTTTTTTTCTTTCTCTGGCCAAGATTACTTGTCCTCAAAAACTCAGTTTCTCTTCTCCATTAACTCTTTCCTTCTAGAAAACCAGATAAGCATTTCTATCGTCACTCACTTTTTACACCCAGCTCTTAGCATTTCAATGTTGAAATGCTGCACGCTGAAGCACCTCATGCAGGACTGCTGGCCTCTGGGGACTTTCTGTAGAGAAGGACCCTCGATGGCACGTGTAGAGCCTCGAACAAAAAGGGTGCCTTCTGGTTACCGTGTCAGAAGCTGTGTCTGCATGGAGCCTGGGAGGTGCTGCAGCCATCTTCAGTGAGAGCTGAACTGAACTGCTGGTGGGCAGACTGCTCAAGTAAAAGAGAGAGAAAGGCATGGTGTAGGCAGCACACAGCAGCATTCCCAGCTACACCAGGCAAGAGATTTACAAAGTCTGTTAATTAGAGAAAAAAGAAGCCTTCTATCATATGTGAAGGCTGTACGGAAAGAATCTGAGGAATTGATAATGCATATGTGAAAAACTCTCAATGGAAAAAAAAAGTGTGGATCAAAGAAACAAAATAGTGTAATATCATGGAGAAGCACAGTGTGGGGGCTGTGTTACCTACGGCTGGGTTTGCACTGGATTGAGTACATGCAACTTTCATTGTAGAGGCTGGGTGCAGTTATTCTCAAGAGTAACGGCCCTTACATAGATCACTTGGTTAAAAAAGAAAAACAGACAAACAAGAAAACAGTCCAGAAATTGTCATGTGAAACGCTTGGCCGTACCCCACGCTCAGGAAGCTCAGGTGCTTAGGGGTTGGTGCAGCCCAAGGAAACGCTGGCTCTGCCCGGTTTCTCCTTCGTGATGCTCCTCGAGCTGCATGGTTGCCTAAATCCTTCCTTTCCTCTGATTCTTTTGTAGCCATTCACTTAAGGGTCTGAGTCTTTTGTGATGTTTTGGAAAACATTGTTCCTTCTCCTGACTGGGTTTCTGGCTTTGCTGGACCAGTCATGAACAACACGGTCACAAGCAGCTCATCCACTGCAAACCTGCTGCTCCTCCCTGCTGTCTGCGAGCCCAGCTAAATGTTAGAACCAATATTAATCCAATTTCAGTGTTTTTCCCTTAAACTTCATTACTGTTTATTAAACATAACCTTTGTCTCTTTTCTGTTGCTTACTCCTGGGTAGAGGGTTAGTCATGCAACCTGCCCCTGTCGCCGACTTTCAATGTCAATTTGAGCAATTTTTATTGGGGCGTCAAATTAAAGTGATTTGTATATTTGGAACTCATTTTTTCTCCCCCATGCTCAGCACTTTTCCTCACTGCAGGGAAAGGTCTCCGGGAACACTGATGGCCACGCTCATTGTCATGAGGCTGAAGTTAGGTGACCCGTGGGAACACCAAGTTCCTCCTCTAGAAGGGTCGGTGCAGGCAGCCAGTGCAAGCACAGAGCTTTCTGTGGCGGTGCCGGCGGGAGCAGCCGGCCACAGAGCTGAGCTTTCCAAGAAAGGAGGGAGGGGAGGCAGCAGCTGCGATGGATCTGAAGTGGCCCTTGACACACGGGCTTATTAAATTAAAGTTATTGGCACAATAGCATGAGCGAGGATCATGCATTGAATGTGAATCCAGGATTCACATCCTGACTTGTGCACACATCCAGCCCTGCCTTTCTGGGGTGACAGTTCTACTACCCCGCTGAACTCTGCTCCTCCGTGATAATGACGGGGGTGGGGGGCTTGGCTTGCACACTTGAGATGTGTCTTCCACATGGCCCTGGATGCCTCCGGACATTGCCTTCTTTGCTTGTGTTCCCAATTGTTTTCAAAAATTTGCCAGAATGCAATCCCCTCACCTCCCTCAGAGTAGTTAATATTTCATACCGATTCTGAAAAGTTTCTACTACAGTTCTGTCAAAAGTGAAACGTTGAAGGTCTAAAGAATTTATAGAGCAAGTAATCAAAGAACCCGTGACGATATCGGGAGGTCAGTGAACAACATCGTCCACCTGCAGTGCCTGGAGTCAAACATTTCAGATCATTCTCTACCTGAACCATTTCATGCTTACAAATAAGCCCGGCCACCCTATCTGCTGGACACTGGCACGTTCTTGTCAATCAGGCCCAGAAACATCTTTAAATGCTTCTCTTCCACCTGGAGCGATGCTACCTCTTAGCTTACATGCAGACGCTGCCCCCAGCAGTGTGGACTGAAGAGACACTGCCAGAATCTGGATTAGGACACATCCACACCGTGGAGTGCTACGGGGCCCTGGGCTACCTCCTGATTGCCACACTCACGCACTCATTGACCTGTGACTCAAGTGCCCTTCCAGCCCGGTCCTCCAGTCCGGTGTCTGTCTGGGGACCACATCTTTTGGCTCCAACATCCATCTCAAAGGTCGCCTCTTCTCTAAGCTTTGCTTCGGAAATCACTGTTTTCACTGCCTTGTCTCTTGTCTCATGTCTCCACGTTGCTTTGTAGACATTTCTCCCTGTGGCTACCTCCCCAGGGACTGTAAGTTTCTGCAGGACCTGGTGAGTAGAACTCCCAGTGACCTCTTCCTCATCCCATTAGTGAGGGAGGAAGTCTGGTTCCGGGCTTTGAAGATGGCGGAACACACACATACCAGCACCAGGCAGATGCCCTTGGCATGGTATGTCAGTCACATCCACTCACATTCCCAGGATGGAAGACACCCTGTGCCATGGAGCCCCACAGAGTCACATTCAGGAACTGCACATCCACCCAGGGGCTGGGACAGGCTGGCTGTGTGGTAATAAGAGGGTAGAATGACTCTGGTTCCAGAGGGAAGATGCAATTGGCCTTTCTGCATCATTTCAGGGGCTAGGCGTTGTGGAAGGCCACTGCTCAGGGATAAGCAGGCATTGCACCTATTCCTTTAGAAGGAGATGGCTTGGCCAGGGGTCCATGGGAGCAAACTGGGGGCATATCTATGGTTATGCCATTCCAGACTCTCCTAACTTTGCCAGGTGTTAAGGCAGCCTATGATACTTGGCCCTAATTATAGGTCTTGGACCACAGTTCCACAGAAGTACCCCGTAAGTGCCGGGGAAGGGCTGGTGGTTAGTGCGGCTACCTTGCCATGCTGCTTGCATAGCTAACGTTCTGCTTAGGAAGTCTGCGAAGCTCAGGATTTCTGTATCATTTGTTTTGCCCTCACTTGTCATGCTCCTTCAAATTATAACAAAAAGCTTAGGAAGATCTCATCTTTGGCATGCCGAGGAATCTAAGATCAGTGAGAACTCCCTCTGGTGCATAGCAGGCCAAGTATTTTGGAGTGGGATGGACATCACATGTCAACAGCTGGTTTTGTTCATCCTCTATTAGTTTTCTGGATAGTCCTGCATTTTCAAAGTAGTCACAAAAGATAAAACTTCAACTAGTTCTAACCATCCATTCAACATGTCCTAGGACATTTCCTGGCAGAGCAGAGTGCGGAGAGTCCCTCTGGAGGGGCACCATGGGGCAGGTATGTCTGGAGCTGCAGGGCTCAGCTGGCTCATATCTATTTGATAGATATGAGCTTTTAGATTTCACCTTTGTCACCTTTTAGTTTTCAGACCTTGGACAAGGGTCTTAATTTCCTCAGCATTTCTGACTGTAAAACAGGAGTGATAATAACAAAACCTACTTCATAGGGTGACGCTGAGAATAAAATGTGAAAACACACGTAAAACACTTAACGTAGGTCCTGCCTGAGCTAAGTCGGCAGCCACAGAGACCGCTGTATCCAGGTGTGCAGCGGGTGAACGAGGTACTCCAAAAATTCATGCACACTGGGAGCCTCTGAATGTCACCTGACTTAGAAATAGGGTCTTTGCAGATGTAATTAAGGGAAGAGTTGAGGTGAGATTATACTGGATAAAGGGGAGCCTAAATCCAATGAGAGTGTCCTCACAAGAGGTAGATCTGGACACAGAGAGACATGGGAAGAAAGAGGAGAAGCCAGGTCAGAAGAGAATTCAGGGGTGCAGCCACCAGCCACGGAATGCCTATGGGACCAGAATCCTGCAGGAGAAGCAAGGAAATTTCCTCCTGGGGAGTCTTCAGAGGGAACACAGCCCCTGGACACATTACCTCAGAATTCTGCCCTCCAGCACTCTGAGGGAGTGCCTTTCTGTTGTTTGAAGCTGTCGATTTCAAGTTTTTAGGCAGCCCTAGGCACCTAGCAGAGGGTGAGACAATAGAAAGTACTTAGGACACAAAGCAAAGACTGAGCACTTCCAGGAAAGGTGTTCTAGGAAGCAGAGCTGGTCAGTGGCCATCACCCTTCATCCAACAAAGGTTTATTAGTGCCTCCCTCATGCCAGGCACCACTGTATTAACAAATAAAACCAGCTGATTACTCACCCTGGAGCGGGCCCAGCCTTGCACCCCAATTGCCAAAAGGTTTACACGGCCCACTGATGCCGGAAGGGCATGCCCTGGGGGGTGGTCTGCTTCTTGGGCACAGGTCCTGGTTTCTAGAGTTAGCCCGGCAGGTGTATCCTGCGTGAGCCGCGCCCTTCTGGGCTCCGGCGACACCTTGAGGGGGCACCCCTGGTTTAGCTGCCATGGTCCCCCACGTGCTGGGGTGAGTCCTTCCCCTTCCTGTCTATCACTCCCTCTGCCCCAAGGAGGTGCTGCTGCAGTGGCCCTGGCAGGCTCAGATGAGAGGAGGAGGAGGTGCTCAGTGCCTTGGATAGCTCTCAGGACCTGCGGGCTCCTGTGGGAGCGGCTGTTCCGTCCGCGGTCGGGATCGTTGTCTCCCGCCTGTGAGCCATCTCGACCTGCAGATCGACCCCACCAGTGTCAGCACAAAAAATACCAAGAAGACCTCTAAAGGCTCCCGTGATTCTCCACATACTTGATGAAAAGGTGTGATGTTCTTTTTTTATTTTTTCCAAAACCGCAGCTGCCATTCTTGTTAAATGACAAGAAGCCTTTGTTCTTTACATCTATTAAAAACTAGTAATGCGGCCGGGCGCGGTGGCTCACACCTATAATCCCAGCACTTCGAGAGGCCGAGGTGGGTGGATCACGAGGTCAAGAGATCGAGACCATCCTGGCCAACATGGTGAAACCCTGTCTCTACTAAAAATACAAAAAATTAGCTGGGCATGGTGACACGCGCCTGTAGTCCCAGCTACTCAGGAGGCTGAGGCAGGAGAATTGCCTGAACCCAGGAGGCAGAGGTTGCGGTGAGCCGAGATCCAGCCATTGCACTCCAGCCTGGGTAACAAGAGAGAAACTCCGTCTCAAAAAAGGAAACAAAAACTAGTAATGCTAAGGAAGTTTTTATACTGAAACATATCAGGATGGGAGACCTGACATCGTAGACATCTCACAAACACAGGGACAGTGGTTTAACGGGACCTATGTTAGATTTCTTTCCCCTCGAAGTCTACACTCCACAGACCTATCCATAAAAAACGAGGTTTCAACCTGGGAGGTGGACCAGGGCCTGCATTTGGGGAGATTTCTGGCAACCCCACGTCTGTTTTACAGCTGTGGTCCTTGGCTGCCCTCTTCTGGTCGAGTCTGGAACAGCTCGGCTGAGAGGCCCTGTTCTTTGAGCAGGGGGCTTCAGTAGGTGCTGCCACCCCTGCCTCCCTGCACTGGGCATTGGGGGGGTCTGAACATCAGCCTCCAAGTTAGGGTGAACAACTGTCCAGGTCTGACTGGGACTGAGTTGGGGATTCCTGGGGTGCAGGACCTTCAGTACTAAAATCAGGCCAGTCTTGGACACACTAGGATGAATAAATTCTTGCTAGGACTTTGTGAGCCTATGTCAGAGGAGCAGACGGGCTTGGAAACGTGCCTCAGGGTGGCGCGTTGCTGTGTGACTGCTGCTGCAGGATTGCCGGTGCAGAGTCAACTTCCCTCTCTTCCGTTGTCCTCAAGCTTCCCCGACCGCAAGAAGCTCTGCAAGAGGCCGTCTCTCCCCGCCTGGTCTCCCGAGGACCCTGCCCAAGACTGCTGTGAGGCTGTCTTAGGCGGGACGCACCCGGGATGTGATAAACTGCACCTGCTAATGGCCCCGCATGGCCCAGGGCCAACCCGACCCCTTCCCTTCAGAGTTCAGAGGCTGAGCGCCCCCACCCCCACCAGCGGTTCGTGTGGGGCCACCTCCGCCTGCCGGTCATCATTCCCAGCCCATCACAAAATATGACACTGTCGAAATAAACAGGGCTGATTCTTGACCCCTTCTTTCAACCCTTGCCAAAGAGGAATAAAGAAGTTCACTTAATCATCATATTGAAAGATGAGATGGGATAAACCACTTTGACAGCAATTCAAATTTTCAGCCCATCAAAATGTGCATGGTGCAGCTCGTAGTTTATGTTTCACAGACAACCTGTTGCCTTTGGTTTGGAATCAATTGTGAGTTTATGACTAAAACTAAAACATGACTCTCCATGGCCAGCCAAGTTCCAGGAGCAGGGACACTGGCACTTCCCCAGGGAGAAGCAGGAATTGGGGGAAGGAAAATCACAGGACATCATTCTCTCTGAGTGGCGTGGAGACCATGAGGGGATTAGCCTTTCCATGTGCTCACCAAGTTGGACGTGTGCAGGTTTTCCAGGGTGAAAGAGAATGAGGGCCTGCAGCTCTCCTGCTGTCAGGTATTTGTGAGAAGGAGAACTGGGAAGCCCCGGGCTGAGAAGGGTTGGATGGACATTTCTTTGCATAGCGAGAGGTACCAGGAATGCAGCCAAAGGCTTTGTTAGTCCCTGGTTCTGATTCCCCATAGAGGACAGAAACCTCTTTACCCAGGAATTCTTCATCTTGATGCTATAACAACCGGAAAGAAGCATTTGCTGGGCAGATTAATAGCATCAATAATTGCAGCAGGGCAGGGTGGGGGAGGGTTTCTGGCCATTTCTTCTAAAGTGAAACCATAATTTCAATGCTCCTTTTTCAAGTAGAACCTGTTTTATTAAAAAGGAAAAAAAGTCAGCAAATATGTACAAGTGTGAAGTTAAAGATTAAAAAAAAATTACGCATCCCGGATTGCGACCGGCTGACCTTAGGTAAACAGCTCAAGGCTTGGGCAGTTGCCGGGAGACTGGCCCCAGGCATCGGTCGCTGCCAGCTCCTCACAGCAGGGCACCCTGCAACCTGTACATGTGCAGACCTTCTAAAACGGAGCAAGAGAAAGAGCAAAAATTTCAGTCAGTTAATACGAATAGCAAATAAGGCAAACTTTGATGAAGGGAAGGAGGAAACAATATTTATAAACAGGACTGGCTCCTAGGCAACGGCCATTTTTAAAGGCCTGCAGTTTTCCCATTCAAGCCCTACAAAAAATTACAAATTATCAGTTACTTTCTATGGGAATAGAATAATTTTTTAAATGCACGAGTTACAAATGGACGCTGATCCACAAGCGCATGTTGAATTGATGCATGTGTGTTCCCGCATGTGCACGTGGATGCCGCTAAGTGGATACCAAATGCATCACGTGACACAGAACTGAGGTGTCCCATGTACATTAACTTGGCGCATAACTGAAGTTGATGTTTCTTTCAAGTCATTGAAGTTTTAAAAACCTAAAGCACTTTTATTATGTAAGGAAATCGTTATGTAAATGCCTTTTATATGCTTCCCAGTTTCCTTAAATGCTGCATGCCAAGCCTAATTTCACAGTATTTGAAAATCCAAAGTAGTGACCATGGACACGTGACTGTCTCCTGCACTCTGGTGGTGGGAAGGGTGTTCAGGGGTGTGAGCTAAGCTGGGGCTTTGCTGCCCACCAGAATTGCAGCCCACCACCAGCCTCTTTGTCATGATGCTTCCACTGAGTGGCTGTTCATTGCAGAGAAGTTCCTGAGTGCTGGATTCAGCAGACAGACGTGGGTTTGAACTCCAGTACAGTCAATATGAATTCCTGTTCCACAGAGCTCTGGGGTGCAAGACCGTGATGGGCGGGGGCTGCTGGTCCTCCCCAGGCTTGTCATTAATGCCAAGGCCAATTTTGGTAAAAAGCTGCCTCTGTGCCAGCCCTAACTCACGACTGGTGTCTGTGCCCACCACAAGTTTGTGAGGTCCTCCTGATGGGGAAGCTGAGCTGCAGGGAGCTTCGGTCACTCGTCCCAGGTCAGTCAGATGGCTAACAACAGAGCTGGTGGCCTGACCCCCACCCATGGTCTTAGGGACACACTGCACTGCCTCTTCAGTATCATGATCCAATGATCCTCTGTGCTTGAGACAGGCTTGTTACCTTTGTCAGCATCACACTGCCCCTGTTGAAGGGAAGATCACTTTTTCCCTGCAGAGGTGCTTCTGGGCTGAACTCGGGAGACTGTGTAGTGTCTCATGTGGCCCTTGGAATCAGCCTTCATGCGTTCCGATGGCTCCACTTTCCTCTGTCTAAACTCTCAGCAGCTCAGATCGCCACTTCCTGGTGTCTTCCACAGCTCCCACTGTCCTGGGAGCCTCTCCATTTACACCTCATGTCCAATGGAGGGTCAGGTGCTGGGTAACCTTGAGAAACATCTGGAGCTAGCCGGTTGAGGATGGGGCCTAGAGCCTGACTGCTCTCAGAGCCCCGGTGGGACGGAGGCCGGATACTCAGTGTTTGGTGATCCGAGAGCCTGGGGCAACCTCAGAGCAGCTCACAGGGAGGTCCAGCATGGTGGCTCTCCTTGCTGACAGAGCCCTCAGTTCTTCCTTCGGCTTCTGTCTCAAGCAGTCCCTGGACGAGAAGATGTCGCACATGGAAAAGCCTGTACTGAGCACATGGTACCTGACAGGTCTTCTGGTTGGTGCTGAAGAGGCAGAGCCGGATACGAGGTGGCTGGTGGCCGGCCCGCGGGGTAGCACTATCTCCTGGGAGCTGGATGATGGCAGATCATTCGGCACACGGGGGCACATGAGCGATTGGCTCAGATGCTGGGGACTGGGGCCACGGCTCTGAACTGAGCCCCATCCATGCGGCTTGGAACTTTCATCTGCTCCTCGGTCTTCCCCGGAATGTGAGAAAGCAAGAATTATGGGATCTGGGGTTTGGACCATTATCCTTCCATTTCAATGTGACAAGCAGGACAGTAGAATTAGGAAGAATCCTGTAATTTACTTAAAGTTTCTCTGACCTCTGATGTAGTTTGGATGTGTGTTCCCCGCCCAAATCTCATGTTGAAATGTAATCCCTGGTGTTGGAGATGGGCCTGGAGGGGAGCCCTGGGCCCACGGGGTGGATCTCTCATGAGTGGCTTAGCACTTGCCTTTGCTGCTGTCCTGGCCAGCGAGAGTTCTCACGAGGTTATTTAAAGTGTGTGGCACCTTGCTCTGTCCCTCTTCCTGCTTTTGCCACATGATATGTACTCTCCCTCTTCACCTTCTGCCATGATTTTGGCTTCCTGAGGCCTTCCCAGAAGCAGAAGCCAGTGCTTTGCTTCTGGTACAGCCTGCAGAATCATGAGCCAATTAAACCTTTTAAAATGAATTACCCAGTCTCAGGTATTTCATTGTAGGGATGCAAGAATGGGCTACAGTCTTTCAGAGACGTGGAGAAGTATGGCAGCAGAAGCCCAGGAGAGACTGCTTATTCTAACATGTGGGGATGCTGTTGGTGGAGAGACACCACCCTTGTCTGTGGTGTGGCCGAGGATTGAAGTCAGCACACGCCCTGGATGTGCCAGGTCAAACAGGGAGACCCAGGGGCCTCCATCGTAGAGGACAAGCTCATTGATACAATGGCAACACGTCATGGACGGCTTGAATAATGGTTGCTGGTCTTTGGGCAGTTCTCCCATGGAGAAATGTGGTCAATTTCTTCTGCCCTTGAACCTAGGAGGGCTTCTGTTTCCTTCCAAGAGAGTGAGGCATAAGTGATGCCATGTGACTTCTGAGATGAGATTGTTCGAGGGAGCCTCCTCCTGCATGGCTCTCAGGACACTCACAGGACCCCAGAGAAGCCCATGTCACATGGAGAGGACAAGACTTTGAAAGCCCAGTTGAGCTCAGCACCTAAGTATGGCACTCCTGGCACCAGATACATGGGAGAGTGAGTGTGTGGAAGACTCCAGCCAGGTGCATCTTCCTAGCTGAGGTCCCAGACAGTGGGATTAGATATAAGTCAGCCTCTCTGCCTTGCCAACTTCCTGGCCAGTGGAATCTGAGAGCTTAATAATGAGGTGGGTCATGGATAGTGCACATGCGTAGAAGCTCATTATGCAGTGATCAGTGATCAGTAACCAGAACAGGACATAAACCCAAAGATATTCTGTCACACAGCAATGGCCACAGGTCACTACAGAGAGTGCAGCTGGGACTAACTACATTTGAACCAGACTCTAGGAAGCCTGGAAGCTCAAGTCAGCAATCTTTAGGATTCTTGTGAACACATGAAGAATAATATCTGGGTAAAAGTGAGATGATACGACTTTGAACAATCTTATTTATGACACACTTATGACAAAGTGAAGTTTTTGGTTTTCTGTTCCTGTGTTGGTTTTCCAAGGGTAACATCCTCCCATTCCAACCATGTTCCCACAAAGAGCATGATCTGTTTCTTCTTCATGGCTGCATAGTGTTTCATGGTGTAGATGTACCACATTCCATTGATCGGCATTTAGGTTGATTCCCCGTCTTTGCTATTGTGAAGAGTGCTGCAGTGAACGTACACACACATGCATCTTTGGAATAGAACAATTAATATTCCTTTAGGATAGTTAAATTCCTAAAGGACTAAAGTATCTGAATGTTTGGTGTCTGGTGAGGCCTAGTCTGTTCTTCCAAGATGATGTCTTAGGAATATAAATTGTCCTGAAGTCCTCTTCCTGCATCTCTACCCACAGCAAGGTCACACCGATAGGATCAGAGGGAGAGCCCAGGACACCACCTTGTAGAGTTGCCATCAGGAGCACGTATGGGGTGGCAAGTGATGGGTCCAGAAAGGGGCACTGTGCTTGGCCACCAGGGGCTCTCCCAGGACATCACAAAAACAGGCGATGAGGACCTGCAGTGTGACATTCAGGGAGACACAGAGTTGGACGTTTGTCTGCAGAAGTGCTGTTTTCATCGTCCCATCTGCAAGGTGAGGAGAGAAGAAGGAAGATCACACTTACATATTTATTTATTTTTGTTTAACAGGAATTTACAGAGGCAGGCTTAGTGGCTCGTGCCTGTAATCCTAGCCATTTGGGAAGCAGAAGCTGAGGAATCACTTGAGGCCAGGAGTTTGAAACCAGCCTGGACAATATAGGGAGATGCCATTTATACAAAAATGTTTTAAATGTAGCCAAACATGGTGGCTCACACCTGTGGTCCCAGCTCCTTGGGAGGCTGAGGTAGGAGAATCACTTGAGCCTGGGAGTTTGAGGCTACTGTGATTGTGCCACTGCACTCCAGCCTGGCAACGGAGCAAGACCGTTTCGAACAAAACAAAACAAAAAACCCAGGAACTTACGCAATGCTCACTCTTTGTCTTCAGACACTGATTTAATTTTCACAACAATCCCAAAGCAGAAGTCTCCCTGACCTACAGACAGCCCCTGCTTTTATGGATTCAAATGTGTTTCATCTTTCACACCAGAGACTCAGGCTCAGTAAGCACTTGGCCAAATTAACTCATCTAGAAGGAGCAGTAAGCCCTTTGCTTACGCCTACTTTAGAGCTTGCATCTGTGAATTGTTCTTCTCCCTGTGATGTGGTAATGATGCAGGCTGCACTCCCCACGTGACTATGTGAATTAGATGCACAGCCTGGAAACTTCGCATCTCAGTCCTAGGGCATACTTAGAGCAAGGATGGTTCCGGGTGAGGACTGACCTGTTAAGGATGGTTCCAGATTAGGACTGACCTGCTGTGTAGGCAAGATTTGCTGAATACTGAATAAGGGCTCGTTCTCACCTCTACAGATGATTAACACATTGGCTTAGAGATAAATACACCCCCGAATCTGACCCTCATGTACATGTGGGATGCAAACCCTACCTTTTATGATTAGACTGAAGGGATTTCTGTATTGTCAGTTGTATCCATTCTAAGTTCAACTTCGGGGTAATTATCCAGGTTGAGTGACCGGAAGCATGAAGCTGTGACCTCGGCAGGTCCACACGTCTTCTGGAGCCATGCACAGTGGAGCTGAAGAGCAATGACAACCCCAAAAGGGTGGCAGGGGAGGGAAACTGGAGTGCCTTCCACCCAGCGCAAATGCACTCCGAGAGCACACTGGACACAGGGGTTTTTCTAGTTATGTTTACAAGGAAGCACCAGGAACATTTGTTTCCATATTTTGTCATTTTCTAAACTCCTCAATTCTTAACACCCCTTTTCTAAAAATCCTTATAAACACTGATATTTATACAGTAACAAATATATGAAATTTTTCAGTATGACTCTACCAACTTTGTATGAAATTCATTTTAGGGAATTTTATACATTATTTTCTATTCCTCAAATTCGTATACATTTATTTTATGTTTATATTACTGCTTTCCTTAAGAATAGCCACTGTGCAAGGTGCTCTTAACGATACATATCTTGTCTTTAAAAAGGCAACTACACAGTGGAACGTCAGTGCAGATGAGGAAATGTTTATAAGGAGGTATATTTCCGAAGAGGTAGCTGACAATTAAAGTATGTTTATGTTCGAACACTATACTCTGCACTCTAAGAAATGCATCTGATAAACTGATTTCCCTGAAAGAATAGTGACAGGAATTATTAGCATGGACAAATCATGATGTGGATTCAAAATCATGTCTCAGGGAGAAATGTTTCAGGCACCACACCCAGCATTTTCAGTTCTTCCCCTTTGTGCTAGAGATGCCTTTGAATACTGCTGATGCCTCCCTGAGGCTCATCTCTCGTTTGATTGTGCCGTACATATACATGTGGTTGCTAGCCATGACCTTAAATTTTTGCTAGGAATTCTCAGACAGGTGTGACGAGAAGCCTGGAGGGTTCCAGCATCACAGCTGGTCAGGAAAACCTGCTCAGTCTGTGAGATGGGGTGGAGGGAACCTTGCTAGTGACAAAGAATGGCCCAAGATGGAGCCGTAGGGTAGAAGCCAGTGGAGATACCTTGGAGTGAGAAAGCTCAGGCTCCTTGGGATTATATTCTTAAAACAAGAGTAAGGAGACAGCACATGAGCAGGTCTGAGAGCCCCAGAGGCAGTGGACTATGTGGGTTGGGCAGGTGTGAGCATCGTTCTGAGATGCCTGTCCACACGCAGCACAGCCCACTTCCCCATCTTCCCATGTCCAGGAAAGGCAGGTGTCTCATCTGTTCATGCCATTTCAGTAAAATACCTTAGACTGAGTCATTTATAAAAAACAGAAATGTATTTCTCACGGTTCTGGAGACTTGGAGGTCCAAGACTAAAGTGTCTGAAGGTTTGGTGTCTGGTGAGGCCCAGTGTCTTCTTCCAAGATGACAGCTTGTTTCTGTGTCTTCTAGAGGATAACAATGCTGTGTCCTTACCTGGCAGAAGGGACAGAGTGAAAGGCCTAGCTAGTTCCCTCTAACTTTTTCTAAAGCATTAATCCTTTCACCAGGGCGGACTCCTCAGGATTTAAGCACTTCCTAGAAAAGCCCTCTTTTAATACCCCCATGATGGGGAAAACATTTCAACACATCTGATGGTTAATATTGAGTGTCAACTTGATTGGATTGAAGGACGCCAAGTACTAATCCTGGGTGTGTCTGTGAGGGTGTTGCCAAAAACAGATTAACATTTGAGTCAGTGGGCTGGGAAAGGCAGACCCACCTCAATCTGGGTGGGCACCATCTAATCAGTGACCAGTGTGGCTAGAATATAAAGTAGGCAGAAAAATGTGAAAAGACTAGATGGGCCTAGCCTCTCAGCCTACATCTTTCTCCTCTGCTAGATGCTTCCTGCCCTCAAACATCAGACTCCAAGTTCTTGACTTTTGGAACCTGGACTGGCTCTCCTTGCTCTTCAGCCTGCAGATGATGGACTATTGTGGGACCCTGTGATTATGTGAGTTAATACTCAATAAACTGAGAGAGAGAAAGAGAGAGAGAGAACTAAGAGGATACATGTATATGTCCTTCTAGAGAACCCTGACTAATACAGCACATGAATTCTGGGGAACACACTCAGATCACAGCAGCACAGGAGGACTGGCCAAGAAGGGCAGGGGAGGCTTGGCCTGGGTGTTGGACAGAGTGGGAGGGGCCAAGGAGGTAACTGGACCTTCAAACACAGATGTTGGGTGTGAGAATGTGACTCCTGATTTGATGATTACAGTGGGCAAGAAACAGGACAAGAAGTCGAGGTGAAAGTTCCGAGATGGGTTAGTTCTGTCTGGTCTTTGACAACACATCACTTATGTGTGTGTGTGTGTGTTTGTGTGTGATTCGGTGTGTGTAACCGCATGTGTTATTGTGTGTGAACATGACTGTGTATGATTATGAGTGTGACGATGTGTGTGATTTCCTGTGACTTTGTGGGTGTCCATGGGTGTGACTCTGACTGTGTGTTGTGGGTGATTTTAAGTGTGACTCTGTGACTGTGAGACTGTGTTTGTCGCTGTGACTGTGCTCTTGTGTATGACTGTGAATGGGACTCTGTGTGACGGCATGGTTGTAAGTGTGACTGTGTGGCTGAGTCTGATTGTGAGTGTGACAGTGTGCATGACAGTATGTGTGATCCTGTGACTCTGTTTATCACTGTGTGAAGACTGTGTGTTTATCCTGTGTGTATGACTATGTGTAACTGTGTGTTACTGTGACTGTGTATGTGTCTGTGGCTGTGATTCTGTGTGTGTGTGTGTGTGTGATTCTGTGTGTGTAACTGCATGTTATTGTGTGTGACTGTGAGTGTGACTGTGTGTATGATTATGAGTGTGACAATGTGTGTGATTTCCTGTGACTTTGTGGGTGTCCATGGGTGTGACTCTGACTCTGTGTTGTGGGTGATTTTAAGTGTGACTCTGTGACTGTGAGACTGTTTGTCACTGTGACTGTGCTCTTGTGTGTGACTGTGAATGGGACTCTGTGTGACTGCATGGTTATAAGTGTGACTGTGTGGCTGAGTGGGATTGTGAGTGTGACAGTGTGCATGATGGTATGTGTGATCCTGTGACTGTGTTTATCACTGTGTGATCCTGTGTGTATGACTGCATGTGACTGTGTGTTACTGTGACTGTGTATGTGTCTGTGGCTGTGATTCTGTGTGTGTGTGTGTGTGTGTGTGTGTGTGTGTGTGTTTAAGCAAGGTGTTTTGCAGCCCCAGGTGTGCTACACACATGGGCTCTGTGGCACAGGACAGGCGGGGTAGAAAGGGCTTGGGGAAGCCAGCTTTGGTTGTGTCTCACTTCTCTGGGCTGTGGTTTAGTTCCACCTTTACCAGACGGGGTTGAGGAGATGGAGGATGATGAGGTGCTGCTAGTCAGCTCCCCTCCCCTCCCCTCAAAACATTGTGGTTTTGAGCCGCTGGACCTTGAGGTTCTGAGTTACACAGAAACACACCCCAGCAGTGGCTCATGTCTAGAACCCAGGCAGTCCACCCTGTCTCACTCTTTGAGTGTTTTCATTTTAGAAAGACTTTTGTAAAGAGTTTCCATTTTCTTGTCTTTTAAACATTCTTATTGTTTCTCAGTTATTGGAGTTTCTCCAAAATTATCTGCAAAAGCTTCTAATGGTTCCTATGGAGAAGACTGCTGGAGCCCTTCGTGCACGGAGTTTGTTGAGGACTGATGGTGCTTTGTTCTACTTGGAGTGATGACACTAAGGTAAATGAGAGACAGAGCTTCTCCTATCGAGAACCGAGGTTTAGCTTGTTAAAAGTAAATCATTCATTCACAAATGAACAATTCGTGTACTGGCCAGCACCAGAATCACAGCAGATTGAGAGAGACTGTAGGGATGCCTTTTGGTCAGAACACATTTATAGACAGAAAAAGTAAAGTGACGGACAGAAACTGGAAGTGAGGTAAGAAACAGCTGGACGGGTTACGGGTGGTCATTTCCCTTATTTGAACACAGTTTGAACACTCTGCAGCATGTGAGTGGTTGAAGTCAGGCTGTTGGGATTGGCCGAGACTCAGCGGTTGTTACAGGTGCATCTTCCTAAATTAGGTTTTCAATCTTGTCTACCTATTAAGTTAGGTTACAGTTCATCCACAAAGACTCAAATATGGAAGTACTCCTTCTCTGACCATATTTAGTTTGCTTTAACAAACTGAAAAAACGTGGCTGTGCATTTTTTTTAAAGACAGAGTTTCGCTCTTGTTACCCAGGCTGGAGTGCAATGGCGCGATCTCGGCTCACCACAACCTCCGCCTCCTGGGTTCAGGCAATTCTCCTGCCTCAGCCTCCTGAGTAGCTGGGATTATAGGCACGTGCCACCATGTCCAGCTATTTTTTTTGTATTTTTAGTAGAGAAGGGGTTTCACCATGTTAACCAGGATGGTCTCAATCTCTTGACCTCGTGATCTACCCACCTTGGCCTCCCAAAGTGCTGGGATTACAGGCGTGAGCCACCGCACCTGGCCCGGCTGTGCATTTCTTAAATATCAGGACATCAATGGTATAAAATTTCTGTTCTACAAGATGGGTAAGTGCTCGAGGTCTGCTGTGCCAACAGTTGACATGATTGTAGTGGACACTTCACATCCTGGTAAGAGGGGAAATCTCCTGAGGAGTTCTTACCACCACAGAATTTTTATGAAAGCATTACAAAGTAACATTTAAAAGAAGTTTGGTGTGTGAGGCTTCAGAACTAGTCTTGGACTGCGATTAAACACTGATTCAACCAGTATTTCCTGAGTACCTATTACGTGTCCAACTGTGCTGAGCAGGAGTGAATGTCTCAGGGTGAGGCTGGCAGTTCAGTGGAACAGGTGAGGCCCCCAAGGCAGCAGCAGCAGCCCTGGAGCTGGTCAGACCTGCCTGGGAACTCAGAACCTGCAGGGGACACTCATGCACGTTAGCATTTGGGAAGCTTCCAGCCTAGTAACCACTTCCTGGGTGACATTGGGAGGCAATTCTTTTAGGACTTCAGCTTTCTAGTTGTAAATTGGTAGTAGAATGAGAGAATCTCAGACTCCTACGTTTAAATGACTCTCTGATGTGACTTGACACTAGGGAGTGACTGAAGCGTTCAGGAGGGAAGGGAGAGCTTCAAGCCGTGACTGCTGGGTGCGGTACCCCGCTGATCTGTTCAGCTCACAAAGGCACACAGCCCCTTGGCTGGAGAACACCTGGGTACATAAGTCCCAAATGGCTCACACTTGCCCTATGGAGATGGTAACCGATTCCTCCCGGTTCACATTTTGGGGTTCAACTCAGGAAAACCCACCTGCCTCCAGGCTAAATCCCTAGTCAACTGACTTCCAAACATGGGTGAAGGATTTCATTCCCCAGAAGAGCAGGCTGAGCTCAGGCTAATTGGATGGCTCCTGTACATAGGGCCGAGGGGCTGGCTGCGGGGTCAGGCCCTTGGGTTCTCCTTGGTGCTGCAGCCCTTCGGGAGGCCGCGCCATGTGGCCTGTGTCTTTCCCAAGGGGATCCTCTGGCCTATGCTAGCTTCTGTCTTCCTTATCTCTGCTCCCTCTTTGCCTTCTCTAAGGGGACCCTGTCACTGCTTCTTCATGACGGAGCCCCCTCTTCCTCAGTTTCCTCATGACGGAGCCCTCTCTTCCTTGTTTTTTTCATAACGGAGCCCCCTCTTCCTCAGTTTCTTCATGACGGGGCCCCCTCTTCCTGGGTTTCTTCATGACGGAGACCCCTCTTCCTTGGTTTCTTCAGGACGGAGCCCCCTTGTCCTCGGTTTCTTCACGACAGAGCCCCCTCTTCCTCTGTTTCTTCATGACGAGGCCCCTTCATCCTCGGTTTGTTCACGACAGAGCCCCCTCGTCCTTGGTTTCTTCACAATGGAGCCCCCTCTTCCTCAGTTGCTTCACGACGGACCCCCTCTTCCTCGGTTCCGTCACGCCTGAGCCCCCTCTTCCTCGAATTCTTCACGACGGAGCCCCCTCTTCCTCGGTTTCTTCATGACGGGGCCCCCTCGTCCTCGGTTTCTTCATGACGGGGCCCCCTCTTCCTCGGTTTCTTCATGACGGGGCCCCCTCGTCCTCGGTTTCTTCATGACGGGGCCCCCTCGTCCTCGGTTTCTTCAGGACGAAGCCCCCTCTTACTCGGTTTCTTCACGACACATCCCCCTCTTCCTCGGTTTCTTCATGATGGAGCCCCCTCGTCCTCAGTTTCCTCACGACAGAGTCCTCTCTTCCTGAAATTCTTCATGACGAAGCCCCCTTTTTCTCAGTTTCTTCACGATGGAGCCTTGTCTTCCTCGCATTCTTCATGATTGAGCCCCCTCGTCCTGGGTTTCTTCATGACAGAGCCCCCTCTTCCTCAGTTTCGTCATGATGGAGCCCCATCTTCCCGGGTTTCTTCACGATGGAGCCCCCTTGTCCTCAGTTTCTTCACAACGGAGCCCTCTCTTCCTCAGTTTCTTCACGACGGAGCCCCCTCTTCCTCGGTTTCTTCATGACGGAGCCTTCTCTTCCTCGGTTTCCTCACAACGGAGCCCCCTCTTCCTCGGTTTCTTCATGACAAGACCCTTTCGTCCTCGGTTTCTTCACGACGGAGCCCCCTCTTCCTCAGTTTCTTCATGATGGAGCCCCCTCTTCCTCGGTTTCTTCACAACCGAGCCCACTCTTCCTCAAATTCTTCACGATGGAGCCCCCTCTTCCTCAGTTTCTTCACGACGGAGCCCCCTCTTCCTCGAATTCTTCATGACAGAGCTTCCTTTTCCTCGATTTTTTCATGACGGAGCCCCCTCATCCTCAGTTTCTTCACGACGGAGCCCCCTTGTTCTCGGTTTCTTCATGATGGAGCCCCCTCGTTCTCGGTTTCTTCATGACAGAGCCCCCTCGTCCTCAGTTTCCTCACGACGGAGCCCTCTCTTCCTCAAATTCTTCATGACAAAACCCCCTTTTTCTTGGTTTCTTCACGACAGAGCCTTGTCTTCCTCGCATGCTTCACGACGCAGCCCACTCTTCCTCATTTTTTTTCATGACGGAGCCCCCCTCTTCCTCGGTTTCTTCACGATGGAGCCCCCTCTTCCCAGGTTTCTTCACGATGGGGCCCCCTCGTCCTCAGTTTCTTCATGACGAAACCCCATCTTTCTCGGTTTCTTCACGACAGAGCCACCTTTCTCTCGGTTTCTTTACGACAGAGCTCCTTGTTCTTCGGATTCTTCATGACAGAGCTCCTTCTTCCTCAGCTTCTTCACGATGGAGCCACCTCTTTCTTGGTTTTTCACGACGGAGCCCCCTCTTCCTAGGTTTCTTCATGACGAGGCCCCTTCGTCCTCGGTTTCTTCATGACGGAGCCCCCTCTTCCTCAAATTTTTCATGACGGGCCCCATCGTCCTCGGTTTCTTCACCACCGAGCTCCCTCTTCCTCAGTTTCTTCACGATGGAGCCTTCTCTTCCTCAGTTTCTTCATGACGAGGCCCCCACATCCATGGTTTCTTCATGAAGGAGCCCCCCTCGTTCTCGAATTTTTCATGACAGGGCCCCCCTTCCTCGGTTTCTTTATGAAGGAGCCACCTTGTTCAAGGTTTCTTCATGCCAGAGCCCCCTCGTCCTCAGTTTCTTCACAACGGTGCCCCCTCTTCCTCAGTTTCTTCAAGACGGAGTCCCCTCGTTCTCGATTTCTTCATAACGGGGCCCCCTCTTCCTCGGTTTCTTCATGATGGGGCCCCCTCTTCTTTGGTTTCTTCATGACAGAGCCCCCTCATTCTCGATTTCTTCATGACCGAGCCCCTCTTCCTCAGTTTCTTCACGACGGAGCCCCCTCTTACTCGGTTTCTTCATGACGAAGCCCCCCTTCTTCGATTTCTTCACGAAGGAGGCCCCTCTTTCTTGGTTTCTCTATGTGGAGGTCCCCTCTTCCTCGGTTTCTTCACGACAGAGCCCCCTTGTTCTCGGTTTCTTCATGACGAAGCCCCCTTGTTCTCGGTTTCTTCATGACAGAGCCCCCTCGTCCTCAGTTTCCTTACGACAGAGTCCTCTCTTCCTGAAATTCTTCATGACAAAGCCCCCTTTTTCTCGGTTTCTTCACGATGGAGCCTTGTCTTCCTCGCATTCTTCATGACAGAGCCCCCTTGTCCTCGGTTTCTTCACGACGCAGCCCACTCTTCCTCTGTTTCTTCATGACAGAGCCCCCTCTTCCTCGGTTTCGTCACGATGGAGCCCCCTCTTCCCGGGTTTCTTCACGACGGAGCCCCCTCTTCCTCGGTTTCTTCACGACAGAGCCGACTCGTACTCGGTTTCTTCACGACGGAGCCCCCTCTTCCTCGGTTTCTTCACGACAGAGCCGACTCCTACTCGGTTTCTTCACGACGGAGCCCCTTGTTTTTCGGATTCTTCATGACAGAGCTCTTTCTTCCTCGGCTTCTTCACGATGGAGCCACCTCTTTCTTGTTTTTTTTCACGACGGAGCCCCCTCTTCCTAGGTTTCTTCATGACGAGGCCCCTTCGTCCTCGGTTTCTTCATGATGGAGCCCCCTCTTCCTCAAATTCTTCACTATGGGGCCCCCTCGTCCTCGGTTTCTTCACGATCGAGCTCCCTCTTCCTCGGTTTCTTCATGATGGAGCCTCCTCTTCCTCAGTTTCTTCATGATGAGGCCCCCTCATCCTTGGTTTCTTCATGATGGAGCCCCCTCGTCCTCAGTTTTTTCATGATGGAGCCTTCTCTTCCTCAGTTTCTTTATGATGAAGCCCCATCATTCTCGATTTCTTCATGATGTGGCCCACTCTTTTTTGGTTTCTTCATGATGGGGCACTTTCTTCCTCAGTTTCTTCAAGACAGAACCACCTCTTCCTTGGTTTCTTTATGGCGGAGTTCCCTCGTTCTCGGATTCTTCATGACGGGTCCCCCTCGGTTCTCGGTTTATTCATGTCGGAGTCCCCTCGTCCTCAGATCCTTCATGATGGAGTCCCCTCGTCCTCGGATTCTTCATGATGGAGACCCCTCTTCTTCAAATTTTTCATGATGGAGCCCCCTCGTCCTCGGTTTATCCATGACAGAGCTTCCTCTTTCTTGGTTCCTTCATGACTGGGCCCTCTCGTCCTCGGATTCTTCATGACGGAGCCCCCTCTTTTTCAAATTCTTCACGACGGAGCCCTCTCGTCCTCAGTTTCTTCATGACCGAGCCTCCTCTTCCTCGGTTTCCTCATGAGGGAGCCCCCTCCTCCTCAGTTTCTTCACAACGGAGCCCCCTCTTCTTCGGTTTCTTCACGATGGAGCCCACTTTTCTTCGGATTCTTCACGATGGAGCCCCCTCGTTCTTGGTTTCTTCAAGACGGAGTCCCTTCGTACTCGGTTTCTTCATGTTGAAGCCCCCTCGTTCTCCGTTTTTTTTTTTTTCGTTTTGTTTTTTTATGAAAAAGCCCCTCGTTCTCGGTTTATTTAAGATGGAGCCCACTCGTTCTGTTTCTTCATGACGGGGCCCCCTCTTTCTCGGTTTCTTCACGACGGAGCCACCTTTTCCTCAGTTTCTTCACGACAGAGCTCCCTCTTCCCCGGTTTCTTCAGGACGGAGCCCCCTCTTCCTTGAATACTTCACAATAGAGCCCCCTCGTTTTCGGTTTCTTCATGGCAGAGCCTCCTCTTCCTCGGTTTCCTCATGATGGAACCCCCTCCTCCTCAGTTTATTCACGATGGAGCCCCCACTTCTTCGATTTCTTCACGACGGAGCCCCATTGTCCCAGTTTCTTCATGATGGAGCCCCCTCTTCCTGTGATTCTTCATGACAGAGCCCCCCTTTTCCACAGTTTCTTCACAACGGAGTCCCCTTTTTCTTGGTTTCTTAACAACGGAGCCCCCTCTTCCTCGGTTTCTTCATGACGAGGCCCCTTCGTCCTCAGTTTCTTCATAACGGAGCCCCCTCTTTCCCGGTTTCTTCATGACAAAGCCACCTCATTCTCGGTTTCTTCATGATGGGGCCCCCTTTTCCTCGGTTTCTTCATTGCAAGACCCCCTCTTTCTCGGTTTCTTCACGACGGAGCCACCTCTTCCTCGGTTTCTTCATGACAGAGCTCCCTCTTCCCCGGTTTCTTCAGGATGGAGCCCCCTCTTCTTCGAATTCTTTACGACGGAGGCCCCTCATCCTCGGTTTCTTCATGACAGAGCCCCCTCATTCTCAGTTTCTTCATGAAGGGGCCCCCTTTTTTCGGATTTTTCATGATGAGTCTCCTTCATTATCAGTTTCTTTCTTTTTTTTAAAATTTTTATTGCATGATAGGTTTTGGGGTACATGTGCAGAATGTGCAAGATAGTTGCATAGGTACACACGTGGCAGTGTGTTTTGCTGCCTTCCTTTCCTTCACCCACACTTGACATTTATCCCCAGGCTATCCCTCCCCAGCCCCCTCCCCGCTGCCCCTCCCCTATTCTTCCCAATAGACCCCAGTGTGTAGTAGACCCCCTCCCTGTGTCCATGTGTTATCATTTTTCTCACCCGCCTATGAGTGAGAATATGCAGTATTTCTTTTTCTGTTCTTGTGTCAGTTTGCTGAGAATGATGTTCTCCAGATTCATCCATGTCCTTACAAAGGACAAAAGCTCATCATTTTTTATTGCTGCATAGTATTCAATGGTGTATATGTGCTACATTTTCCCAGTCCAGTCTATCATCGATGGGCATTTGGTTTGGTTCCAGGTCTTTGCTATTGTAAACAGTGCTGCAATGAACATTCGTGTGCATGTGTCCTTATAATAGAACGATTTATAGTCCTTTGGATATATACCCAGTAATGGGATTTCTGGGTCAAATGGAATTTCTATTTCTAGGTCCTCGAGGAATCGCCACACTGTCAATGCTATCCTCATCAAACTACGATTGAATTTCTTCACAGAACTGGAAAAAACCACCATGAACTTCATATGGAACCAAAGAGAGCCCGCATAGCCAAGTCAATTCTCAGCAAAAAGAACACAGCGGGAGGCATCACACTACCAGACTTCAAACTATACTACAAGGCTACAGTAATCAAAACAGCATGGTACTGGTACCAAAACAGAGATATAGACCAATGGAACAGAACAGAGGCATCGGAGGCAACACAACATATCTACAACCATATAATCTTTGATAAACCAGACAAAAACAAGCAATGGGGAAAGGATTCCTTGTTTAATAAATCGTGTTGGGAAAACTGGTTAGCCATGTGCAGAAAGCAGAAACTGGACCCCTTCCTGACATCTTACACTAAAATTAACTCCAGATGGATTAAAGACTTAAACATAAGACCTGACACCATAAAAACCCTAGAAGAAAATCTAGGCAAAACCATTCAGGACATAGGAGTAGGCAAGGACTTCATGACCAAAACATCAAAAGCATTGGCAACAAAAGCCAAAATAGACAAATGGGACCTAATCAAACTCCACAGCTTCTACATGGCAAAAGAAACAGTCACTAGAGTGAATTGGCAACCATCAGAATGGGAAAAAATCTTTGCAGTTTACCCATCTGACAAAGGGCTGATATCCAGAATTTACAAAGAACTCAAACAGATTTACAGGAAAAAAAAACAAGCCCATTCAAAAATGGGCAAAGGATATGAACAGACACTTTACAAAAGAAGACATACATGAAGCCAACAAACACATGAAAAAATGCTCATCGTCACTGGTCATTAGAGAGATGCAAATCAAAACCACATTGAGATACCATCTCACGCCAGTTAGAATGGCGATCGTTAAAAAATCTGGAGACAGCAGATGCTGGAGAGGATGTGGAGAAATAGGAACACTTTTACACTGTTGGTGGGAGTGTAAATTAGTTCAACCATTGTGGAAGACAGTGTGGCGATTCCTCAAGGACATCCTCAGTTTCTTAATGACCGAGTCCCTCTTCCTCGATTTCTTCACAATGGAGCCCCGTCTTCTTCAGTTTCTTCATGACGAAGCCCCCTCGTCCTCGGTTTCTTCATGACGGAGCCCACTCTTTCTCGGTTTCTTAATGATGGCCCCCCCCTTTCTTGGTTTCTTCATGACGGGGCCCCCTCATCCTCAGTTTCTTCATGACGGAGCCCCCTCTTCCTCAAATTCTTCATGATGGGGCTCCCTCGTCCTCGGTTTCTTCATGACGGAGCTCCTTCTTCCTCGGTTTCTTCACGATGAAGGCCCCTCTTCCTCAGTTTCTTCATGACGAGACCCCCTCATCCTCGGTTTCTTCATGATGGAGCCCCCTCTTCCTCGGTTTCTTCATGACAGAGCCCCCTCATTCTCAGTTTCTTCATGACGGGGCCCCCTCTTTTTCGGTTTCTTCTTGACAGGGCACTTTCCTTCTCAGTTTCTTCATGATGGAAACCCCTCTTCCTCGGTTTCTTCATGGCAGAGCATCCTTGTCCTCGGATTCTTCATGACGGTCCCCGTCGTTCTGGGTTTCTTCATGACAGGGACCCTCGTCCTCAGATTCTTCATGATGGAGCCCCCTCATCCTCAGTTTCTTCATGACAGAGCCCCTCTTCTTCAAATTTTTCATGACAGAGCCCCCTCATCCTCAGTTTCTCCATGACAGAGCCCCCTCATCCTTGGTTTCTTCATGACAGGGCCCCCTCTTCCTCAGATTCTTCATGATGGAGCCCCCTCATCCTCAGTTTCTAAATGACAGAACACCCTCTTTTTCAAATTCTTCACGACGGAGCCCCCTTGTCCTCGGTTTCTTCATGACAGAGCCTCTTCTTCCTCGGTTTCTTCACGACGGAGCCCCCTCATCCTTGGTTTTTTCACGACGGAGCCCCCTCTTCCTTGGTTTCTTCAACATGGAGCCCCCTCTTCCTTGGTTTCTTCATGACAAGGCCACTTTGTCCTCAGTTTTTTCATGATGGAGCCCCCTCGTTTTCAGTTTCTTCATGAAGGAGCACCCTCTTCCTCGGTTTCTTCATGACAAAGCCACCTCATTCTCGCTTTCTTCACGATGGGCCCCCTCATCCTCGGCTTCTTCACGACCAAGCACTGTCTTTCTCGGTTTCTTCACGACAGAGCCGATTCGTACTTGGTTTCTTCACGATGGAGCCCCCTCTTCCTCGGTTTCTTCAAGACAGAGCCACCTCTTTCTCGGTTTCTTCACGACGAAGCCCCCTCGTCCTTAATTTCTTCATGATGGAACCCACTGTTCCTCGGCTTCTTCACGACGGAGCCCCCTCTTCCCCGGTTTCTTCATGACGAGGCCCCTTTGTCCTCGGTTTCTTCATGACGGAGCCCCCTCTTCCTCAAATTCTTCATGATGGGGCTCCCTCGTCCTCGATTTCTTCACAACAGAGCCTCCTCTTCCTCAGTTTCTTCATTATGAGGCCCCCATGTCCTCGGTTTCTTCATGACTGAGCCCCCTCGTCCTCTGTTTCTTCATGATGGAGCCATCTCTTCCTCGGTTTCTTCATAACAGGGCCCCCTTTTTCTCAGTTTCTTCATGACGAGTCCCTCTCTTCCTCAGTTTCTTCATGATGGAGCTTCCTCTTTTTTGGTTTCTTTATGGCAGAGTCCCCTCTTTCTCAGATTCTTCATAATGGGGATCCTCTTTCTTGGTTTCTTCATGATGGGGCCCCCTTGTTCTCGAATTCTTCATGACAGAGCTACCTTGTCCTCGGTTTCTTCATGATGGAGCCCCGTCATTCTCAGTTTCTTCATGATGAAGCCTTCTCTTCCTCGGTTTCTTCATTTTGGAGCCCCCTCTTTCTTGGATTCTTCATGATGGGGCCCCCTCATTCTTGGTTTCTTCACTATGGAGCCACCTCTTCCTCAGTTTCTTCACAACAGAGCCCCCTCTTCTTTGGTTTCTTCATGACACAGCCCACTCTTCCTCTGTTTATTCACGACAGAGCCCCTTCTTCCTCGGTTTCTTCACGACGGAGCTCCTCGTCCTTGGTTTCTTCATGATGGAACCCCCTCTTCCTCGTTTTCTTCATGACGGAGACCCCTCATTCTCGGTTTCTTCATGACGGAGCCTTGTCTTCCTCGGTTTCTTGATGACGCAGTCCCCTCTTCCTCGGTTTCTTCATGATGAGGCCCATTCATCCTCGGTTTCTTCATGACAGAGCCACCTTGTTCTTGGTTTCTTCATGATGGAGCCCCCCTTCCTCAGTTTCTTTATAACGGGGACCCTCTTTCTCGGTTTCTTCATGACGACGCCCCCTTATTCTTGGTTTCTTCATGACAGCGCCCCCTCTTTCTCGAATTCCTCATGACGTGGCCCCCTCGTTCTCGGTTTCTTCATGACGGGGCCCCCTTGTCCTCAGATTATTCACGATGAAGCCCCCTCGTCCTCGGTTTCTTCATGACAGAGCCCCCCTTTTTTTCAGTTTCTTCACGATGGAGCCCTCTCTTCCTCAGTTTCTTCATAACGTAGCCCCCTCATTCTCAGTTTCTTCATGATGGGGCCCCCTCTTTTTCGGTTTCTTCATGACTGAGCCACCTCTTCCTCGGTTTCTTCATGATGGAGCCCCCTCTTCCTTGGTTTCTTCATGATGGGCCCCCCTTTTATTCAGTTTCTTCATGACGGGTCCCTCTCTTCCTCAGTTTCTTCATGATGGAGCCCCCTCTTTTTGGTTTCTTCATGGCGGAGCCCCCTCTTTCTCAGATTCTTCATGATGGGGCCCCCTCTTCCTTGGTTTCTTCATGACAGGGCCCCCTTGTCCTCGGATTCTTCATGACTGAGCCACCTCGTCCTCGGTTTCTTCATGATGGAGCCCCCTCATTCTCAGTTTCTTCATGATGGAGCCTTCTCTTCCTCGGTTTCTTTATTTTGGAGCCCCCTCGTTCTCGGTTTCTTCATGACAGAGCCCCCTCTTTTATGGTTTCTTCACGACAGAGCCCCCTCTTTCTCTGAATCTTCATGACGGGGCCTCCTCATCCTCAGATTCTTCAGGATGGAGCCCCCTCATCCTTGGTTTCTTCACGACAGAGCCCCCTCTTCCTTGGTTTCTTCATGACAAAGCGCCCTCGTCCTCAGTTTCTTCACAACGAAGATCCTTGTTCCTCGGTTTTTTCACGATGGAGCCACCTCTTCCTCAGTTTCTTCAGGACGAGGCCCCCTCATCCTGGGTTTCTTCATGATGGAGCACCCTCATTCTCAGTTTCTTCATTACGGGGCCCCCTCTTTTTCGGTTTCTTCATGACAGGGCCCCTCTTCCTCGGTTTCTTCACGATGGAGCACCATCTTCCTCAGTTTCTTCATGACAGAGCCCCCTCTTCCTCGGTTTCTTCATGACAGAACCCTCTCTTCTTCGGTTTCTTCATGACGGAGCCCCATCTTCCTTGGATTCTTCATGATGTAGCCCCCTCGTCCTCAGTTTCTTTATGACAGAGCCCCCTCGTCCTCAGTTTCTTCATGACAGAGCCACCTCGTCCTCGGTTTCTTCATGACGGAGCCTCCTTTTTCTCAGTTTCTTCATGACAGAGCACCCTCTTCCTCGGTTTCTTCATGGAGGAGCCCCCTCCTCCTCGGTTTCTTCATGATGGAGCCCCCTTGTCCTCAGTTTCTTCATGACTAAGCCCCTTGTCCTCAGTTTCTTCATGATGGAGCCCCCTCTTCCTCGGTTTCTTCATGACAGCACCCCCTCTTCCTCAGTTTCTTCATGGCAGAGCCCCCTCTTTCTCGAATTCCTCATGATGGGGCCCCCTTGTCCTCAGATTATTCACGATGAAGCCCCCTCGTCCTCGGTTTCTTCATGACAGAGCCCCCTTTTTTTCGGTTTCTTCACGATGGAGCCCTCTCTTCCTCAGTTTCTTCATAACGTAGCCCCCTCATTCTCAGTTTCTTCATGATGGGGCCCCCTCTTTTTCAGTTTCTTCATGACTGAGCCCCCTCGTCCTCGGTTTCTTCATGACTGAGCCACCTCTTCCTCGGTTTCTTCATGATGGAGCCCCCTCTTCCTTGGTTTCTTCATGATGGGTCCCCCTTTTATTCAGTTTCTTCATGACGGGTCCCTCTCTTCCTCAGTTTCTTCATGATGGAGCCCCCTCTTTTTGGTTTCTTCATGGCGGAGCCCCCTCTTTCTCAGATTCTTCATGATGGGGCCCCCTCTTCCTTGGTTTCTTCATGACAGGGCCCCCTTGTCCTCGGATCCTTCATGACTGAGCCACCTCGTCCTCGGTTTCTTCATGACGGAGCCCCCTCATTCTCAGTTTCTTCATGATGGAGCCTTCTCTTCCTCGGTTTCTTTATTTTGGAGCCCCCTCGTTCTCGGTTTCTTCATGACAGAGCCCCCTCTTTTATGGTTTCTGCACGACGGAGCCCCCTCTTTCTCTGAATCTTCATGACGGGGCCTCCTCATCCTCAGATTCTTCACGATGGAGCCCCCTCGTCCTTGGTTTCTTCACGACAGAGCCCCCTCTTCCTTGGTTTCTTCATGACAAAGCGCCCTCGTCCTCAGTTTCTTCACAACGAAGATCCTTGTTCCTCGGTTTCTTCACGATGGAGCCACCTCTTCCTCAGTTTCTTCAGGATGAGGCCCCCTCATCCTGGGTTTCTTCATGATGGAGCACCCTCTCAGTTTCTTCATTACGGGGCCCCCTCTTTTTCGGTTTCTTCATGACAGGGCCCCCTCTTCCTCGGTTTCTTCACGATGGAGCACCATCTTCCTCAGTTTCTTCATGACAGAGCCCCCTCTTCCTCGGTTTCTTCATGACGGAGCCCCATCTTCCTTGGATTCTTCATGATGTAGCCCCCTCGTCCTCAGTTTCTTTATGACAGAGCCCCCTCGTCCTCGGTTTCTTCATGACGGAGCCTCCTTTTTCTCAGTTTCTTCATGACGGAGCACCCTCTTCCTCGGTTTCTTCATGGAGGAGCCCCCTCCTCCTCGGTTTCTTCATGATGGAGCCCCCTTGTCCTCAGTTTCTTCATGACTGAGCCCCTTGTCCTCAGTTTCTTCATGATGGAGCCCTCTCTTCCTCAGTTTCTTCATGACAGCACCCCCTCTTCCTCAGTTTCTTCATGGCAGAGCCCCCTCTTCCTCAGATTCTTCATGACAGGGCTTCCTCTTCCTCAGTTTCCTTATGATGGAGCCCCATCTTCCTTGGATTCTTCATGACAGGGCCCCCTCGTTTTCAGTTTCTTCATGACGGAACCTCCTCTTCCTCAACTTCATTTCCTTCTTATGAACATTTCCGCATCCTCTTCTTGGAGGGCAGCAAAGGCGAGAGATGACTAACAAGACATGTGTGGGGCCTACAGCTTCATTCCAGGCTTTGGACATTCTGTTTAAAATCTGCCAAATTAATCAGTTGTTTTAGATAAAAAAAAAAATCAATCTGACTAAAACTTTAAAAATTAGAAATTTGTCATCAGGTCTATTTTATTTTGACCTGATTTTTTTTTTTTTTTTCCAAAAGGAAAATGGAATTATTTTTATTTTTTATTTTTTTTCTTTTCTTTTTTTTCTTTTTTTTCATTTTTATTGCATTATAGGTTTTGGGGTACATGTGCAGAATGTGCAAGATAGTTGCATAGGTACACACATGGCAGTGTGTTTTGCTGCCTTCCTCCCCTTCACCCACACTTGGCATTTAGCCCCAGGCTATCCCTCCCCAGCCCCCCTGCTGTCCCTCCCCCATTCCCCCCAATAGACCCCAGTGTGTAGTAGAACCCCTGGAATTTTTTTTAAATTCCATTTTTGCTCATAAAAGTTTCAGAATTGCCTTCCCTGCTCTATTGTCTCCTTTTGCCCTCATCGGTGCCCTCTCATTTCTCTCCTGTGTCAGGACACTCACAATTTGGAAACCCGAATCTACTGAGCTTTACTGAAGGATTGAAACACGCAGTCCATATGACATTCTTGTTAAAGTTTTGCTGCATTTGAACCATCACCCTCCCCACCTATAAATGCACACTTTACTCACACGCAGGTGTTCTGCTGATCGGCAGAACTATCTGAGAGCAAATCACAGGTGTCATAATCTTTCCCTCCTGTGAGCTTTAGCATGGACCTCACAGAAATTAGACTATTCTCTCAAATTACCTCGGTGCTTTTATTAGTGTCAGAAAATTTAACATCAATACAAACTAGTATCTAATACACAACCTATATTCAAGCTGTCCCCAATGGCATCTTTATGGTGATTTTTTCACACACTGTATGTGGTTGCTGTATTCTTTAGTCTACTTTATTCTGTAATGTTCTCTAACCATTGTTAATTTTTCAGGATACTGGTGTTTTTGAAGAGTGCTGGTATTTGCAGACTTTTCGTTTTGAATTTGTGTTTATCTGCATTTTATAACTTTCTTACAAGCAATTTCCTATTAGACATTTTATGTAGAATTACATTTATAGAATAGCTTTGGAGCTGGAATCTCTCAGTACCAAAACATGCATGTATCAGTGTTGGAAATAGATGCTCATGACTGCAAATAAAAAAATAGCACTGAGACAAAGGATTTTTCAACAATGCAATTTTAACTTTCTGGGCTGCAGGAAGGGCACTCTCACTAGCCATCTTGCCACAAGAGTACAATGAACAAAGAAAAACACACAAATTTATTCCTTATGTATTTGGGGTCGTCCTTACTGCTGTGTCTGATTTCCCTTGGCTGGAGCCAGACCTCACAATCTAAACTAAAACCCGATTGGCTAACAACTTACAACTTTTATAAGCAGGGAAAAGCAATGGAGAGCTGGGACATGCCTGTGAGCATGTCCAGCACAGATATCTTGGTTAAAGTACAAGGACATAGAATGTATTATGTGCATGTAAGCACAGCATGTCTAACAGCTACACAGGATAGGGCTTCACGAAGTTATTAGCACAAAAAAGTAAACTTTGAAAAGGAACTCTTTTACTTCCCACAATCAGATAGTTCTCACATTGCTGTGAAGAACTGCCTGAGACTCTGCAATTTATAAGTAAAAAAGGTTTAATTGACTTACGGTTCCACATGGCTGGTGAGGCCTCAGGAAGCTTGCAGTTATGGCAGAAGGTGAAGGGGAAGCAAAGCCCTTGCCCATGCACGTGGAGGATGGAAAGATGGGGCCAGGAAGAGCAGAGCAAACTGTCCTATAAAGCCCTCACATCTCATGAGAAGTCACTCACTATCACAGGAACCACAAGGGGAAATCACCCCCATGATTCCATTCACCTCCCACCTGGAGCCTTCACATCTCATGAGAAGTCACTCACTATCACAGGAACCACAAGAAGAAATCACCCCCATGATTCCATCACCTCCCACCTGGAGCCTTCACATCTCATGAGAAGTCACTCACTATCACAGGAACCGCAAGGGGAATTCACCCCCTTGATTCCGTCACCTCCCACCTGGAGCCTTCACATCTCATGAGAAGTCACTCACTATCACAGAAACCGCAAGGGGAAATCACCCCCTTGATTCCGTCACCTCCCACCTGGTCCTGTCCTTGACAGATGGGGACTATGGAGATCACAACTGAAGATAAGACTTGGTTGGGGACACAGAGCCAAGCCATACCAGTGCCTTCATGTTTAACCTTGTGTCCTGTGTTTTGTTCATCATCCTTTGGTGTCTGTCCTCTCCAGGGAGGGAAATGGGTGCTGCTATCGAAGGCCAGGACACCAGCGCCAACAATCTCAGTGTGGACAAGTCACAGTGGGTCCCTCCCTGACCCCACTGGAGTAAAGGAGAAGCCGTGGCCCAGACAGCACCCACTGCAGGCAGATGCAGCTGGGACCACAGGGAGCTTTGGCAGAAACAGCACCAGCATCCTGGCCTCGGTGGTCACTGGGCCTTTTCACCTGAGTTGGTGGGTCCTCTGCAGCTTCAATTTTCAGTCACTAGATGAAGCTTCAGAAGGAGACCCCAAGGCACAAGGGCATCCATCGCTCCCCTGCACATGGCTCATCCTTTGCCAGACGCTGTGTTGTTCACGCTGGTGTGCCCGTTAGTTACCCTAGGTGGGTCAGAGATTTTTCCACATGAACTTGCTCCCAAGAAGAATGGCACAAGGAAGGCAAGCCTCAGACCCAATCCTGCCAGGCACACACACATCTCTTGTCAAGGAGGCACAGCAATTCCCTGCATCTTCCTGAAGGACAGGGCTGGCACAAAATGCCCTGATGCAGAATGCAAGCCTTCCAAGGGGCAGAGAGATCCAGCCCACAAGGAATTCAGAGCCCGAATGCAGAGTCAGAGACATTAACTGCCCAGATTGCTGGGTTCTCATGCCTCATGAGAGTCCAGGGGCTCTGGAAGTACTGATGATAATTTTAGATAACTCAGAAGTAAATAACAAGGAGACAAATTGCACAGTCCTGGCTGTCAGGAGACAGGGAGGTCAGTGAAGGCTGAGGATTTGGGGAAAGCAGCTTCTTCTGAGACCTGTGTCTACTCCAGGATGCTGACCCTGCAGGCCAGATTCTGACCCACTCCTGTGGCTCTCATCAGCCTTGCTCTTCCTGCTTTTCCCTCGTTCTCCCTTTCTGTGCTTTATCCTCTGTTCAGGTATTCATGGAAGCACCTTTCTAGAACCACAGAACAACAGCTATTTGTTCCTTCTAGAACGAACTTTCTAGAACTTTCTAGAACAATGGTGCTCTCAGGGCTGGAGTTCTGAGCCCGAATTTTGCCCAGCACCTGTGAATTTTTGCTGGGAAAACCAGCTAAACATCTACGGATGTGACCCTGTACATCCTGGTCCAAGGAATATGATAAAAAACTTTTTTCCAATAAAATTTTATTAGGGAATCTAAATAAATCTAATTAGGGAATAAAAGAAAATAAAATCTAATTAGGGGATAAAAGAGAATGATCCATTTGCAGATTTTTAAAAAGTGATAAAAGAAAAACCTCTGCCAAATTAAATGTAAAGGAGTTTACGTGAGCCACAAATGACTCACGAATCAGGCGGCCTTTTGAGCCAGGGTAGGCTCAAAGACTCCAGCACAGCCACGTGGTGGAAGATTTATGAGCAGAAAAAGGAAGGACAGCTGGACTGGTTACATCTAGGCATTGGCCTTATTAGGACATGGTTCAAACAGTTGGCTACATTTGATTGACCAAAACTCAATGGTTGGCACAGGGATGGGCCACGGTCTGTTTACACAGTTATAGTTCATGATGTACCAAAAAACCTTTAGGTAAAACAAAATGTGTTAGAAGGTAGCTTTAAGCAAAACTTGTTTTAACAGTAGCGAAAAGAAAACTATTAGAAGTAAAAATTGGCAGCCCGGGCAACAAGAGTGAAACTCCATCTCAAAAATAATTCCTAAAAATATTTTTTCTTTTTTTATAAGATGTTAAACTGGTTAGCATAAAACACTTTCCAACACTGGCTGCTCCTCCACCTTCCAATATCTGAATAAGCTTTCAACGAAATTCGCTGATTACTTTTCACTTTTGTTACAGCGGCTGGGAAGCAGCCTTTTCACTTGGTACATTTTTTGGACCGCAGTGTTTCTCAGCTCTTCAGTGCCCCCTGGTGGTATGCAGGGCGAGGGGACATTGCTGAGGGGCTGGTGACTGAAGGACAATTTCTAAGAAGCCCTGCACCCCTTCCGCTGTGACTCTGGGACACCTTTACCATTTTCTCGAAGACAATATTTGGTAGATTGTACTAAGATAACAGCATCAAGCTCAAAAGAGGTACAGTTAAAAACCAAAGCCATTTCCCCACTCCTGAGGCCCGTTTATTGAGGCCCTAATATGTGTTAGAGACTCAGCTGGATTTGCTTTTCTGATTTTTATTAAATTAGATTTTCAGTTGTATGGAATGGACTACAGAAGATATAAATTGTATTTGTATGTATTCAAAGCACTCACCGTGAATGAAAGCTGCCTCCAGGAATGCCCAGCAGGAGAGGGTGAGCCAGGGGAAGCAGGAGGAGCACCGTCCTGGCAGGAATAGCTCAGCCTGCAGCTTGGATCAACAGGGAAACTGTGCATTTCTTCATCTGCACAGGCTTCTAACCTTCGTGAACTGTTTTCAGCATCACATGAGTTCCAGGGTAAAAGGTGCTCTCACTGAGCCTGGGATATCGTGAATGCTGCATGCCTGGTTCTGGTTATTCACTTGGCAATGGCCTGGTCTTCTGCAGTGGCATGGAAAGGACAGCATAGGATGACTCTTACCAACTGGCTGGGGGCTCCATTGTGGCCTCTGCCACCCTAGGGCCAGGCTCACAGTGTTCCAGCTTTTTTATTTTCTGGCTATTTCCATGATACCCACTCATGCAGCCACTCTCATAACTGCCCAGGTACATTCACTTTTGTGAAAGTGCATCTGCAATGCATGGTTGGTTGACATGCAGACAGCCCCATTGCCGGCCATGAGCCGTGGCAGAAGCAGCCCCACACTCAGACCCTGAGGTCAGGCTGGGAGTTGCTGGGACTCACCATGAGATGAGAATTGCATGAGATGTGATGGGAATGTTTACAGCCCCCCCCCCCCAAATTCATCTGTGGAAATCCTCACCCCCAAGCTGATGGTGATAGGAGGTGGGGACTTTGGGAGGTGACAAGGTCATGAGGGTGGAACCCTCATACATGGAATTCCTGCTCTTATAAAAGAGACCTAAAGAGCACCCTTGTCCTTCCACCACCTGAGGATGCAGAGAAGATGGCCACCATCTATGAATCAGGAAGCCTTGATCTTAGACTTGCAGCCTCCAGAACTGTGAGCAATGAATTTTGTTTATAAGCCACCCAGTTTTGGCATTTTGTTACGGCAACCCTAATGAACTGAGACAGTGATTTATTTCCCCAAATCTTTCTAGCTAACATAGGCAATTGAGTGGATTTTCAGAACATAGAACTTGCTGGTTCCTTCCCTATTCCCCTGGTACCTACTGATAGCAGGCACAGCGTGGAAACCAGTGTGACTGTTAAAGCACTATTAAGCTGATTTCAAGTTTACAGGCTGGAGTAAATGAACCTTAATCAAGTAATTATTCCAGCAGGGTTACAATTACAAAGGCAGATTCATGACCTTCTGAAAGTACCACGGTTTCACGAGGGATCATGGCAGGAATCCGATCTGGGAATAAACCTGCTCAAGAAGCCAAGGTCAGGGAGACTGGACCACAGAAAGGAAGAGAAGCCCATATCCTCTTTTTTGTGCGTGGAGTTCCGAAATGCAGAAAGTGCTGAGGTAAGAGGGAGCATGGCACCTTTGAGAAAAGTTCAGTCTGGACAAATGCAGGAAACAGGGGATCCATAGGGCAAGTGATGGCCAGAAAGCCACGGGGAGCCCACCAGCAGGGTTGGTAGATGGTAAAGGGACAGTGGTTACTGCAGGGAGAGTGAAAACAAAGAACGAGCTCCCCCTGCACCATGTTCAGGCCTTGGGTAGGCACAAGAAGCCATGGTGTGGGTATGGGGAGTGTGGTCCTAACCACTGCCCATGTAGACAAGGAAGCTGTAGACCAGCTACAGCAAGCACCGGGCCCAGCACCCACCTTCAGCAGCCGCCCACCCCATGGTCCCCCCGATCTTAAGCAAAGTCCTTGTGTTCAGTCCTACGAGGAAGGGGAATCTGGAAACGTAGGTCCCACTTGGCTACATTGACATGGACCAAAACCACCCATACCAGTGCCTCTCAAGCCCTCCATACCCACCTCTTTAAACTTTACTTTTGGGACATATTTTTTTAACTTTTATTTTAGTCCCTGGATACATGTGCAGGTTTGTTGTGTAGGTAAACTCATGTCACGGGGGTTTGTTGTACAGATTATTTTGTCACTCAGGTATTAAGCCTAGCACACAGTGGTTATTTTTTCTGCCTCTCCCTCCTCCCACTCTCCACCCTCAGGGGAATCCCAGTGTGTGTCCTTCTCTTTGTGTCCATGTGTTCTCATCATTTAGCTCCCACTTGTAAGTGAGAACATGCAATATTTGGTTTTATGTTCCTGTGTGGGTTTGCTATGGATAATGACCTCCAGCTCTATCCATATTCCTGCAATGAACATAATCTCATTCTTTTTTATGGCTGTGTAGTGTTCCACGGTGTCTATGTACCACATTTCCTTTATTCTCTCAGTCATTGATGGGCAGTTAGGTTAATTCCATGTCTCTACTATTGTGAAGAGTGCTGCAATGAACATTTATGTCTATTTGTCATGATGGTAGAATGATTTACATTCCTCTGAGTATATGCCCAGTAATCGGATTGCTGGGTTGAAAGGTACTTCTGCTTTTAGCTCTTTGAGAAATGGCCATACCACTTTTCACAATGGTTGAACTACACTTCCACCAACAGTATGTGAGTGCTCCCTTTTCTCCACAACCTCACAAGCATCTGTTATTTTTTGACTTTAATGTCCATTCTGACTTGTGTGAGGTGGTATCTCCTTGTGGTTTTGATTTTTACTTCTCCAATAATCAGTGATATTGTGCTTTTTCTCATATGTTTTTTGGCTGCATATCTGTATTTTGTAAAGCCTTTGTTCATGTTCTTTGCACACTTCTTAATTGGGCTGTTTGTTTTATTCTTGTAAATTTGTTTAAGTTCCTTATAGATACTGGATATTAGACCTTTTCAGATGCATGGTTTGCCAACATTTTCTCCCATTCTGTAGGTTGTCTGTTTACTCTGTTAACCATTTATTTTGGTATGCAGAAGCTCTTCCGTTTAAATAGATCTCATTTGTCAATTTTTGCTTTTGATTACATTCTCCTGCATGGTTAAAGTGAGTAGAAATTATCACAGCGTTTGGGTGATTCTTTGTTACTAACTTTCAAAAACTAAAAAGCACACATGCTTTTGCTAGTAATGTCATGTCAAGAAATTTTCTTTATAGATGCTCCCTCATATATGCTGATGTCTATAGTATCTACTGATACGGTCTGAATGTGCTCAAATCCCACATTGAATTGGAGGAGGGTTCAGGAGGGAGGTGATAGGATCATGGGGGTGGGTTTCCCCCTTGCTGTTCTTGTGATAGTGAGTGAGTTCCCAGGAGATATGATGGTTTAAAAGTGTGTGGCACTCCCCTCTTTTACTCTTTTTTCTGCTGCAATGTAAAGAAGGTGCCTGCTTTCTCTTTGCCTTCTGCCATGATTGTTAGTTTCTGAAGTCTCCCAGTCATGCTTCCTGTTAAGCCCACAGAACTGTGAGTCAATTAAACTTCTTCTCTTTATAAATCACCAAATCTCAGGTAGTTCTTTATAGCAGTGTGAGAACAAACTAACACATAAAATTGTTTCCAGAAGAGTAGGGACTGCTATAAAGATACCTGAAAATGTGGAAGTGACTTTGGAGCTGAGTAATGGGCAGAGGTTGGGATAACTTTCAGGGCTCAGAAGAAGACAGAAAATGTGGGAAAGTTTGGAACTTCCCAGACACTTGTTGAATGGTTTTGACAAAAGTGCTGATAGTAATATGCACAATGAAGTCCAGGCTGAGTTGGTCTCAGATGGAGATGAGGAACTTATTGGGAACTAGAGTGAAGGTCACTCTTGCTATGCTTTAGCAAAGAGATTGGTGGCATTTTGCCCCTGCCCTGGAGATCTATGGAACTTAGCATATCTGGCAGAAGAAATTTCTAGGCAGGAAAGCATTCAAGATGTGACATGGCTGTTTCTAAAAGTGTATGTTCATGAGCAAAGAGATACTCTGAAGGTAGAACTTATCTTTAAACAGAAAGCACAACTTAAAAGTTTGGAAAATTTGCAATCTGACCATGTAGTAGAAAATAAAAGCTCATTTTTCAGGGAGAAATTCAAGCCTGCTGCAGAAATGTGCATAAGTAAAGAGGAGTGGAATGTTAATAGTGAAGACAATGGGGAAAATGTTTCCTGGGAATGTCAAATACCTCTGTGACAGTTTCTTCCACCACAGGTCTGGAGTTCTAGGAGGAAAGAATGGTTTTGTGAGCCATGCTCAGGGCCCAGCTGATCTGTGTGGCCTTGTGACATGGTGCCTTGTGTCCCAGCGGCTCCAGCTTCAGTCATGGCTAAATGGGGCCAATGTAAAGCCTGGGTTATTGCTTCAGAGGGTGCAAGCTCCAAGCCTTGGCAACTTCCACGTGGTGTCAGACCTGCAGATGTACCAAAGGTAAGAATTGAGGTTTTGGAGCCAGCTTCTGCCTAGATTTCAGAGAATGTATGGAAGTCTCTGGATATCCAAGGTAACATCTTGCTGAAGGAGTGGGGCCCTCAGAGAGAACCTCTGTTGAATGTGACAGGGAAAGGTAGAGGTCAAGCCTCTACACAAAGTTCCCACTGGGGCACTGCCTAGTGGAGCTGTGAGAAAAGGGCTACTGTCCTCCAGGCCCCAGAATGGCAGATCCACCAACAGTTTACACTGTGTGCCTAAAAATGCCCCAGGCACTCAACACCAGCCCATGACAGCAGCTCTGGGGGCTGAACCCTGCAGAGCCACAGGGATGGAGCTTCCCAACACCTTGGAAGTCCACCTTTTTCAACAGCATGTTCTAGATGTGAGACATGGAGTCAAAGGATATTATTTTGGAGCTTTAAGATTTAAAGACTGCTCTGCTGGTTCTCAAACTTGCATGGGGCCTTGTAGCTCCTCTGTTGCTGCCAATCTCTCTCATTTGGAATGGGAGCATTTACCCAATGCCTATACCCTCATTGTATCTTGGAAGTAAGTAACTCGTTTTTTATTTTATAGGCTTATAGGTGGAAGGGACTTACTTTGTCTCAGATGAAACTTTGGACTGTAGACTTTTGAGTTAATGCTGAAATGAGTTAAGAAGGAAGGACTGTTAAGAAAAGATCATTGTGTTTTGTAATGTGAGAAGGGCATGAAATTTGGGAGGGGCCAGGGGAGGAAGAATATGGTTTGGATTTGTGTCCCTGCTCATATCTCATGTTGAATTGGTGGAGGACCTGGTGGGAGGTGATTGAATCATGGGGTGGATTTCTTCCTTGCTGGTCTCATGATAGTGAGTGAGTTCTCACGAGAGCTGACGTTTTAAATGTGTGTGAAACACCCATCACTCTCTCTCTCCTGACACCATATGAAGAAGGTTCTTGTTTCCCCTTCATCTTCCACCATGAGCGTGAGTTTCTTAAGGCCTCCCAGTCATGTTTCCAGTTAAGCCTGCAGAACTGAGTCAGTTAAACCTCTTTTCATCATAAATTACCCAGTCTCAGGTAGTTCTTTATAGCAGCATGTGAGAACGGACTAATACATATACACGCATTCATGATTATAAATACTATTTTGATACATAATACCTGTAATGTGGATATATAGCACATGTGTATATGATTTATATACACATATACACACACACATACACACACACATATATGTACACACACAACATGTATTGCAGCAGTATATGTAATCATGAATAACAGCAGTATATCTAATCATAAATAACAGAGGTATATGTAATCATGAATAACAGCAGCATATGTAATCATGAATGACAGCAGTATATGTAATCATAAATAACAGCAGTATATGTAATCATGAATAACAGCAGCATATGTAATCATGAATGACAGCAGTATATGTAATCATAAATAACAGCTGTATATGTAATCATGAATAACAGGAACTGCGTGACCCTAAATATGCGGTTTTAAGTGATTTGGTTTTTGTAGGCAGCGACAGGGAACTTATGAAGTCCAAATATTCACTGATATATTCACATCATAATTAGGAAGCAACCTCATGGCTATCACAGTCTCCATATCTGCAGCTTCATCTGCTGTGAGAAGGGTTTCTGGGCAGAAGTGACATATAAAATACCCCGCAATAGATAAGGCAATGAAGTCTTTACTGCTGGAAACCAAAATGGCTGCAAAGATACACAGCAATTGTTGTTGACTAGATGTAAATTTAAACTCTGGCTTTTCTGGTCACCCAGCTGTGTGAATAACTGTGTGTGTGTGTGTGTGTGTGTGTGTGTGTGTGTGTGTGTGTGTGTGTGTATGCATGTGAATGTGTATCTGCACATGAGCTAGTGGAGATAGCATAGGCCTGGAGAAGAGGCACAGTTCCGGTGATCAGCTGCATCTGTGTTTTAGTTCGAGATCAGCCCCATTCAACCTGCCCACCTGTGTCTTTGAGTGTCCTCTTGTCCTGTGTGGTTAGTGGTGATGAGGGCCCGACCCAGCAGGATTGTAGAGCAGCATCCCTGTGGGCACCGGCTGCAGAGCTCCTGGCTCACCCCTGGCACCAACATGGGATCGTTGCATTGGGATTCGCATCCTCTCAATTATAATGCGACGCTGATTCTGCATTTCTAACTTTGCATTTGTATTAGTTTCCCAGGGCTGGCATTGGCAAGTGTTACAAATTGGGTAGTTTAGAACAACAGAAATGTATGATCTCACCGTTCTAAAGGCCAGAAGTCCAAACTCAAGATGGCATCAGGTTCTTTCTGAGGCTGAGGGAGAATCTGCTCTGGGCCCCTCCCCTCACCTTGAGGTCTGCTGGCAATCCTTGGGGTCCGCTGGCAATCCTTGGGGTTCACCGTCAATCCTTGGGGTTCGCTGGCAATCCTCAGGGGTCCGCTGGCAATCCTTGGGGTTCGCCGGCAATCCTTGGGGTTCGCTGGCAATCCTCAGTGTTCCGTGGCTTGTAGGCACATCCCCTCAGTCCTCCACCTTCCGTGGTGTTGCCCTGTGTGCTTCTCTATGTGTATCTGTGTTTAAATTTCCTCTTTTTGTAAGGACACCACAAATCAGATTACAGCTCGTGCTACAACAGTCTGACCTCATCTTAAGTAATTACACCTGCAACAACCCTACTTCCAAATAAGGTCACCTTCTAAGGTACTGGGGGTTAGAACTTCAATATACACATTTGTAAGGGGACACAATTCAATCCAGTGCTACATTATATTAGTTGCAGTATCCAGCTTAATATGAGACACTGGAACATTTATTTTTATATAAAAAAAATTGGAGATATAATCTTGGATCTGCTGGTTTTGTAATACAAATCTACATATTTATCCATCTATCTATTATATATCTAGCTATCTATCATCTCCCTGTCATATTTCTATTATCATCATCTACCTATCTGGAAAGAATTTTTAATAGATACGTTGTACTTTACTAAGCAATCGTCTTTCCAAGGACCCTATGTAGAGCATACATTCATGATTATATCATTAAAGTCATAAGGGTATCAACAATTTGTTTAAGTAAACTTTTAAATCGAAAATAAATTTAACCTGTGTTTGTTTTACTGTCTTAACAACAGCAGAGGGCACTCCAAGCTAAATTTTGGAATATGCTGCTTTTGGTTTTAGTCTTAAATTGAAAACAAGCACAAATCAATTAGAGCTCCATCTGTGTGTATTAGGTGTGCCTGCAGTTTCTTCTAATCTAAGTAAAGAAATAAAGGGATTGTGACTCTTAATATATATACAAATCAAATACACAGTATGTGTTTAACTTCAAAAAAATCTCCAGGGTGCTCTTTTTGAAATAGTTTTATATTCAACAATTCTCTAAATAGAAATTGCCTAGATTTTTAGAGGGAAACAAGGTGTAACATTTTTTGAAGATGTTGGCTAAACTTCTTGAAATGGGTTTACTCTCATTCAGGGAGAAAATATTTTAAGTGATTGCTATTAATGGCATATAATGGATTTAATTATTTATGATTTTACGTAACTCATAAGGAAATGTCAGAAGAGATTAAATAATTATTAGCATAATTTTTATTACAGGGACCCTCTGTATTCTCAAATAAATTAGAATAAAGGGCGATCTAGAAAACAGTTTTTTAAAGTAGATTTTGGTTTCCTTACACATAAGACAGTCTCCATTTCCTAAAATACTCAAGATGAGAATGTATCATGTCAGAGACTGCCTGTGTAGAGGTTTATATTGCATTCACGGTGATCCTAACAAGGAGATCTCCAAGAATGTCACGAATCTAAAACCCTACTTGGAATTGGATGAGGGGATTTTATTTGCTAGTTATTTTCTCGTTTAGATTAACTACTGAACATGAATTGACCAGTTGACAGCACTCTAGAAAACAGATAAACTTACCTAGTACTGTTTTTATCAATTTATAAATCTAAATTGTGTGTCTCCTAGAAGTAACTGGAATAGTCGAAGAGATAGCATTTTTCTAAACTTGGTAAATCGTTCATAAATTAAATTTCTTAACTTGACTGAAAGCTTTATGTTATTAAAATTTATTTATTGTTCCAGACTACTGAGTAAAACTCAGACTTATTTTCTGACAGTATTTGATGTGGCAGGTGAGGGTAGGTGTATGAAAATGCTCTTTTCCCTTTTAGACAGCAAAGCAAGGCTGAGAGTAGAGTATTTCTTCAGAGCCCCCCACAGCCACCTCTTACGCGGTTCAGAGACAGAGCCTATTTGACTACTTCAGATTAAAAAAATAAATATACCATAGTGCTATAAATCATAAACTGATATTACTGGAAAGAGAGATGAACCAGAAAGTGGCTAAAGGATGTCAAAACATCATGGTGGAAAATGGTCATCTGTTTTAGACATCTAGTTCCAATGACTCTATAGTTTTTAAGATGCTGAAACCAGGCTTGTGAGTTAGTGATGACCTTTCACCTGTTGCTTCCCCTCTCTGTATTACCTTCCTCATCTTTAAGATAAAGTCTGCACAGACCACGCCAGACACGGTGAGCATTTTTCCCACTGCTCTATTGATGCAGAAGACCTAGACTCATGTTATTCCAAGAGTAACCCTCCAGTCCTTTGTTCATTGGAACAGACATTGAACCAAGGGCAGCCATACCATAGGCTGGCTCATGCCCACGATCTGGGCTGGTAAACAAATAGGAGATGTGCCAATGGGTATGTATTTTGAGAGGCTGAGCTAGAAAATACTCAGAGCAAGCAGGAGATGAAGGTGAGCACAGAACGCATCTTGAGGTGGCCATAGGCCAAGAGGAATGAATGATGAAAAGCAGGTGCGAGCACAGTGCGTGAGCATATAGAAGGCGTGAGTCTCTAAAACGATTAAAATAAGACTGTCTTGAAGTCCTGTTATTCAAAGTATTGTATATAAAATATTTCCAGCCGTGCCTGGCACACAGCAAGGCCGAGGCACATGGCTGCTCCCATCCCTGGTGTTTTTCCTTCCTGTGATGTTTGTTGCCTTCTCTGTCTTCACCTGCGAAGAATGAGGGACCCTCTGCAACACTCAGTGATGCCTGTGACGGACGGACCTCAGGTGCTCTCTGTCCACACTTTCTCATCACCATTTCCACTGAGTGACAGCTGAGCCCTGTGGATGTCGGGGTCGCCCCAGCAGCATCCTCCCGGGATCCTGGCAGGAAGTCAGGACCCTTCTTTTCTGCTCTAGGATCCTCAGCATTACCTGGGGTTTCCTATCACTTGGCTCTCCCAAGGGTTCCTTGATAGCTGTGGACAGGTCAAGGCCAGAAACCCCTGGGGGTCCATTTTGCACATCCTTCTGCTTTTACTCTTCAGTTGCCTGTTTCCTGGATATAACCTGGTGTGAGCACCAATTTGTTGAGTTGGGACTTACTCTGACTTCATGTTTTGAGCTCTTGTCTGCACTGAGGTCTAAGGTGACCTCAGTGCTCCTAGTACTCTGGGCCATGCCTATGGTCAAATCAGCTAAAGGATAACTAGAAGTTCTTGCCCAATATAGAACACATCTCTTATCTTTCAAGATGCATCTGCCTGCACCTCTGGCCATACATTTTTATGTTTTGGAAGATATTTATATGTTCATTCCAATAATATTTTTGTTTAATTCATTTTTATTTAAATTGATGTTAAATTTTACTAAATACCACACTATAATATTACTTTAAGTCAACATTTAATTGATTAGTTAACAAATATATATAATTGAATTTTTTATCCATGAACATTGTTAGTTATTTGAAGCACTGCTTAATTCTCCTTATTAATAATTTACTGAGGAATTTTACACTGATATTTGCAGTGAGGTTGTTCTGTTGGTTGTTGTGGTGGTGGTTGAGGTGTGTGTCTGTGTGTGTCTGTGTGTGCTTGTGTGTGTGTGTGTGTGTGTGTGTGTGTGTGTGTGTGTGTGTGTGTCCCTGACAGCTTCTGGTATCGCGGTTATGTTGGTTTTATAAAAATAATCATGGCATGTTTTGTTTCCTCACCATAATACAGTCCACTTTAGCTGGAAACTCGATTACATAATGTGTGAGGCCATATATCTTCTCATCTCCTCTTCCTGTCGCTCCGATGAGTTGTTCATTGTATTCTGCCTTTTGGGCTCCTAATGCTTGTTTTCACACGTGGGAATCATAGTGCAGAAACATCCACAGCTTGAGTTATCGAATCTGGGTCAAGGAGGTTGAATCTGCTTTGACTCTACTTAAAATCATTTTCACTCTATTCACGGTTTTAAATTAATCCTTTTAAAAGTTATTTTCCGTACCTTTGGGTTTCTCAATGCTACTCTGCTCATGCATCGGACAGAGCGGTAAATATTCAGCAGTGGGGCCGTCTTTCCTTGTTCCTGTGACTTTCTATTCTGCAACTGTGGACTCTGCTTATTCTGTCTTTAACTATACTCACTCCATTTTTTCTTTTTACTGTTTTTGTGATTTTGAATGTAAACTCATATCCGGATATTCTTAGAGAATTATTCATGGAAGAACAGAGTGAGGCCCACCCTAGGCCAGAGGAAACTTTTTGACTCAGAACGATTTCTCATGAAATGTGTTGCCTTTCTTAGTCTGGGACCTGTCTCCATTTACGGTTCTGCATTCCAAGCTGCTGGGTGAGCTGGAGACACACGTGTAGCTTGTAAGGAGGCAGATTTCTGTGGGGTCACTTGGCACTCATTCCTCATCAATTGTGGCCAAGCCGATGCCATGTACATAATTTGTCTTCCTGGACTTTTCCTGTTGGTTTTAGCAGAACTAGAAATCAAAGTACTGAGAGACGGTGTACACATGCAGTTACTCCTCCTCGTGTCCAGCTTTGGTTTTTTATCAAAAGTGTGGCCCGGCATTGGTCTTGTTCTTGAAGCTCATCTTTGCCCACCACCAATGTGGATGGCACCTTCCTGGGCTCAGCGATTTGAGCAGCTTCTTATTTTGCATGGCATTTGTAGAGATTCGTGTCTGTGTTTCATACCCTTCTCTCTTAAATCTTTTTTCTTTAATTTTCTTTTTCCATTCAGGTAGGTAGAGATGTTTCACGCTTCCATCTTCAGTCTGAAGTCTCGACAGTTCTTCTCTGAGAAGATGTGACTTTCTTAGACTGATTAGGAAGGTGGTCATGTGTGAAGGTGCAGAGACAGGTGAGTCTCCTGGTGGTTTGGAGTTGGGAGCTGGAGCCACATCACCCCAGATGCGTTTTACTTTCAATGTACTCACATCCTAGGTGAACAGGACTATGATGGAATTTATTGCCTTATGGAACTGCATCCAGGGATTGAAAAATTTAAATAATTTTTTTTTTAATTCTGATTTTTTTTTAATTCTTGGTGTTGCCCAGAGAAGGCAGGCACATGAAATTCTCAAGGGCTGGCACTTCATGGGTGGAAGCAGTGGGATAGCAACATGGCAAAATAGATGGGTTCTCCTCAGCAGACTTATTACGTGAAACACAATGTCATTTTCTAGAGCAGGTACAGCAGAGGCACTGGATTGAATGTATACTCTCTTGGGAGTGTGATGTAAGCCTCAGTGAGGTCAAACAACAGGCATAATGGGAGAGAAGGAAGTGATGACAAACAGGAGGCTGAGGTCAGTGACTAAATGTGTTGGTGAGGGATTGACGTGGTGGCAGGATTCTAAGCCAGGACATGAGCATGCATGGTGTTGCTCAGCTACACGTGGTTGACTGCTGTGGTGGAGAGTGAGTTTTGGGAACTTTGAGGCCACTTAGGACAAGAGAAACATGGGGACAGAGAGGAAAACTAGGAAGGGAAAATCTTCAGGAAACACTGGGAGTGTGAGGAAGATCAGAAGATGATGGATAGGAATGCATCAGAGGGTGATGGAGGGATGGAATCACTCCCAAAACAGGGGATGATGATACGAGTGCATCAGCGGGTGCTGGAGGGATGAAATCATCCCCAAAACAAGGGATGATTAATCTCAATGCATCAGAGAATGCTGGTGGAATGAAACCATCCCCAAAACAAGGGAAAATTGATAGGAATGCATCAGAGGGTGCTGGAGGGATGGAACCACCCCAGAAACAGGGATAATGGATTTGAATGCATCAGAGGATGCTGGTGGGATAGAAGCACCCCTAAAACAGGGAATGATGGATATGAATATATCTGAGAGTGCTGGTTGGATGGAACCACCCCCAAAATAGGTGGTGATGGATATGAATGCATCAGAGAGTGTTGGAGAGATGGATCCACTCTGAAATAGCTGAGCTTGTAACATCAAATAAGGGCCATCTTCAACATCGGTACTAGAAATCAAAGACAACATAAGTAGTTTACTTCTCATGCAGGGTCAGGGATCAGGCTCATGAGTCATGTGCATCAATTAGACTCGAGGAGTCTCCTGGTGACTCAGGGTTGAGAGCTGGAGCCACAACACCCAGATTCATTTTACTTTCAATGCACTCACATCCTAGGTGAACAGGGCTATTATGAAATTTATTGTCTTATGAAACTGCATCCAGGGATTGGAAAATTGGCATAATCTGTGGCAGATTTAGGTATTTTCCTGTTTATTCTTCCTTTTCTAATATGTCTGTCTTTTGGGACATTTGTATATCGTCTGTCTTTTATGTCAATGGTAGTCAAGAAAAGAATGCTTTTTTATACACACACAAAAAAAATTCTAGATCGTTTTTAATAGTATATTGCTTCAAATTTTCATTCTTCCAAATCTAATCATCAGACCTCAACTAGCTAGTGAATATCACTGAGTAGAACAAATGACATTTGGAATGTATTACCTAAAAAATTATCTCTAAAAAAGTAATAAAAAACATGGAATACTATACAGTCATAAAAAGGATGAGTTCATGTCCTTTGCAGGGAATGGATGAAGCTGGAAACCATCATTCTCAGCAAACTGACAGAAGAACAGAAATCCAAACACCACATGTTCTCACTCATAAGTGGGTGTTGAACAATGAGAACACATGGACACAGGGAGGGGAGCATCACACACTGGGGCCTGTTGGGGGTGGGGACTAGGGGAGGAATAGCAGGGGGTGGGGGGGATTAGGGAGGGATCCTAATGTATAGGACAGGGGGATGGAGGCAGCACACCACCATGGCATGTGTATACCTATGTAGCAATCCTGCAAGATCGGCACATGCACCCCAGAACTTAAAGTATAGTAATAATGAAAGAGTAATAAAACCATTTTAATGTATATCTTTATCTCACCTGTAGACGATATAGAATCCTGAGTGTATTTCTTTATTAAAGAAACTAAATTTTACAACATATTCAAACTAGAAAATCTGTCTTTTATTATTGTAATTATTTATCTACATTGATTCAAATTTCAAAAAGATAAAACTACCAAAATTCAATTTACCAATCCAAAGTACCAATAAATAAATTTCACAACATAATAATTAGCTTGAATATTATGTTTTCCCCATATAGAATCACTTTATAAGTAGCAATGTGGCATCATTTTTTTTAACAGAGAAGAACTCAGGAGATTTACAAAGGAAATATGAAGATTTTTGTGGTCTTATTTTTCCACATACTGAAAATCCTACCAACAGTCTTCACTGAGAATTAGGGAGGGAGCATTTGCTTTTCCCCCAAAGTCCATAGGAAATGGAATATGTGTCTAAAATGTTTCCCTATTCCTAGCTCGTCTGTGACACACATGGCCCCATTTTATGCACTGAGATAGAATGTAAGCTGCAAGTACATTTTTTCCTGGTGTAGATATCAAAGTATTTAACTATTTATGAAATAATGCAAATTGCTCTCTCCTACTCACCCGCTTTAAGGTGACTTGCATTGCCGCTCCTCCAGTTGCCACCCAAACCTGCTTTTGAAGTTGACGAATCATGTGGTCACACAACCTGTCAAATCAGTTTATGAAGTCACCTCGTGTAATGAAATGTGACCCACTGGAGCACCTCAATTACTGGAAAGGCTTATTGTGGTGGACACTGGTAGAATGTGTGGTTTTCCCATTAGACATCTCCAATTAGCACTGAGAGGGTCAGGTTTCATGTCCACAAGGAAAGAGTAGGGCTAGTGTAATTATAAAATAAAGAAAAGAATTCAAATAAAAACTAGTGAACCACGCATCAGACAAAAATTACACATATGTATATACACACACTCTCACATGTGTGTGATTCTCTATTCCACATCCCTCTGGTTCTTAGGGAGTGGACTCTCAGGCTGCAGAGGCAACTCCCCATCATAGGCTGTGTGGATGATCCCACGCGGTGCAGAGATTTGCGTCTTCCTCACTTGTGACACAATGGTCCCTGTAACGTGTTGCACCTCCACTTCCGGACACCCCAAAGCCCTTCAGGAGATGTGTTCTGTGCAAGTAAGCTGCTGATGAAAGTGAAAATTCCACATCCAAATGTTTACTCAAACTGAGCGTAGGCACACAGTGCCTTACAAGAACTGTGAGATCATCCTCTCTGGTTTGAGTGCCTCTGAATCCTGAGAGAACATTTAAGGAGACTGCAGACTGATTCCCTGTGTCCTTCAAGCTACCTTCCTTCTGTTGTAAAACCTATGACCTCTTTAGCCACTGACAGAAAGCCTTAGGACAACCCAGATGTTTCTAGAAAGTCTGCGGTTCCCAAGTGAGGATGAAATGAAGTTTGTGAAAGGTGAGGGTGAGCCCACAGCTGTTGTTCAGATACCCTACTCAAGGCCGCCGCGTTCTGCAGCCCCCTCCCCATTCAAACTCGGCCTGTGCGCTAGCTTGCTGCAGTGCCTGGAATTCTCTCTCCCCAGGTAAGGAGATGCTTTGCAATTACAAATGCTTTCCTGAGGGAGTGGCAGCCAGGCGGAGGAGTAATGGCAGCGTTTTTGTCTGGAAAGCAGTTTTAACTGGAACTGCACTTCCAATCATCTGAGTGTTGTCTCCTTCCTTTATAAAATAAAGATGACGAAAAAGAAACACAATGAAATACTTAAGTATAAATCAAACAAAACATGTAAAGGTCGAGTGCTGAAAATTATAAAACACTGGTGAAGTCTAAGCTCTAAATAAACAGGAAGCAGGTGGGGTCCATCAACTGGAAGACTCAACACATGAAACATGTCATTTCTCCCTACACTTATCTACAGGTTTCATGCAATGCCTATCAAAACTCCAGCAAGAATGTTTATAGAGATAGATAAGCCTATTCTGAACGTTGCATAGAAAAGCAAAGTGCCTGGAACAATTAAAATTGAAGCAATTTTGAACATTTGTACCTGGACTGTGTGAAGAATTCTTAGATGTGGCAGTAAAGGCATGGTCCTTACATCAGAAATTTTGCTAAATTGAACTTCTTCGAAATTAAAATACGTTTGTTCTGCAAAGGACCGTAAGAAAGGATGAATAAACAAGTAAAAGCTCGGAGAAAATATTTGTGAACAATGAATCTTTCAATGAATTTGTATGCAGAATACACAAAGAACTTCAAGACCTCTCAAAACTCTAAAGTATACAACAACAACAATAACAATACACTATCAATTAGAAACTTGACGACAGGTATGGACAGCCATTTCGCTACAGAGGTGTGAAAAGATGCACAATATCTTTAGCTATTTAGGAAACATTAATGAGAATCGCTGTGAAATACCAGGACACACCTGCCAGAAAGGTTAAAATACCCACTGCTGGTGAAGCTGAAGGCCGCTGGCTCACTCCTGCATTGCTTGTAGAAATGGAAAGTGGCAGAGTCATTCCAGAAAACAGTTTCTCAGATTTTTTAATAAAAAATGCTTGTTATACAACTCAGCAATTGCACTTTTGGAAATTTATTGTAAAGAAAGGAAACCCGATAGTGACACAGAAATCTATCCACGAATGGTCATAGCAGCTTTATTCAGAATAGCTCTCTACTGGAAACAACCAAGCTGCCTTTCAATGACTGAATTGTTAAACAAAACGTGGGACATCCATACCATGGAAAAGTATTCAGCAATAATAAGGAAGAAATTTTTGATGCTTGTAACAATTAATATCCAGGGAAGTATGCTTAGTGAAAAAGTCAGTCTTCAGTTTTATATGCCACGAGTCCACATGTATAACTTTATTAAGTGAGAAGGATATGGAGATTGAGAACACATTAGTAGTTGCCAGGGAACAGAGATGGAAATACAATGGGCAGCAGTGGGAGATCCTCTAAAGCACAGGTCCCCCACCCCCAGGGCTATGGAGCTGTACTGGTCCATGACCTGTTAGGAACTGGGCGAGTGGCAGGTGAGCAAGCATTACCACCTGAGCTTCACTTCCTGTCAGATCAGCCATGCATTCTGTTCTCACAGGAGTGTGCACCCTTTTGTGAACTGTGCATGCAAGGGATCTAGGTTGTGCATTCCCTATGAGAATCTAACTAATGCCTGATGATTTGAGGTGGAACAGTTTCATCTCAAAACCGTCTCCACCGCTCCTGTCCATAAAACGATCATCTTCCGAGTATCCAGTCCCTAGTGCCAAGAAGGTTGGGGACCGTTGGTCTAAAGCAATGACTCAGCTCTGTCTACTGATGGTGGTGGTTCTAACACTCAGGATCAAATTGTGTATATCCATGCACACATACACACACACACGCACACACACCACACACATACAAATATATGCATGAAAAACGAGTAACAACTGAACAAAGACTGTAGTCCAGTTAACTGTATTGTGCCAAGGCCAGTTTCACAGGTTTGATCTTATTCCAGATTAACATAAGATGTCCTCATTGGGAGAAACTGGGTGAATGGCTCAAGGGACTCCATGGACTATTTTTGAGATGTTTTGTGAGTCTATAATTATTAAAAAATAATATGTTAAAAAGTAAACATAGCAAAAAGTAATAAGCCAAATGGTTATTCAAATGCAAAGAACACAGGCATATTTTTTAACATTAGGAACTCAAGGGATATAGGTCGCAAGAGTTTTTTTCAATAAAAGACATTAGTTAATTCCCACTTGCCAACAAATGAGTGAAAAAATGGACGAAAAGACGAATCAACTTAAACATAAAACTACAGAAAAAGCATGATGGGAATTATGGTTATGGAACAGAAATAACTTAAAAATGACAATGGAGAAATAGGAAGGTAAGTGATAAAGGTCAGAAGATGTAGTAGGGGAGGGTTACCTTAATTACAATTTAAGATTTTAGTCATTTTATATTTCATTGAAATTGATTATAAACTAAGCATAAGTAAAATTCATATGAATCTTTCAATTAATCTTGTTGTTTGAGAACCTTTAAAAAGCCTTTGGATTTTCTCATTTTCTTGATGGGTCTCTTCGCTGTGCAGAAGCATTTTCGTCAGATTTCAGATCATTTGTCCAGGTTTGCTTTTGTTGCCTGTAGTTTTGGTGTGATAGCCAAAAAAATTATTGCCAAGGTTCATATCAGGGAGCTTTTTCCTTAGGCTTTCTTTCAGGAATTGTATGGTTTCAAGTCTGATACTCAGGTTTTAAATTCACTTTTTATTTGACATTAGTGTATGGTGTAAGGTAAGGGGTTAAACCCTTCTTTTGTGTATGTATATCCAGTTTCCCCAACACCATTACTGAAGAGATCATCATTTTCGTATGGTGTCTTCTTGGTGCCTCCGTGAAAATTACCTGACTGTACATGCTTGGATTCATTTCTGGGTTCCCTACTCTGTGTCACTGATCCTTGTGTCACCACTGTATTGTTCTGATTATCATAGTTCTATAATGTAAGTTGAAATCAGTAAGTGTGATGTGTGATGCCTCCAACTTTTTTTCCTCTCAAGATTATTTTATCTATTCAGAGTCTTTTGTGGTTTCATAAAAATTTTGGCATTGTCCTTTTCTATTTTTAAGATTTGATATGGATTGCACTGACTCTGTATATTGCTATGGCAGTATGGTCATTTTAACAATGTTAATTCTTCTAAACTATAAACATGAGCTATCTTTTCATTTATTTATAACTTATTTAATTTATTTCATGAATGTTTTGTAGTTTTCAGTGTAAACATTTTTAACTTGTTTGGTTAAATTTATTCCTATGTATTTTATTATTTTTTGATGCTATTATAAATGGAATTGTTTCCTTTATGTTTTCTTCCAAATCTGTTTTTATCAGTGTAATTAAATGCAACTGATTTTTGTATGTCGGTTTTGTATCCTACTACCTTACTGGAATTATTTACTAGTTCTAACAGTTTGTGTATGTGTGAACGTGTGTGTGTGTGTGTGTGTGTGTGTGTGGAGTCTTTAGAGTTTTCTACCTATAGAATCATGGAATCTGTAAACAGGCCTAATTTGACTTCTCTTTTTTTAGATGCCTTTTACTTCTTCTTCTTCCTTTTTTTTTTTTTTTTTTTTTTGGTCTGAGTGCTCTTTCTAGTAATTCTTGTACTATGTTAAAAAAAAAAAATGAAGAAGTGAGTACCTCTGCCTTGTTTCAGATCGTAGAAGAAATGATTTCAGTTTTTCCCAATTTTTATACTGCTAGCAATAAGCTCTACATAAATGACCTTTATTATGTCAAGAACATCATCTTGTATAAATTTTGGAGAGCTTTTATTATGAAAAGATGTCCAATTTTGTCATTTTTTCTGCATCTATTGAAATTACGTGATTTTTATCTTTTATTCTGCTAATATGGTATATCACATTGATTGATTTGCATAGTTAAACCAACCTTGCATGTCAGAGATAAATCTTACTTTTCATGGCATATAATTTAGCTAAAGATTGGAAGAAAGTATTTTTAAACCATATGTCTGATAAGAGGTTAACATCCAAAATTTATAAGGAAGTCACAAAACTCAATAGCAAAAATAAAACATAATCCAATTTTAAAAATGGGACATAGGACCTGAATTTACATTTTTCAAAAAAAGAAGTAAAAAAGGTCAGGTATGTGAGAAAGTGCTCAGCATCACTAATAATCAGGCAAATGCAAATTAAATTAAAATCACAATGAGATATCATTTCATTCTTAACATGGCTATTGTAAAAATGAGAAGAGACAACATGTGTATGGACAGGATATGGACAAAAAAAAAGCATTTACACTGTTGGGAATGTAAATTGGAATGGTCATTATGTAAAGAAATAGTATAAAAGCTCTTTTTTGTTTTTAGGACTATTATATTATCCAGGAATTCTCCTGGTTACACATCCAAGAAAAATGAACTCAGCCCACCTTGAGGATATCTGCATTCCTGTGTTTGTGTTAGCATTATTCACACTGGTCAAGATACAGAATCAACCTACGTGTCCATAGGCAGATGAATGAATAAAGAAACTATGGGGTATATAATAAATAAAATATTATTCAGTTTTAAAAAAAACAAATGCTACCGTTTATATAAAATTGAATCTTAGAATACTTTCAGTTTCATATTTTTGTGGCTGTTACCACTCCACCAAAAATATCCTTGATGCGTTTTCATCTGTAAGGGATATATCTAATCAATTTACAATACATACCTTGTATTCTAGAATTGTTTGGGCTCAGCATAAGAAGAAATAAAATTATGTTCTTTGCAGCAATGTGGTTATAGCTGGAGGCCATTATCCTAAGTAACTTAACAAAGGAACAGAAAATCAAACACTGCGTATAAACATGTGAGCTAATCATTGGGCATTCATAGCTATAAAGATGGGAATAATAGACCCTGGTGACTACTAGATGGGGGAGAGTGGAAGGGAGGGAGCAAGAAAAGGTGTGAAAAATTAACCCTTGGGTACATATGTTTAGTAGCTGAGTGATGGTTTATTTGTACCCCAAACTTCAGCGCTATGAAATATAGCCAGGTAACAAACCTTCACGTGTACCCCCGAATCTAAAATAAAAGTTGAAAAAAAAACTTCAGGCTCCGCAAAAAGTACTACGTGTATTACAAAATCTACTACTCACCTATGGGAAGGGCAAACATGCCTTGATGTGCTCCATTTGCCCACATTTGGATAATCCAATTCTCAGATAATTTAAGGAAGGAGCCCAGTCACTTGGTTAAGTAATGGCAGAGCGTGTGCTAGAACACAGGCCCTTTCACTTCAGGACCAATGTCATCTCTGTTTTTATGTCATGTAATATCCAACTTTTCTGTTGGGTCACTTTGTCCTCTTTAAAATCATTCTGGTTGATTCTGCAATCATCATCATCATCACCATCGCCTTCATCACCACCACCACCATTGACATCATTATCATTACTGGTCAACACTTTCTCCGAAGAACCTTTCAATGTCTTTTCTCCATTTAAGAAAAGCCTACTTCAACGTCTCCATTGGCTCTCAACATAGAAGTATCATTTAACCCTTCAAATTTTCTTTAAAAAATGTTTTGTCAGGAATACAAGAAAAGAAATAGAAAAAAGCAACATAAAATTAACTGAGGCATGGATGAAAGTGCATATAGATACATCTCTCCTCTTTACCTTGTTGAAATACTGTCTTACTATATTGACAAAAAGGATGCTTCCACACATTTTTGAAAACTAGAAAAGGAATAAACTTGAGACAGATGTTAAAGTGTTACTTGTTTTGTGTTATACTAGGACAAAGTTCGAGATAAAAGCAACCCTGATACTTGCAATTTAAATACTACCTTTAACTGTTGTTGCTTAAATAGCGACTCATATTAAAAAAGTTTTTTGACTATTTCCTGCATTTATGCATATATGTATTCTCCCTTACTCTTCCACAAAAAAAAAAAAAAAACTTTATATTATCTTAGCTTGCTTTCTCTTTAGAGCAACTAAGATTACTTCACATTTTAGTATATATTTGATTTTTTATTGTTTGTTTTTTCGGTAAAGGGAAGAATCATAGTTATAAAATATTTGCTTTACTCACATTGCATGCACATTCACATTGTATGTACAATAATGTAAATTCTAGTCTCCATTTACATTCTCAATTCTTTTTAAGTGTTGGTTTCTGTTCTTCACAATTTATCATTAAAAACAAATATATGCATAAAAACATATACATAAACAAAACCAAACAACAAACATATACACAAATGAAAAACAATAAAACCTCACAATATCACAATTACCTTAATCACTGCTTTTCTCTGGCTTATAGCCAAAGGTAAAAGAGCCCCACACACCCTCACACACACACCAAATGTGGCCGTGATCATCTCAAAGAGCATCTGAAAATAGTGATTCCTTATTATACTCATGTTTTTAAGTCATAAACTCAAAGCAAACAAAAATGTACATGATTATAGAAATATAATGTAATCAGATCTATCATTCATATTTTTAAAAATTCTTTATTTTCAAAGATGTTTAAAATATACCTCAAGAAAATCAAGAGTCATGAGATTCTTGATTGGGAATCAAGAATCATATGGAAAATGGGAAATCATAAGCAGTTAGAATAGCTACATGGAGTTGTTGATGCATAGGCTATGTGATACTCTTTCATTCCCTTTTGTAAATGGACAATATTTAAAACTGGTGTTTTATTATGGAGTTTATGTTTTAATCAACTTCAAATCAAAGAGGAGTTGTCATAAATATTTCATGGATAAGACTCTAATAAATATTGGCATGTTTTGCAGAGAATAACATTTGGGAAACAATTCCTTTGGAATGAATGGCCAGCTTCAACAGCAGGAAAATATGCTAGGGCCATTTGGCCTGTGACACTTTCAGGAAGGACTGCATGCTATTGTGTTCAGTAACAGCTATTTGACCTTTTAAAATTAGGAAGGGATCACAGTAAAGGAGAAAACAAATACAAGGTTTGGGTCACAATGGGTGGTTTCACGGAGGGGCTGAAAAACTCAAAGGCCTGGCAGCAGCCCCTCATTTGTCAGGCCTAATGTCATGTAAATTAAAGTTATGGCTGATTCATTAGGTGTCCTCTGAGCCACCAGGTAGACTGTCATAGGAAACCAACACTAGGTTTCTGCAGTACAGTCATTAAAAAGATGCATGGGCCCCTGTGTTCCCTGCTAACTTTCCTGGTTGAAGTCCAGTGACTTACAACTTTCATTCTTCTAGGTAGCAGAGATCTTTGTCAGCTGTTATGGCTGGACTTCCAGAGGTACTCAATTTACAGTATCTATAGTGGAGTGAAAATGAATGAACATCTGTACATTTGCTCAGATACTATGTCAGGCGATACGAAATTAGCTGTCATAACAAGTCCATAAAGCCTTAACACACTATATATCTTGCTCAGTTTATAAAGTACATAAACTATGGTAAGCTGATCTGGGTGGGCTGTCTTTGGAGGACAGCGTGATCTGGTAGCAATGAGAATCTCCTATGGATTTGACCCTGCTGAGAAGTTTTCTTCGCCCATATGTTCTGTTCTTCATTTGCATGCTTACTGCAGGAAATATGGCCATCTCTTTACCTTTCTCCTTTATTATTTCATATTTTAAAAAATATCAATTTTTAAAAAAGGCTTAGAAATCTGTCTTTTTAGTTAAATCTCAACCGTGATAATATTTAGATTAAGGAGTGTTTTAATGGAAAACTATGGAGTGAATAAAACCAATTTTCCAAAGTAGTTTGTGAAGAAACAGTGAGCAGTCAAGAATTTAAAAGTCCCCATTTTTTTTTTTTTTTTTTTTTTTTATGGAGTCTATCTTTCTCTGTTGCCCAGGCTAGAGTGCAGTGACATGATTTGGCCTCACTGAAACCTCCAACTCCTGGGTTCAAGCAATTCTCCTGCTTCAGACTCCCAAGTAGCTGGGATGACAGATGCAAGCCACCACACCAGGCTAATTTTTGTATTTTCAGTAGAGACAGGGTTTCGACATGTTGGCCAGGCTGGTCTTGAACTCCTGACCTCAGGTTATCCGCCTTGGCCATCCAAAGTGCTGGGAATTCAGGCATGAGTCACCATGCCCAGCAAAAAGGCTTCCTCTTTGATGGGACCACTGCAATTTAAATATCACTAGAAAAATGTTTCAATCTGCTCCAAATGAAGGAGTAAGTTGATGTACATTCTGGAGCTACAATGGGACTATCTCATTGTTGACTCCTGTTGGTTCCAAAATTTCCAGGCCAGAGCTCATAGATGGGAGAACTTTTTTTTAAAACTACAGAAATTAAAAACCTAAAACTTTAAATTTAGTATGGAGAGATTTAGACCAGTGGCTTCATAGTAGGATGTGCACATGTCTTGAATTGCAGGATCTACTGGGCTCCAGGAAAAAAATTCTATAACTTTTTCTGTATTTATTTTGACCTCAAAAATGAGTATGCAATTTAAGCTTCACTGGAACTTAATAAGTGAGTTGACCTTGGACCCATCGTTTGTCAAGGTCAGATGATTGTCTATGATTAACAGCGCTCAGGTGTCCCTAGCCTGGTGAGGTTATACCACAAACAAGAACCTCGCTGCTTTAGTTGTTCCGAGTGCATGGTACTGAGACTTAGCGCAGCTCAGCTGTGCCCATATACAAAGAAAATTCGTTTACAAAAGTCTTGCTAAGGTTGGGGCTTGAAGAAATTCCTAACACACTAGGCATGAGAAAGCTACAAGAAAATGTCTTTCAATGGGCCCATTTTCAACCATGTTACAATAAAATGATGCCTTAATTATGATTATCAAGAAGGTGATCCCAGCATGATGTGATATAATTAAGTAAATTATCTGAAATGTAAATATCATTGCCACTATTTTTAACATTAATTCTTACCCTTTATGAAGATGATGCCCTGAAAAATTAACTACTGACTATGTGAAACCATCTCAATGGGCAAAACATTTCAAAATTGAGCATCCAAAACATAATAGCACACCTCTACCAATCTTCAGGCCGCTGAGCAATATTATGTCACCAAGGCCGTGGCTAAAGTTTATTAATCTAGGGCGTGGAGGCTGCCTTGCACACAGGGAGAAACGGAAAAAAGGGTTTAGTTATCATATCAGTTTTTTTGCACTAACAACAATTTATAAACTGGGATAATTTCTCCCATATTGAATGCTAATATGAGTATTTTAAACATATTTTATTGCAATTTTTTTTTTTTTCAGTAATTCAGTTCTTAAGGAAGTACTCATGTGTGTATATTCCTGGGTGTAAACCTCAGATAACTCAAAAGTTGATACATGCAACACCAACAATCTTCTTTAACTCAAAATAGTATCAAATGAAAACAACAAGTATAATAAAAAATTACAAAATTATAAGTGTAATCACTGATGACGTGGCTATATTTCCTGGAATTCTGACAGTGTGTTGGGGGAAAGCAGGTCGGGGAGAGGGAAGCAAAAAATGAAAGAAGAGAAAGAAAAGAGAAAAGACTCCCAACTAAAATAATCAGGATTCCCGACTAAAATTATCAAAATAGCACCATACATGAAACTTATCTGCTACATCAGTTATAGACAAGCTCTGATGAGTCAACATATTGAAGCCAGAAGTAAGTGCTCAAGTGCACAGGGTATCTTTAATAGAGTTCATTTGTTTTGTAAAAGAGATACCATGAAAGCTTTACAAAAAGTTTAACAAGAGGAAAGTTATAATAAAAATCTTTTCTAACACAAAGGATCTATGCTGCTTAAATGCATGGAACATTTTTAACTTAGGAGTCAAATTTATAGATGTGGGATGCAGTTTTCATCTATAAAAGACAAATGTTGCAGCGTTGCCAATAGGTTCTGGGATGGGAGCAGGCTGCCAGCTTGGCTAACTGGGCAAATATTTTTAAATAAATTGTAATGCTTGGTTCAGGTGGTGGCACCTTTTAAAGTAGAGTTGTAGTGAACAAGACAGTGGCTGATGATAAAGAGAAATGCTTTCTATGAAAAGCCAACATTTGAAAAACACATAACAGCTGATTTCCATTGTGTAATTTGTTACCAAAAAAATGATGTAAATCTGTCACTTTAAAAAATTCCTCTAACTGAACAATTCAGTTGGGGGAAAATTCTAATTGTTTGAAAATATTTCAAATGAGGATCATCAGGTGATTGGAAATCTTCTGGTAATATTTAATTTTAGAAGACCGTTCTATTTCCTTGCAATAATAAATGACATAGGCAAAGAAGGAAAATACTAGGCAAATTTAGTCAACACTTATATAATTGGTATGTGAGATTGAACAATTTATTTTTCTTCTTTGCATGCTTGCTGTTAGAATGTATCATAAACATACCTATTTCATGTAAACTGCTCATCTCTCAAGTGACATTGACCGGCCCTGGAGAGACAATGAAGTCACAAATCAAAATGAAGAAAACCTAGAAGCCAACTTTCAAATGACTAAATCACAAAACATAAAATGAGGAGTTTCAAAAGTGTATTCAGTTATATTAATCACCTAAAAATACAATTGTCCCATTTCAGTGTGAAAAAATATTTCTGCTATTGATAAATAAAATGTGAAAATATGTTATTTGTTTGATCTCTATGAAATGCAGGTAATGTGAGCATTTGAATAATAGTTCACGTTTATGTTTGGAGATCATTTTCATATACAAGGATAAAATTAGATTTTGTCAATATTCATTTCATTGATTACATAGGTAATTAACCTACTAATTGAGTCTTACATTATTCTTTAAAATTAAACATCAAAATAAAATTTAATTGATGCTAAATGTTATACTTTTCTTTATAACCAAGATAATTATTGGATGGAGATAATTGGTTTAATTGATATAATGCTTGAATTTTCATTTTACGATTCTGAGTAACATGCATCACCAAGTAATATTTATTTTTATACAACTTGAAACTTTACTTTCTCTTTGTTGTTTAGAAATCTCTGTCTCTCTCTCTTCTCCTTTCTCTTATTATTACATTACAGTTGTGTTGCTAAGTATTCAAAACTCTTACCATGAAATCAGTGATTTCAAAGGAAAAGAAAATAGTTACAGAAGACAGTTTAAAACAGCTGTTTGTTTCAGTGTTTGTATCTAACGGGTTGTTATTATTATTAGATGGGTGCTACATCTTTTTCACTCCCTTAGTTCTCCCATTTCCTTTCCTTTAGCTTGAACATGGCACGAAATGTAGGGGAAATCATATATGCATATAGAGTCTGGCACATAGAACATACACGATGTACAGTAGTGTGTATTATTTTATCATTTTAAATGATATGAAGAGTAGTTTTTTTTTGTGCAATGTGCAACATATTTTCTTTTTTTTCTTTTTTTAATTGCATTTTAGGTTTTGGGGTACATGTGCAGAACGTGCAAGATAGTTGCATAGGTACACACATGGCAGTGCGTTTTGCTGCCTTCCTCCCCTTAACCCACATTTGGCATTTCTCCCCAGGCTATCCCTCCCCATCTCCCCCCCGCTGTCCCTCCCCTATTCCGCCCAATAGACCCCAGTGTGTAGTACCCCCTTCCCTGTGTCCATGTGTTCTCATTTTTCCTCACCTGCCTATGAGTGAGAATATGTGATATTTTCTAATCAAGAGGAACTATCTGTGTGTGTGTGCACATACACGTGTGTGCTTTGAAAAGTTCTTTTCTTCAATTGTTACCACCATCCAAAAAGTTCAAGATTATTATATCCATTTTACAGATGCCAAAAGTGAAGGTCAGAGAGAAAAACCAATTCAAGTAACTCAACCAAGGCTTCAGAACTAATAAAGAATAATAAGAACTTGAACCCAAGTCCTTAGCCTAGAGCCTGGCTCCTAACAATCACATACTCAGCCTTCAATAATGCTGCTTCCAAGACCTGGCAGGAAGTAAAATGACCCACTTGAAGGTATTGAGCTTATTCACACACTCTGGAAAATACTTACTAAACTGTCTATAGGGGAGTTTTTGTGCGGGTAGCTAGATCACTCATTATTTTATAAAACTTTGCTTATATGATATAAGCCAAGAGATTCTCCAACAGAGATGATGGGGTACATGAATTTGATCATTCAGTTTTTCTTCTCGTTTTGATTTACTCATTTTAATAAAAATTTAGTAGTAAAAAGTACTCTTTGAATAATATCTCTACAAATAAACACTCAACAATCACTAAATACCAAATAAATAAGTGATTGATAAACAAGTTATTATTTTTTCCTTGTTTTTCTCATTTACTTTGGTATTATTTTAGGGAAATTTAACTTAAAAATAACCTTATCATATAAGTGTAGAAACAATGCAAAACAAAGTTGAAGATAAAATCAAAAACAGCCTTAAGACTACTGCATGTGGCTCATTATTTTAATATGATAATCTTTTATTTTATTAGAGTCTCTTAATTTAATGGATCCAACATAATGACCAGTCTCCAATTGTCAAATATTGAGTGTGAGTGTTTTCTCCTTACTATTGTAAATAATTCTTCTATAAACATTTTAATGCTTAAAATTCCACTTAATTGTTTTATTTCTAGTTCTTTCCTTATTTTAAAAATTATGTTTTGTAGAGACAGGGTCTCCCTGTGTTGCTCACACTGGTCTCTAACTCTCGGGCTCAAGCAGTCCTCCTACCTTGCCTCCCAATCAGCTGGGACTACAGGTGTGAGCCACCACACCTGGCCTAATTGTTTGTTGAGAACCATAAAAGAAAAAGGCTTACAGTTTCAAAGGATCCGAGTCATTTTGGATGAGCTTAATACACATTAATACATTGATTTTTATGTGTGTGTTGTAACCTTCCTCAGATAGAGCTGTTGTTTTAAGTCTTTCTTAACTTTGATAAGAATTATGATGCTTCTTCATTGACTTGATTTGAGATCAGACACTATTTAGAGCATTTCGTTTTAAAGCAAATTAATCAAAAACAGACTCAGATCTTATCCCCAATAGTCACACAAACTGGATTGAAGAGTGCATGGGGAACCTCTTCTCCACAACCCATTTGGTGATCACAGAATAGATCATGGTCAAACTGCATTCCTTTTGATTCACAGAAAACCCATCTTTACCCATGCCAGTTCCCGAAGAACTCATATTCCTCCATTTGTTTTAATTCCAACACTTTGGGAGGCCAAGGTGGTTGGATCATCTTAGATTAAGAGTTCGAGACCAGCCTGACCAACATGGTGAAACTTCGTCTCTACTAAAAATGCAGAAATTAGCTGGGTGTGATGGCGTGTGCCTGTAATCTCAGCTACTCAGGAGACTGAGGCAGGAGAAGCACTCGAACCTGGGAGGCAGAGGTTGCAGTGAGTCAAGATAGCATCATTGCATTTTGGCCTGAGCAACAATAGCTAAACTGCATCTCAAAAAAAAAAAAAAAAAAAAAGAATGAGTTTTTGTTTTATTAATTTTCTCTGTTGCTTTCCTGTTACCAGTTTTTCTGATTTTTATATTTTTCTTCTTTTTACCATTACTTGAACTCACTTTAAATTTAATTTGCCACTCCTTTTCTTTCTTTCTAAGGTAGATGTCATTGATTTGACTTATTTCCTGTTTTCAATGTAAGAATTTTAATACTATAAATTTTCCTCTTAGCACTGCTTTATCTGTGTGCCACACATCATCATTTAACTCAAAATATTTTCTAATTTTACTTCTGATTGCTCATTTGACCCCTGGGATATAGAGGAGTGTGATTTTTTGAATTTGCAAGTGTTTGGGGATTTTATAATGCTATAATCGATTTTAAGTTTAGTTTCACTGTGGGTAGAGACTATACTTCGACTGCATTATTTTAAATGTGTTGAGATTTGCTTTGTAGTCTAGAATATTGTATGCATTGACAAATGTTTCATGTGTACTTAAAAAGAATCTGTCTTTTGCTGTTGTGAGTGAAGTGCTTTAAGTGTTCTGGGAATATCAACTAGGTCGCATAGTGCTTTTTTACATCTTCTAGCTCTTTATTAATTTCTGTTTATGTGATCTATTGATTATTAAACAGGGAATCCAGAACTCTCCAATTTTTATAGAGTTTCCTATTTCTTTTAGTTCTGTCCACTTTTCTTTAATATTTTGAAGTTCTGATATTTAATTCTCATACATTTGGTGGCAATAATAATTTTTATCAATATTTTCCTTTTAAATTATGAAATGTCTTTCTTTATTCCTTGTTTTGAAGTTTGAGATTAATATAACCACTTTTGCTTTTTTTGCTTAGTGTATGCATTATGTATTTTTTCATTTATTTTTAGTACTCTTTAAAAATTTAAATTGCTTTTTTCATAACAACCTCTGCCTTTTATTTTTCTCTTCAAATTATTTACATTTAATGCACATATTAATATGACTGAATTTAAATATATGTTTGCTATTTAATTTTTCTTGTCCCCTTGCTCTTTTTTTCTTCTTTTCCTTCTCTTTTTGTACTAAATGGATAGTTTCACATTGTCTCCACTGTTTACCTCCGGTGGGCACCATCCTTAATTCTTCTTGTTTCTGGGCCTTTCTACTTGAGTCATTCCCCTCCTCTGCATTATTCTTTCCATCCACTTGTATTCTCTTGGGCTCTACCATTTGTAAGTTCTGGAGGAGATGTTTCATGCTCACCCACAAGAGAGGAATGTTGGCTTCCTCAGGCTTTCTCCCTGTCATAAGGAGTCCCTTACTCCACTGGCTAGTAGCCTCTCTCAGGTTCCAGAGCTAATTGTTAACCACATGGCCAAGTGTGACATATCACGAGCCTTGAATGACTGTAGGCCACTCTGAGAGAAGTCATGCCTATGAGTTAAACTTGTAGTTTACCATTGGCATTAAATTATGAAAAAAAAAAAAAAACAGGGCTAAATAATAAGCTCTTTCTGAAACAAGAATCTTACATTTCAGTTTGAGATATTTTTCTTTTGTCTGGAGTATGCCAGACAATTTAATAGCTTCTGGATCTGTCTTTAAATCCACACAGTTTTAAAGATTTTTAGTGTGTAGTTGTGATTGACTGGTTGGCTTCTTGTTTTTCACATTAGAAAAACGTAAAAGTCCGGCCGGGCGCGGTGGCTCACGCCTGTAATCCCAGCACTTTGGGAGGCTGAGGCAGGTGGATCATGAGGTCAAGAGATCGAGACCCTCCTGGTCAACGAGTTGAAACCCCGTCTCTACTAAAAATACAAAAATTAGCTGGGCATGGTGGTGCGCACCTGTAGTCCCAGCTACTCGGGAGGCTGAGGCAGGAGAATTGCTTGAATCCAGAAGGCAGAGGTTGCAGTGAGCCGAGATCGTGCCATTGCACTCCAGTCTGGGTAACAAGAGTGAAACTCCATCTCAAAAAAAAAAAAAAAAAAAGAAAAAGAAAAAGAAAAATGTAAAAGTCAATCACCTTGTGCATCAATTTTAGCCACCAGAAACATGCTTTGTTACTTTTCTCAATATGGGCTGGGCTCCTGTTTAGCTGTACATCTAAGTCCCATTGTGGCCATCCACAAATGTCCAGGCATTGTCATGTATTTGAAATTTATAGCCGTCAGGACTTCCTTTATAGCTAACATGAAGAGAGATGAGAAGTGAAAATTTATTTTTCAGTGTATTCTGTTTAAGTTTGAATTGTGAGTCCTTGAATTTGTAGATATGTGTAAAACTTTAATTTTCTTTGACAATGCTGTGGGCCACACCAATATATCAGAAACTTGATTCTGGGTCTTGGTTCTGGAATGATAAAGTATAAGACATTCAAATGTTATCTATGTTTCATAGGTAATGATTCTTATCTTGTCAACCTCAAAAAAAGAGAGAAAAAGAGAAAGCAATATAAATGTATTTCAAACTTCAAATTGTTTCTAGTGACCACAGTATTCTCAAAAACATGCTTTGCATCATCTTTTATGACATAATAAATATTGCATATGAGTTCTCTTTCCCTTTCTTGGAGGCTAGCAAAAGTGGGTTTTAATATTAAATAAGGTGTAAAAATTATTCCTTATATAAGTGACTTAGTTCTATCTAAATGCTTTAGCTTCAGAAATGGAAAAAGAATAATGATGAACACAAGAAACAAAATCCAACTAAAATATATGTCCACAAAATATAGCTGAAACCATGCGAGAGAAAAGTTAGCTAAGAAGATGTTGGTAGTATTTCAAAGGAAGGCTTTTACTACTAATGTTAGGAGAAATATAGATTATTCAGTAGATGCTATATGAACAATTGGATAGCATTTGGAAAGTAGAGAAGGATCTTACCCTATATACTTCACCAAAATAAAGTTCAAATGCACAAAATGTTAAAAATGCTATAAGAAAACATGATGGATTTTTTAATATCATCACATAATAAAAAAATTTCTAAACATGAAACAAAACAGAAGCCACAAACCATGAGAACTGATAGATTTTACTCTATTAAATAAACAATTCATGGTTACAAATCAAAAACAAAATCAAAAGCCAAATGACAAATGGGAAGAAATAATCATAACTCATATCAAAGGACTAACATATAAGAAAGTTCTATAAATCAGTAAGATAAATACTAATACATTAAAAAAAGCTATAAAAGAATACAGACAGAGCTTATAAAAGAAAACATAAATATCTTTTCACATATTAAACAATCAAATTACTCAACAAAAATAAATGCAAGATAAAATTAAAATACTTCTCACATGATCAGATCAGCAAAGGTTTACAAGATTGATGCCATTTTCTTGGTGAACTTGGAAGAACAGTCACTTTTCCAAATTTATCTGAAGAACCAATTAATAAAATTTATGAAAATAATTTGTCAATATCTCTCTGTGTTGAAAGTGCACATGCCCTTTGACTCAGCAACTCATCTTCTAGGGATATTTCTTAGAGCCATCTCCTGCTTAGAACTGGTGGCCATGATGCCTCTCCAGAGGCAAAGGCTGTGGATGGGTCCAGCTCATGGGTGGCAGGAGGTGGAATCTTCACTACTTCCCGTTTAGTGCCATTTGCTTTTGTTATTTTTTTTTTCTTTAATGTTCCTGCATATGCTATTCTAAGGAAAACAATAATGCAAAAATAAAAGAAGCAAATGTTCCGATTGACCTCGTCAACCACACCTGGGCTTGAACTCTTAAAATTCTTGCAGTTTGCAGAGGAAAAGGAAGTAAAAATGAACAAGAGATGCAGGAGTGCATCAGGGCCAGCCTTGGGTCAGAACTTGGGCAGATTCATCAGCTGAACTATTGGTTAAATGGCCAGTATTCGTTTTTCTGGGAAAAACCCAGTAGGAATGTGTATATGGAGACCTGTAGAAGCAAAATGATTTCTTCAACTTGGTGGATGCCTCCAAAAACCCAATGACCCGATCCCACCTCTCAGCCTGTCTGCTCGATCTCACAGTCTTCTTTGCTTGGAACTCTATGTCTTTGTGCTGAAGTTTATTAAAGCAAAGCTTGAAGCTCTTTTCATAGCACCTGATTGCACACTCATAGGACTAACTTTTCTCACCTCTACCACTCAGTGGCCAGATCCAGAGGGCAGGATCCTCTGATGAAAGCCGTTTTGCTAACTCTACAGCTAACAGCAGTCAGGGTGAAAGGACAGACTTTCCTAGGACTAAACAGAAACCTTGGCCTCCTTTCTTGCTTGGTTTCCGTAAAAGGCCTTAGATAGAATTGTTTCTGTATTCCACCCTCACTTCTCAGACAGATGTGCAGAAATGATTTTGTTTGTTTGATACCATGAATAAATGTAGACATTACTCTAAGAATCCTTAAAGAGGCCAAACTGGGAGAATTGGAAAAAGGCAGAAACATTTAGTTTTTGGTGGAAAATCTGAGATTTTTCTAAGCATCTGGTATTATTATTGGAAATCTTTCTTATGTGCCCCGGATTCACCAAGGCCTTGCATCTGGCATTCTACGTCCTTGGCTTGGGCCAAGTCTGCTTTCTCCCTTTGCACTCGGAGAGAAGAGGTTTTCTCCGACTGTGCTCCCAGTGGAGAGCAGCTTTATTATCTCATTATGACAACTGAGAACTCTCAGCAAGCAATGATTCCCATGGGATTCGAGTGAAGGAGAAGGAACCAAAAGAGTCGGAAGTATTTTGATCGCAAATTAGAAAATCAACTCAAAGTGGTTGAAGCATAAAAGGAAACCCGTTGGCCTCTACACAGACAAAAAGGACAGGGATATGGTTACCTGGAGACACAAGCGAAGTCACTGCCAGTTTTCTTGCTCCTTTCTCTAAGGTCTGTTTTCACTGTGGTGGCTTACATACAAGCATGGCTTCCCGTTTGTAACAAAAGTGAATCCCAATTTCTCCAGCCTTCCCTTTGATCATCTTGGCAGCCTCCAGTGGAAGAATGTGCCTCTGTCCCTAGGGCAATTCCTGCGTTCCAGATCCATTGATGCAGGACCTGCAGGTGCCCCCACCCTTGACAGGATCACTGAGGCCTGGTGAACGTGGAGAACTCACTGCTGATTAGCCTCGAATCCAGCTCCTGACATGTGGGCTGGGCTGACCATTCCAAGCCACAGGACTGAGAGGGGCCAGGTTGGTACAACACCTTTCTCAGTTTTGTTCTTCATTTCACCTTCATTGAATCCATTGCTTTTTCCAACCAGGTAAGATTCTGTTTGTTCAGATTCTGGGCACATGGTGCTTTCTTTTCTTAGCCTCATCAAAGACTTACGAAAACTGGAAAATACTTATTTTACCAATGCTCAGCACATAGTGGGTTACATAAATTCACAATAGTAAACTACATTTTGTTTAATCCCAAGCTATGCTAAAAATTAAGCCTCAATTGGCACAACCCTTAAAAGAGACTAGGATAAATAGAATACCATCAACATTTCAGCACTTTTTTTTTTTTACTAAATTATTAAATATATGTATTTTCTTTTTTGTGCTTTTCATTTTCTTCAGAAAATAATAAATGCAAAATCTCTTAAGTGATAGTAAATTATTCAGGATTGATGCACCAACTTTAGGTGTGCAAGTGGATGATACCGTTGAACGTAACCTAAGTGATACACATTAATGTGCACAAATCATTGCATTATCTGTATTTAAACAAGATGGAATAACAACAGATGAAAGCATGCCAGGTGACTGCTTTATTCAATTAAACCATGATTACAAATCAGCCACCCATCGCCCCCTTTTCTGTTCTTGCATAGTCGCTATGCAGTGAGAGACCACTGCTTTTCCCCAACACAAAGTCGTCCGTAATGTTACGTGGGGAAAAAGAAAAAAACCCTGATAAGTCAAGGCATTAAAGTGAAGGGGGCGGGGAGAGCTACACAAACCACTTAAGCACAGTTATTATTATGGCTATTGCTACCTCAGGCCACTGGAGACTTTATAATTTAGTCAGCATTATGCAGTTTGAAGTGTTTCATGTTCTGCATGGGAGCAGGCTGCAATTCAAATATCAGTGGCCATGAAAAATATGCACATACGTTTAGTAGGAAAATCTCCAAGGGGACAACAGAGGAGATGGGCATATGTCGTCGCTGTGTGATGGAGAGTTTCTGTGAATTAATCATCTGGACATAGTTTAGCACCATTTTTCATTTTGCCAGAAACATCTCCCTTTCATTTGTTGGAGAAGCTTATTATACATGCACATCCTGGAAAGATAATAAGGCCATGGCCTCTGACGCTTAAATGCAACAGGGTTGGTGAGGTTCTGTTCAGACACAGACAACGTCCCATTGATACTGCCATTCTGATAGCAAGAGTAATTGCTTTTTATATCGAGTTTAGGGAATTGTGCCTCTTTCTACCCACTACTTTATTACATCAATTACTGCAAACCATTGTCTTGTATAATTTATAGGGATGAATTCAATTTCATTGAGATCATCTTTTAAATGGGAGACATCCTTTGTTCATATGCTTCTGAATATTAAAATGTTTATTGCATTTTCTAGGAGCACTTCATTTTCTGTGTGAATTTTAAACATCTGGCTAGACATGTAACCTGTGTGATTTGTTTGTATTATTCAAGGGTTGGAGTGCGGGTGTTTTGCCTCCCAGATAAGGCATTGCAGAGTGAAATACCTAATCTTTAAAGTGCAGTTAACATAAATGGCAATTTTTAGAGATGGATTCCTAATGCCTTTAAAGCTGAGGGTGAATGTGCCTGTCAGAATTCTGGCCCGCAGTTATGCCACTTGGTTGTTGTTTTGCTTTAGAAGTACTGAAATGTACTGCTATGGTTAGCAGTATAAGTAGAAACCAGAGCAATTGCTTTTGACACTTAAAAAGGATTGTATTGACAGTTGGAAACACGTTGGGGATTTGAGAAGAGTACTTTTCCATCTGTAATACTTGGTGTGATCAAAGATCACACAGGAGCCTCAGATTAGTGGAAATGAGGCTGCAGTGAAGGTTTGCCACTCCACATGGAAGGAGGGCTTGGTTTTTGATTCACACTAATCCCCATCACGATCTAAGTGGAATTTACGGTAATGGGGATATACTTCTCAGGGCTCCAGCCAACATATATTTAAAGAGTCCTAAAGTAGATAATAATATAGCAAGATTTAAAATTTCCTTTTAAAGTTAAATCTTACTCTCCTACTTTCCATTTATATATTGGTTGAATGTTTCTACCGTATTATATTTAAGTCTCTGCATTTCCTATATGCATTTACAAATATGTGCATTATAGGTGGTGAGATTTTAGATACTAGGGCTCACTGCTTTAATTCTCAGTGAATCGTAGCTAACAAGGTGAGGTAGGAAATCACCAGGCTGCAGGTACAACTGAACAATCAGAGATTTGGGTCTCAGAAGACCTGGTATGATTTATTATTCATTCTCCCACACTCCCTCCCTCACTCCCTCCCTTCCTCCCTCCCTCCCTCTGTCTCTTCCTTTCTTCTTTCCTCCCTTTTGACTACAGATTTTATACATGTACATATACATATACATATTTTCTAAATAAAATGCCAAATCTGTGTACTCTACCTGGTCTATGACCTTGGGTTATCTGAAGCTTCATTTCTATCTCTGTTAAAAGAGGAAAATAATCATATTTCACTCACAGTATTTAATTAAGAATCAAAGACCTAAGATAACTGAAAGTACTAAGTAATTTTGCTTTGTTAAGATCACAGGAAAAGCAGAAACTACAAGGGGAAATGGAACAAGCTGAACCTCCCCTGTGGACATGGGGAAAGGTGGCTATCTGGAAGTCAGGGGAAAAGAGAGATCTTTCTTTATAAAATGAAAGAAATGCACGAACCATCAAACTGAACCAAATGTTTGATCCAGAGATGGTACCTGTCCCTGCACAAGGAACTCTCGGGAAACGAACTCTTCAAACAGGGTGATAAGGAAACCGTGTAGTGTTAAGCGAGGCCTGAGCCCCAACTCATCAGTTTTCTTCCAGGTATTATCTTGGCTCATCACTAGCTTAGCTTCTGACCTAATCACACCCTCACCCTGTGACCCAGCTCCTACTTTCAACCCCAGACTGAAACCTTAGCACCCACTTACAGCTAAAAACTCTAGCTCCAAATACCCTACATCTTATTCCAATCGAACTTCATCATCAAACATTACCTGTATTCAAACACCACGTCTTTTTTTTCAAAGAAATGCATTCAAAACCATATATACACATATCTCTTTGCTTTTACTGTAAACAAGGCTACCTTAAAATTAAATGCTTTTACATTATAAAGTAACCTTTCTCAGGATTCTGATTTTCTAAAAAACAAATTTTGTTAAAGTTTCTGAAGTATTTTAATATAAAACAAACACAGATAGAACTAAATGCTTTGATTTAATATAAATATTAAGTTATTATGTTTTTTAAAAGGCTGAAAATTCCACGCAATTTCCTTTTACTAAAACTTTTTTTCTAAAAGGAGAGTGGTATCTGACCCAGTAAATCTTAATCTCTCTCCACCAAGGGATTCATAAAGAGTGGCAGGGCCTCTGTAGGGGCAGGTGGCTTTGGAGGGCAGGGCAATACTCCAGGGCAAGAATTTCCAAGGGAAGCCCGGAGCCTACATGCCATGCCCCAGAAATGTGGTCTCCTCCTGGGTGTCTTTCAAATGGAATTTGATAGTGGATCTGGAGATTTTGGAGGTAGCAGCAAAGCCCTACCTTTCCCCTGTCCATTATTCTCCAACTTATTGGCAAGAAATGCCCAGAAACATTGATGTTTGAAACTGTGATTACAAAACACCATGTCAAGAACATCTCTAAACCTGCACATTTACATATGCACACACATACACATGAATGCACACACACATACACACAAGCCCACACACACGCATACATGCATAAACACACCTACCCACGTACACACACATACACTTCAAGCTCCTCACCAGTGCATTTCTGTCTCTAGAAACTGCCGTGAAGCTGATTGTAAGAAAAATAGAAAAGAGATCCCTTCTTGCCCAGTGAAAGCCTCTTTCTTCTGGATAATATACTGTAGTTGAGAAATTCCTATTCCCTCAAGGGAATGAAATTATTTTTACAGTGTTAAAGACAGTATTTAAAATAATGTCTTTCAACTATGATAAAATTTTGCAAGTGTTTGTTTTTTTCCATCATTTAAAAATTCTAGTTAGCTATGTTTTTGTATTTTAGTCTTGTGATGGTCTTGTCAGAGAAATTTAAAATTACTGTCATAAGAATGAAAAAAACAAAGGAAGGAAGGAAGAGAGGGAAGGAGGGAGAAAGAAGGAAAGGAAGGGAGCGAGTGTGGAAGGAAGGTTGTTTTCCTGGAAGGGGAGGTTGGCAGTCTATGCACAGTGAGTTTGGAGAAGTGAGAATTTGTTTTGAGATGCCACTTGGTGTCCATGCTTTTGTGGTTACAATAAGTGAGCTGGTGTCCACAGAACTTTGTCTGGAATTACCTGTCTAGGTAGGGTAGCTAGGTAACAGAAAGCAGCAGAGGGCTAGCATTGCTTGGGGATTCAAAAGTAAGATTTGAAGCCAGAGGACTGAATTCAAATTCTAATTCTAATGCTATTTGTGTTGTTATGGGCAGACACATTCACCTTCTCCTGCTATAATTTTCTCAAACGTAAAATAAGAATGATTCTAATTTGTAACGCAAATAAGAAAATAAGCACTGACTTTAAGGATGCTTGCTGCCCACTTTCCCCATCCATTTAATTTTCAGTGCCCACAACTGTGGGTCATCTAATTTCAAATCTCTATACAGTTGTTGGCAAAATGAGATTTCCACTATTTCTCAAAAGATAGAACCACATCCCCGCTTCGGTGAATTTCAGTGCAGAGACTGAACTACTGCTAACCTCAGCAAACTCAATCCCTGTGTGTTTGTTGTTACGGCAAATCACAATAAATATGCAGCAGTCTTCAGGAGTAGCAATGCCAAATACCTTTGGGTGAGCTGATTTTTTCTTAACAAAATGGTTTTCAGATGTTTCATAGTAGAGAACGGTAGACTGTTGTGAATAGTTTCAGAAATCAGAGAACTGAGAGCAGTCATATTCCCATAAACCGTACAGCAGGGGGACCTGGGGCCAATACCTTCCCTTCAAAAGTTCAAGTACATGAAAGTAGCAGAGATCTTAAGTGATAGGAGTCATGCGTGGGATGTATGCTCTATGGGCATAATGATGGTTTCAGACGGCATTTTAATTTTTGCACATGCAGCAGTCAAAGTTGTTTGGAAACCAAATGTGATATAAAACAACGAAGGAGCAGGAGGACACATGTGAGGTATCAGAATAATTCTCTGCCAGGTTAGAGCAGCTCCCTGTGTGAAGTCAAATGGGCTGCCTTAATTGTGTGCTGAACACCGCTCAGCACTGGCCAAAAAACTTATTTTAATAACACTAAATGTGCATTGTATCTGTGACCACAGAAGTTAATTAGGTGACTTCTAGGGGTGCTAAAAATATACAACTACAAGACAGAGATAAGGAAATGCCACCACTAAGAATTTGGTAACTGCAGTCCACATCTTATTACTTGCTGCAGAAAGACTTTGCTAAGGAGAAGGAGGCCCCATTGATGTGAGTTTATAGAATTAGCTCATTATTTAAAGATTACGGTGTGCTTTGGCACAATTAAAATTTATTCATTCAGTCCATTTATTCTCAGAAGAGAAGACTGAATTGTTCCCAGGAATTACTTTTCTAATGGAAGACATTGCAGCAGTTTGAGAGTGAAGACTCTATTCAAGTCAGAACCATTAAAAATTAAAGTACAGACATCTTGTAGCATTGCCAAGAAAGGGGATGTAGGCGCTAAGACATCTCAGAGTCACTCATTCTGGCATCTCCTTCAAGTTATTTTCCTTCCATGTTCCCAGTCTAACACAGGGTCTCCTTGCTCAACAAGACAGATGCTGAGAGACTGCCAGCACCACCTCCAACATATTCTGTGATTCATGAGACCTTTTCTGAGGACACGGAGGAGAGGGAAAGGCAGCTACCAGATGAGACTGTCAGAACCATGGGATCTCAAGGACCTGAGACTGCTTTCTTTCCGAAGCCAAGGTGTGTCTCAGGACTCTTTGATATGACAATTAACTCACATAGGATAAGATCTCTTGGCTGCTCTTGGAGTCCTAACAACAGGCCTACAGTTGTGTTGCATAATGTTTACTGTGATAGAGGGCCCAGCAACTTGCACCAGCCACAGTTAGGGAATAGCGATTTTACATGACCCTGAGCATATTCCAAGATCAGAACTTAGGACCGTACAGTTGGCACAACTTACTAGTGAAGGCAGGCCAGATTCACAGCGATAACGTTGGCACAAGATGCTGGGTAGACCCCTGGTGCACTCTGATTCCTAGACGGCCATTCAGCCTTGCTGCAGTTCTTAGCTATCTCTGAGAGCACACGGGCAATTGCTGCACTAGCGCAAATGTCCAGCAGGTCATGGGACTCAGGTTTTCTTTACAGAAGAAAATTCAGTTGGGGAATGTTGAGGTTTTTAAGTTTGTTTTAGAAGAGAATCCTCAGTGATTAAGTGGTGGGGAAAATGGGGATGCTTCACTTCTTGGGGTGGCAGTGGTCCATAATCTTACCATGGTATGATTGGCATTATGACAACACTGAAAACATAAAAGCATTTCTCAGGGCAAATGGCTTTGGGCATGAAGAAAAATTTTAAATTGTGTTTTGCTATAGCTTTCTCTCACAAGATTGTAAAAGTTCAGGATGACGCAAGCACCCACAGCTTTTCTTCTGCAGTTGTTTTCGGTACAGACGAGAGATCAGGACTCTAGATCAAGGATGCCCTTGAATGGGGGAGATGTCAGAACAAAGGCCATGTGATAATTATAATAGGGATTCTTCTTTCATAGATCCCCTTGTGGGGAAATGCATCCTAGTCCTCACTGGGTATGTTTTGTCATCTTATACATATGTTAATTTCCTGGGCTTATCAATAAAATGTAATCACACACAGAAATAAAGATAGGCAACAAATTAGTCTATTGCCCTAAAACCATATGCTCCCAATGTGAACAACAATTCAAAGGGAATTTAAAGGTTTATACTATTTTAATGAATTATCCTGAATTTTATAACTGCAAATTTTGAAATTTATTTCTTGTAAACTATGAACGGAATAACGAATTAAATAAATTATATGAAATGAAAAAGATTCTAGAAATAAACTAACTACTGAAACTGACTCAGGAGGAAATAGAAAATTTGATATATAAGAAGAATGTGAACTTGTAATTTGTAACTTCCTTCAAAGAAAAGCTCAGCTCAGATTATTTCACTGAAGAACTTTACACAAGGTTAAAAGAATTGCCAGACAAACACATCCACACACACACACAAAAGATATGTGAGGTAATGCATATGTTAAATAGCTTGATTTAGCCACTCCACAATGTGTACATCCATGAAAACATAATATTGCATATCATACATATTTGTATGTAAATATATATACACATCATTTTTACTTTTCAGTTAAAAATAAAGACCAGTTTGTAAAAGAAATAAAAATAAGAATTAATACCAATCCTTCACAAATGCTTTCAAAAAATTAAAGCAAAGTAATAGAGAGAGACTAATTCTATAAATCAGTAGTATTTTGATATCCAAACCAGGCAGATAAATAAAAAAGAATGATATATTTTATCAATATAAAAAACTTCAACAAAATTATAGAAGTTTAAAGTCAGCAACAAATAAAAAGGATTAAACATGATAACCAAGCAGGATTGATCCTGGAAGTCAAAGGTGGTTTAATACACAAAGAAAAACCTTATGCAATAAACTATATGAATAGAATAAAGGTAACAAAAATCACAAAATTACCTAACAAGATGCAGCAAAAACATTTGACTGAATCCAATGTTCCTTTATAATGAAAGCAATAAAAAAATCTAAGAGTAGAAACTCACTCAACTTGTTAAAAGGAATCTACAAAACTTCCATAGCTAACATAATGTATAATGTTGAAAGAGTGAATTTTTTCTCCCTAAAATATTTTTTTCAGGTTTTTATTGTGGCAAAGTACATATAACACAAAATTTGGCATCTTGACTATTTTAAATACATTCACTATGTTGTACAACCCTCAATGCCACCCATTTTCATAATTTTTTTTGTTTTGGAAAACCAAATCTCTATATCCATGAAACAATAATTCCTTATTTTCCCCTCTCTTTAGCCTTTAGCAACCACCATTACATATTTTTTCTCCATGATTTTGACTACTTTAGGTATCTAATACAAGTGAAATCAATAGCAATTGTCTTTTTGTGATTGATTTATTTCACTTAGTAAAATATCCCTAAGGTTCCATGTGTAGCATGCTGCAGAATTTTCTTCCTTTTTAAGGCTGAACAATATTCCATTGCATGTATGTACTACCTTTAACTTATATATTCATCATCTATGGACACTTGTGTTACTTCCAGATTTTGGCAATTGTGGATAATACTATTATGAACATGCTTTCAATTCTATCTGTCCTCTATCCAGAACCAGAATTGCTGCATCATATAGTAATCATACTTTTACATGTTTGGAAGAACCGCCGTACTGTTTTCCACAGTGGCTGTCCCATTTTACATTCCCAGTGACAGTGAACAAAGATTCTAATCTCTCCACATAACCAACGCTTATTATTGTGTGTGTGTGTGTGTGTGTGTGTGTGTGTTTAGTAGCCACCCTCATGAGTGTGAGCCATCCTAATGAGTCTCATTATAGTTTTGATTTGCATTTTCATAATGATTAGTAGTGTTAAACATCTTTTGGTGTGCTTAACTGGCATGTATATATCTTCCCTTGGAGAAATGGAGAAACGTCTATTCAAGTATTTTGCCCATTTTTAAATTGAATATTTTGTCTTTTTGTTGTTGAGTTTTAATTTTATATATATTCTGGATATTAATCTATTATGAGACATATGATTTACAAATTCTTCTACTTCAGGGTTGCCTTAAAACAGTTTTATAGTTTTAAGTATTACATTTATGTGTTTAATCTGTTTTGAGTTAATTGTATAATGTGTTACATAAGGGTTCAGCTTTATTCTTTTGTATGTGGATATATCGTTTTCCCAGCAGCATTTTTTGAAAATTCCTCTTTTCTCATTTAATGGTCTTGCCAAACTTGTAAAACAATTTTTAAATATACATAAGAATTTAGTTCTACATTCTCCACTTTATTCTATCGATATATATGTCTGTCTTTATGCTATTACCACACTATTTTGATTACTTTGGTTTTAAAATAAGTTTTCAAATCAAGAAGTCTGAACTCTTCAGCTTTCTTTTTTTTCAGTGTATTTTGGCTATTCAGGATTGTTTGAGAATGCATATGATGGGTGTTTTGTAACAAACATCACTGGGATTTTGATAACTCCCAGGAATCTAAAACAAAACAAGAATGACTGTTGCATAACTCCTATTCAATATTGTATTAGAGGTTCCAAGTAGGGCATTGTGAATAAAAAATAAATAATAAGCATCCAGATTGAAAAGGAAGAAGCAAAACTCTGTTTGGAGATGATATGATCTTGTATACAGAAAATATTAAGGTATCAAGTATAATTTTTATACCTAATAAATGAGTTAAGCAAGGTTTTAATAGATGCCGGGTTAATATTTTTAAAATTTTGTATTTTATATACTGGCAATAAACAAGCCAACAATGGAAGTGAGGAAAGAATTCTATCTGTAGTAGTATCAAAAATAATAAAATACATATGAATAAATTTATAAAAGATGCACACTGAAATTTAAATACGGGAAATAATAATCTTTTTAACAAATAATGCTGGAACATTGGATACCCTCTTGCAAAAGAATGAATTTGACCTTCATCTCATACCATACACAAAACTTTACTGAAACTAGGCCACAGACCTAAATATAAAAGCTAAAAATATAAAGCACTTAGAACAAAATTAATGGGAACTATTCATGACTTAGGGTTAGGAAGCGATTTCTTAGCTATCTCACCAAAGCATAAGTGATAAAGAAGCAAATGAAACACCCTTAAACATTTGACTGTGTCAAAACGAAAACTTTTCTGCTGCAAATGATATCATCAGACAGAGAGGACAACTCACAAAATGTGAGAAAACACGTTCATATTATATACCTAAAATGGGACTTACATAGAGAATGTATAAAGATTTCTCACCACCCAACTACAAAACATAACACAATTTAAAAATGGGCAATGATGTCAATGCATTTGTTCAAATAAAATATATAAATAGTCAACAAATACAAAAATGATCATTATTAGTTATTAGAAAAATACAAGCCAAAATCACAGCAAAATACCATTTCATTGGATAGTGAAATCCTCAGTACAATGTACATATAAAAAAAGGCAGACAATAGCACATGTTGGTGAGGATATGAAAAAAATTTTAACCTTCAAAATTTTCTTGTGGGGATACAAAATGATGAGATACCTTAATAAAACAGAATGGATGTCCTTCAGAATATTTACCATAGAGTTAACACATGACCTAGGGATTTGACTTCTAGGTATTTATCCCAAAATATGAAAACGTGCCTACAAAAAACTTGTACTCAAATGTTCATAATGGTATTATTTATAGTATCCAAAAAGTAGAAACAAGTCAGTGTCCATCAGCTAGTGATTGGATAAAGTATGCTATACACATACAATGAAATATCATTTAGAAATAAAAAGAACGAAGTACAGAAACATTCTGCAGTGTGGATAAACCTTGAAAACATAACATTAGTGAAAGAAATCAGAGCGTGGTGATGTTTGCACAACTGTACAGTTTAATGAGAGGTTTATATGGCACGTGAATTGAGTCTTGCAGCTACTAACAAATATATGGGATTTTGAAAGGCATTGGGAGACAAACTTTATGAATCAGGCCAGTGAAATGTATTGCTGGGACATCAGAAGCCTGATCTCGGTCCTATGATTAAGCCCTTTACAGAAGTGAGTTCATAGATTCCCTGTCTAACTAGCCTTCTCTAACTTTTCTGGGACATTTTTTCACCTTGTATGTTCCTGTTATTCTTAAGTCATGAATGCATCCTCGCTAGAACATTTTCAATTTGAAATGTATCAGGATTTTTCTGGTCTCCTTATATGTCTGTAGTCATGGTGCTGAGACGAAGCCTATTAACAAATGTGCCCAAAGTGAGATTCACCAAATCCTGACTCTTTTTCTTGGGCTGTGGATCACTTCAACATGGATATACCATTCACTGACCGGTAGGTGTTCCATCTCATTTACATATAAATTCAGTATGTAGGACTGCTGTCCAAAGATACTGTCCAAAGTAAGATAATCTGCTGTCCAAAGAAAATTTTGACTCATTAATTGTCACTTCTAGGGTGCTTGTAGACACTGATTCTGCGACTTAATGAAAGTGCTCCTTGTCAACAGTTAAAATCTACATCCACCAGCAGGTCACGGCTGAGCATTGTTCTATCTGTTGGCCCAAGGTAATGCCCTAATTCACAGTATACCTCTCATCTTTGGTGGCTTCTGATTAAGCCCCTTGAGTATGTAATCTGTGAATCACCCTTGAGTATCTAATCTTTGAATATGTATCCTGATTCAAAAATGCATTTCAGGGAGAGGCATCTGTGCCACAAGATAGATAGTAGATAGCTGACAACCCACATCCCAAGAACTCCAGAAGCAATATGATGAATACATAGACACAGTCTTGGGAAAAAGGCATGTGCTAAGACCTGCTGAGCATTACCATATAAAAGCCATCCTATTGATTATCTCCATCAGCCTGGAACTATTGAACATCAAAGGCTACACTCGATTATTAAATTTCTCAAGTCAGTCCAAACGCCTTTTTAAGAATTATTTTGGTGGTTATTTTTCTACCTTTTAAATTTTCACTGGTAGGCTTATTTTTTTCTTATTTTTCATGAGAAAATCCTGTTGTGCTTTTTCTCTTCAAAATGATTCCATTTTTGACAGTGGCTACTGACCTCTCAGACTACATTTCTCTCCCATTGCCATTAAATATTATTTGTAGAATAATTTACAAAATTATATAAGTAATTTATGTAACTACTTACCTCACTTTACAAATAACTCTTTTAACATAAAAGTATACCTATAATCTTTTACTCAGCTAGGTTTCTGAGGTTTCTCACACATCATCTTCACAACATCTAGGAATTTACCATGGTGACATATTTCTAAACAGATTTCGCTGTTGCAGACAGAGTTGTAATAACCGCTGATGAAATCCTGAAGAATGTTGATGTATTGAAATGTATTTTGAGAATCACATTTTAGATTTCAAGTTTTGCTGAAGATCATTTCAAACTGTGTTTTAACCGTAAAATTGGTGACAACATGATGGATGCTGTATCCTTATGAAAGTTTCTTCATAGGCTTATTAGAAATCCCCTCCTCCTCTCAGTATGTCTTGAATTTTTGTCGCCTTAGTCTTATGCAAACTGTGATTTAAGAGTTTCAACGATTTCATGACCAGTCTTTGGCTAAGAAAACTTTGAATGTGAATTAATATCTATTAAAATAAAAATTTGTTCTACTTGCATTTATGCCTTGCTCAGGTACTCCAGATTCACCTGCTGCTACAAGTTTACATCCGTCAGGGTTTAGAGGAACTGAGCTAGTTTGAGGGGACCATAAACTCTTTCCTTGTATATTTAGTTACTTTTCTCTGCTCCCCACCTCTTTTCCCCTTCAAGCTTCACTAGCCTGGTGAGGCACCCTCACAACTGCCAAGCATCCCCATGGAACCATAAATCTCCTCTGAGAAGCTGTACATATCTTTGAAGTCTTGAAGCTAATTAAGGTTTAGAAAAACAAAACAACAATAAAATGTGTGTCACAAGTTATAAATTCTGATTTTGTCTTCTACCATCCTGGCCTCCTTGCTGTTTCTTTAAAATGCTCATCTTTCCTGCTGCCTTGATATTTACATTTCTTTGTATATAGAATATTTTTGCCTGGGCGCAGTGGCCCAGGACTATAATCCCAGCACTTTGGGAGGCCAAGGCAGGCAGATCACGAGGTCATGAGTTCAAGACCAGCCTGGCCAACATGGTGGAATGCTGTTTCTACTAAAAATACAAAAATTAACCAGGCATGGTGGTGGACGCCTGTAATCCCAGCTACTTGGGAGGCTGAGGCAGGAGAATTGCTTCAACCCAGGAGGCGGAGGTTGTACTGAGCTGAGATTGCACCACTGCACTCCAGCCTGGGCAACAGAGCAAGACTCTGTCTCTGGGGGGGGAAAAAAATATATATATATATATATATATATATATATATATATATACACACACACACACACACACACACATATATAATATAAAAATAAATATTATATATAAATATATATTTAAGTATATATTTATATATTATATATAACATATATAATATAACAAATACATAACTATTTATATTTTATAATATATATTTTTTCTCAGATAAGTTTTAATTGACAATTTTGCTTAAAAGACATATTACTAAAATCTCCACTCTCATTCTTGTATAAATTAATGTAAAAAAAATTATGTGGCCTTAACTTGGTATTGGGGAAACCTGGTATCTGATGGCTCCATTGCACTTTGCTGAGCTGTTGCAAAGAGAGGTCTGCCACAGTTGGAGGTGCAGGTACGCATGCTTCAGTTGAATGACTGATTGATAGCTACCTTTTCTTCAGAAAGGCTGTGTGAGCCCTTTTTGTGTATTCGTGCAGCTGGGATATGCTGTGTTCAGTCTTTTCTGCACATACTTACAGACTTTGCCTGCTCATCAGATAGAAAGTCAGTAGAGAGAAAGAGCTGCCACTTATTCCGACAGATATATATGTGTGTATATATATATATATGTATAGTGAGAGTAAGAAGATGAAGATATAAGAATAGTAGGTTAACCATCTAGCGACACTCCCCGCCCCTCCCAGCACACCTGGGATTTCCCCCTAAGGAGCAATTATGAAGGCTCAGACCTGTGTTTTCTAAGGTGTCCCCCCAGGGCAAAGCACTGGCATTAGATCCCTCTGACATCAGAGGACTCTAACAGGGCCCCAGCAAACAGACAGCAGAGTCTGCACCAGGGGAAAGGCATGTTCAAGAGTGCTTTCATTCCTCAACAAACTAAAGCTTTCCTTAGAGGTAATCAAATTGCTTATGATGGAGCTTATCATCCAAGCCACTCATTTAGTTATGTATTCATTCAATCATTTAGTCCTTCATTCTTTCAACTTATATTTATGCTAAGTCTGCTATGGGCTGAGCATTTTGCTTGGGGCAGGAAACACAAGCTGAATGGCACACACCAGTCCTGTTCTCAAGAAGCCTGTAGCGCACTGGGAGGAGAGTCCACAGTCACACAGATAGTTTTACAATGGTAGCTACAGCAAGAGCTAGAGAAGAATATGCAGCTACAATGTACTGTGAAATGGATAACCCACGGGAGAAATGCCACTTACAAGAAGACATGGAAGCTGTGCAAGGCCCACCTTGAGTTTTGATTATGACTCGGTCTTGGTACCTTATTTTAAAAATCTGTTTCACCTGCCATGCACACTCAGACCCTGGCCTGGGTGGTCACATGGGAGTACCATCAAGTCCCACATCAGCCAAGGCTTCTCTGAAGGCCGTGAGACTGCCAGCCTCACTGTGCCATGCTATTGCACGCTGACCTCGTTCCTGCCCGCTGAGGATGGAGTGGCATCATGACCAGAAGCTGGTGTCAAAAACACTTTTGTGACTCTTGAGTTGCTGAAATATATGTAGTCATAATCATGACACATTGTATTTTTAGGGAAATACAATTAACTTCTAAATTAAAGTATTTAATTTACTTGATGAGTCCCATACTTTATCAGAAATTAAGTATTTTCTAACTGAGGATAAATTTAACTTATCAATTAAATTAAATGCTTTAATTTTCAAGTCAACTGTATTTCCCTAAAAATACAATGTGTCATGAATCTGACTAAATATATTTAACCAACTCAGTAATCCCTAAAGCGTTTTTAACAGTTACCAGCTTCTCACATCAGGCAGAAAGACTATTATTAAAAAGTAAAAAATAACAGATGCTGGAGAGTTTGTGAAAGAAAAGGGATGCTTATATACTCTTCATGGGAGTTTAAATTAGTTCAACCATTGTGGAAGACAGTGTGGCAATTCCTCAAAGACCTAAAGACAGAAATACCATTTGATCCAGCAATTTCATTACTGGATATATATCCAAAGGAATGTAAATCTTTTTATTATAAGGACACATGCATGTGTATATTTATTGCAGCACTATGCACAATATCAAAGACATGGAATCTTACCCAAATGCCCATCAATGATAGACTAGATACAGAAAATATGGTACATACACACCATGAAATACTGTGCAATCATGAAAAAGAATTAGATCATGTCTTTTGTGGAAACGTAGATGGAGCTGGAGGTCATTATCCTTAGAAAACTAATGCAGGAAGGGAAAATCAAATACCACATATTCTCACTTCTAAATGGGAGCTAAATCATGAGAACACATGAACACATGAAGGAGAACATACACATGCCTATCGAAAGGTAGAGGGTGGTGAAGGCTAAAGGGAGAGGATGAGAAAAAATAAATAATAAATAGTAAATTTAATACTTGGGTGATAAAAAATTTATAAAATGAACCACCATGTCACAAGCTTACCCATTAATAAACCTGCACATGTACCCCTGAACTTAAAATAAAAGTTAAAAAAGAAAATACTTTTCGTGTAGTGAGGAGAATGCCCAACGAGATTAAAGAAGCAATGTTTCAAGTAAGAAGAACAGGTATTTTCAAGAAATGCCACTTATTTTGTAAGTAAATCACCTGTCATGGGATTAGAAATCAGGCAGCTCTGGCTTCAGTAGGTTAACATGACACACTTAGATTGGCTGGCCCTTGTCTGGAGCGTGTTATGGCAAGCTGAGTCCAGCAGAATCCACTGGGAAGAGGCTGGCAGAAAAAGAGGATAACTCAAAGAAAGGCGAAAAGCAGATCAGGGCATCCCAGTGAAGATGGGGGGAAACAGGAATGCTCACATGTTTCTTATAAGAATTGTATCAGCTCACGCTTGCATTGCTATAAAGGAATACTGGAGACTGGGTAACTCATAAAGAAAAGAGTTTTAACTGGCCCATGGTTCTTTAGGCTATACGAGCATGGCACTGGCATCTGCTATGCTTCAGGTGAGAGCCTCAGAAACTTTTACTCATGGCAGAAGTCAAAGTGGGAGCAAGCATATCACATTGCGAATAAGGGGGCAAGAGAGAGAGAGAGTAAAGGGTTGAGGGGAGCTGCCACATGCTTTTACTCAACCAGATTTCAAGATAAATCACTCACTGTGGTGAGGACAGGATGGAGCCATGAGGTATCCATCCCCATGACCCAAATACCTCCCACCAGGCCCCACTTTCATATTGGGGATCACATTTCAACATGAGATTTTGAGGGGACAAATCCAACCTATATAGAGAATATAAACTTTTTTCCCAAAATCTTGTCTATTGCAACTTGAAATTAATAACTCAATACTATTTAAAATGTCATAAAATAGAATACTTAGGTCTAAATCCAAGAAAACACCTACAGGATCTATTTGTCAGAAACTATAAAATTCAGAAGAAAAGTATCAAAGATCAAAAGTAATGGAAAGATATTCTGCATCCATGGAATAGAAGACTCAATATTGGTAAGTTATCAATTCTTTCCAACTTGCTGTATAAATTCAATGCAATCCCAATTAAAATGTGAGCAGGCCATTTTATGATATTTGTGGTTTATCACAGTAAACAGATTCTAAGTCTACATGGAAAGTCGAAAGACCCAGAATGGAGCCAGCACTCCACTGAGGAAGAAGATGTTGGAAGACTGAACTACCTCACTTCCAGGTTTACTATAAAGCTAAGGAAACACGGTAGTGAGACACTAGTGGAAATAAGCATATAGATTAATAGAACAGAATAGATAACCAACAGTGGCTCAAAAAATATATCCAGCTGCCTTGGCAAGCAAATGAAACTCAACGAGAAAATGATAGCCTTTACAACAAATCAGGTTGGAAAAATTAGATATCCATGTTGAAAAATAAACTCAGATAGAAAACATACAACTTTTGCAAAAATTAACAAAAAATTTATGAGCTTTAAATGAGAAGAAATACTATAAAGCTTCTAGAATTTAACAGAGGATAAAATCATGATTTTTTGATTTTGTGATGGGTTTTTAGATATAATACCCAATAGATGAAATATAAAAAGTTAATAATTTGGAAATTCAAAACTTCTTTTCTGTAAAATGTAATGTTAATAGATTGGTAAAACTAAATAATATTTTTAAAAATATACATAGAGCTCTTAAAAGTCAATAATGGAAAAACAACTAGAAAATGAGCAGAAGATTTGAATAGACTCCCCGCCAAAGAAAATATGCAAATGATGCATAAACACAGTAACACAGGCTCAAAATTATTTTTCTCTAGGGAATTTCAAACTAAAACAAATACCTTCTATTCAATAGGCAGTTTTTATTTATTTATTTGTTTACTTGAGTTGAAATCTCCTTCTATGTCCCAGGCTGGAATGCAGTGACATAATCTTGGCTCACTGCAGTCTCCACCTCTACAGCTCAGGTGATCATCCCGTTTTAGTCTTTCAAGCAGCTGGGACTACAGGCACGTGACACCACACCCACCCAAGTTTTGCATTCTTTGAAGAGATGGAGTTTCATCACGTTGTCCTGGCTGGTATCAAACTCCTGGGGTCAAGTGATCCACCAGTCTCAACCTCTCACAGTGCTGGGATTACAGATGGGAGCCATTGTGTCTGGCCAATGGGCAGTTTTTAAATTCTGTTGATTGCTTCCTTTGTTTTGAAGTTGCATTTTAGTTTGATGTAATTCTACTTGTTTATCTTTGCTTTTGTTTCCTCTGTTTTTGTTGACAAATTCAGTAAATCATTACCAAGACCAATGTCACATAGATTTTTTTTCTTATGTTTTCTTCTAGGGGTTTCACAGTTTCATATTTTATGTTTAAGTGTTTAATCCATTTTGAATTGATACTTATGCATGGTATGTGCTAAGAGTTTAATTTCATTTTTTGTATGTTGTTATCAAATTTTCCCAACAGCATTTGTTGAAAGACTATCTTTTTTCCATGGCATATACTTGTCAGGTTTATGGAACATTAGGTTCAGGTATATGCCTAAGTTTATATCTGGGATTTCTGTTCTGTTCCATTGGTGGATATGTCTGTCTTTATGTCAGTACCATATTGTTTTGCTGTAACTTTAAAAGCCAAGAAGTGTAATGACTTCAGCTTTGTTCTTCTTTCTCAAGATTGCTTTGGATTTTAGGGTCTTTTGTGGTTCCATATAACTTTATAATGTTTTTCTGTTTTTGTAAAAATGACATTGAGATTTTGATGTTAATGGCATTAAATCTTTAGATTTATTTGGGTAGAATAAATATTTTAACACTACTACGTCTTCTAATCTATGAATATGGAATATCTTTTCATTCATTCTGTCTTCTTTAATTTTTTCATCAGTGTTTTATAGTTTTCAGTATTAAGCTTTTCACATTCTTGTTGATTCTTATTTTATTTTGAGACAGTTTATTACTAGTGTATAAAAATACTACTGATTTTTATGTTGATTTTTTATCCTCCAACTTCACCAAACTTTTATTAGTTCTAATAGCTAATAAAAGAGGAAGCTGATGGGGTAATTCTTAGCGTTAAGACTAAGGACCAAGAGCCCAAGGAGCCGCTAGTGTTAGTCCCACAGTCCGAAGGCCAGAGAACCTGGAGTCCAGGTACCAACAGCAGAAGAGTGTCCTGACTCTCAAAGAGAGAGGGCAAGCATCAGCCTTTTGAGTGTTTTGTTTCATCTGCCCCCAGGTGATTGGATGGTGCCCACCCCCATTGAGGGCATCGCTTATGCACTCAGTCCACAGATCTTACAGGTCAATCTCCTCTGGAAATACACTGACACACACACATAAGGCAGCTCAATCATTCCATTCAAAGGTAACACCCCCCTGGAAGTCTCCTTCAGCAGAAGAGGAATTGGCTCTGTGCCTCTTCTGAGCCACCAAAGAGCAGAAGGGCAGATTCTTGCCCTCTGTCTCTGAGAGCCAAGATACTCTCTCTGCTTTTGATGCCCAAACTCAGGATTCTCCAGTCTTTGAACTATGGGACAAACACTAGTGGCACTGAGAATAAATAATGCTGTACCCCAATCCGGTAAAGATGTTACCAAAATTAGCAATCACAATACACGAATTAAATATGCAGTAAATAGATGATGAACATTGGAGCTGGGTATCTCACTATTGCGGGGGAGAAAGCAATGGGATGAAGCTGTATAACTGGAGACACCAGGATGAGCACATGTTTATATACATACGCGTGTGTGTGTGTGTGTGTGTGTGTGTGTGTGTGTGTGTAGTTACATACAGATATATGCATATATAATTTTATATACAAGTGTTGCACAGGCACATCTATTTTATTCCTTTCTTATGTAAGAGTATCTGGAAACGATGATGTCCCGTTATCAACAACCATACCTCCATCTTGGTTTCCACTGTCATTCTTCAATTTAAAAAGCTGGATTTCTTGTATATATCCTGGGATAGGATATATACAAGATGAGCTAGATATTTTTTAGTGCAAGAAAGTAGAAAAAAAAAAGAAAGGCCATGAATATGGTAGAGAATGTGAAATGGAGCCAGCTGAATGTGTTACTAGTGGGCCAAATCTGGCATATTTTGAGAGAAAAAAAGAATTTCATTATAACACAGGATACAAAATAAGCATCTGTGAGACCATACTTATGTACATAAATGATTAAATATGTAAAAATTGGGGAGAAGCAACAAATATCCTAGGCAGCTGAATCTCAAATAATGTATGTTGATATGTCCCTGCTTCAGTGAGGTGTAACTCCCAGACACATAAATCTGGGCTATAGTAGTGACTTTCCTCCCAAAAGCACAGTATGGGAATAGAGGGGAAAGGAAAAACACTAAATTTGCCTGAACCTAGTGAACACTTCCTCATCTAGGAAATTAAGATTTAGGCCAACAATAATGCCATATTGATAGTATGTGCATTTGATATGATGTGATAAAAGCTGACTTTTTCTTTGTGGTCTACCTTTCAAGAACATACAATTTTACTCTAAAAATGAGAAAACATCAAACAAATTTCACCTGAGGAGGATTCTATAAAATACTTGTAGAACTCCTCAAAACTGTTAAGGTCATCAGAAATAAGGAAAATCTGAGAAACTGTTACAGCCAGAGGCAGCTAAGAAGACCTAAATGTATTGAGGTGCTCTGAATGTGATTCTAGAACAGGAAAAGGGCATTGGATAAAAATTTTAAAAAATAGAATAAAATACAATGTTTATCTAATAATGACGTCACAATATCCTATAATTACATTTCTTCAAATTTAAGACTGTTCTAAAGTACGTTTTGTTTTAAAAATGGAAACATATCTTTTGCTGTGCAAAAGCTCTTGAGTTTAACTAGATCCCATTTGTCTATTTTGGCTTTTGTTGCAATTGCTTTTGGTGTTTTAGTCATGAAGTCTTTGCCCATGTCTATGTCCTGGTTGGTATTGCCTAGGTTTTCTTCTAGAGGTTTTATGGTTTTAGGTTTTACATATAAGTCTTTAAACCATCGAGTTAATTTTTGTATAAGGTGTAGGAAAGGAGGCCAGTTTCAATTTTCTGCATATGGCTAGCCAGTTTTCTCAGCACCAGTTATTGAAAAAAGGAATCCTTTCCTCACTGCTTGTTTTCGTCAGATGTGTCAAAGATCAGATGTAGATGTGTAGTATTATTTCTGAGATCTCTGTTCTGCTGCATTGGTCTGTATACCTGTTTTGGTACCAGTACCATGCCATGCTGTTTTGGTTAGTGTAGCCTTGTAGTATTGTTTTGAAGTCAAGTCACATGATGCCTCCACCTTTGTTTTTTTTTTTTTTTTTTTTTTTTTTGAGATGGAGTTTTGCTCTTGTTGCTCAGGCTGGAGTACAGTGGTGTGAACTCAGCTCACTGCAACCTTAGACCCCTGGGTTCAAGAAATTCTCCTGCTTCCACCTCCCTAGTAGCTGAGATTACAGGTGCCCACCACCATACCCAGCTAATCTTTTGTATTTTCAGTAGAGATAGGTTTTCACTATGTTGGCCAAGGCAGGTCTCAAACTCCTGACCTCAGACTGTCACCCACCCCAGCCTCACAAAGTGCTGAGATTACAGGCATGAGGCACCGTGCCCGGCTCTGGCTTTTTTCTAATCCTAAACCCCAGTTTAGGATTGTTTTGGCTATGTGGGCTCTTTTTTGGTTCCATAAAAAATGTATAGTATTTTTTTTCTCATTCTGTGAAGAAAGTCAATGGTAGCTTAATGCAAATAGCATCGAATCTATAAATTACTTTGGGCAGTATGGCCATTTTCACCATGTTGATTCTTTCTAACCATGAGCATGGAACGTTTTTCCATTTGTGTCCTGTCTTATTTCCTTGAGCAGTGGTTTGTAGTTCTCCTTGAAGAGGTCCTTCATGTCCCTTGTAAATTGTATTCCTAGATATTTTATTTTCTTTGAAGCAGTTGTGAATGAGAGTTCACCCATGATTTGGCTGTTTGTCTATTATTCTTATATAGGAATGCTTGTGATTTTTGCACATTGATTTTGTATCCTGAGACTTTGCTGAAGTTGCTCCTCTGCTTAAGAAGTTTTGGAGCTGAGACGATGGGGTTTTCTAAATACACAATCGTGTCATCTGCAAATAGAAAAAATTTGACTTCCTCTCTTTCTATTTGAGTAATTCTTTATTTTTTTCTCTTGCCTCATTGCCCTCATCAGAACTTCCAATACTATGGTAAGTAGGAGTAGAGAGGGCATCCTTGTTCTATGCTGATTTTCAAAGGCAATGCTTCCAGCGTTTGCCCATTCAGTATGATATTACCTGTAAGTTTTTCATAAATAACTCCTATTATTTTGAGATATATTTCATCAATACCTAGTTTATTGAGAGTTTTCAGCATGAAGGGCTGTTGAATTTTATTGAAGGCCTTTTCTGCATCTATTGAGATAATCATGTGGTTTTTGTCATTGCTTCTGTTTATGTGATGGATTACATTTAATGACTTGTGTGTGTTAAACCAGCCTTGCATCCCAGAGATAAAGCTGACTTGATCATGGTAGATAAGCTTTTTGATGTACTACTGTATTCAGTTTGCCAGTATTTTATTGAGGATTTTTGCATTGATGTTCATCAGAGATATTGGCCTGAAATGTTCTTTTTTTTGTTGTGTCTCTGCCAGATTTTGGTATCTGGATGATGCTTGCCTCATAAAATGAGTTAGGTAAAAGTCCCTCTTATTCTATTATTTGGAATAGTTTCAGAAGAAATGGTACCAGCTCCTCTTTGTACCTCTGGTAGAATTGGTGGAATTAGGCTGTGAATCTTTCTGGTCCTGTTTTTTTTCTTGTTATGGTTTTTTGTTGTTGTTGTTGTTATTGTTGTTGTTAGTATGGTATTAATTACCACCTCAATTTCAGAACTTGTCATTGGTCTGTTCAGGAAATTGACATCTCCCTGCTTTAGTCTTGGGAGAGTGTATGTGTCCAGGAACTTATCCACTTCTTCTAGATTTTCTAGTTTATTTGTGTAGAGGCTTTTATAGAATTCTCTGATGGTGGTTTGTATTTCTGTGGGTAGTTTCTATTTCTATGATGTCCCACTTATAATTTTTTACTGTGTCTATTTGATTCTTTTCTCTTTTCTTCTTTATTAGTCTGGCTAGTTGTTTATTTTGTTAACCTTTGCAAAGAACCAGCTGCTGCCTGAAACTATCATCAGAGTGAACAGGAAACCTACAGAATGGAAGAAAAATTTTCCAGTGTACCCATCTAGCAAAGGTCTAATATTCACAATCTTCAAGGAACTTAAGCAAATTTATAAAAAAAGAAAAACAACCCCATGTAAAAATGGGCACAGGATATGAACAGATACTTTTCAAAAGAAGACATTTATGCAGCCAACAAAAACATGAAGGAAAGCTCATCACCTCTGGTCATCAGAGAAATGCAAATCAAAACCACATTTAGATACAATTTCACCCTGGTTAGAATGGTGATCATTAAAAAGTCAGAAAACAACAGATGCTAGAGAAGATGTGGAGAAATAGGAACACTTTTACACTGTTGGTAGGAGTGTAAATTAGTTCAACCATTATGGAAGACAGTGTGGCAATTTCTCAAGGATCTATAACCAGAAATACCATTTGAACCAGTAATCCCATTACTGGGTATATACCCAAAGAAGTATAAATCATTCTATAATAAAAACACCTGCACAGGTGTGTTTATTGCAGCACTATTCACAATAGCAAAGACTTAGAACCAACACAAATGCCCATCAATGATAGACTGGATAAAGAAAATGTGGCACATACACACCATAGAATACTATGCAGCCATAAAAAAGAATGAGTTCATGTCCTTTGCAGAGACATGGAGGAAGTTGGAAACCATCATTCTCAGCAAACTAACACAGGAATGGAAAACCAAACATTGCATGTTCTCACTCATAAGTGGGAGTTGAACAATGAGAACACAAGGGCATAAGGATGGGAACATCACACATCGGGGACTGTCGGCGGGTGGGGACAAGGGGAAGGAGAGCATTAGGACAAATACCTAATGCATGTAGGGCTTAAAACCTAGATCACAGGTTGATGGCTGCAGCAAACCTCTATGGCACACGTGTATCTATTTAACAAACCTGCACATTCTGCACATGTATTGCAGAACTTAAAGTATTATTTATATATGTGTGTATACACACACACACACACACACACACAGAGAGACACACATAAGAAAAATAGAAATGTAAAATATGTAATAGATAAAATGAAAATAGAAAAATTTTCTCAAAATTGCTGAATTAAGTTTTGGTAATAGTAAATAAAAAATAGTTGTCAATGAAATAAAGTAAAAATTAAAATAAATTGGATTATTAGTATAAAGTTGAAACACTAGCAGATAAGATGAAGAAAATTTAAAATATACAAGAGTTTCTTAGAGAACAAAAGAAATAAAAAGAAAAAAGTTACTACTGCTAGTACTAATAGTAATGTACAATGACTGAATTGAAGAAAAGTATGCTTTTAAGTAAGAAGTTGTTCTGATTGCAATAAAATGTTGACAAAGAAATACAACATTTAAAAATATCCTGAAGAGATTGTCACACTTCAAAGAAAAAGATAAAACCTCAAAGATCTTCTAATTGCTTTTTCATAAAAAAACAATTTACTTTCAAATTAAAGAGGATATAATGTTCATTGGGCTTTTCATCTCCTGTAGTGGAAGCTAACAACGTTTGACTTGTATGCAATTTGTATGAGACAATGAATATTTTTGGCAATGTCAGGTAATGTCACCACTTATTAGTCTGTTGAGAATTTTTTTAAATATTTTGTTTTTATTTTTATTTTATTTTTTATTGCATTTTAGGTTTTGGGGTACATGTGCAGAACATGCTAGATAGTTGCATAGGTACACACATGTCAGTGTGCTTTGCTGCCTTCCTCCCCTTCACCCATATCTGGCATTTCTCCCCATGCTATCCCTCCCCAGCCCCCGCCACTGTCCCTCCCCTATTTCCCCCAATAGACCCCAGTGTGTAGTGCTCTCCTCCCTGTGTCCTGTGTTCATTGTTCATCACCCGCCTATGAGTGAGAATATGCGGTATTTCATTTTCTGTTCTGGTGTCAGTTTGCTGAGAATGATGTTCTCCAGGTTCATCCATGTGCAAAGACTCAGAAAGTGTTCTATCCTTGGTCTGTATCAGAACAAATTACTTCAACAGATAGTATAACCAAAATTGACAAATCAGAAGTAAGATTAAAACAGGACCAGATTGGATATGAAAACAACAGTCATGAGAAAGTATTTATACCATGTAAACTATAACTTTTAACTGATAATGATAATGCAACAGCGGACTTTAATTGAGAAATAATAACAGTTCTTAAAATTAAAAATAAATTTCCAGATCTGTGAATTCTAAACTATCACAAAACGATGTGTTCTCATTGTTACCAGGGCCTGTCAGTGGGTGTGAGGATTAGGGAAGGGATATTAGTGGGGTGGTGTCCCAGGGGAGGGATAGCATTAGGAGAAATACCTGATGTAGGGGCCGAGGTGATGGGCTCAGCAAACCACCATGGAATGTGTATACCTATGCAACAAACCTGCACATTCTGCACATGTACCCAAGAACTTAAAGTATAATAATAAAAAAAGAAAAAAAAGACACTAAAATTGGTGTATCTATGACACCAGGAGAAGGGTAAAATACAAATATTATAAAGATGTCATCTCATTGGGGGGAATAGGGGAGGGACAGCGGTGGGGGCGGGGGCTGGGGAGGGATAGCATGGGGAGAAATGCCAGATGCGGGTGAAGGGAGAAAGACAGCAAATCCACTGCCACATGTGTACCTATGCAACTATCTTGCATGTTCTGCACATGTACCCCAAAACCTAAAATGCAGTAAAAAATAAAATAAAATAAAATAAAAATAAAAAATAAAAAATAAAAAGATTTCATCTCAGAAAACAGAGTAAAGAGATTTTTAAAAATCTCAATATGAGAGCATAGGTGAGTGACAAATAGAAATGGGAAATAACTGAAACCATACTTTTTAAAATAGAAAATAAATTTAAAAAGAGAGAAACAATAAATATAGAGTTGGTGTTAAACATTAAACTAAGTAAACAGAGTAAGCAAGCAAGTATTATTTTTTCTTATAAAATTATAGAAAATGTACTTTAAAAATTACATCTAAAAATGTAATTTTCACTTTTAAAATATAATTTTTTTTGGGAAAAGCATGCTTATTTTATGTATATAAAATTATATTTTTAAAATGTAATTTTAAAAATCGAGCTACATTAGCAGAAAAAAGCATGCCCTTCCTCCCTCAAAGATAAAACAAGAAGAAGAGAGAAAAATAATAAGACTTGGAACAAGTTGGCCATAAAATCTCAAACAGGATTTCGCTCATAATATCAGTATGAATAACAATTAAATCACATTTCAAAGTTAAAATTTTTTTCAAAAAGATGAAATTTATGCAATTATAAAATGTATAGTAACAAATAAGCTATATACGTAAAGTTTGATATGCTGTCTCTATCACATAAATAAAAGAAAATGGAAATAAATGCAAATGTAAGTTTTTAAAAACAAAATTATATTCAACGATTTTAATAAATACATCCAGTAAACAAAATCAAAAACTTTAAAACACAGTTTCATATCTTGCAAACTGACAACTTGCAATCATTTTATAATAGAAAAACATTCATAGAAATAAATCATGTTCTAGTTTCCAGAAAAAAAAATAATTCTACAGGGGAGATTTTGCAAACTGCATTTTTAAATAAAAGTCCAATAAATCTAAGCATAAAAATAAAGTTCAGAAAGACTTCTGATTCTGTTCATGACAAAGTAACTGATATTATATATATTACCCACCCATAAACAGTTATAAAAGCTACATAAATATCCATATAGTAATTGATTACAGATTTAGAATGACAATTAACCCAGGGCCATAATAATTGAGAAAGGAAGCTCATGAGGTATGTCTCATATTTGTTCTGAATTTCTTTTTTGAGATATTTTCCAGGCTGAAGTTCAGAGAAATTCAGTCAAGGCTGGGAGTGGAAGTTATGCTGAGCTAAAGAGAATGAGAAAAGAGATGAGAGCTTTCCAGAAATCTCAGAAGGCCATGAATATGAGCAAATAGTAGAAAGAAAATTGTAAAAGTCTACATTAAATCAGTCTCTCTGGTTCCTCGGTAGTTTCTGAGAGATGATAGAACTCTGGTCTGCCTGTCAGGAGGAGTAAGGCTGAATGGATGTAGTGGAGAATTCATTGTGTCAGGGAGATGCTGAAGTCCAGGCTGCTTAAAGTGGAGTCAGCTTTCAAATATCCTGAATATTCTGTTAGAAACCAGAAAGACTACGCTATAGAAATGCAGATTATATCCTGGAAATAAGAAAAACTGCAATATAACTGCCCTAACAAGTTCGAAAACTAGGCCTTGAAGTGATCCATGATAATTGACTATTTTAACTCAAATTTAACTCAGAACAAACTAAAAATGGAAAATGATACAATTTTGGTTCTTTACAATATAATAAGTACAATGTCCAGAACATAATTAAAAATTTCTAGAACTTCAAAGAGGCTGAAAAAAGTGACAAATTAAGAAAGTATACAGTCTAAACAGAGGAAGAGATTGTTCATATATTTTAGTTAACAGAAAATGTCTGACTGATATCTTGAAATGAATAAAGGAAATATAGATAAGAAATACAAAAATATGTAAGTTAATAATTCATTGATAGATACAAAAATTACACTGTATTCAAAAGATAGGTTAATAAACTTGAATATAGTTAAAGTGAAGTCATTAAAATTGAAGCATAGACGTGAACGTGCTGAAGAGTATAAAACAGAAAAAAACTAGAATATGAACAAGAAGTTTAGCAAATACATGATTGGCTTCCCAGAAAGAGAGAAAAAAATAGGAAGTGAACAAAATCTAAAGCAAAAATAACTTGAAGGTTTTTAAAAGGCTTGAAAGCTATTAAAGATGTTTAGTGAACCACAAATTGAATTATTATTCAAAATTAAATCTCATCTAGTTATATAAAACTTAAACTTGTAAATAATGTAGAAAAGAGATAACTTAAAAGCAAGTGGGAAGAAATAAAAACAAAACAATAAAAATGAGAGCTGAATTTTTAACAGAAGCAATGGAATTCAGAAGTCAGTAGAATAATATTTTTAAAATACTGAATAAAAAAAGACACTAAAAAAACCACTCAACCTTTATTTTTATGACCAGCAAATTTCCTTCAAAAACAAGGGTAAAAAAATGTCTCAGGCACAGAAATTTGCCAGCATTCCTGCAGGGTTGTCAACTCTAAAGGAAGTGCATTAGTCTAAATGCAAACAATCCCTGACTGAAGAACAGAAGTGGAAGGGAGGGCAGAAGAATTGAGACATCCTTGGACCAACTGATTTGGTTGTGAAGCCTGAGCACAGATGACAGGGATGGCCCAGTGTCTTTCTCTACACCCTCCATACAATAAGGGCTGGATTCATGAGGTGCAAACAGCCTATTTATCTTTATCAGAACCCAGAATTAGTGGGATGCAAGATTTTGACATATGTCTCTACAATTGATCTTTAAAAGGCATACATACTAACTGCTTTGTGAGCAAGGCCATCTAATGTACTTTACAAAATGGAAAATTTTTTCCCTGATTTTATTTATTTTGTTTAAAAACAACCCTTATTATTAAATTATCTTTTATTTCTTTGCTATTAATATTTTAAAATATTAATTTAAATATACATAAAAGTAAATGCTATTCTGACAAATACTTTTTAATAAATAAAACAAGATGAACTCCACATCTTCATAACTCTAACAGGTGTATGAAGACTTCTTAGAAGTACTTTTTATTTTTTTTTGAGACGGAGTTTCACTCTTGTTGCCCAGGCTGGAGTGCAATGGCGTGATCTCGACTCACCTCAACCTCCACCTCCTGGGTTCAGGCAATTCTCTTGCCTCAGCCTCCTGAGTAGCTGGGATTACAGGCACGCGCCACCATGCCCAGCTAATTTATTGTATTTTTAGTAGAAATGTGGTTTCACCAGGTTGACCAGAATGGTCTCGATCTCTTGACCTTGTGATCCACCCGCCTCGGCTTCCCAAAGTGCTGGGATTACAGGCGTGAGCCACCGTGCCCGGCCAAAAAGTACTTTTTTTGATTAGGTCCCATTTGTCTATTTTAGCTTTTGTTGCCAATGCTTTTGGTGTTTTGGTCATGACTGGGTATATATCCAAAGGACTATAAATCGTTCTACTATAAGGACACATGCACACGAATGTTCATTGCAGCACTGTTTACAATAGCAAAGACCTGGAACCAACCCAAATGCCCATCGATGATAGACTGGACTGGGAAAATGTGGCACATATACACCATGGAATATTATGCAGCAATCAAAAATGATGAGTTCGTGAGGACATGGATGAATCTGGAGAACATCATTCTCAGCAAACTGACACAAGAACAGAAAAGGAAATACCGCATATTCTCACTCATAGGTGGGTGAGAAAAATGAGAACACATGGACACAGGGAGGGGGTCTACTACACACTGGGTCTATTGGGGGGAATAGGGGAGGGACAGCAGCGGGGGGCTGGGGAGGGATAGCTTGGGGATAAATGCCAAGTGTGGGTGAAGGGGAGGAAGGCAGCAAAACACACTGCCATGTGTGTACCCATGCAACTATCTTGCACGTTCTGTACATGTACCCCCCAAACCTATAATGCAATAAAAATTTTAAAAATAAATAAATAAATAAAATAAAATAAAATAAATTAAAAAAAGTACTTTTCTAAAATTGTACTGTACATTCTGGGGTACATGTGCAGATCATGCAGGATTGTTTTATAGGTACACACATGGCAATGTGGTTTGCTGCCTCCATCCCCCTGTCACCCACATCTGGCATTTCTCCCTATGTTATCCCTCCCCAACTGCCTGCCCCCTGCTGTCCCTCCTTTGGCCCCTCCCAACACACCCCAGTGTGTAATAATTTACTCCCTATGTTCATGTGTTCTTATTGTTCAACACCCACCTATGAGTGAGAACATATGATGTTTGATTTTCTGTTCTTGTCAGTTTGTTGAGAATGATGGTTTCCAGATTTATCCATGTCCTTACAAAGGACACAAACTCATCATTTCTTATGGCTGGGTAGTATTTCATGGTGTAGATGTGCCACATTTTCCTTGTCTAGTCTATTGACAATGGGCATTTGGGTTGGTTCCAGGTCTTTGCTATTGTAAACAGTGACACTATGAACATATGTGTGCATGTGTCCTTATAACAGAAAGATGTATAATCCTTTGGGTATATACCCAGTAATGGGATTGCTAGGTATATAATGGAATTTCTATGTCTAGGTCCTTGAGGAATCACCACACTGTCTTCCACAATGGTTGAACTAGTTTATACTCCCACCAACAGTGTAAAAGTGTTATTTCTCCACATCCTCTTCAGCATCTGTTGTCTCCAGATTTTTTAATGATCGCCATTCTAACTGGTGTGAGGTGGTATCTCAATGTGGTTTTGATTTGCATTTCTCCAATAATCAGGGATGATGAGCATTTTTTCACATGTTTGTTGGCCTCATATGTCTTCTTTTGAAAATTGCCTGTTCATATCCTTCTCCCACTTTTGGATGGGTTTGTTTGTTTTTTTTCTTGTAAATCTGTTTTAGTTATTTGTAGATTTGGGATATTAGCCTTTTGTCAGATGGGTAGATTGCAAATTTTTTTCCCATTCTGTTGGTTGCTGCTTTACTCTAATGATTGTTTCTTTTGCTGTACAGAACCTCTGGAGCTTAATTGGGTCCTATTTGTCTATTTTTGGCTTTTGTTGCCAATGCTCTTGGTGTTTTAGTCATGAAGTCCTTGCCTACTCCTATGTCCTGAATGGTTTTGCCTAGATTTTCTTCTAGGGTTTTCATGGTGTTAGGTCTTATGTTTAAGTCTTTAATCCAACTGGAGTTAATTTTAGTGTAAGGTGTCAGGAAGGGGTCCAGTTTCTGCTTTCTACACATGGCTAGCCAGTTTTCCCAACACCATTTATTAAACAGGGAATCCTCTCCCCATTGCTTGTTTTTGTCAGGTTTGTCAAAGATCAGATGGTTGTAGATGTGGGGTGTTGCACTTTTATCTGCTTATTGTTTTGAGTCAGGATTCTACATGTGACATGTATTTAACTTCGTATCTCAGGACCTGCATGGTGTTTTTGAAGCTGTGATTGTTGTTGATGTGATGTATGGAAACCATACAGTGGAATGCCATGCCTGCTACTTCATTGTCTCCCAAGTCAACCAGACCATGCAGTGCAGTCTTGCCGGAGTGATTTCAAGCCTGGTCTTGCCCCTTGAAATCACTCTTCTGGTGATTTCTTATTGACTAGATAGAGCCAAGAAAAAATGACGACTGAAGAATTTCCTTGCCCAATCAGTAAAAGCACTTTAGGTACAGTGCTACATATGAGGGCAAACACATATTTTAAGCATTTGAGGAAAATAACCCATTCATAAAAAGTAAATTGGCAATTGCAGTTTCTGTTCTTGACTGTAAGTGACTAGGTGTGTTGGCAGTCAGAATGCTGTTTAGAAAAGCAAAGTGTTTTTTATCTTACTATTTTTGCCTAATTACTCCTTATAATCACAAGATTCAAATGTTCAGAGACTCTCTGTTTTATTTATGCTCATAAACTCTTCAGCACCCAATTGGAAATGTAGGTAGATAGGCTAAATAAACAGATTAGATAGATAGATGATATAGATAGATATAGATAGATGATAGACAGATAAATAGACATAATTCTAAAAAATAAAGTGGGTGTTCAAAATGGAAGGCAATAAAGGAAAAGGAAGAAAGAAAGAAAAAAAAAAGGAAGACCAGACAGGAGGGAGAAAGGAAAGTAGAGAATGAAGAAGCAGAGAAAAATTTTGGCTGCTCAGTAATTTCAAAAAATGTTTTCTGTAATAGTCTTAATAGGTATCAAACCCGAAGTCCAATTACTTATGTGTATTAAATGATGTATTTTAATATGTTAACTGGGAGAATATACAATGAAACGTTTCAAAATGTATAAAAATAATAATTTAATAAATCAAATGCTGAGTAAATAAAAAATATAGACAGATAATAAACAAGCACTTTTTCTTTATCCTTTTTCTTTTTATTAAATAATGACATTAATGTTGATATCCATAACAAAATCTATGAATACTGCGTTTTTCTCGTTATTAGAAGTGCATGTTTATTTTTAGTGGTTCTTTTGTCATTTGTATAGTTAGTATTATTATTGACTATTTTTTAACATTTTCCCCATTTTTATCGTCAGGGCGAAATTTTGGTCTGTAGCCAAAGACAATATAGGATGAAGTTTGATTTGTTCCAAAACCCACAGGGATCTCTAAAATGGAAAGATTTTTCTTAGAACCAACAGGCATAGAATTGATGACATGAAACTACTAAGTTTAGAGGCTGTACAACTGTAGGTCTGGCAATCAAAAACGCTTTCTGCAGGTTTGTGAGTTTAGAGTTCGAGAAGCCAGCACCACCTTGCAATCAGTTATTACTGTAGCAGCAGATAAGCCGAGTAGAAAAACTTTCATGTAAAATATAATGGGAAGGATTTTTTTTCTATCTCCTTTTGCTATATATTTGAAAATCTTTAAAAAAATCTTCTACAAAAAAAAAAAAAGGATATTGCAGTCTTTACCATTCGCTTTAAAAAAAAAAAAAAAAAAGATTTTCCATTCGTTCATCTCTAGAAGGTCATCTTTGAGCTGTACAAGCCAGCCCTTCATTTAGGTCTCCTCTTGCATTCATATTTAACTTTCTTTCATTCGTTGGCCTTTATTAGCTGAGCTCCTGGAGCTTGTAGCACATTTTAAACAGCAACACTGGAAGGATGTAAATGCAGAATAATGTATCAGGACTCAAATTTGCATGGTCAAATGTCAAAAAAATTAGGCCTTCCCCAGAACCATGTCAAGAGAAATAACATAAGTGGGCAAACCCGACAGCAGGCATGCCATTATCATTTAGTGCAAGCTGTCATCACTGCCGGCAAGTGGAAGCAGTGGTCATTAGCTGGAACTCTGCCGGGGGAGGTTGCAATTCTTCCTTTTCCTTTTTTAAAAGATTTTTTATTTTTTTCCCAATCATCTGACAGTATTTCACAGAACACCGCAATGCAATGTTGCCTCCCTGACAGGAAAGTCAAGAGGTGGGGGATGGCGCCTTTGGGTGGTGGTGCAGGGGGCGGTGAAAGGACCAGTGAGCAAACTCCATAAGAGTCTGCTGTCAGCTGGAGGGTGCAGGATTTGCATTACCTATCCGATAAATACTCATTAAGAGTAATCACTTTATTTCAGCTCTGTAACGACATTAACAAGCTTGGAATACAGGGAATTACATGAGTCAGAACAAATAATTGAATATTCTACTGCAAGGGAACACAGCACACGCCTGCCTTCATGTCCTGCCGTTTCTGAAGCTAGCACAAGCATGCAATTAGATAATAAGCTTAAACAGCATTAAATTGGCACTATTCGTACCACCACTGAGAAAAGAAGGAGTATTAATTGTTCGGCTCGAATCTGCTTGTAATTTCATGCAATACAAATACTAGTAAGCCTGTCCTATTTTTATTTAAATGGACTTATACACAGGCTTTAAACATACCAATTAAAATGGAATTTAAATAAAATCTTAGGAAGAAAGATTTAAAAAGTGTACATATGCTGATTATCATCTGATTAAGCCGGGGAAGGTTTTTGCTTGGAAAAAAATAAAAATTCAGCTACTTGAAAAAAAAAACTTCAGGCTGCTATAGTGATGTGATTATTATTTTCTCAGTATTTCTAGCAGGCAGCTTTCTTTCAAAATTATTGTAATCGAGATTTGGCAGTGAAGAGAAATTCATGTATGGCTTACATAAATGTAGCTGTAGCTATAGATACAGGTCAAGATAGGGAAGAAGATCCAGGTAAAGACAAAGGAACAGATGCAGGTGTAATTGTTATTGGGTCATCCTTAGTCATGCAAAATGCCTTGTGAACGTAAAGATGCCAAGCAGAACATCGTTGATGCTCTGTGTTGTGCTACTCAGGAAGAGAGAGTTGAAAGCTGGTGAGCACCAGGTGTCATTTAACTTGCTAGATTCATTAGTGAGCTGGGACCCGGAAAGAAGAGAAAGCTGCATTTTCAACACCTTGCCCCTGTGTTACACAAGGGTGTCACTTGGTGCCCTAGACCCCTAGGTCACCTGAAGCGTGAGTCTACCTGACGTGATGCATTAAACTACTTAAGCTGTTGGACAATGCAAAGAGCAGCCCAGGAGTATGCTGCAGGCTCTGTCCTCCTTGCAGAGAGGACAGGGTCTTCCCCTTCTAGGGTGAGCCGCCCAGAGCAGATGAGATGAGCTGTGAGAGGCCAGGGCCTTTGGGGAGACCAATTTGGGAGGACAGGGTCTTCCCCTTCTAGGGTGAGCCGCCCAGAGCAGATGAGATGAGCTGTGAGAGGCCAGGGCCTTTGGGGAGACCAATTTGGGAGGTAGCCATTTAGAGTGGGTGTCCATCACAACTCCAAATCTGTGCAGTTATTCAGACAAGCCCATCAGCACTGGATATTCGGTAGGCAAACTCAATAATCATTTATAATCCTGACAGGTTAAGGGGCTCCAAGGCAAACCTTAATATACACCGTAGGTTTGAAAACAAGAGAAAACAAATAAAGACATCTCTATATTCTTGAGAAATGTCTTTTTTTCCCCTAGTCCTACAATCTTCCAGTCAGGTTTTTAAATTTTTTTTTATTTTTATTTTTATCATTTCCATCCTCACAGGACACACAAAACCATTTTAAATCTATTTTTCGAAGTAGATCACCACCCAGCCTTCACCTAAGTTCTTGTCTAAAACTCACGTGGATGTTTAGAAGTTATTATTCAATGAAGGCAAGGGGAAAGGGAAAGAAGTTTCTACTTTGGAACCATTTAGAATATGTCAGTAAACTTAATTTTGAGAACTAAACTGGAAGCTTCAATATTTATCATATCTGTCCTATAAAATAATTTGAAATTATTGGAAGAAAGATTATCTAGTAGCCCAGTCTTCTTGGTGAAATAGAACCTTGCTTACCACATTGCTCATGATACATACCCAACTCATCTGTAGAAAAAATTCAGGAAAAGGGCATATTTCTGTTGAAACTGGAATTAAAATTAACTGAGTAGCAGAAATATTCTCTATCTCTCCCTTCCTCCTTCTTTTCTCTCTTTCTCTTTCACTTTTCTCTCTCTCATTATAATTCTAGTTTCACTTATGAGGATCCTTAAAATAGATCTTAGTTTTCATAGAATAGATACTGCATTATACACATAACATTCTTAATTACCAGTGATTATTCATCATATCCCTATCTATGTGCTAGGTACTTTGGGAGATGGTAAAAATATAAAATTTGGTCTCTATTTTAAAGCAGTATTTATTTATATTGGGTTCACACATGTATGAGACAATAGAAGAATACAAAAATTAGGGATTATGTTTATAAAGGAATAGCCCAAAATGAATTCAAAGAAAGGGAGCGATTTATGTGTTCAGTCCACAAATACTGATTATCTGTTACTATATACCAGATTTTCCACCATGGGCTAGAGGTAGAACTGAGAAAAATGCTCATGTCCTCCAGGAACTTCACGCACCTGGAAGAGACAAGCATGTATAGTGAGCTGGGCAACATGGTGTTCATTGTAACTTTTCCTTTTCAAATAAATTTCTTTGAAGAAGCATTTTTGTCAAAATGAAATCAAGAGAGACATGACTTTTGGCAGCATCGTCCTGTGGGACATGTGGCAAACAAATGACATGAGCTAATGGGACAAGAAGGCGACTTCAGCTAGAGAAATGAAAAAAGGTCAGGTGTCCTCCAAATGACCTCTCTCCATGACTATCTCACTCAACATCCAGACACCAAATCTTCAGGAGAGTGACTGAGTGCACTACACACTAGAGAGCAGGAGGCTGGAGGAGTCTGGCCATCACTGTCTTTTATTATCACAGACAGAACAGTAACATTCCACAGAGCTATGGAAACTTGGTAGGAAAAATAATGGATGAGTCCCATCAGAAATGTGGAGGAGACTCTGGTTGCCCCTGCAAGGAATTAAAGCTTTACTCAAAATTAGATACACTATGACAAAAAAAAAAAAATTCATCTAGCCTGAGCCTCATAAAAGGATAAACTGAGATAGATTACTTCATGAGATAGAATCGTTTATCCAAAGTCATGGAAGCTTTAGAGAACCTGTCTGCACATTCAGTATTGCTATGGAATGAAGTTCCTGGAGGAAGTGCCATAGATAATGATGGTCTGTTATGTTATGAAAATGGAATTCTAGTTTGTCCCTGAAAGTGACAAAGATTGAGAATAATTTAGAATGGGGCCAGGTGCAGGGTGTTAAGGGATCATATGAACTTTATTACCATATTGTAAAGATCACTCTGGAAGAGATTGAAGGAACTGAAACCAGAGGCAATAAGACTAGTAAACAAACTTTCCATGTGGTCTAGTTTGTATAATTTGGCACTATTAACCAAAGGAGACACCGTAAAAGAAGAAAGAGCAGGTCTGAAAGTTTTGAACATTGTAAATTTGAAGCGGGCTTTGTGTTATTCCATTTGCATGCTGCTAATAAAGACATATCCAAGACTAGGTAATTTATAAATTAAAAGAGGTTTAATGGACTCACAGTTCCACATGGCCGGGGAGGCTCACAATCATGGCAGAAGGAGAAAGGTACTTCTTACACAGTCGTGGCAAGAAAGAATCTGAAAGCCAGGCCAAAGGGGTTTCCCATTATAAAACCATCAGATTTCATAAGACTTAATCATTACCAAGAGTACAGTATGGGAGAAATCACCCCCATGATTTAATTATCTCACTGGCTCTCTCCAACAACCAGTAGGAATTATGGGAACTTCAGTTCAAGATGAGATTTGGGTGGGGACATTCAAACAACATCAGGCATACAGGTGGCTTTGTTCTGTAGGCAAGAAGCAGAGATGTGTCTGGCACTCAGCATTTGGGTAGTTGTTAAAGCCATAGATGGGCTTTGCCCAGAAAACATGTGTGGAGTAGACAGCCTCAGACACAACTCAGTTTTACACTTAGGCAGAGATAAAGAAGCCTGTGAAGGAGATTGAGAAGAAAATATAATAGAATTCAGAGAAAACACAGTGTGATGCCATTTGAACCAAGGGAAGATAAATTTTCAGGGAGGGAGAGATGAACAATGCCAAGAAAAAAGTATCAAAGCTTAACATGTTCCAAATTAGACCTATGATTTCCCCTCATTTGATAATATTTTATAATATTGGCAATTATGGTGAATAGTAAAACCATCATCCCAGGTATGTAAGTCAAAAGATTAGGAATTGTTCTTGACACCTCACCTTCCTTTGCTCATTTGATTACGAACATTGCTTAGACTCCTGGGTTCCATTCAAAACACTTTTTTTTTCGTTTTCATTTTTTTTTTTAGATGGAATCCCACTCTTTTGCCCAGGTTGGAGTGCAATGGCCCCATCTTGGCTCACTGCAACCTCTGACTCCCAGGTTTAAGTAATTCTATTGCCTTAGCCTCCTGAGTAGCTGAGATTACAGTCAACCTCCACAATGCCTGGCTAATTTTTCTGTATTTTTAGTAGAGACAGTGTTTCTCCATGTTGGCCAGGCTGGTCTCAAACTCCTGACCTCAGGTAATCTGCCTGCCTTGGCCTCCCAGAGTTCTGGGATTACAGGCATGAGTCACGGCACCAGGCCCAAAATACCTTTTAATTCCTACCTTCTTTTTTTCTCCACCACCACTTCCTGATTCAGATGATCATTATATCTTTCTTAGACTCTTGCACCAGGATTGTTTCTTAGAATAGTATTTGCTTCCTCAAATCCATTTGGATCCCTTCACACTAATCCAATCAGTTGTTCCCAAAGCAGTCAGAAACATCTACTCAAAAACTCATCATTTATATTGCTTATAGGCTATTCACAAAATCTCCTTGTTCCTAAATTGGACCAAAACACCTTGCACAGAGGACACAGCACTGCAGGTAGTGCCACCCAGCTCCACCTGCTTTCACAGCCTGTGACAGCACCGGGGGTCTCTTCTGAGTTTTGAATAATCCAAACTTCCTGCCATCATTCGGTATTTGCACATAGTGTGCTTTAGACTTCTGAGGCTCCTCTCTTCATCTTTATCTCAATAATCATTACCATTCCTACAGATTTTAATTTAATGAGAATTTTCATGTGATCAAATCCCCGATTACCATAGGAAAACCCCTGGATGAGTTCCGGTGGATCTCCATTTCAGAACTGGGAGATCCTCAGAGGCAGAGGCCATGGTTCCTGCTCTCTCTTCCATCATCACTATCAGGTAACCTCACACTAACAGGTGGTTGCTTAAGCATGTGCTATCGCATTCATATTCCATCTCAAAGAAATTATGAAGGTATTTTTATTTTTGCCTATAATTGTAACCTCAGAAATGGCTAACACATAACAGGGGCCCATATGAATTTAAACTTTATACAGGAAAATACATGAAAAAATGAGAAATCAAGTAGAAGGGTGAATGCATACTTTCAATGGGCTTTTGTAATGAATGGTCACTGTGGTTTCATAGATAACAGGTTCTGTATAAAACATGAGAGAGTTATCATTTCTGTTAGTGTGAAGAATAAATAAGGGGTGCAAGGAAATGAAAACAAGACAGTTAACTACTCTAGTTTTATAGCTTACTTTTAAGAGGTAAGTGACATGCAGGGAACAAATAAAAAAAAGCAAAAGGACATTTTTCCTCTGTTATATTGTTAATGGTCACCAATTCTTGGCCATGTTTGCAAGCTGACAGGACAAGATAGTGAGGAGCAAAATTATGTGCTGAAAAGCAGACCCACTTCAAGGGCATAGGAATAGTGCAGCCACACAAGGCCTCCGCTTGGTTTAGAGTTTCTCTCAAAATCTTGAAATTCTTAATAATTGCATCTTTGAGCTCATGTCTTGCAAGTAAAGTCAAATGGATAATGAAGTCTGGTGTGAGCAGAAGAAATGTGTGTGTTGGCCATGCTTTGCCACATTTTTGGCATGTATCATTACTATTGCTACCTGGCATCCATAACTTACGCTCACTGGGAGGCTCACTGAACTCCCGTGCTTTGTGGGTGCACAGGAACACCATGCTCCTGTTTTATACTGACATGTGTATGGCTAAGTGGGCATGCTAGCAGCAGTTTCATTCAAACCATAGCTTGCTTCAAATGCAGGAGGAATGTAATTGTGGGCCAGATAACCTTATCATCAACCAAAATGTCACATTAAGAAGGCATGTATCATTATTGTATTATATACAGTTATGACACCAAAATTTGTTTTTTTTTTATTTATAAGCTAGGTTTCTTTTCTTGTATCACTATTATCCATATTATATCTTACATATAATCAAATTTTTAGAAATGCTTCCAACTTTTAATATAGATAAGCGTACAAGTGCAGGTTTATTTGATCAAGCAGCCTCATGTTTTCATTTTACGCGAGGCTGTGCAAATTATGCAGCTAGTCTTGCGTTCTTTTGGGACAGACTTAAGGACAATGAAGGTGAACCTCGAGGTGGTTTCTCACGTCAGAACACTGATGAATAAAAACTGTTGAGATGAGCACAATGGCTCACACCTGTAATACCAGCACTTTGGGAGGCTGAGGGAGGAGGATTGCTTGAGCCTAGGAGTTTGGGACAAAGCCTGGGCAACATAGGGTGACCACATACCTACGAAAAATCATATCTCAAAATAGCTGGGAGTTGTCGTGAGTGCCTGTGGTCCCAGCTACTAGGGAAGCTGAGGCAGGAGGATCACTTAAGCCTAGGAAATTGAGGCTGCAACCAAATGTGACCTCACCACTGCACTCTAGTCTGGGCAACAGAGCAAGATCCTGCAACAAAAATTATAAAATAAATGTCAAAACTGTATTGAATATATACTCTCTGACTAGCACTGAGATTAAGATTTTTATCTCTATCTCTGTCTTCAAATGTTTTTGAATATAATGTGGTCCACGGAAACTTTTATAGACTACCTCCTTATTAGTGTTTACATCTCTTTGGCAAGATGTTAAATTGGCTGATTAGAAATACCTTGGGTATTAGATAATCAGCAAGGGTTGTATATATTATCCAAAGTTCAAACTCATATAGGGTAGAGAGTATGGAAAAAGTAAAGCAGCAAAGAAAGAAATCAGATTGATGTGTTTGGTGTTACTAATTTTCATGTTACCTTAAAATATTCATGAGGTGTAAGGTATCATAACTTCAGTTCTCTACATCAAAATGTGCCAAATGTATGCAAAAGAAAAGAATATAGAGACCTAAAATTCTTTCATGTTCCATAAAACACACACACACACACACACACACACACACTCTCTCTCTCTCTCTCTCTCTCTCTCTCTCTCTCTCTCTCTCTCTCTCTCTCTAAAGAAAGGACCCACTTCACCTGTGTGAAGACACACACTGGGTAAAAACTGGAAAATATAGATCAACTAGGGCAAGGCATTAACAGCTGTAACATATCTCCTCATACTTTGAATAAGGCACGAGTTCCCTTCAAAACACATTCTCCCCATACTGAGAGACAATTCCAGTGATCCATTATTCACAGACTTGGGGAAACCAAAGGACAATTTTGAAAATGTAGTAAAGGCATCGAATTTGATAAAAGATGTCAAAGTGGACGGAGGTAAGAGAGAAAGCCTATAATGTAAACAGTCCATGGTCTGTGGTCTGGAGCCATTACCAAGAGGACCTACAGAGGCAGAAGCATAATGAACACGTCTAGGAGGTAGATTCATAAAGGAGACAACACAGACAGATTATAAACTAGAAGAGTCTTTAATTTAAAGATGTAGCTTAGCCACACTGATAATCACTTAGAAGTGTTTCTCTAAGGCCATACAATAATATATTTCACTGTGTGTTCTAGACATGGAAGAGGAAAGAATTGCAGAAGTGAAAGTGAATTTAAAGCAAATAGGAAAATCGAGACTTAAAAGATAATCAGGCATAGATTGTCTTGAGGATATCCACACAAATGGTAGCAGAACAGTTATAAAAATGTTCATAGAGAAGGTGGCAGAAATGAAGATAGGTAATCCAGAAGAAGAGGGTAGGAAATAAAATAGAATTATTATAATAAGAAAGGATACAACTATCTAATAAATTTTTTTTCTGCAAAAATAAGCTTAAAACTTGTAAATAAAAAGGGCTTAGTAGTTCGTATAAAAACTGACAGCAATAATCAGGACATAACTTATTGGGATCAATGGATGTTGAAGATAAAGGAGAAGATATTTAATTAGAAAAATCATCCAAATACATGGAAGAAAATATTGGGTTGGCCTCAAACCTTCCCGTAGTAGCATTCACTTACAGAGGAGAGATAAACTCATTCAAACATTTTTTACTGTTTTCAAAGGAAATATACCATAAAGGCCATTAGAAGTGATGAGGGCCTGCATTAATCTAGATATCTGTAACAGAACTAAGTACTGTGAGTGACAAAAAACACAAAGTAATATTGACTTAAAAAGAAGTAATAATGACTTTAGTGTAAGAGAAGTTTGTGAAAGAAGTTTGGAACTGGAAATTCTTAAGTCCCATGATTTCGGGGGGCCGACATATATTATCTCTCTGCTCTGCTGTTATTAGCAGAAACTTCATACTTAAACATTGTTGCTTGAGCTCCAGTCATCAAATATACATTCCAGCCAAAGGTGAGACTGAAAGGTGAAGGTTTTGCCATCAGCAAAATCTTCAAGGAAGGGTAGGAAATATAATTGTTATCCTGTATGAATATGTGCCTAGCTACAAACTGGCATGTCTACTGTGAAGAAAAAGGAGAATATTGGTATGAAAGGAAAACTAAGAATCTGTGTGTCAACATTTTTCCTCTAGATGAGGATATTTCTTTCTATTCTCTTATGGTAGGAGACTTTTGTTTTAAATATAAAATTAATAACAGAAATCGGATATTTCTAATAAAACAAAGAAGTCTTCAAACACGCAAAATACAAACTTATAATTCAATCTCTTCAAACTACCTAAAGAAAAGTTACATAACAGAGCAGCATTCACCAAATGTCCAGAGAAATCTCAGGTGTGTCTTCAGTGTCATTTTCTGTGCTGTTTTCTCAGTTGAATACAGAGCCAAACTTGTGTTTTGAAGTCAAGCTTTAAGTAGTTGAATATGGTTTTTGGTCATGATAAAAGCTTTGTATAAGGATCAAAGTTATCACCAGCATTCTCAAAAAAAAAAATATTTACAATGGGCAATGAAAAGTAGTGCTACTAACATAAAATTGGCCAGGTAGACAGCCTTGTACAGTTTGAGGCTGACGGTGGAACGTTAGTGTTATGTCAGAACATTTGGGCTGTGGTTGCTGACTCACGTCCATAAATCATTTATCCCTGATACTATAAGATATTAGGTTTCCTCCATTCATATTTAAACACGAGTGTATTTCCATGACCAGTTACCTGTGCCTTTGGGCAAGATGGCATGCTGGTACTTGAATTCCTTGTCTACACAATGGTCTCAACAGGTGATTTGTTTACAGACATGACTACTGTGTTGGAGTTCTTGTAGCCCTGAGTTGCTAAATGTAAACAGCTACTGCAGAGAGTTGAAATGTAGAGAGTCTTTTGAACTGGTGGTGGTTTTGGTTTACTGAGGATTTTTTTTCTCTTTAAACTGTTAATAAAATGAATTACATTAAGAGTTTCCCTAATGTAAAATATTAAGTACAGTTATTAAAAGATTAGATACAAAACTGTCCATTTTCTCATATGAAATAATATTCTTCATGGAAAATGCAGGAAAATTTGAAGACAACTGTTAGAATTAATTGGCGAGCTCAACAAATTGTTAAATATAAGTATAGAAAAAAATTAATTGTGCTCTTAAACTTAAGCAGCAATTAATTATAAAACAGAATTAATTTTAAAAATGTCTTCCAAAAATAGCAATGAACAAATATACATGTGTATAAACATAATTAAATGTAAAAGAGTTTTATATTAGAGACTACAAAGCCTTATTGAAATACATAAAATAAGACAAATAAGAAGACATCCAATATTCATGGATGGAATAAGCATGTGATTTGTTTTCTAATTTATTTAATACATACAATGACATTTATATCAAATTTCTCCCATAGAACTAGATACATTTATTTTAAAATTTATAAAAGTCTAACAGTAGCCAAGAATGAGTATAAAACCATAGCATTTAATGTCATGTAGGAATTGCGATGGACAAGTAAACTGAAGGAAAAGAATAAAAAGTACAAAAACAGTAACACTAGCAGAATTTGTATATTCTTTTATGAAACTAATATACGAGAGTTGTGGCTCTGAAAATCAACAAGGTAACCGTCTATCTATCCAGAAAGTTAAAATTAATTGAATTACAGATGTGTTAAGACAAACAGCAAAACAACACTTTATGTTGTGTAGGGAGACAAAGTATGATCTCCAGGTTTGATAGGATTTATTGACCAAGGAGTACAGAGAAAGAAGTGGGCAAAAAACCTGATAACTTTTACTGTATTGTCAAAATATAACTTTCTGTAGGACAAGAACACCCTAAATTGAGTAAATTGACAGGCCACAGATTACCTACAGAATAGGGAAAGACCATCTCTGTGTACAAGACAAAGAAATCAACATCCATGATATGTAGCATTCCTATAATGTCATAATTAAAAGACCCAATGAAAACATGAGCAGTGGCTGTGGGTGGGCAGTTTACAAGAAAAGAAATCTGAAAGGACCAATGAGGGTATGAAATATGGTCAATCTCACTCATAACCAGGGAGATGCAGTAACAGTTGTCTTTAAATCTGTACATTAGGGAAAAATAAAAAAATTCATATATAAATGAAAGTGTGATTTGGTACAACTACTTTGGAAAGTGGTTTGACAATATTCACTAAACTTTAGATATGTATGTTCTATGGCCCAGTAGTCCAGCAGCAATTTCCCTGCTACATGTTTATTCAAGAGAAAAAAAACACATGTGTACTCCACAGACATGTACAATATATATTGTGTCCACTCACTGCAACCTCTGCCTACGGGGTTCAAGCAATTCTCCTGCTGCCTACTGTGTTCAAGCAATCCTCCTGCCTCAGCCTCCTGAGCAGCTGGGATTACAGGTGCCCCCACCATGACCAGTTAATTTTTGTATTTTTAGTAGAGACAGTGTTTCACCATGTTGGCCAGGCCGATTGTCTCAAACTCCTGACGATCTGCCCACCTTGGCCTCCCAAAGTGCTGAGATTACAGGAGTGAGCCACTGTGCCCGGACAACATGTGCAACCAATTGTAGTAGTCATTAGTCTAATATAATATTTGATCTTTGTATCAATAAAGCACTTTAATATCATGTGGTTTTAGTAAGCCTTGTCTATTCTTGGTTCCTATAACTTTACAACCTATCAAGTACTACAGTTGCATATAAATCAGTAAGAGGAAATCAACATCTGTGTAGTATAGAGCCTCCCCATTTGTAAACATGGCATATCCTTCCACAGGTTTTGGTCTATTTTTATTGCCATATAGTTCTCTGTAAAAAAGACTTGCTTTTATTTTGTTAGATTACTCCTATGTACTTCATATTTCTTATACTATTGTAAATTCTTTTTATTTTATTTTTAAAATATGGAGATATAATTCATTTTCAAAGAAGCATTTATAACCAGCATGCTTATTAAATTTTGTTAGTAATTCTATTTGTTAACCTGAAGATTTTTCTGCCTTTCTCTGTATGCAATTATGTAATCTTCAGTTAATAATGTCAAGTTTGCTTTCTCCTTCTACCTATTCTAGGTAACATCAAAAAAGAAGTTTTATATTTACTCAATATATAGGCCATTTAAAATATTGCTGAAGTCCCCATTTTTCAGCACTCACTTTCCAAATGTAAGATAGATGAATGCTGAGCTTCTATTTGTTCTTAACTTGACCATAAAGAGCAACTATTACGAAAAGGAAAAACTTAACTATTTGAAGCAAATCTACTATTAACAGAAGTAAAAGAAATTCATTAATAATTACAGTTCTAGGCTTTCTCCAGAGTGGGATTTTTATTTTAACAATACACTTTATTTTTCAGAACAGTTTTGAATTTACAGAAAAATTCATCAGCTGGTACAGTGAGTTCCCATATATACCATCTTCACTAAATGGTTTCCTGTCTGTCTTATTAACATCTTATCCTGTGGTGCATTTGTTACAATTAATGGATCAATTATTGATTTGCTATTATCAACTACTTAATACATTAAGATCCACTCTTTGCATTATATAGTTCTTTTAGTTTTGGTAAATGAAAAATGCCATGTATTTGTCACCATAGAAACATACACAGGAGTTTCACTGCCTAGAGGTCCTCTATACTTCACATTTCTACCTGCAACTCCACACCTGTGGCAACCATTGATCTTTTTTACTTTTCCTAGTTTTTCCTCCTCCAGAATTTCATCTGGTTGGAATCATACAGTGTGTAAATCATTTTAAGCTGCCTTCTTTCATTATTTGATATGCACTTACAGTTTCTACATGTCTTTTTATGGCTTGCTAACTCATGTCTTCGAATTGCTGAATAATGTAACATTTTATCTATGTACCTCAGCTTGTTTATTCATTCACCAGTTGTAATATGTCTTGTTGGTTTCTAGTGTTAGGTGATTATAAATAAATTCGTTACAAAAATTCTTGTGCAAATCTTGTGTATATATAAATGTTTAACTCCACTGGGTAAATAATCAGAGGCATACTTACTGAATCACATTTAGCTTTGTACAATTCAGCAAAATTATCGTTGAAATTGGCTATACTGTTTTGCATTACAATCAACACTAAATGAAATTTCCTATCACTGCATCCTCATTAGGATTAGGTATTGTTAGTGTCGTTTGGTTTCATTTGGGTTTTAACCATTTGAAGAGGTGTGCAATAGTACCTCATAATTGTTTTAATTTTTCCCTACCTAATGGCATAATGTTGAGTATCCTTTTATAGACTTACTTGCTATATGTACATTTTCTCTGCTAAATTGTCTATCCAGTTATTTCACACATTTTTAATTCAGTGGTTTGCCTTCTTATTGTGAGTTTAAGTATTATTTGTACTTTTGGACACAATTCTTTATCAGATATAAATTTTGCAGATATTTTTTCCCAGCCTATGTTTTATATTTTTAGTCTCTTAAGAGTGTCTTTTACAGAGCCAGAGTCTTTAATTTGCACAAACTCCAACTTATCATTTTTGCCTTTCACAGATCATTATTTTGGTGTTATATCTAAACTCTCATCAAACCCAAGATTACCTAGATTTTCTTCTGTGTTTTCTTTCAGAAGTTGTATAGCTTTTCGTTTTTGTCTCTAGGTCTATGATCTGTTATATGTTAAATTTTGTGAACTTTAACCAAGACTCCGCTTGCCTGTCTTCTATTTATTTACTTATTTTGCCTATGAATGTCCAACTTTTCTACTAGCATTTGTTGGAAATACTATTTTTCTCAAATTGATTACATTTGTTTCTTTGTAAAAGATTAGATTTTGGTGTGAATACGTTTCTGGATTCTCCGTTTCTGAGATCCATGTATTTATGTGGCTCCTCTTTCCACAATTTCAAGCTTTCTTGCTTACAGTCTGGTAGGTCTTGAAGTTGTGTAGTATTTGTTCTCCAACTTTGTTCTTCTTCATTATTGTTTTGGGTAGTCTAAGTCTTTTGTCTTTACATATGAACTTTAGAATTAGTTTAACAGATTAGTTCCCATTTGTCTATTTTGGCTTTTGTTGCCAATGCTTTTGGTGTTTTTGGTCATGAAGGACATGGATGAATCTGGAGAACATCATTCTCAGCAAACTGACACAAGAACAGAAAATGAAACACCGCATATTCTCACTCATAGGCGGGCGATGAACAATGAGAACACATGGACACAGGGAGGGGGGTACTACACACTGAGGTCTATTGGGGGGAATAGGGGAGGGACAGCCGTGGGGGGGAGCTGGGGAGGGATAGCCTGGGGAGAAATGCCAGATGTGGGTGAAGGGGCAGAAGGCAGCAAAACACACTGCCATGTGTGTACCTGTGAAACTATCTTGCATGTTCTGCACATGTACCCCAAAACCTAAAACGCAATAAAAAATTAAAAATTAAAAAATTAAAAATTAAAAAATAAATAAAAAGAATTAGTTTAACAGAAAACATCATGAAATAGCTTGCTGGGATTTTATTTGGGATTATGTTGAATTGATATATAAAATTAAAAAGAATTGACAACAAAAATAATTTGATAAAAATATTGTGCCTTCCTATGTATAAACATAGACTATTTTGTCAATCACATAATTTTTTTAGTTTTCTTTGATGTCTGATCAGTTTTTTACTTTTCTGAATGAGATTCTGTACCTACTTTGTAAGACAAATTATTAGTGTGCTAGATACATTATTGGTGTGCCTATGTCAATAGTATTAAGATTTTAATTTCAACTTCCAATTGTGCATTATTGGTATGTAAGAAAGCAATTGAGTTTTGCATATTAACCTTGTATCCTGCAATGTTTATGGTAACTGATTATTAATTTCAGAAGATTTGTTTTTATTTTGGTATTTTCTACATGGATTTAGAACAAGAACAGTTTTTTTTTTCTTCCTTCCCAAATTGTATATCTTTTATTTTCTATTCTTTATTGCATTTGTTAGGACTTCCACTACAATGTAAAACAGAAATGGAGAGCAAGGACATTATTGTCTTATTCCTGGTCTTAGGAGAAAAGCCCTGGTTTCTCATTATTATAAGGTTAGCTCTAGTTTGATTTTTTCTTTTTCTGGGAGATGGAGTCTCACTCTGTTGCCCAGGCTGGAGTGAGTGCAGTGGCTCGATCACTGCTCACTGCAACCTCCACCCACTGGATTCAAGCGATTCTTCTGCCTCAGCCTCCAGAGAGCTGGGATTACAGGCATGTGTCACCACACACAGTTAATTTTGTTAACATGGTTTCACCATGTCAGTGTCACCATGCACAGCTAATTTTTTTAACGTGGATTCACCATGTTACCCCGGCTGATCTTGAATTTCTGACTTCAGGCAATCTGCATGCCTTGGTCTCTCAAAATGCTGGCATTACAGGCATGAGCCACTGCACCCAGCCGTCTAGCTTGATTTTTGTTTTTGTTTTATTTTCTCTTGTTTTTGATGTTCTTTATCAAGTTGAGAAAGTTTTCCTTTACTTTCTGTTTCCTGGAGAGCTTTTTGTTGCCCCGTTGTTTGGTCATAAATGGGTGTTGGATTTTGTCAAGTGTGCTTCTTTTTTTTTTCTGTATTATTTGATATCATAACATGTTTCTCTCTTAGCCCATTGATATTATGATTATATAAATTTATTTTGTGGTTTTTGTTTTTATTATTTTTTATTGCATTTTAGGTTTTGGGGTATATGTGAAGGACATGCAAGACTGTTGCATAGGTACACACATGGCAGTATGATTTGCTTCCTTCCTCTCCTTCACCTCTATCTGGCACTTCCCCCCATGCTATCTCACCCCAACTCCCCATCCCCCGCTGTTCCTCCCCTATTTCCCCTCAACAGATCCCAGTGAGTAGTGCTCCCCTCCCTGTGTCCATGTGTTCTCATTGTTCAACACCTGCCTATGAGTGAGAACATGTGGTGTTTGATTTTCTGTTCTTGTGTCAGTTTGCTGAGAATGATGGTTTCCAGGTTCATCCATGTCCCTACAAAGGACACAAACTCGAATCAGCCTTGCATACTTGGAATAAATTCTTTTATATTGTGGTGTATAATTATTTTTATAAATGTCAAATTTGATTTGCTAAATTTTGTTGAGGATTTTTGTATCTGTGGTGCATGAGAGATATTAGTCTATAGTATTTCATTTGTACTGTCTTTTATTGTTTTGCCATTATGGTAATGGTGACTAGATATAATGAGCTATGAAATGGTTCCTTTGTTTCCATTTTTGAAGAAATTTTGAAGAATCAGTATAAGTTTTTCTTTAAATTTTAGAAGATTTTACAAGTGAAACAATCAGGGTGTGGTAATTTCTTTCACAGAATACTATCAATTATTGGTAAGTTTCTTGAATAGACACAGACCCAGCCATATTATCTACTTTTCTTAACTGAGTTTTGATAGTTTGTGTTTTCCAAAGAATTATGCAGGCATAGAATTGTTCCTAATATCCCACTATTATTATTTTATTGTGCATTGGATTAGTAGAGATGGTCTTTCCTTAATGTTAATATTAATAAATTATGTCCGTTTTAAAATTCTTGGTTAGCCTGTCTAGATTTTCTATAATGTTAGTGACCATCTCAAAAAAAAAAATTTCTGTTATCATTGATTTACTCTATTGTTTTCCTGTTTATAGTTTTATTTACACTTTATTTTTGTGATTTCTTTCTTCTGCTTGATTTAAACTTAATTGTTCTTACTTCTTTGGCTTACTATAATAGGCATTACATTATTAATTTTACATGTTTTCTCCAATACATACATTTAATGTCATAAATTGCCCACTAAACATTACATTCAATGCATCAAACAAAGTTTTATGTGTCTCTTTCATTTTCATTTGTTCAAATATTTCTCTAATCTTTAAGCCCAAAGTAATTTATAGATTCAATGCTATCCCCATCAAGCTACCAATGACCTTCTTCACAGAACTGGGAAAAAAAACACTTCAAACTTCATATGGAACCAAAGAGAGCCTGCATAGCCAAAACAATCCTAAGCAAAAAGAACAAAGCCAGAGGCATCATGCTGCTTGACTTCAAACTATACTACAAGGCCACAGTAATCAAAATAGCATGGTACTGGTACCAAAACAAAAACACAGACCGATGGAACAGAACAGAGACCTCAGAAGCAACACCACACATCTACAATCATCTGATACTTGACAAACCTGAGAAAACCAAGCAATGGGGAAAGGACTCCCTGTTTAATAAATGGTGTTGGGAAAACCGGCTAGCAATGTGCAGAAAGCAGAAACTGGACCCCTTCCTGACACCTTACACTAAAATTAACTCCAGATAAATTAAGGATCTAAAGATAAGACTTAACACTATAAGAAACCCTAGAAAAAAACTAAGAAAAAGAATTCAGGACATAGGCATGAGCAAGGACTTCATGACTAAAACACCAAAAGCAATGGCAACAAAAGCCAAAATAGATGAATGGGATCTAATTAAACTCCAGAGCTTTTGTATGGCAAAGGAAACAATCATTAGAGCAAACTGGCACCCAACAGAATGGGAAAAAACTTTTTCAATCTCCTCATCTGACAAAGGGCTAGTATCCAGAATCTACAAAGAACTAAAACAGATTTATAAGAAAAAAAAAACCCTCCAAAAGTGGGCAAAGGATATGAACCGATACTTTATAAAAGAAGACAAATACGAGGCCAAGAAACATATGAAAAAATGTTCATCCTCACTGGTCATTAGTGAAACCACCTTGCCATGTACATACCTATGCAACAATCCTGCATGATCTGCACATGTACCCCAGAACCTTAAGTACAATTAAAAAACAGGTTAATATAAGAGAAAAAAATACATAACTGAAATATAATTTATTGTACACAATATGTTTTGATGTATGTATATCTTATGTAAAATGATCAAATTAAGCTGTTTAACTTATCTATTTCCTTACGTAGCAATTTTCAAATATGCACTGCACTGTTAATAACTATAGTCATCATGTGGTGTAGTAGGTCTCCAGAGCTTATTTATACGGTCCAGTTGAAACATGTACTCTTTGACGAACATCTCTCCTCCCCGACTGCCAGCTTCTGCTAAGCACCATTCTATTCTCTGCTTCTATGGGTTCAACTGTTTTTAGATTTCACATATAAGTGATTTCATGCAGTGTTTGTCTTTCTGTGCCTGTCTTATTTTACTTAACATGATGTTCTCCAGATTCATCTACCAGAATGGTAGGAATTCTTTCTTTCTCAAGGATGGTTAGTATTCTATGTATGTGCTATGTATGTGTATATGTATGCATCAAATAGGTATACACACACACACACACACACACACACACACACACACACAACCATACCACATTTATTTTATCCTTTCATTCATCAATAGACATTTAGTTTGATTCCATGTCTTGGTTGTTGTGAATAATGCTTCAAAGAACATGAGGGTGCAGAAATCACTTTTATACACTGATGTTATTTCCTTTGGATATATAACCAGCAGTGAGATTGCTGGATCATATAGTAGTCCTATTTATTAATTTTATTATCTTTTAAAATATAATTTGAGACTTTTACTTTGGCCTATATGTTACTTAGATGTGTAATGTTTATTCTCCAAAAGTTGTACTTTCTGCCCTAAACTTTACAATATATCTTTATCACTAACCTAAGCATACTCTCAAATAACGTTTTACTATTTCTAATATAGTGCAGGTAACTTATGAGTACTCAACATTTCTCCTGTACATCTCTTATCACATTTTTGTCATTTATTACTGTTACCTACAGGCAATAATCATTCAATGCATTGATGATAATATTATTTTGAAAAGTTATTTATTAGACAAATTAAAAATAATGAACAAAATGCATGATTTTCCTTTACTTATTTCTTTCTGGATTCATTTTCTTTTAAAATGTAGATATAAGTTACTGTCCTAAGTAATTTTCCCTCTCCCTGAGGAACTTCTTTTAATATCTCTTGCAAGACAGGAAAATTGGTTACAAACTCTTTTTTTTTTTTTTTTTTTTTTTGAGACGGAGTTTCGCTCTTGTTACCCAGGCTGGAGTGCAATGATGCGATCTCGGCTCACCTCAAGCTCTGCCTCCTGGATTCAGCCAATTCTCCTGCCTCAGCCTCCTGAGTAGCTGGGATTACAGGCATGAACCACCATGTCCAGCTAATTTTTTGTATTTTTAGTAGAGATGGGGTTTCACTATGTTGACCAGGATGGTCTCGATCTCTTGACCTCGTGATCCACCCACCTCAGCCTCCCAAAGTGCTGGGATTACAGGCTTGAGCCACTGTGCCAGCCTCAAACTCTTTTAGTTTTGCTTCTCTCTTTATTTTTCTTCAGTTCTGAAGTATAATTTCACTGAATGCAGGATTAAACACTGCTGGATTATTTTGTTTACCACTTTAAACATTTTACCTCACTCTCTTTTTGTATGCATGATTTTTGATATGACGTCCTATGTAATTGCTATTGTTGTTCACTGTAATAAGGTGTTTTTACCCCTTTGGTTTCTTCAGAGTTTTCTCTGTCTTTGATTTTTTGTAGATTGATTCCGATATACCTATTTATAGTTTTTAAGAATTTATCTTCTTTTGAGTTCTCTGAGGTTCTGGGATCTGTGATTTTATATCTTTCATTAATTTTACAAACTTTTTAGCCTTTATTATCTAAAACACTACTTTTGTTTCTTCTCTCTCTCCTTTTTTTTTTTTTTTTTTTTTTTGCTTGGTGTTCTCATTAGGCTTAACTCTTCATAGAATAATTTGTCTGTCCTGGGGCCAAAACACGCGTGCTCTTATACTTCCATATCAAAGTAAAGTTAACACTAACTGACAGAACTTTTGACTCCTGGACCTGAAGATAAATTTGATCCAGTAAGCCAAAGATATTCTACCTAAATGAATCTCACGTGCACCATCTCCAGAACTAAAGCACATAGTCATCACATCCTAGGGCAGTAAATGACCTCTTGTGAACCGAGCAACAGAGGTTACTTTGTGCACAATAAGAGTCTATAGCAAGAGAGAGACAAAAACATGAAACAATTCTAGAGTTCCATAAGGCTTTCTGCTTGGATGGTGCAGTGTATAAAACAATTATTGTACTTTGTTTTCCAAGACCCTCTTCCATACCTCCCTTGCTGTGATGTGGGTTCCTGTTCAGGTTCTGTGCTGTGTGGGATTCCATACATGTAGATTAGCCAAGCTCTAACCTCTTCGGTAGTGGTGTTAAATGAGGCTGTGCTTGGTGAAAAGATAAACCCACCCCCAGATTTGGCAATTATTTCTGTAAGGAAAAATCACTGACCATTCCAGAACTTAAGAGGTCCATTATAGTCTGTTCGCCAGACTGTGTAGCAGCTGGTTGGTCTCCTCAAGGAACTGTAGTACACTGGGGCTCAGCATTCATCTTCATGCCTTGCCTATTTGACAGCCAGCAGTTAGACCAGCTTTGGTAAGTTCTACCCCAGCAGGGTTAATTTTTAGCCTTCATCTCTGTAAGCATGAAGTCTGTTCATGTGCTCTTGTCCATGTTCTGTACTGGACAGTGATGATGGCTGATTAGTGTCAAAAGCTGGATTATTTTGCTTATTTGGTGGGTCAGTGTTTGCCTTCCTGTGAGCATTAGCACATGATACAAATGTCTTCATGTATCTGATATTGCCTGCCTCTGTGTCCACACCCAAATCTCATCTTGAATTGTAATCTTTATGTGTTTGGAGAGGGACCTCACGAAAGGTGATAACATCATGGGAGCAGTGTGCCCATGCTGTTCTTGTGATAGTGAGTTCTCGTGAGATCTGATAATTTTATAAGGAGCTTTTCCCTGCTTGGCTCTACAATTCTCTCTCTTGCCACCATTTGAAGAAGGGCATGTTTGCTTCCCCTTCCACCATGATTGTAAGTTTCCTGAGGCCTCCCCAGCCATGTAGAACTGTAAGTCAATTATATATATATTGTATATATATATAATTAGTATATATATATAGTATAGTATATAGTATATATAATTGTATATATATATACAATTATATATACTATATACTATACTATATATATAGTATAAATTGCCTAGCCTTGGGTATTTTCTTCATAGCAGTGTGGACATCATACTTGCTTCTGTATATACACGCAAGAGCTTTAACCAGAGCTGCTGGCCTGCCATATTCCAGTACTTTTTCTCTTCAGATTCCTGACCAGCTGTACCTGGTCCCTAACAGTGGCTACTGGCCACTGATAAAGTTTGGTTCTGTGTCCCCACCCAGATCTCACCTTGAATTGCAATCTCCATAATCCCCACGTGTCGAGGGCAGGATCAGTTGGAGGTAAGTGAATCATGGGGACAATTTCTCCCATGCTGTTCTCGTGATAGTGAATTGGTCTCAGGAGATCTGACGGCGTTATAAGCAACTGGCATTTTCCTTGCTTACACTCACTCTGCCCTGCCACCCTGTGAAGAAGGTGTCTGCATCTCCTTTGCCTTCCACCATGATTTTACATTTCTTGAGGCCTCCCCAGCAGTGTGAAACTGTGAACCAATTAAACTTCTTTTCTTTATAAATCACTCAGTCTCAGGTATTTCTTCATAGCAGTGCAAGAATGGACTAATACAGCCACTGTCCAAAAATCTGGATATACCTCATGGTGGTCTACTTTTTCTACACGAAGTGATGACCAGGTGTGCTATTGGAAGATTCTCTTTCTCTACTGTCTTTTATAAGCATCTCACATTGTCAGTGTGTTATGGCTGCCGTTCACCTTCAGATTGTGCCCATATCCTAGCTTAACCAACCTTTCAGCAGGTGGTTCTGAGCTACGTGATCTGGTAGCTTACTCATGGCTCTGGTTGTGCTTAGCTTGATCCTGGATATTCTATTTCATCCTGCAGTGGAATGCTATAATGCCCCTTTGGTATTATACAATAGAAGAAAAAGTTTGCAATCTATTCATGTGACAAAAGTCTAATATCAAGAGTCTACCAGGATCTTAAGGAAATTTACAAGTAAAAAACAACCCCATTAAAAAGTGGGCAAAGGACATGAACAGACACTTCTCAAGAGAAGACATTCATGCAGCCAACAAATATATGAAAAAAGCTCAACATCACTGATCATTAGAAAAATGAAAATAAAAACCATAATGAGATACCATTTCACATCAATCAGAATGACCATTATTAAATGTCAAGAAACAACAGATGCTGGCAAGGTTGCAGAGAAAAGGGAACACTTTTACACTGTTGGTGGGAATGTAAGTGAGTTCAACCTTTGCAGAAGATAGTGTGGCAATTCCTCAAAGATCTAGAGGCAGAAATACTACGTGACCCAGCAATGTCCTTACTGGTTGTATACCCAAAGGAAGATAAATCATTCTATTATAAAAATACATGCATACATGGGTTCATTGCAGCCCTATTCACAATAGCAAAGACATGGAATCAACCCAAATGCCCATTAATGATAAACTGGAAAAAGAAAATGTGGTACATATATACCATGGAATACTATGCATCCATAAAAAAGAGATCATGTTCTTTGCAGGGACATGAATGGAGTTTAAAGTCATTATTCCCAGCAAACCAATGCAGGAAAGAAAATCAAACACTGCATGTTAACACTCACTTATAAGTGGGAGATGAATGGTGAAAACGCACGGAGGGGAATGAAACACATTGACTGGGACCTGTTAGGGGGTATCGGTGGAAAGGAGAGTATGAGGAAAAATAGCTAAGTATTCTGGGCTTAATACCTAGGTGATGGGTTGATAGGTGCAGCAAACCACCGTAGCACAAATTTACCTATGTAACAAACTTGTAGATCTTGCACATGAACTCAGAACTTAAAATAAAAACAAAAATGAAAGCTAGATGGCTGTGGTGGTGCACACCTGTAGTCCTAGCTACTCAGGGGGCTGAAGCAGGAGTATCACTTGTGCCCAGGAAGTCAAGGCTGCAGTGAAACATGGTGGTGTCACTATATTCCAGAGTGAGACTTTGTCTCTTTAAAATGAAACAAAATAAAACAAAACAAACAAAAAAACTGGGTGGGGGATATCAGCATGCAGAGCACAGCTAAGAACATACCTCACCACTTTGCCCTCGCCTGCCTGCTTGCCTGGCTCCTTGGCCCCTTCTGCAGCCTGTTCAGCTTATGGTCTGCCATGCCCCTATTCAGTTGCCAGAACTTTGAGAATGGAGCCCCTTTACCCTGTTCTTCTGAAGCCTCTACTTATGGATTCTCAACACGATGTTAGGAAGAAAAGGGAAAATGAAACGGTATTAAACTAACGTGTTTGCATTTCTGCCCTAAGAGTCGAATTCTCCTGGAAGCCATGGTTATGCTCCTGGGTAAATTGAGGAAGGGTCAAGAATTATGGAAAATAAAGCTGAAACTTAGAGTCACGAAAGCTTAAGACATCAGAAAAACGCACACAATATGCAGATGTCCATGAGTGTAACCCTGTGGCCCAAATCACACTTAATCTGGGTAGTTTAGCCCCAGGTTTCGTAAGGTTCTATAACATTGTCTGAGAATCAGGTTGTGTTCTTAATGCTGTATGGTGGAAGCTGTGGAGTTTCTACTTTTCCTTTTATCCCTTACTGCTCTTCCGTTTTTAATCTTGTCTTTCACTTTAATTAAGACCACAATCCAGAAGCTTGCAGGCTTTTCCAACAGCTTGCAAAGGACATGAACAGACACTCCTCAAAAGAACCACAATCCAGAAGCTTGCAGGCTTTTCATAAAGCCAGAAGCTTACATAATTATGTAAAAGAATAGTCAGAGAGGCCGCTCATCTTCATCCATTTTCAACTATCGCATCTGCCCCAACCTCTGCACAGATCCCTCCATTGCTAATAGATTTTGAGGAGCCAGGGAGGGCCAGCTCACACTGGAGGGCAGCATATCCTTCGCTCAAATGCCCTAATTTGACATTGACTGGTCACTTTGTGATGAATTTTATTAATACAACTTTGATGATTAAGTCACATATTATCCTCTTAACCCTCTCCAACAATTTCTGCACATAACAGCGATTTTACATGAAAAGCACACCATGCTACTTCTGCCAAGGTATGCATGGGCTGCCCACTCACAAAAATAGAGCCAAGTTGGGTCCTGAGTAAGAGCTGGCATTTTCATGTAAATGGCAAGTTTTACATCAATGTCAGATTAGCTGCGAGGTTGTTGCAACACTGAAACCTTCTGACCAGCTGACAAGGCAGGATTTTCATGAAGAGGATGATATTTCTGAAGCGTCTGTATCTCCGAGATTCTGATGTATGAGTTGATCTTTCCCCTGATAGCTAGTGAGAAAAGCACTCTTGTTAGTATTTAGAAATTAAAAAAAAATCCTTTTTCTTTTTTCCTCTATCCTTTTCACTTCAAAATATCCTCTTTCCCAATTACCTATTGCAATATTAGCCTTCAGGAGTTGGGCTAATGGAGGTAGACCCCAGATAATGCCCCCCCCCGCTAAGAAAACAATGTATCCTGCACTGATGTCAATTGTACAACCAGAACATTCTCTGAGGCAAAATATAGTGGCTTCTCTTCTCATAGACACTACATATGTGTTAGAAAAGGTGACCTAGGATGCAGTAATTTACTCTTGAGCAGATAGATGATGGAATCTCAGGGGAGGAGAAATCAGAGAGTGACATTCTTATCTTTTACAAAGGCAATAGTAACATGACTATTTCCTCCCTGAAAGCGAAAGATACAGACTTTATCCATAAATGGCTTGAGTCATACAGCTGTGCACAGAGCACGAGATTCCCTCAGCCTAGGCATGCAAGCAATACATTCCAGGTTCTGTAGGTGGAGACCTTGGCGTCCACATACTCACAGGCCTCAGCTGCAATCCACCTCCGCTAGTTCCCTTACACCTTTGTTCCTCCTTTTCTCTGCCCCATATTTTAGACATAAAATATCTGACAAGTCAGTGAAATCACAAAATGACACTTTGCACTTGGAAGAACAGACAGGGTGAGGTTAGTGGTGGAGGACCAGCTCTAGTCTGATGCTCACCTCTCACTCTGAGCTCCGGTTCCTGAATTTTGAGGTCTTCTGGATGTTATTCCAGGTGATTCATTATGACATGTTATCTTTCCCCAAACTGCTGGCAGCCTTGACTTTATCTACATGAATAACAAAAATGATAATATATTAATATAACGAGTGTTTTCCAAGTTTCCCAAATTACTACTTCCCTTCTTTCTATAGCTCAGGCAACTTTTGAGCAATGACTTTTCCAAAACATGTATTTATTTATTTTTTGTTCAAAAATATGTCATGGGATCTTACTGCCTGCTAGATCATTGTAAAACCTTCATTCAGGTACTCAAGGCTCTCCGTGGTGATTCCTCAACTTCAGTTCCCCAAATGTCAGCCATGATGTTCCTCGGTTAAATCCATATTCGAGTCAGGTCATGTTGTACACGTGTCTCCACACCTGGCCCACAGCTTTCCCTCTTCATTCTACCTTCACCTCTGCCTGCCTAAATGCTACTCTCTGCAAAATCCGAGCAAATACCATCTTCTTTAAGAAGTACCTTTGTTCTTTTCAGAGACTGGACATTCCTATCCTTGGACAAGTTATAAATATCATGTGCTCATAAACAGCTTCGGCCTGGAGATGATACTTTCTGATGCTGTTGCATTCATGGGACTCATTGTATAGTACTTTGGGCACATAAGAACGAATGCTTGCATATGGGTATGGGTATTTTTGAGAGACTGAAGATAAGGGAAACTATTCTTATGGCAAGTCCAAGAGCTGTATCATTCTCAAACCTAGTCTAACTTACCTGAGGAGTCAGATGCCATAGCTTTATTTTTATTTATTTTAAGTTCAGGGGAACTTGTGCAGGATGTTCAGGTTTGTTACACAGGTAAACTTGTGTTGTAGTTGTGGATTATTTCATTACCCTGGTATTAAGACTAGTACCCATTCATTATTTTTCCTGATCCTCTCTCTCCTCCCACCCTAATCCCTGATAACCCGCAGTGTGTGGTGTTCCTATGTTTCCATGTGTTCTCAGCATTTAACTTCTACTTACAAATGAGAACATGGAGTATTCGGGTTTTTGTGCCTGCATTAGTTTGCTGAGGATAGTGGCTTCTAGCTCTATCCCTGTCCCTGCAGAAGACATGATCTCGTTCATTTTCTGGCTGCACAGTGTGCCATGGTACACATGCACCGTATTTTCTTTATCTCGTCCATCACTGATGAGCATTTGTTGTTGATTCCATGTATTAGAGAAATGCAAATCTAAACCACAATGAGATATCATCTCACACCAGTCCGAATGGCTATTGTTAAAAATTCAAGTAATAACAGATGTTGGTGAGATTTGGGAGAAAAAAGGAATGCTTATACACTGTCAGTGGCAGTGTAAATTAGTTTAACTATGATGAAAGACAGTGTGGCAATTCCAGACATACCATTCAACCCAGCAATCCCATTAATAGGTAGATCCCCAAAGGAATATAAATTGTTCTACTATAAAGGCACATGCACATAGATGTTCATTGCAGCAACATACACAACAGCAAAGCCATCTTTTCATCTGTGGATTTGTTTGGGTTTCAGAAGGTTAACACGAATACAAGTGTTTGTAGTGTGTGTGTTTAAACAGTTTCAATGTGGGAAGTGGCTGGAAGGCCACTGTCAAATGCTGTGAGTTTGGCTGGGAATGTCAGATGCATATGGATTATGTTTTAGAATCTAAAGTGCTAAGTTTTAAATAAGATATATTCTACATAAAATTCTAGAAACACAACCAATACATACCTGACATAATGTTAGTAAAAATTTAGATTAAAATGCCAGAATTGAGTTAGTAATCAGGTTAGTAGCAAAAACATTTTAGCTTCCCATGTTTTAGCCTGAGTAATTATCCGGGCAAATATTCTGAGCCTGTGGTTGAAAGCCATTTTGAGTAAATTGTATTCTGATAAGTATTTGCCTTGAATACCAAGTTTCTTCCCTTAAATCAACACAAAGTGAAACAGCATACTCAAACAAGGGGAGAGGACTGATTAGCACAAAACGTCACCTCTAACCCATCTTGTTGTCTATCATTTCTTTTCTACTTTTCTGTAGGTGCACTGTGGAAAAAAAATGCTGCCTTTCTTGAATGGTGGATAAGTACATATTTTAAAAAGTCAGATTCAGTACAAGATATACGGGAGAGAGGAGTCTAATATACCCTACAGGGCTGTTACAGACTAGACTAGTGTTCTAACTTAAGGAAAATTAAAATATATATTAGAGTTAGCTTTACAGTGTCTTTAAGTTTGCAGGGCTTTTATTTTTCAATAGAAAATGTATTTCAGTAATGTATGGTAAGACAAGAACATACATCATCATATGCTAGTTAATGGCTTATACTTTAGTGAGGACCTGTGGAAGAAGGCACTGCTACCCAAGAGAAGGCAAAGCACACCTTGACCTAAATGCATTTGCACATTCACGTGATTATTTTTGTAAGATGCTATATCTCTTAGTCATAAGCTATGCCACTTTTAAGATACCAGAGGAAAAAATGAAACCAATGTGAGAAGATTAAGCTGGATTCTAAAATGATTTGTGATCCTGGGCTGGCTCTTCAAATTCCTTCTCTTCAATTCCTGAAATGCCAAGCCACCTTCATGGGTGTTTTGGCATTGACAGCTGATGTCTCCTTTTGATTACAGATTTTCAAATCAGAAGTGATATCTGGTTCTCTTAATCAACTTAGGAAGAGAAAACTACTGAGGTGGGAATTCATTTAATCAAAGAGAGTAATCATAACGCAGATAATCACAAAATTGATTAACTATAATTGTGGCAATTTCGTTCAGTCCTGGGACATCTACGAAATATACTTAGTTCCACAGACCCCACTGCGTGTGACATAGTTGGCCAAATTTACGGTTGAATGACAAGTTTTAATGATGAAGCTGATGGAGGAACTCAAACAAAATTATTTCTGATCAATTATAATTCAGTTTTACTCTCTTATTAATAATCTGCTGGAGTCTAAGGCATTAATTTAATATATTCTAGTATTGAACATCAATTGCACTAATGCTAAGAGCTGTAGGTGCTTCAAAGCATGATATATATGGGGCAGCCGAGGTGCCAGGTCTTCTCTCACCAGAGAACAGGGAAGTGGAAAAATATGTAACTATAAGATCAGCAGAAAGAATGGATGTGGTAGCTGAGCTAGTGAGGAAACAACTGAAAAGATCCATCTGAGTAAACTCCTAACATTCCAAAGTCATTTCTTAAATACACAATTTTTAAGATGCTGCTGCTTGCACATTTTCCATGGAGGGGCTTATTCTTGGACAATCTGTTGATGGTCTATGTGTATCATGCTTCCTTTAAAGCCCCTATGTGTTTGTCTACTCAGTATTTTACGGCTTCTGACTTGTGTCAGGTACTGAAATACCACTGTTGTCGAGTTTCTTGGTTTATGTGACAGAGATTACCTAAATGCTCACTGGCCTACTACACACAGGGGCTGCTTTCCTTCCCTGACTCACTTTCAGCCAGATTGGGTGCCTGGGACAGCTTCTGTCACTGTGTTGCAGGTGGAGGCGATTTCTGCTATTTTGGATCCTAGCCCCTAACAGCGCATGAGAGTCTCAGCTCACTCTTGGTCTTCTTCTCACAGGCTGGAAGAGATACTGTCTGAGATGACAGATGCACAATGGAAGGAATTGTGATCTCTAAGCCACTGCTTGAAAGAGGTTGCTCAGGGCATCCGTTTAACTTGCCTGGGTTCTACATGAGGCACACATCTTGCTTTTGTTCAGCACATTCAGTGAGTGACTGCCGTTACCCTGACTCACACGGAAGTTGGCCGGTCTTGTACCAAGGTGCTACCTGCACTTGCATATGCTTACTGCCCAATAAGACTCACTGGGCTGTAGGTAAAAGGCCTCAATTAGAGTCTAGGAGGTTGCAGAGCTCACCCTGCATGACCTGAAACATTGGAGCTACATCAGGCTGAGGATGCTCTGGTTGGCTTAGCATGCTTGTTGTTTGTTCATGGTTCAGTTTGTGTAATCCAGCCATCATTGGCCCAGAAATCCAAAGAAAAATTTTCTTTTTCCACACATTACTCACTTGGTTAAAAAAGACATACTAAGGGTAATTTTGAAGAGCCACTGTTTTGAAATACGGTTTCTCTTCCAGTCTGAGCTTATCAGCTGACCTGTAATGGAGTGCTGTGCCCAAGTGCAAAGTTCTTTATTTCTGAGACATATAATTCACCATTTCAAGAAGTCCCTCATATTGCATGACACAATAAAATACAACCAGAGAGTTCAAAATTACCCCAGGCTGAAAGGACACTTGAATTAGGAAAAAGTAACCCATGGGCTCTCTGTTGTATGACACAATCTTCCATAAGAGTTCAAGGACAAAAGACTACTGATGTTGTAATAACATTTAAATTTAATGCTTTGAGCAATTCTTAAGTAAATTATTTGGTGAGTCCCACTCATTTTAGACCTCCTCACCTAACAACATGTTGTGTGAGATTATATTTCTATGCATCTAATTTTATTTAGGTAGATGTAGAGACACATTCCTGTGATCAAACAGTTCATACCAAATAATACTTAGCTAATAATCCTGGCTGTGTTTCAATCTAGGGTAACTTACATTACAAAATCTCTTTCCTATAACAATGTTTTCATTATTTGTGTTTTTGTTGATTATGATATGTTATATTTAGTATAAATTACATCTTCCAATAAATTATGTCATGAAAGTATAATAAATAAACCAGATAGAAAAAGAATTATGCCAATGAAGTTGAATGGAGTTCCTAGAAAGATGACAGTTTGAACACTCTTCAAAGGCCATTCAATTCCCAATAAACACCTAAAAGAGATACTGAGCATAGGGCCCCCAAAAAAGGGCTGGCAGAAGTTGGACCTTCAAATTAAATAGGCTGTTCCCATCTAATGCATGGAATAAATAGAATGGGTCACTTACAGCTTAATACCAATCAATTTAATCACGAGTGATGTTTCAATCTGTTGAGACCACATAATCTGACTAAACAAGGTTTTACTGGTAGAAATGCACTGATGAACTCTCCTGCTCCAGAATTTCTCTGTCGTCAACTCATGTATATTTCCTAAATGTGTCTTGCTACTAAAAGCTAAATATATTGTTCCATCAGCCTCTGTGATAAAGCTGAGCAGAAGCTGAGCATTTGCATCTACCGTGGGGGAATACCATGGCCTTGCAAATCTCTACTGAACCCGCGCAAGTTACACAAGGTAAATGCACTGAATGTGGTTCACATTTGCATATGCATATTGCCCAATAACGCTCACAATTGCATTGACAAAGCAATGCAGCATCCATCCACTATCCTGACTTTCACCATCATGGAGCATTCATACCACGGCTCCCTGTCAATCTACAGGTCAGCTTTCTCTCCATGCAATGTATCTGTATTCCATATGCAAATCCTCCAGTGAATGATTTTCCTGTTTTGTAAGCTAGACTGCACCTGTAACATGTGAGACTGAGTTAAAAATGACAAGCAGACAAGCACAAGGCGCATTATCTTGACAAACTCAGCCTCCGAAAATTACTCTGGGCCTGAATTATTAAAATAACAAGGAATATTTCACTCAGCTGTGCAGAAATGATCCTAATTGTCCACTTTAGCTAAATCCTTTCAGTCTCTGAGATCGGTCAATTTACATTGGTGGCTTGCAAATTCCTCAACTCCCATTAGGGAAATGCACAGCAGCAGCCCCATGCACCCTCATTTATTTTAATAACCTGCCAAGCAGACATGAAAATGTTAAAGTTGGAAGGCTATAACATGACAGGATCCTGACTTGTCAGAGCCACATTATAATCTAGTTAAATTACTTTCTTTCTCCCTTTCATGTCTCCTCAGGTAAGTGGGAAACTAATTGTCAAATTACTAATTTTGTTGGCATTAATATCAATACCAAGACAAGAGGAGCATGAACTGTTGAGCGAGAGGTTTTTCTTCTATACCTTCTGCTGGTGGTGGGGAAATAACTCTGGAATCGAGTAAAGAATTAAATCTGTATGATTCGTTTGCTATTTGGGACTAGCCCATTCTTGCAGGTGCTGCTTGCAAATACTACCAGTTGAACAGGCCAGTTCTATGCTAACTAGCTTGGTTAGGGTTCTTATTGTGCAGGTCATTGTGATAATGAACAAATATCAAGCATTTACTTTGTGTTAATGTAGCATAAATGGTTATATGCTCAGGGACTTGATAGATAAAGTGTTTCCAGAACTTCCAATCTGGTCAGAACTTGGAGGATTCTAAATTCTGAATTGTGCCTCTTGTCTGGCAAAATTATTAATATAATCACTGTTCTCTCTCAAAAGTGTCCTGTTTTGATTATAAGTTATGTGACTATTCTGGCTACAAATAACAGATCTGAAATTGTGGGTTACTCATATGACATGACCTGAAACATGCTTTTTAAATAACTTTGTGAAGAGTTTTCACAATGGAAGGACAGGGTAGAGAAATGGGGTTTGTGCTCAAAGTGAGGCGGCTCAGCAGAAGGATAAAATGGCACCTGCCAAGAGGAAGTTTCCTGAAGAAAAGCCTCTAAATGTTTTTATTCTGGAAGCAAAGGGAAGAAAAATGTGTTCCATGGTTCAGGGTTTGTGAGGCTGTTCACTTACTGGGTTATGCTCTTGGAAGAAGAGAAGGCTTCAGCCATAGAAGTCAGGTCTCTTTTCTAATCAACTTTTGCTATGCTGGAAAAAAGGAAAGAGAAGAAACAACCTAAAAAATGGGATGAAATTATTAGGCTTTCTAAATTGCAGTTTTTTCTTTTTCTTTTATCATACTTTAAGTTCTGGGGCACATGTGCAGATCATGCAGGTTTGTTACATAGGTATACACGTGCCATGGTAGTGGTTTGCTGCATCCATCGCCCCGTCATCTACATCAGGTATTTTTCCTTATGCTATTCCTCCCCAATCCCCCCAACCCCTGCTATTCCTCCCCTAACCCCCAATCCCTCAGTCCCCCATGTGTGATGCTCCCCTCCCTGTGTTTGTGTGTTCTCATTGTTCAACACCCACTTATGAGTGAGAACATGTGGTGTTTGGTTTTCTGTTCTTGTGTCATTTTGCTGAGAATGATGATTATTAGATTCATCCATGTCCTTGCAAAGGACACAAACTCATCCTTTTTTATGGCTGCATAGTATTCCATGGTGTATATGTACCACATTTTCTTTATCCGCTCTATCACTAATGGACATTTGGGTTGGTTCCAAGTCTTAGCTATTGTGAACAGTGATGCAGCAAACATACATGTGCATGTGTCTTTAAAATAGAATGATTTATAATCCTTTGGATATATACCCAGTAATAGGATTGCTGGGTCTAATGGTATTTCTATTTCTAGATCCTTGAGGAATTGCCACACTGTCTTTCACAACTGTTGAATTAATTTACATTCCCACCAACAGTATAAAAGCATTCCTATTTCTCCACATCCTCTCCAGCATCTGTTATCTCCTGATTTTTTAATGATCACCATTCTAACTGGTGTGAGGTAATATCTCAATGTGGTTTTGATTTTCATTTCTCTAATGACCAGCGATGATGAGCTTTTTTGTCATATGTTTAAAACACCAAAGCATTGGCAACAAAAGCCAAAATAGACAAATGGGATCTAATTAAACTCAGGAGCTTTTGCACAGCAAAAGAAACTATCAGTAGAGTGAACCGGCAATCAACAGAATGGGAAAAATGTTTGCAATCTACTCAAATTATTTTATAAATGATGGAACTCACAGAACACATCTCTGTTTGAATCTCCAATGAAAGCAAATTGTAAACTTTGCATGGTGACTTCATTTATCAGCACAGAAATTTCCTCAGTTCTAAAAACAGAACCTTTGTTTTCCCATTGGTATCTAAACTTGGCAGGATGTCACATATCCTTGAGTATGAAAAATTTAAAGTATTGAATTTGTAAATTCATCATATTTACCTATATCCACACAATGCATTTATTCTATTCTATTTTTTTCAGCATTAAAAACAAATTTTAGAACCATTATAAATCACAGCATCTTTGCTATTTTTTCCCATGGAAGAATCAGATCATTTGTTTTTATGAATTTCATTGAGAGAATTGAATAAAAATACCCTCCTTTATGAAAAGTTACTATTTTCAACACCTGCTTTTTAAAATTAAACCTTTTCTTGGGAGTTCAGACAATCATAAGTTTGTGCTTAAGTCTTAATTTCCACATTTGCACACGCAGTGAGCAGTTCAGGTGCTTCAGGTGAGCAAGACACCTGGGTCAGATATAAAACAACCATCTGCTTCTTTGATCCACTATGAATATGCTCACAGGTTATGTCATAAGGAGGAAAGTCATTGCTTTCTTTTCCTGAAATTGAAAAATTAGTAGACACTGAACTGAATTGCTGAATGAGGAGAGTTATTTGTCACAGTGCTCAGTGGGAACCTGGCACATGGGGAATCTGCAGGTCATAAAGCCACCTGGGTAATGGAAAGCCAGGAAGAACATCAGCACCGGCATGCAGACAAGGTGCACCAACCACACCAGGAGCTGGTGGATGAGAACTAGAAGAAAGCAAATACTTCACTGTTGAAAGTTGTATTAGTCCATTTTCCTACTGCCATGAAGAAATACCCGACACTTGGTAATTTATAAAGAAAAAGAGGTTTAATGGAGTCATAGTTCCACATGGCTAGAGAGGCCTCACAAACATGGCAGAAGGCAAAGGAAGAGCAAAGATACATTTTATATGGCAGCAGTCACTAGAGCATGTGCAGGAGAGCTTCCCTTTATAAAATCATCAGGTCTTTTGAGACTTATTCACTATCATGAGAATAGCATGGGAAAAACATGCCCCCATGATTCAATTACCTCCAGGTCTCTCCCACAACACTGGGAATTATGGGAGCTACAATTCAGGGTAAGATTTGGATGGCAGACACAATCAAACCTTATTAAGATCTACTACTCACATTACTTCTCTGTTGCACCTAAAATTCAGAACTCAAGTTGAAGATGCCAACAGGACTTGATCACCATGCTAATGCCTTGTTTAAAATCCTTTGAGGGCTCTGGAAGTACTGGTCCTTCCATGCAATGCCTCTGGCCTCCCTGTGCATAGGAAGGTCTAGGGAGTGTCTCGAGCTGGATGGAAAGTATTCTCACTTCCAATCTTCTATTGTAAAGTTTCAAGAAGAATCCTGTAAGTGTTCACTTACATGTGCCATTAAAAAAAAAAAAGAAGAGAGGAATAAGATCTGACAACTGAATAAACCTCTAGATAAAATTTAATTTAAAATTTTCTTTTAATTTCAGGAGCAGTCACCATCATCATCGCTATTGCACACAGAATCCCTGTTCCGATCATACACCTCTCCTGGGTGTTGATTGGGCTTCTGTGATTTGCACGTAGTAATGCCTCCATGGCAGGGAGAATGCTTCAGTCATGTTTGTATCTCAGGAATACAGCAGAAGCATTATCATACTGCCAAAAACTGTATTAGGGAAAGAAAGATATAAACAGAAAAACAGAAAATCAAAAATTTTGATGCTTCCACCACCAAGCTGATCGAATATTTCACCAAATGTATTTAAAGACTTTAAATTGAGTAATTTATTTAGATGTTAATGTGTGCTTTGCTTGCAGTGGAATTCCTCTAATAACTCTTCCCTCCCAAACCCACTGCCATACACACACAGGGACACTGCATGGCCCCTGCACCTGTCACGCCACATTCATTGCAAAGAGGGAGCCCAGGGCTTACCCCCGCAACCAGCACCTACTCCAAGCCTAGGAGCTGGAGAGATGGTTTAATCCTGGACTCTTCCCCTAGACAGCTAAGATGTCTGCTTATTTATTTGCTTTGTTGACACTAGGCTTCGATGTAAAAAAAAATGATTTTCAAATTTATATGTGAACATAGAAGTTTTCTCCATCAAGTAAACGAATCAATATTCAATGACATTTTTAGAGACAGCATTTGGTTATTTGTTTGTTTGTTTGTTTTGTTTTGAGACAGAGTCTCTCTCTGTTGCCCAGGCTGGAGTGCAATGGCATGGTCTCGGCTCACTGCAATCTGTGGTTTTGAGGTTTCCTCTATCCACAGAGAGGAGGTTCACTGCAGTGTGGAGGGTTCTGTCTCCTACTGTCTGTCCATGCGCACTTCATTTTCCAAAACTGTGCCATTGGATATGACATTGGAAGGTGACCATTTCATCCAACCTTCTGAGCTCCAGGTTTTGGATTCATGTGAGCATGGTTCTCTACAACCTCTTTTTGGAGACAAGCATAAGAAAGTGCCCACCTTCCCACCAATACATCCGCTGAAGGGCTCTGGCCAAAGAGCGCCACATGGGGCTGCTTTCAGGACTGCAGAAAGGCACCATCCATCATGCTCCTTTCTCATAAGGCACATCAGTACACCTCCAAAAGAACAAAATTGCTTGTGGGGCAGGCTATATTCACTGATTGTGGAAGGACAATGTATAGAAGTTGTAAAAATAGAGCGTATCAGTCTGCTCAGGCTGCCATAACCCAAATATTAATAGACTGGGAGATGGAGACATTTATTGTCTCCCAGTGCGGAGGGTGGAAGTCTGACATAAGAGTGCCCGGATGGGCAGCTCCTGGGGAGGGCCTCTTCCTGGCTAGCAGGCAGCTTCCTACTTGCTGTGTCTTCACCTGGCCTTTTCTCTGTGTATGGAGTGTGAGAAAGAGAAATCTGTGATGATTGTCCTCATAAGGGGACTGATTTCACCTTAAGGGCCTCGTGACCTCATCTAACCTTGATTACCTCCCAATGGCCCCACCTTTAAAAACCATTACGCCGAGCGTTGAAACTTCGACCTAAGAATTGTACAGGGACACAGTACAAGCCATAGCACAAAGTATCTCTGACTGCAGATAAAACTTAAAGATGAGATTCATGAAGAAGAAAATATAACATTTGAGAACTTCTTCATGTAGAGGTTTTATCAACCAGGTGATGGTGAGAAGAAAAAGTTAAAGAACAATGACACTGAGTGGTTGCCACCCTTGGAAATGTGGCTGTGACCACAGCTGGCAACGCAGGTTCAGAGATGACACTTTCTCTCTCTCTCCACCATTCTGTGTCTCCTTCTTTCTCTTACTCTGTCACCTTCTCTGTGCAAGTACCCATTGCACACACTCTCATTCTGGCCAATCACAGAGTAAGTGATAAAGAATGGCTGTAAAACTGTTTCCGTGTAATTTCTCAGCTTTCCTCTAACTACATGTGTAGTAGAAAGTAGTCTTTTCCCTGTCACGTTAGTGGGCATTAAATTGATTATATAATATCATGGCCTTAATGAGTTGTATTAGAATACTGCTAAATAAATTGTCCGCACATTCACACACTGATTCATTCTAATTTCTTTTTTGTCTGAGCACCAGTTTTCCAAAAGTTAAGAATCTGAAACAGAACATTCAAAAATTTCTTCTCCCTCTACCAGCCAGGTTAAAGGAATTCTCCTGCCTCCGCCTCTTGGGTAGCTGGGATTAGAGGTGTACGCCATGATAGTCGGTGAACTTTTGTATTTTCAGTAGAAATGAGGTTTTGCTATATTGGCCACGCTAGTCTTGAACTCCTGACCTCAGGTGATCCACCCACTTCGGCCTCCTAAAGTGCTGAGATTACAAGTGTGAGCCACCACACCCAGCCTTACTTATTCTTAATTTACAAGTAAAGGGGACTTGTATGTGACATTATAAATTAGATCAAATGTTATGTACATGAGGACTTATGATTCTACCTGAGATGGAGTAACAAGGCTGAATTTACCTTCTCCTAAAAAAAAAAAAAATAAATACACAAAATAATGGTTTTCAAGACATTGGACAAGAAGCAAGAAAGAATGGTGATCCCTCACTGTATCTCCGTAGGACAGTTTGAAGCCGGGTAGTGTGATGCCTCCAGCTTGTTCTTTTTGCTTAGGATTATCTTGTCTATACAGGCTCTTTTTGGTTCCTCATAAATATTAAAATAGTTTTCTCTAATTCTGTGAAGAATGCCAATGGTAGTTTCATGGGAATAGCATCTCTAGGTGATTCACAGGAACTTTAACATCCAAGAAGTCACTCTTCTGGGGCAGCTCTTCTAGCAGAGACTTGGAGAAGCCACCCTACTACCTGTCAGCAGATAAGCAAAATGTGATGGATAATTACATACAATGGAATATCATTCAACTTTACGGACGAAAAATTCGGATACATGGTGCAACGTGATGAGCTTTTAAGATGTTACTCTCAATGAAATAATCCAGTTATAAAAAGACCAAACAGCTTTGGGAGGCCGAGGTGGGTGAATCATGAGGTCAAGAGATCGAGACCATCCTGGTCAACATGGTGAAACACCGTCTCTACTAAAAATACAAAAAATTAGCTGGGCATGGTGGCACGTGCCTGTAATCCCAGCTACTCAGGAGGCTGAGGCAGGAGAATTGCCTGAACCCAGGAGATGGAGGTTGCGGTGAGCCGAGATCGCGCCATTGTACTCCAGCCTGGGCAACAAGAGCGAAACTGTCTCAAAAAAAAAAAAAAAAAAAAAAAAAGACCAAAAATGCTGGGAGTGGTGGCTCATGCCTGTAATCCCAGCACTTTGGGAGGCCTAGGTGGGTAGATCACCTGAGGTCAGGAGTTTGAGACCAACCTGGCCAACATGGTGAAATCCCATGTGTAATAAAAAGTACAAAAATTAGGGTGCTGTGGCATTGCGTGCCTGTAATTTCAGCTGCTCAGGAGGCTGGAGCAGGAGAGTCACTTGAATCCTGGAAGTGGTGGTTGCAGTGAGACGAGATTGCACCATTTCACTCCAGCCTGGGTGACAGGAAGGAAACTCTGTCAAAAAAAAAAAAAAAGGCAATTTCTTCAGGCTAAGAAACAAATAAGGTGACCCCCAAGTTTGACTTTGTGTCTGCCTCAAGGGAGTTTTCAGACCATAATACAAAGAGGGGGAACCAAGGAGAGGCCTGATAGTCTTCCTGTGCTGAGCAGATGAACCTGAAAATCCAGGAAATCTAAGCTCATTGGAGTTTTCCTGATAGTCCTGGAGAGAAGGGTTAAGTTAAACTAAATTTGGCTTAAATCTTTGAGTCTTGAGTCTCTACCTAGAGAACTATAGCCTAACCTAAAAATATGTATTTTTATAATAGCTGAGTTTCAGCCAATCACAGGCTGCCGAGTGATTACACTAGGCCCAAATTGGGCCTATGCCAAGTTGTAACCTGTGAAGTTGTTTCTGTGTATCACTGCCTTTTATCAATCTGTAAATACTGCCGGCCCATGTTGCTGGGTGGAGCTCTCTGAACCTATCCTGGATATGAATGCCGCCTGATGCATGACTTGTTCTTAGCTCAAATCAACTCTGCCAAATTTAATTGATCTAAAGTTTTTCTTTTTAAAATTTTGGCATCAGAAGTGGGATGCAAAATAAATCTCCCTTGATCTGCAGGAGAAATAGGTGACCAATGGAAGATACCCACTGGGCCCATTTTGCCCATTCATCTCTTGCAGCAGCTGGAGTCAAAGTTGAATTCTCTTTCTGATTCCAGATCCACAAACTTATGTGTTTAGCGCTCTGAGTTTATTTGAGCCTTTTTTATCAGTACTTAGAAGTTGTGACAATAATAAGACCGAGTCCTATAAGGAGGTCTTTGGTGTTTGACTGAATCAGACAGACACTGAACTAGGTTCAGTAGGTAGTCAGGGTTACTGGAAAACAGGGAATCATGGATTTAATTGGATCCTAGGGGTCTGGAACTCTCGCCAGTTTTATGTATAAGAAGTATGGACCGAGAACTTGTGCTTCTCTAGAGAAATGGGTAAATCTTACTAAAAGAACTCAAAGTTACAGTGGTCACAGTGGATACACTCTTTATAAAAGCAAACAGGTGCATGTCTTTACAGTTGCAGGGACCAAGAAGACGTCCATATGCAAACCCAAACACAGGGGTCCCAAACTAAAGACCCCTGTGCCCTGAGATAGCTGCCTTAATTGTAAACAGACAAATCATTGGAGAAGAAATTGTCTGCCTTACCCGAGTCATCTGATGGGTCCACTTCGTTTAGCCTGATTATCTCCACTAGAGGTAGCTCCCAGTGGCTTCATTCCTAGGACAATAATCAATAATTTGTTCAGAGAAAAAAAAAAACAAGCATATGACTGTGGTGAAGGTTTCAAATTAAGTCTGAAACGTCAGTGTGATCAAACCTGTTCAATTGATACTTGAACCATTTTCTGAAAAATAGTTTTAAGAGTTAGTGCTCTGTGCTTTTCTGTTTGACCCTGCATCCCCCATGAGAAACCCCCCTTCTGAAGCCTATGGTGACTTTACCCATGCCTGTCTCTTTTATGTCATCATGATCCATGATATATCCAAAAATTCCACTGGAAAAATAATTGAATTCAAATATTGTTTAGTAAATTAGTGAGCTTTGTATTATTGTACCTGGAACATGGCTGAAGTTTCAGAATGGCAGCTACAAGATCTGTTCCTGTCTATATGTCTATGTATGTCTGTCTGCATGATATATATGTGTATAATATTTTACTATCTTTTTATAATACTGCCAAAATTAAACTGTATAAAAGCTCTCTTTAATTGGCCTAATAAGAACAAAAAAAAATGCTTATATTAATTATTTTCTCAGAACTATTAGAAGTGCCCCTAAATCTTTTCAAATTTATGTGGCTCAGGTAATATTCGGTAAACAGGAATACTGTTGATTTGATTAAACAGTCATATCTTCAGAATTTTCAGAATTAAATATAATTCAGACACACAACTTTTCCTACTTAGGTTCACTGGTAAAATAAGCTTGTTTTATTTCTACATTACAAAGTTAGTAAATTGAAATGATAACTAGCCATTTAATATTTCATCTTTAAGAGCAACTCAAGCACAATTGTTAAATATAAGTGAGTTACATAAATGTCAGTAAGATAAAATCCTTATGTTAAAAAGTTCCTTTTATAGCGCAAAGTTTTAACATTCTTATCATCTATCTTATCAACAATTGAAAACTGAGGTTGAGGGAAATTTGTACAAACAAAAATTTGATTCTTAGTCCCAGCAAACAAACAAACTGACCAAAATTAGGAGGAGAAACATAAAATTTTGCCTCCTCTACAGTTTCTTATCACAGGTACACTAAAGCTATTCGGGACAGTTAGCAAACATGTCCCATGACACATTGACAAATTGTACTATAAGAAACATCTATTATAGAAGTTTGCCAGTCTACAGATTACTGGTGTAACAGGCAATTTCTTGCTTCCTATAAATTACGTAATTTATATATATATATATATATTAGAAATAAAGAAATAAAACATATAAAGAAATAATACGTAAATAAATAGGAAACAATGTTATATGCAAGTATACAAGAGAGGTAAGATGTGATTTTGATAAGAAAAAGCTATAACATAAGTACTTTTTAAAAATGGAAATGAGTGACTTTTGGCCAAAATTAGTATAATGACTTGTTCAAAAATAAGAAGAGAAAAAGTGTAGGACAAAAACTGAATGGATTAGAAAGCCTAAAAAGATCACTGGCAGATGAATCCTGCAAAAGGAATTTTATATGTAACCAAGCTATTTAAGATTAGAATATACTTGCTTATAAATTTTTCTACAAATTAAGCATCAATATCAAAAATACAGGTCATGTGCGGTGACTCATGCCTGTAATCCAGCACTTTTGGTGGCTGAGGCAGGCGGTCTCTTGAAGTCAGGAGTCTGAGAAAGCCTGGCCAACATGGTGAAACCCCATCTTCACTACAAATACAAAAATTAGCTGGGTGCAGTGGTGCATGCCTGCAATTCCATCTACTTGGGAGGCTGAGGCATGAGCATTACTTGAGTCCAGGAGGGAGAGGTTTCAGTGAGCCAAGATCATTCCACTGCACTCCAGCCTATGTGACAGAGTGAGATTTTGTCTCAAAAATAAATAAATAAATAAATAAGTACAACGATGCAAAACTAGAATTTAGTTCTCTGTGTTAAAACAACAAGGATTTCTTTAGTAATTTGTTTTCTTAATAGGAAACTGTGAAAGTTTTTTATTTTTATTTTTTAGATAATTGGCCAAAGGAAAAACATTTATGTTTTACCAATATAATTTCCTTTGCTTCATCTTGTCTTTAGTAGACTGTTGATAATTTAAGAAAACTAACACTGTTAATAGAGCTACAATTTGTTGTACAACTGTCTAACTTCTCTTGTTTGAAGTCATTAAATTATTACTCTGGTTAAATGAATGACTACTGTTCACAGTGGCTGGTGATTCTATTCTGATCAAGTGTTTAGATCCTTGACATTTTTGACAGGCTCCCAAAATCAAATTTTAAATTAAGTCTTTTTTTTTTTTTTTGAGACGGAGTTTCACTCTTGTTACCCAGGCTGGAGTGCAACGGTGCGATCTCGGCTCACTGCAACCTCCGCCTCCTGGGTTCAGGCAATTCTCCTGCCTCAGCCTCCTGAGTAGCTGGGACTACAGGCAGGCATGCACTACCATGCCCAGCTAATTTTTTGTATTTTTAGTAGAGACAGGGTTTCACCAGAAATTAAGTCTTTTTCTTAATCCTGAATTAATTTTCAGGGATTTTCCAGATGGGCCCTTGAAGCATCTCCAAACACTGTATCTTCTTATAAAAAGAGATGTCTTAAGCGAATTGAGCTTATTTCATATATCAAATCATGTGAGAAGCATTGTCAAATAATATTAACGTTAAACTTTTACTGAGTTACATTTGTATGGAGGTTAATATGTGTTTCAAAATTTATATGAAATTCGTAGAAATACAATCATACTACTAGAATTAGGTAAGAATTTTCAGAACTCTAATAGGAAAATCTGGTGTCATAAAACTGCTAACCCAACACCAAGCAAAACAAGAGTTAATTTATCATCAAGAAAATGTTTTGACAGATTTTCATGCTAACTCAGCCAGTACTGAAATCATTAAGATATTCAATTTGAATGAACTTCATAAGATTGATCCAAGTAAATTACCTATGATAATCTATTTAATAAACACCACTAGGCACCTGAATTGGAGAAACAAAGCTAGTGTTTAAGGAGATTTTAACTCAGTGTAAAGTGTGGGCTCATGGAAAGCTTGGATGGTAGCCTGGTTGTTCCCGACTTCTTAACACTTTCATTATTAAATGCTCTGCATTCAAACTCCTCATGGAGTAGATAAAATCATATGAATAATAAAAATATGTTTTTGTGACTATTCTAAAACTGTGAAAGTTGTTTACAATCAATCTTTGGTCTATTAAATCCATAATTCTAGTAAGGCAACAAAAACCTCAGATGACAGATTTCCATCATCTACTGGACTATTTGAACAAATACAGATGGATTCATGCACTTGCCTTCTTCTGTGTGTGTTTTCAGTAGTATAGAAGCTTCCCCATGCAGAAAAACCACTTTTAAAGTGGTAGCTAAAACGTTGTTTGAAAAAAAAAATGTGTTTCCTTCATGGGATATTTCTGGAGAAATCTCCAACATTAGAGAGAATTGTTTCAATGAAGAAATTATAAAATAGTCAAATAAGGTATTACAAATAGTATGTCATCATGCAAAGCTAACATAATTGCATTATCTTGGTCAATGTTATTCCTGATTGATGGTAATCTGATTCATTCCCACTGGAACACGTAAACTGATCTCATTAAAATAGTTATTGGAGTACTTACGCTTCCAATAACAAAAGCTTATGTACCTGGTGTCCTTATAAATGGACATGATCCAAAATTTCACGGCTTTCATACACTAGGCCAAGTATATTTTCTCCAGGTAAAAGAAGCTCTTCACGACCCATGAACTGATGACAGGCAGATCTTTCACAATCTAGAACATGGAGATTGGGTCTCTTGGAAAAAATACCAGAGAAAGACTGTCATTGAACTCTCTTGAAATAAACTATGCCAAGTTCTACTGAGCAGCAAAATTTCAGGGACTCAAGTCTTGAATTCATAACTCTTAGCTCAAAGGGTCCTTTAGACTCTTGGGACCATATACACATTGAAGACATCCAGGTAAAACTGACCAGGAGGCTTCTCCTCAGAAGAAGAAAACATCCTGGATGGGCACCACTATCCCAAGATCACAGATCAAGAGTCTGTCTACAGTCACCATGAAACTTTTTCTCTTTTCCTACTGTCTATCTTCAGTCTGTACATGGAAAGATAATGTGAAAATTAAGATTTATCATTGACAACTTCCACAGAGAACTTAATTGAATGAATGTTTGATATGTCATGTCAAACCTAAATCCTTCCATGACCTTAGGTATCCTTTGGTTCACTGTGTAGTATACTTTGCTGATATTCTGAGTGCAACACTTTCTATAGTGTCAGACTCTTAGATTTACATATTCAGACTCCTTATTTAAATCTAACAGTAATCTAACAGTAGGCAAACACTATACTGAGGGCTTTTCAGTTAAATAATGCCAGAAATTAAATACCAAAAAAATGAAGATAAAGATAATTCAACAGTTTTTAGACAACTTTGTAACTCTAACCTTTTAATTACTGTTAGTGATCAATTATGAAGTAATTCAATAATGGTACCTTAGATAAATATTACTAGGGCTTTCCTACTGGTGACTTCTAAAGCACAAGTTATCCCTGTAGGAAACTGTTTGTTGGAACTGTCTGTCATGTCCCTCCAGAATATATTTTTACTTGTGGAGGATTTAATGGTATAATAATCATTTAACTGTTCACACATTCCATGTTTCAATAAGTGGAAAATAAGGATGCAGTGTGTATTAGGAATTCTACTGTTACTACTCTCACTCCACAATCAACTGGCCACTGGATATTGGCCTATATTTCTTAACTTGCATTATAGAATAAAAAGTAATTTGCTAGCAGATGAAAATTCCTTCAAGTGGACATCTTTTATTGAATCCTCCTTCTCTGCCTTGGCATAAATGTAAGTGACGTTATAATTAGAAATCTGCCTCAAACATTAGCTACTGTATCTGACTACAAAGGTTACAGCTGTCCAGAAAACTTTTTTAAATTCTCCTGCTAATGTTGTTTTGGATAACATAATTTCTTTGGACTATCCTTCAGCTAAACATATGGCAGTGTGTATAAACACACTTGGATAAATACATCTTGTATGCTAAAAACTCAATTGCAAAAAATCAAGAAACAGGCCAGGCGTGGTGGCTCAAGCCCGTAATCCCAGCACTTTGGGAGGCCGAGGTGGGTGGATCATGAGGTCAAGATATCGAGACCATCCTGGTCAACATGGTGAAACCCCGTCTCCACTAAAAATACAAAAAATTAGCTGGGCATGGTGGCACGTGCCTGTAGTCCCAGCTACTCAGGAGGCTGAGGCAGGAGAATTGCCTGAACCCAGGAGGCGGAGGTTGCAGTGAGCCAAGATCACGACATTGCACTCCAGCCTGGGTAACAAGAGTGAAACTCAGTCTCAAAAAAAAAAAAAAAAAAAAAAAAAAAAAAAAAAAAAAATCAAGAAACAATTAAGTTGGTACAAGCAAGTAGTTTTCTTTCCTGGCTACTTGTGATATTTTTTGTTGGACTGGTTCTACTTATGGCAGCACCTGTTAAGGAGTTATGCTTTAGACTTTTCATATCATCTTCCTGGCAGCCATTATGATAGTCTCCCTGCCACATTCCCTCAATCGTCCTAAGTGATTGTACAGAGCCATCTGTTACACATCAAATTGTTTCACTACAGTTAGAATAACGAAAACATAACGAGAATAAAAAGAATCATCTAACTTGCTTGATATCATGAATTGTGAATTTCATACTAAGTCCAAACAAGTCAATTGCCCTGGTGACAGAGCATGGCTTTAATGCCTGAGGTTTTGGTGACTCTCTCAGAATTAAAAGGCTGACCAAAGTCACAAATTCTTAAATTAAATTTGGCCTAAATTTGCTCAAGTATCTTGATTCCACAGATAGCAAACCACAATGTAACTTAATAAGAAATAAACTACAATGTAAGAGTGTGTTCTTCCACAATACTTTTGATGTTTGAGTCCCAGCCAATCATGGCAGCAGGTTCCGGTGAATGACAGGATGCCCACTATGACATCACGTTTGTGTAATGCAAATGCCTCATCACAGAATACAGCAAATGTTGAGCTGTATTTAATCAAGCTGTAGTGTATGCCACTTTCTTTTTTTCTGTCTGTAAATACTGCCTGCCGACGTTGCTGGGTTGAGCTCTCTGTACCGATCCTCGTTCTGAGTGCTCCTCGATTCATGAATCATTCTTTGCTCAAATAAACTCTGATAAATTAAGTTTTCAAGAGGCTTTGATTTGTTTATTTATTTATTTATTTATTTTCCAACAGACAGAAGAGAACTTCCAGAAAGATAATTTTGGTGATCTTTATATGATACTCAGTGTTCAGCCGGTTACTTACCAGTGCATGTGTGTGAAGAAACTACACGAGAAGGGGGGAAAAAAACTATTTTAAAAAGTCATAGGTAAGAGTGCTGGACACTCAAAGATAGTGCCTTAGGGCTTTTTTCTGCGGCCAATCTGTAAAATCTCATTATGCAAATAATATGAGATAGAATAATAAAAACAGTGTTGCCATTGTATTGGCTCAAAAACTACTCCTGACTCAATACTGCTCCCGAACATCCCCACAAATCTTGAAACCAAGACTTGAACAGATTAAATGATTATAAAAATGTGGGTACATATCAGATACGAGAGAATGTTACACACTTTTATGGATGCAAAAATATTCAGCACCTCCAGAGGCAAAATATATGTTTGTGCTATCAACCCATATAAGGAGATGATTCAGTCAATTAAAACTAACCCAGAATTGACAAAGCTATTAGAATTATTAGACATTTAAAAGGTTATTATAGATTTCTATTTGTAGCCACAAAATATAGAGTTTGGAAGGTGTCACTTCAGTCCTTATAACAACAGAAAAGTTGAACGAACTAAAATTCATCTACTTTTTTTGGTACTTAACAGAAAATTAAGGTTTCAGGGAAAATCCATGAAATCTGAAGAGACTGATGAATCCAAAGTCACAAATCATATTTTGAACAAAATATGTTGAACAGATTAAAATTCACCTACTTTTTGGTACCTATCAGAAGTTGAACAAACTAAAATTAACCTACTTTTTTTGTATCTATCAGAAAATTGAGATTTCAGGGAAAACCATGAAATCTGAAGAGATGGATGAATCCAGAGTCACAGGTCATATTTCCTTACCTGAAGAAGATGCTGGAACCATAAACTGGAAGGAAAACTTAGTAGTTTTGAAAAATTGCTTGAGGATGAGTATAGATTGCAGTTTGGGGAGGACAGATATATTTATAGATTTTAGTATGGCAGAGAGAAGAGAAGAGTAATCATAAAATAATCCCTGTGCTTTCACTATATTAAAATAAGCCCCCCCCTTTTTTTTTCAGGGTGAAAGAACTTAGCAGAGCTAATTAAATCTGGGAGAAGAATATTTCAAAAGAAAGAATTACCAGGAATAAAGAGTGGCATTATTTAATGGTAAAATAACAAATTTTCCAAAAAGACATGGAATCTTTAACATGTGGAGATCTAACAATAGTGTTAAAATATGTGAGACAAAAACAGATTGTACTTAACAGACATACAAATTTACTTTTATAGTTGAAGACTTCGACATTCGTCTTTTAGTAATTGGTAGACCAAACAGGCCAAAAAAAGTCAATAAGGTTAGAGTTTACTTGAGCAGCACTATCAATCACCTTGATGTAATTAACATTTATAGAATTCTGCAGCCAACAACAGCAGAATAACTATTCTTCTCATACTCTCGTGAGACCTTCATCAAAAGAGACCATATTTTGTTCCTAAACTATAATTTAAGAAACTCAAGAAAATAGAAGCCATTCAAATTATGTTTGCAGAACACAATAGGATTAAGCTAGAAGTCAGTAATAAAGATATCTGGTAAATTCTTAAATATTTGAATATCAGACAGCATGCTTCTAAATAATATGTGAATGATGGAATTATTTATCTCAAAATAAATTTTAAATAGGTATCACTAAACAAATATGTAAAACCAGTGCATGAAGTATGTGGAATACAGTAAAAGTAATGATTAGGGAGAAATATATAGCATTAAGTGTATACGTTCAAAAAATCACAAATGTAATATCAATCTTGAGTAACAATGTCAAGCAAGAGAAAAAAGACCAAGTTAAACCTCAAAGAAAAATATTAATAATGCAAATTAGAAAAAAATATTGAAATGGAATATTGGAAAACAATTAAAAATCAACAAAACTAGCATTGTATTCTTTGAAAAGATCTAAAAACTTTTAAGCCTCAATCCAAGCCATTCCAGCCACAAACAAAACAGAGAAGACAAAATTTACAAAACCAGAAATAAAAGAATAAAAGAGTAGTAATCACTTTTATTCCACTATATTAAAAGAATAATAAGAATTACAACATAACTAAGTATCCACAGAACAATTCATTGAAAGAAACAAACTACCAAAATTCACACAAGGAGAAATAAACACCAAATTCATGCAAGGAGAAATAAACAAGGAGAAATAGGTCTATATCTATTTAAGTAATCAAATCAATAATTAATAACATTCCAGAAAAAGAGCATACCAAAACCTGTTGTGAGGCAGAAAAAAATCCCATAAAATGTGAGTAAATCAAATACAAGAATGAATTATGAAGTATATACCACCACCAAATGAGATTTACTCAATTATGCAAGGATGGTTCAAAATTTGAAAATCAACCACCACTGCATTAACAAACTGAAGAAGTATCAAGTAATTATATTAATTGATATATGAAAATTATTCAACACAAAACAATACCCATTTATGACAAAAAATCTCAGGACACTAGAAATAGAGAGAACTTTCTTACTTTAATTAAAAAAATCACACACAAATAAAGCCTGGAGTTAATATCATATTTAAGGTTGGGAAACAAAATACTTTCTCCCGAAGATGAGGAACAAGGCAAGAAGGAATTTTTTCACCAGCAGTGTTTAAAATTTTACTGGAACTTCTAACCACTGTAATAAGTTAGGAAGATTGTGTGTGTGTGTGTGTGTGTGTGTGTGTGTGTGTGTGTTTATGTATATTATATATGTATGTGTGTGTATTATATATTATATATAATGTGCAGATATATTACTCTATAGATACGTATATACACACACACACACAAGACCCTCCCCAAAAGACTATATTTTGGTAAGGTTTTATATATATATATATTTATATTTATATTTATATTTATATGTATGTACACATTATATATGTTACGTATAATGCACACATGTATAATTTTTGTGTGTGTATATATATGTATATATGAACAAAAGAGATAGCCCAGGCATAGTCAAAAACACAATAAACTAATTTTTATTATGAGAGAAAATGCAATACCATAGAACAAGAGAAACCTTTTCAATATGTGGTGCTGGAATAGTTGGATGTGTGTATTTAAAAAACAAAACAAAGATACATATCGACACAGACATTACACCTCTCACAAAAATTAATTCAAAATTGATTATAGATCTACGTATAAAATGTAAAACTGTAAAATTTCCATAATAAAAAATCTTAGGAAGAAATCATTGTGACTTTGGTTAATAAGATTTTGGATTCAATACAAGAAGCAAGATCTGTGAAAGAAAATACTGAAAAATTATACCTTATTAAAATTAAATTTTCTGTTAGTCAAAAGACACTGTTATAATAACAATGCAAGAAGCTACAGATATAGAAACATTTGTAAAAACAGATTTCTCATTTTTTTCAAAATAATTAAAGAAAACTCAAAACTCAAAATATAAGACAAAAAATTAATAATGAGCAAAACAGTTGAAAAGATACCTCATTAGAGAAGCTATACAGATGAAAAATGCACATATGTAAATGTGCTCAACATCATTTGTCATAAGCCATTACATATCGAAATAGTAGATATACCAGTACACATGCATTTGAACAGCAAGTAAACAAAACAAAAGAAAACAAAGGCAATGACAATAGTGAAGAATGTAAAACAACAGGATTTCCAATTCGCCACTTGTGGGAATCCAAAATGGACAGTGTGAGAGATGCTTTGGCAATTTCTTACAAATGTAGACTTAATATTTTCATATGGTCCGGCAATTTTTCTCTCAACTATGTATTGGACAGATTTGAAATATATGCCAACACACCAAACTCAGTGTGAATGTTTATAACACCTTCACTAATAATCAGCGGCAGCTGGAAGCAACCGAGATGACTTTCCACATGTTCATGAATAAAGGAACTGTGATACATCCTGATAATGAAGTATCACCCAACAATAAAAAAAATATTACCAAACCATAAAAACACATGAAGGAATCTTAAATATGGCAACTACATATTTTAAAAAAGTTATGCAATATGTGGTTTTAACTATGACATTCTGAAAAAGGCAAAAATGTAGAGCTAGTAAAAAATCAGTTATTTGTTACCCTGAGAAGGAACTGGGAAGAGTTTAAGTAGGTCGACTACAAGGGATTTTTCAGGCAGTAAAACTATTTTATTTGATACTGTAACAGTGAATATGTGATACAATATATGTGTCAAAACTCATAGATTTTTACAGCACCAAGAGTAAACCTTAATGTATGCAAATTCATAAAAATAAATCATTTAGGAGGTCAGGGGATCCCAGAGTAGAATGCAGAATGTGACAAAAGACTGGATGTCTGACAAATGTTTAAAATAGCTTTACTGAAGGAGGTCAGGAAAAATGGTGCTGACTTAAGTAGAATTTGTAAGACTACAGGCAAAAGAAACTATGTAACCTCTTTGGTTGATAAAGTTTTCTACAAGATTGTGAGCTAGGTTTACACTGATGTAACAGACACACACACACACACACACACACACACACACACACACACACAGAGATTAATTGAACAATTAACTGGAAGATGGATGCTAAGTGCCCAGATTTTCACTGTTGGAGTTGGAGTCTACACATGAGCAAGGGCGATGGTAAGAATGATCCATGTAGTGGTGGATTAGAGCTGGAGACATAAGCACAGATTCCTGTCTCGCTTAATATAGATACAGCTGACTACATACACTGTTATCTATGCTCATAGATTGCATATACCTAGGTTAGTATATACACATACATTTTCTTGCTCTGTTATGTCAGAGGGTGTAGAAACAATGACACCCCTGAAGCAATGGGCACACACAATAACCAGATTATGTTTCTAAATACGTTTATTTTCAAATGTATCGGTCAGTGCTGATATTAGTAATTGCCAGTTCTAGGACTGCAGAAGAAAATATGAAAGTTGAATGCATTGCCTTACTTTGACAGCTATGAGAAATCACCACAAACGTAGTGGCTTCAAATAGCACAATAAATATGGTCTTACAGTTCTGGAGTCAGACGTTGGAGGTGGGTCTCCTTGGGCTAAAATCATGGTGTTGGCAGGGCTGGCTCCTTCTGAATCCTGTAGGGAGAATCTTTCTCTTGACTCTTCCAGCTTCTTGAGGTTGCTGTATTTTTAAATTGTGACTGCATCACCTCAACCTCTACTCCCTCTGCTCACTCTGCATTATTTTCTCCTCTAATCATACGTCCCTCTACTTCCTCCTACAAGGAACATTTGTGATTAATTTCTGGTCTGCTCAAATAATTCAGGGAAATCTCTCCATTCTAAGATCATTAACTTAATCATACCTGGAATTTTTCTTTTGAGGTATCTTCACTAAACAATTTTCACTAGTATGAAGGCATCTTTGAGGAACCATAATTTGTCCTAACATACACACACAACGATGGTATGTCATAGAAACAAAGGAGCCAGGGACCAACTGGCAGACCTCTTAATGGCCAAATCTGGAACTATTCTTTCCTCCATATTTCATTTTCATTTTCCAGCTTTATTAGGGCATAATGGACAAATCAAACTGTATATGTATTAATAATGTAAATAAAGTGTTAATAGATTATATTCCAAAACACAAAATAAATACTCATGAGACCATACTGATATAGATAATCAAAAATAAATAAATGGGACAAAGAAAGCTTCCATACAAGAGAATTCCAAATAATTTATGTATTCACACTTCTACCCACTCCACTCTTCACTGCAGGCTATGATGGCAACTTTACAGTGGAGAGAGCTGACAAGCACTAACTCTACCAGGTGGTCATTATGAATGTCAACAGCGATGAATCATCTTGATAGGACGTACACCGGATATGATGTGATGAACACAGGCATTCTACAAATTCCTAACCATAGCCCCTCAGAACTGTCAAGATCATAAAAGGCAAGAAAAACCTGACAAACTGTCATTGTCAAGAGCCTATGAAGACATGCAAATTAAATGTTACAGAATATCTTGGGTGGGATCTTGATAGAGAAAAAATATTAGTTTGAAATAAGAAAATCTGAATAAAGCATGGACTCTAGTTAATAAGGATTAATAAAAATGTGCTCACTACTTATTTTAAAATGCGCCATGGTAATATGACATAATAATTGGGAAACCTGAATGTGATATTTGGGAATTTATTGTATACTTTTTGCAGTTTTTTTTTTTAAGTTATCAAAATTCTATTTAATGGAAGATATAAAAATGACCTAATTCAAGCTTCTAAAAATTCAGACTATACTGTGAGAGACGAAAATATACTGAACAGAATGAATAACAAATTTAACATTGCAGAAAAAAAAAAAAAAGAAATTGAAGAGCAAGAGAAATACACAACATCAAAACTTAAACACAGAAACAGAAAAAAAAAGAAATCTTGGAAAAGGAATCAGTGAGTGGCAACATTGGGTGGCTTCAGTTTGATATATATGTAATTTGCATTTTCAAAAGGGAGGAATAATGAGAGACAAACAATTAAAATAATAATGGCTGCTTTTATTTTAAATTTGATGTGAATTGTAAACCAACAGATATAAGAATCTTAGTGAAGAGCAAGCACAAGACATGAAGAAAGCAGAACCAAGGCATATCATAATAAGTTTGCTACAAACCAGTGATAAAGAGGAAATTTAAAAAGCAGCAATGGGGGTGAGCAACGAAATGTTACATATAGAGAGGCACACAAGTCTCACAAGATCTGATGGATTTAGCAGGGGCTTCCGCATTTGCTTCTTTCTCATTTTCTCTTGCCACTACCATGTAAGAAGTACCTTTCACTTCCTGCCATGATTCTGAGGCCTCCTCAGCCATGTGGAACTGTGAGTCCAATTAAACCTCTTTTTCTTTCCAGTCTTTATCAGAAAACGAACTAATACACAGTAAATTGGAACCAGTAGAGTGGGCCACTGCTGAAGAGATATCTGAAAATATGGTAGTGACTTTGGAACTGGGTAACAGTTGGAACAAGTTAGAGGGCTCAGAAGAAGACAGGAAAACGTGGGAAAGTTTGGAACTTCCTGGAGACTTGTTAAATGGCATTGACAAAAATGCTGATTGTGATATGAACAATAAGGCCCGGCTGAGGTGGTCTCAGATGGAGATGAGGAACTTGTTGAGAACTGAAGCAAAAGTGACTCTTACTATGTTTTAGCAAAGAGACTGGCAGTATTTTGCCCCTGCCCTAGAGATTTATGGAAATTTTAACTTGAGAGAGATGATTCAGGGTATGTGCTGGAAGAAATTTCTGAAGAGCAAAGCATTCAAAAGGTGACGTGGGTACTATGAAAATTATTCCATTTTAAAAGGGAAACAGAGCATAAAACTTCAGAAAATGTATAGCCTGATGATGCAGTAGAAAAGAAAAACCCATTTTCTGAGGAAAAATTCAAGCTGGCTGCAGAAATTTGCATAAATAGCAAGAAGCCTTATGCTAATCTCCAAGACCATGGGAAAAATATCTCCAGAGCATCTCAGAAACCTTCATGGCAGGCCCTCCCATTACAGGCCTGGAGGCCCAGGAGGAAAAGTGGTTTCATGGGCTGGGCCCAGCATCCCCATGCAATGTTCAGCCTATATTGACTTGGTGCCCTGTGTTCTCACCATTCCAGCCATGGCTAAAAGGGGCCCACATAGAGCCTGGACTGTGACTTCAGAGGGTAGAAGCTCCAAGCCTTGGCAGCTTCCATGTAGTGTTGAGCCTATGGGTGCCCAGAAGTCAAGAACTGAGGTTTGGAAACCTCTGCCTAGATTTGAGAAGATGTATGGAAATGCCTGGATGCTCAGAAAAAAGTTTGCTGCCAGGGAAGGGCTCTCACGGAGAAGCTCTGCTAGTGCAGTGAGAAAGGGAAACATGGGGTCGGAGCCTCTACACAGAGTCCCTACTGGGGCACTGCCTAGTGGAGCTGTAAAAAGAGGGCCACCATCCTCCAGACCCCAGAGTGGTAGATCCCCTGACAGTTTGCACTGTGTGGCTGGAAAAGCTGCAGACACTCAACACCAGGACATGAAAGCAGCCAGGAGGGAGGCTGTACCCTGCGAAGTGACAAAGGCAGAGCTGCCCAAGACCATGGGAACCCACGTCTTGCATCGGGGTAACCTAGATTTGAGACTGAAGTCATAGGAGGTCATTTGGGGGCTTTAAAATTCGACTGCCCCACTGGATTTCAGACTTGCATGGGGCCTGTAGTCCGTTTGTTTGGGCCAATTTCTCCCATTTGAAATGGCTCTATTTATCCAGTACCTGTACATCCATTGCATCTGGGAAGTAACCAGCTTGCTTTTGCTTTTACAGGCTGATAGGTAGAAGACACTTGCCTTATCTCAAATGAAACTTTGGACTGTGGACCTCTGGGTTAATGCTGAAATGAGGTTAGACTTTGTGGGACTGTTGGGAAGGCATGATTGGTTTTGAAATGTGAGGACATGAGATTTGAAGTTACCAGTGGTGGAATAATAATATGGTTTGGCTGTGTCCTACCCAAATCTCAACTTGAATTGTATCTCTCAGAATTCCTACATGTTGTGGGAGGGACCGGGGGAGGTAATTGAATCACAAAGGCTGGTCTTACCAGTGCTGTTCTTGTAATAGTGAGTAAGTCTCACAAGAGCCGATGGGTTTAGCAGGGGCTTCTGCCTTGTCTCTTCCTCATTTTCTCTTGCTGCCACCATGTAAGAAGTAGCTTTCAACTCCCGCCTTGATTCTGAGGCCTCCCCAGCCACATGGAACTGTAAGTCCAATTAAGCCTCTTCTTCTTCCCAGTCTTGGGTATGTGTTATCACAGAGTGAAAACAGACTCATGCATTCAGTTCATAAAACAATCCATCTCCTGGGAATGTGAAGTATAAAACATGTTCAAGGAAGTCCTTCAGGCCAAAGGAAATTCACATAGGCTATCTAGTGAAATATAAGTTCAAACAAAAACATAAAGAATACTGGAAATCACAACTACTTGAATAAACACTTACCTTTTTTCCTTTTCATTCAATTTAGTTGATTGTCCAAGGAAGAACAGTAACAACGTTGGGTAAGGTTTATGTGAAAAGTTAAATGTGTTGCAACAAGAACATTATGACCAGTGTGAGAAAAGCTGAAGTGTACTTTTGTAACATTTTTATATTCTACATGGAGTTATGCAATATCACTTGAAGATAGACTGTAAGTTTATGATGTACATTATGATAGCTAAGGGAACCACTAAAATGACAAAATAAAGTGTTTTACTATTAAGTAAACATAAAGATAAATGGAGTCACAAATCATACTCAATAATCTTAAGAAGGCAGACAAATAGAAAAATGAAGAAAAGATAAGACAAAGAGAAAGTGAACAGCAGCTAGTGCTACTAAACCTAACATGTCAATAATCATATTAATTACAAATGGTTCAAGCCACCTACTAAAAGGTAGAAATTGTCATATTGGATGAAAAGAAACAAATACACGCAGTTTGAAAGACAAGGACTTTAAATATTTAAATAGGTTGATTGTGGTAGTCATTTAACAATGTATACATATATCAAATTATCATGTATGTCGCAAATATATGCAACTTTATTTTCAATTATATATCAATAAGGCTGAGAAATAAAGACACAAATATATTAAAAGTAGAAAGATACAAAATATACCCATGTTAATACTATTTTATTTTCTTCAGTCAGGGTCTCACTCTGTCACCCAGGCTGGAGTGCAGTGGAATGACGGCTCACTGCAATGTTTGCCTCACAGGTTTAAGTGATTCTTTCACCTCACCCCCGCCCCCCGAGTAGCTGGGATTACAGGCGCCTGCCACCACACCTGACTAATTTTTGTATTTTTAATACAGACAGTGTTTCACCATGTTGACCAGGCTGGTCATGAACTCCTAACCTCAAGTGATTTACCCGCCGTGGCCTCCCAAAGTGCTGGGATTACAGGCATAAGCCAGCATGCTCACCCTTTAATACAAATTTAAAAACTGACTTGACTGTATTAACTTTAATCGAGGTAAGCTTTAAGGCCAAGCAATATTACCAGGGGAAAATAAAGACATTTTACAGTGGCAAAGGGGTCTATTAATCAAGATATAAGAATCTAAATATATATTCACTTGATAATATCAGCATTAAATATGTAGTGTGAGTACAAGTTCTCAGTGCAGCCCAATGGCTCCCCTGTTCTCAAAAAAATCCTTGTGCTTGGTACAGGATGTTGGCAAGCTCACAAACCGCGTTTTGTGAAATGATCTCAGAGCACAGCTCGTATATCCTTGTTCATGCTGCACTGGGAATATGCACATTTTTCTGGGAGCTGCTTACCTATATAAGTGTCAATAGCCCTCAGGCACCCCCTAGCTTTCTAACATTCACACCTTTAGAGGCAATGGTGGGAATTTTTCTACTTCAGCATGAAGTGAGGCACATGTAGTCACATTGCCCTCAGTGACTGTGAAAAGGATCCGATAGCCATGGGAGACCCATGTATTGCAAGGGACTAAATCTTATGTACCTGGTTTCTCCTCTTGCTATACATGAACGCCATGTCACTTGAGTCTGCTGTGCATGTTGTCTGTTCAGAGTGATGTAAAATCTTGCACTGTCTGTTTCCCAGGCGGTACTTATCTGCCTTTTGACCTTGGCCACACTCGTGTTACATTTTATCCTGCAGCACAGCCTTATCACCTAATAAAACATGAAGCAACAACTTAAAAAACATCCAGAAGAAATAGATAAACAAATTATTATTATTGTTATTATTATTATGAGACAGAGTTTCCCTCTTGTCACCAAGGCTGGAGTGCAATGGTGGGATCTCAGCACACTGCAACCTCCACCTCCTGGGTTAAAGGAATTCTCTTGCCTCAGCTTCCTGAGTAGCTGGGATTACAGGTGCCTGCCACCACGCCCAGCTAATTTTTGTATTTTTAGGAGAGACAGCATTTCACCATGTTAGCCAGGCTGGTCTCAAACTCCTAACCTCAGGTGATCCACTCACTTTGACCTCCCAAAGTGCTGGGATTACAGGTGTGAGCCACCATGAATAGCCAACAAATAATTATATTCAGAAGCTGTAATATTCATCTTCAACACTTGATAAAACAAATAGAAAGTTAGTAAATTCATAGTTGAAATATGCTATCAACCAATTTGAGTAAATTCAAAATTTTAGAATAATATAACCAACAATCATTGTGTGCACATTATTTTCAAGTGGGCACAGAACATTTACCATGGCAGACCATATTCTTATATACAAAATAAATATAAATAAACTTCGAAGTATTCAAGTAATACAAAGGTCTTATGTAGCCATGATCAAATTAAATTAGAAATTAATCACAGAAAGTTCTCTTGAAAATCCTCACAATACTGTATGACATATTTTCAAATAAAAAGTGGATCAAAGAGTAAGCATGAATGAGGAGAGAAGATACTTAGAATTGTATCAAAATTAAAATATATACTTACACATCTTATACATAGATATGTAAATGTGTGAGATGGCACTAAAACAGCACCTGTGAAGAAATTTATAGAATTAAACATCTGTAAAGCGAAGAAAGTTCTTAGAAAAGTGATTTCAGATTCAACTTTATAAAATGAGAAAGTAAGGTGAATCGAAAGTAAGCAAGGTAACAGAAATAATAAAGATCATAGTAGAAAACAGTAAAATAACATAAAGGCACATAGACCAAAAAAAGTCAATAAAACTTAAAGCTACTTCTTTAAGAAGGCTGTCAAATTAATGAACACCAAGCCAGACCTTTAAAGAAAAAAAAATAGAAAGAAGACAAAAAAATTACCAACATCTGCAATTAGAAAGAGATATGTATGTATGTATGTATGTATGTATGTATGTATGTATTTATTTAGTTAGTTAGTTAGTTAGTTATGAGATGGCACTTTGCTCTTGTGGCCCAGGTTGGAGTGCAATGGCATGCTCTTGGCTCACCGCAACCTCCGCCTCCTGGTTTCTAGTGATTCTCCTGCCTCAGTCTCCTGCGTAGCTGGGATTTTGTAATCCAGGCATGTGCTAGCATGGCCAGCTAATTCTGTATTTTTAGTAGAGATGGGGTGAGGTGGGCAGATCACATGAGGAAAGAGATCATTTCTTCAGTTTGTACAGATATGAAAAGTATCTTTAGATGGATTTAAAATGTATAGATAGTATAATATTCTTAATATTCTATAGATTATAAATATATACTAGAGGATAAAAACACAGCATAAACAACTTTATACTATTAAAGTCGACAATTTAGATGATGTGAAAAACTTTCATGAAAAACACAAATCACTAAACTTCACTTGAGATGTAATATATATAAGCAGAATAGCTCTATTGAAAAAAAATTAATGTGTACTTTTAAAACTTTCTATGAAGAAAAATCCAGAAGAATTAATTGCTGAACACCAGCATCTTTAAATACTCTGTTTTGAAAGTAGAAATAATGCTAATTCTAAACAAAGTTTGTCAATAAACTGAAGATGAAGAAATGCCTCTCAACTCATTCTGTGAAGCCTGTCCTGCTCTCACTGTCAAAGTAGACAACAGTATAAGAAATGAGGGAAAACAATAAACCAACCTCTCATAAACACAGATAGGAAAAGAGATACATTATTGATAACTCGAATCCAACAATATATTAAAATGCTGATACATTGCCATGTGGGGTTTGTGCTAGAGATTCAAGGTTGTTTCAACATTTAAAATCAATCAATGTAATTTACCACATTAATAAATTAAAATAGAGGAGCCATATGCTCAGTAGAAGCATACAATTATTTAGTTATTTGATACAATGTAATATTTATTAATGATGCATACTCTGCAAACCAGGAAGAAAAATAACCTTCCTGAATTTGAAAGGACACCTAAAATAAATTTGCATCTAACATTATACTTAATGTTTAAAGAATTAACACTATGTTTCTAAGATCAGGAATCATACAAGGATGCCTGTAACCCTCCACTTCTATCCAAACTTGTACTCAAGATTTCAGCCAATGCAATAATAAAAATACAGAAAATAAAAGAAATACATATTAGAAGGAAAGAACTATCTTAATTTTCTGCTGCCATGATTATCAATGTTGAAATTTGGTGGAATCTTTTTTTCATGTTCGTTGCCTGCATAAATGTCTTCTTTTGAGAAGTGTCTGTTCATATCCTTCACCCACTTTTTGATTGAAGTTCTTTGTAGATTCTGGATATTAGCCCTTTGACAAATGGGTAGATTGCAAAAAAATTTTCCCATTTTGTTGGTTGCCAGTTCACTCTAGAGATAGTTTCTTTTGCTGTGCAGAAGTTCTTTAGTTTAATTAGATCCCATTTGTCTATTTTAACTTTTGTTGCCATTGTTTTTGGTGTTTTAGTCATGAAGTCCTTGCCCATGCCTATGTCCTGAATGGTATTTTCTAGGTTTTCTTATAGGGGTTTTATGGTATTGGATCTTATGTTTAAATGTTTAACCCATCCAGAGTTAATTTTTGTATAAGGTGTAAGGGAGGGATCCAATTTCAGCTTTCTGCCTGTGGCTAGCCAGTTTTCCCAACACCATTTATTAAACAAGGAATCCTTTCTCTACTGCTTGTTTTTGTCAGGTGTGTCAAAGGTGAGATGGTTGTGGATGTGTGGTGTTATTTCTGAGGCCTTCATTGTGTTCCATTGGTCTATATCTCTGTTTTGGTACCTCAGGAACCTAGAACCAGAAATACCATTTGACCCAGCAATACCATTACTGGTTATATACCCAAATGATTACAAATCATTCTATCATAAAGACACATGCACACATATGTTTATTGTGGCACTGTTCACAATAGCAAAGACCTGGAACCAATGCAAATGCCCATCAATGATAGACTGGATAAAGAAAACGTGGCACATACACACCATGGAATACTTTGCAACCATAAAAAAGGATGAGTTCATGTCCTTTGCAGCAGCATGGATGAAACTGGAAACCATCATTCTCAGCAAACCAACACCAGAAGAGAAAATCAAACACTGCATATTCTCACTTATTAGTGAGAGTTGAACATGAGAACACATGGACAAAAAGAAGGAAACGAAATACCAGGGTCTGTCAGGGGGTGGTGGACTTGGGGAGCGATAGTATTAGGAGAAATACCTAAAGTAGATGATGGGTTGATGGGTGAAGCAAACCACTGTGACACATGTATACCTAAGTAACAAACCTGCACATTCTGAACATGTACCCCAGAACCTGAAATATAATAAAAAGAAAGAAAGAGAAAGAAAGAAAGAAAGAAAGAAAGAAAGAGAGAAAGAGAGAAAGAGAGAAAGAGAGAAAGAGAGAAAGAGAGAAAGAGAGAAAGAGAGAAAGAGAGAAAGAAAGAAAGAAGAAAGAAAGAAAGAAAGAAAGAGAAAGAAAGAAAGAAAGAAGGAAGGAAAGAAAGAAAGAAAAAGAAAAAAAGAAAACATTGAGGACGTACTTCAGGACATTGGTCTGAGGAAATTCTTTTTGGGTAAGACCTGAAGAGCATAGGCAACAAAAGCAAAAAGTAAACAAATGGAATTCATCCACCTAAAAAGCTTCTACACAGCAAAAACAAACAAAAACAATCAACTGAGGGAAGAAACAGCCTACAGAATGGGAGAAAATGTTTGCAAATTATCCATTTGATAAGGAGTTAATACCAGAATATATAAAAAGCTTAAACAAGTCAATAGCAAAAAATAATTCCAGATAATTTGATTTTAAAATGAGAAAATGATCTAAATGAACATTTCTCAAAAGAAAATACACTAATAGCCAACAGGCATATAGAAAGTGATCAACACTGTTAAGCATTAGGGAATTGTAAATCAAAACCACTGAGATACCATCTTACTCAATTTAAAATGTCTATTATCAAAACAACAAAGTTTAACAGATACTGGCAAGAATGTGGTGAAAGGGGAACACTAGTTCACTGCTTGTGGAAATGGAAATCAGGGCAGACACTATAAAAAACAGTATGAAGTGTCCTCAAAAATCTGAAAACTATCTTGTGATCCAGCAACCCCGCTGCTTGGTATACATCCAAAGCAAGATGAGATAGGTTCGTAGATACATACGCATGTTAAACTTTGCATCTTACATTTTAATTTATTTTCTTTTATTTTTACTTATTTGTTTATTTGTTTTATATTTAAATATTTTTGTAGTCAGGGTTTCTTTCAGGCTGGAGTGCAACGTCTTGATATCAGCTTGCTGCAATCTCTGCCTCTCAGGTTCAAACTATTTTCCTGCCTCAGTCTCCAGAGTAGCTGAAACTACAGGCTTGTAGCATTATGCCCTGCTAATTTTGTGTTTTTGGTATAGATAGGGTTGTACCATGTTGGCCTGTCTGGTCTTGAACTCATAACCTCAGGTGATCAACCATCTTGGACTCCCAAAGTGCTGGGATTGTGAGCATGAGCCACCAGTCCCGGCTGACATCCTACACTTTTAGTATTTGCAGTTTATTGTGTGCCGATGATATTGCAATAAAGTTGTTTAAAAGTTTTATACAAATTCACTCGAATCCGTCTTTTGATATTAATTATAAAATAATTTTGAATTTGCACTTATTGACCAAAATTGATATTACGTTTTGAAATATTTTCTTATCATTTTAAAATATTCTAGTACAAAACCACCCAACTTTTTTCACTATTGTGGTTTTGGTGTTGTTTTGTTTTACCTAACTGTGTTTGTTTGATTTTTCTTATGCAGGCATATGGAACCCATGTTCTTAAATTGTGCAATTTATAGCAATACATTGTATTCAACCAGATCTCAAAACTTTCATATATGATAATATATGTATGTTAGATCAAATCACTCTAAATATAGAATGAAGAGGAAACCAACATTGTTTTAACAATGACAAGTTAAAAACATTCTAAGTGTATAAGCATTTCCCTTGTGTTAATAATGTCCAGCACTTTATAATAAGTGAGGAAGGGGATATTATTTGCTCAAAGTAACTTTGCATTTTCTGATTATTTACATAATTGACACTTTTCAAAAACACTTTTTCCCTCTAAAGTGTTTTTGAAATTCTGTGAGTACTGGAGATGACAAAATATATCACATGATTTTAAGTTCTGCCTGATCTTTCTAAAAGCTTACTATTTTTACATAATTTTAACTTCAAATTTCAATGCCAAAAATACAAATATACACATAGTATTCTAAAATAAGTGATTTTAAAAAACTTTTATTTTGTAAAAATAAAATGTACAGGTTTATTACATGGGTGTATTGTGTGATGCTGAGGTTTGGATACAGTCTATCCCATCATCCAGGTACTGAAGTATAGTACCCAGTGGTTAGTTTTTCAACCCTTGACCCTCTTCTTCCCTCCTCCTTCTGGTACTAACCAGCGTCTACTGTTGCCATCTTTCTGTTCATGTAGACACAATGTTTAGCCCCTACTTATAAGTTAGAAGATGCAGTATTTGGCTTTCTGTTGCTGTGTTAATTTGCTTAGGATAACAGTCTCCAATTGTATCCATGTTGCTGCAAAGAACACGATTTTATTCTTGTTTATGACTGCATAGTATTCCATGGTGTACCATATACCCTTTATCCAATCCACTGCTGATAAGCACCTCCATAGATCCCAAGTCTTTGCTATTGCTAATAGTGCTGTGATGAACACAGAAGTGCATGTGTCTTTTTGAGGAAAAAATTATTTTCTTTGGAAATATATCCAGTAATAGGATTGCTGGGTCGAATGGTAATTCTGTTTTTAGTGTTTTGAGAAGTCTTCACACTGCTGTCTACAGTGATTGAACTAACATTCTCAACAACAGTGTACAGGTGTTCCCTTTTCTCTGCAGCCTCATCAGCATTTATTGTTGTTAACTTTTCAATAACAGCCATTTTGACTGATGTGAAATGGATCTGATATAAAATATTGATATGATATACTATATAGTATACATATATGTATGCTTGTGTGTGTGTGTGCACGTATATATCACATTATGTAACAATAAGCAATAGTAATGTATTAATGAATCTGTGGCTTTCAAATATTTACACTCTAAGTAAATGGAAATAATTGTATTCATCCTAACACATAAGAGACTGTTACTACAACCACTTACATTTCCATTACAATCATTTGACAGGTTGTTTTGAATGAAAATAAACATCTCTTCAAACAGCTTGACTGTTTGTTACAAAAAATAAAGTAAGCATCAAAGTGCTTAATGGATTTTAAAAATTGGATATGGTAAAATAAACGAATACTAATCCCTCTCTAGCTGGAGCAAATAAATGCCACTTTAATTCAGGTGTGGTTGTGCCCCTGGGTTATGTTTTCTGTTAACATCACCTGTCCCCAGCAACGCCATGTAAATGAGCCGGCCGAGCCTTTCCCTTGCATCTTCGCTAAGCCCCTTGCATTCTTCTAATCATGCTACACAGAAGCCAATATCTATTTTCATCAGGCAGATAAGATCTCTTAAGGAATTAGAGAGGTTTTCCACTTAGTTCTATGCTGGGCAAGGACACGGCTGTGATCTGGGGCTTTGGGGATTTCTCATTATGCACTGGTGCCTGCTGGATCGAAGAACTGAGTTCTGGTTACTGGATTTTTAATCCTCTTGCAGTCAGGGTTAGAACCTCCAGTTATTTAAGATCTTTGATTACTCAGCACTTGGTTTTTGATTGAGTGAACTTCTGAAGACAGCACAGGGCTGTGATTTCAAGTTAGCAGTTTTAAAGTAACTACTGGAAAAAATAGACAGGAAAAGCCCTGTGATTAAATGACACTATCCCTTTTTAATTGACTTTCTGAAGTTATCTGATGCTTAACTCTTCGTGTGCCACAACAAAAAAGAAAGTAAATAGAGTGGATGAATGACTTTAAGGTTTTCTGTTAAGATGGTGAAAATTTAGTGAAATTTACAGGACTCCTGGCAACTGTAAGACTGAGAGAAGCTCAGCTCCAGTGAAGGGTAACAAACAACTGATGTGGAGAGGATTTAATATGAAAAAGATAAAGCAGGTTTCCACCAGTGCCTGGAAATCTCCTCTTCTGATGATGTAAGTAATAAATAGAAACAAGGTCATCATGGTAATGTCAGCTCAGAGAGAGAAAGAGAGAATACACACACACACACACACACACACACACACACACATTTTGCACATACACGCACATAGTACAAACTGTATCATAAATAGAAAACCTTTCATACAGGTCTAAATTATTCAGACAAAATATTAAGACAAAATCATCTTAAATATCTCTCCCTATGTAACTTAAAGCAATGAGATCTGTTCTCTTTTTCCCACTCCTAGAAGAAAGTTACAAGTGAGAGATTTTCCCTCAAATTTTGAAATAACAAACATCTTTTGTGGAAGTAAAATCGTGAGAATAACAGCTGTCTGCTTGGACACAGGTTGCTGAATGGGCATCCCAAGAGTTCTCACTGGTCCTAAAGTGAGTCAGCCATTGGCTCTGGTCACTTCCTATGGCTGGCTCTCCTCCCTGGTCACTTCCAGTGACTAGGATTTATGTTCTGCTGTGGTTGGGATTTATGGACCAGCCTCAGCAAACTAGGGTCCAAGAGCAATCACTCAAAGTTCCTCTGGTCCAAGTCAGACATAGGACAGTTACATGCCCAAACTCATGAAGATCATTTTTTAGGGCTGTGGTGGGAGAAAAGGAGGGCAAGAAGGTCTGGCACACTTTTATTCTTTCCTTGTTGGGCCACAGTCCTAGTAATCAGACAATTTTGCCTTTTAGAAAGGCCTGGGGTAAATGATGTTCATTTTTTTAAGGCTCTCTAGTTGACTTGGAAAAACAGAAACAATGTCTTTCATTTTCTGATGTCAGCCCATAATAACTATGTATAACAGGAAGTAATTTAAGGAGGCATATAAAGCCCTGGTTGTAGTGACGAAGGACTAGAGCCCGAGAGGAAAGTGGATGGGCTTGAAATGAAATAAAGAAACCCTGACATGAATATTCTAAGTGGCACATTTTTTTTCTGTTAGATGTAAATTCTTGGCATCTGTAATTGATGAACTTTTTGTTCTACAAAATAAACTTCTTTGTGTGCAACACAGCATTTAATGTTTTATTTTCAAAATGATTCTAAGGACTTTTTAATATATTAAAAAGCCACACTTCCAGAAATGGTAGATGAACTGATAGAGACCAATAACTCTGCCTATAACCATTATGAGCTCCAAAGAAACTTTGTAAAGCCACTGTCTGAGGCCACTGAAGATCAATGAAATCAGAGAGGAGCTTCCAAGCACTTTAGGAAGCTGAGGCTGGCAGATCACCTGAGGTAAGGAGTTTGAGACCAGCCTGGACAACATGGTGAAATCCTGTCTGTACTAAAAATACAAAAATTAGTCAGGCATGGTGGCAAGTGGCTGTAATCCCAGCTACTCAGGAGGCTGAAGCAAGAGAGTTGCTTGAATCTGGAAAGTAGGGGTTGCATTGAGCTGAGATTGTGCCATTGCACTCCAGCCTGGGCAACAGAGTAAGACACTGTCTCAAAAAAGAAAAAAAAAATTGAAGAGGACCTGCAGGGAGTTGACACTTGAGGGAAAATGGTATCGGAGTGAGTTGTCAACATTTCTCAAAAAAAAAAAACTGTTTTTCATCCAAAAACTATCCTCAGTTAGTGCCACCTGATGGAGAAGCTAGAAATAGGGTAGAAATTACAGTAATACTGCTTTGAAAAATTAGAAGACGTAATTGAAGCCTAATGTAGAAAACAGAAAGCGAGGATATCACTAGATAGGAAGAACCGCAGAGGGTGTCATCTAGATTTTCCGTAGCATGGGAAGAAATACCAGATATAGGTGAAGGGGAGGAAGGCAGCAAATCACACTGCCACGGTACCTATGCAACTATCTGGCATGTTCTTCACATGTACCCCAAAACCTAAAATGCGATAAAAAAAAATTATCCCATGTATGTAACCTTGAATGAAACCTGAGTGAGGCACAATTTAAGGAGCTCAGCTAATTGAAAGGAGCTGAACAGAGATACCAGTCACTTCCTGCCTCTCCTGAAGTAGGCAGTGACTGGTATCCCTGTTTCAAATTTGCTTTTTACCAACTTAATCATCTGCAAATACCCAAAATTAACATTATTTGAAAGAATATATAATAGAATCCACAGTCTCCACAGTGCACTGTAGCAATGTCTATGATAAAATAAAAAGCAGCAGACATGTAAATAATAAGGAAAACGAGATCCATCCACAAACAACAATCCATCTGTAAGAACCTAAGATGATTCCGACGTTAATTAACAGACATACAATTGTTATGCAGCTATTATAACAATTTTAAAAGATGTAAAATTAAATATGGTTAAAATGAATAGAGGGCCACAAGACCTCAGCACAAAAATAAAAACTATAAAATAGAACCAAATGGAAATACAAGAACTGAATAATAGAGTATTAGAACCAAATAAATAAAAAAAAAAACATTAAATGAGCCTTAGAATAGGAATACAAGAAGACAGTAAAACTGAAGTTATGTGGAAAGATAAAGAAGTTTATGAAGGTAATGCCAACTAAACATATATTTTTAGAAAGAGCATTTCTGTCATAATTTTTGAAGATGGATTATTATGTGGTGAACCTCTACATAGGTTACCACTAGAGCAGAAGTCAGGATAGTCTCAATAAGACATTTTGACCAGTAGATGTGAAAAAGAAGAGTCAGGTTTTAAGTGGATTTCAAATTAAGACTGACTGAAAACCAGATTTCTGTGCAGAGGAAATGAAACAAACACAATTGAAGGCATAGATTTCTAAACGCTAGGTTTGGGCAGAGTAGGAGAAGTCTGTGGAGGGGGAGGACAGGTGGGAGAAGTTGAAATCACTTGGGGACACTGTGAATTTGAGAAGCATGGGGACATTTAAATGGTGGTTGGTTGTAGGGAGTTGGGAAGTGGGGGGGGGACATTTAAATGGGAGTGAGTTGTAGGGAGCTGTGTTCTAGAGCTCTGTATTAGATACAGAATGGGGCTGACCCCTGGATTCAGTTTATTCAATGGCATATTGGAGCCATGAAAGAGGGTGGCTTCTTGGCCAGGTCTTAAATCACATGTGGCTTTGGTGTTGTTCTCTCTCAAATCAATTACCCTGGGGAAATACAGCTGCCATGAAGGTAGGGACTCAAGAGGTTTGTGCGTCAAGGATTTCAGATGACTCCTACCCTAATCAACATCTTAAGGGCAGCCTCCTGGTAGACCTGAACCAAAACCATCCAAATTCTTAAACACAGAAACTGTGAGGTAATAATTGATTACTTTAAGTTTTTACATGCTAGTGTGACTCCATATGCAACAATAAATAGGTAATGTATCCAGTTTATCTTTCCATTATTTTGTGTTATTTCATTTTCATGAAATCAGTTGCTTAAGGATTGTAATTAATCATTTTACCTTTCAGAAAATTGCCTTTATTATAAGGACAGGAAACTCTGGGTAAGAATTTTGGAATTAGAGCAGACTTCTGGTCTCAATTCTCATCGCCAAATCTCCTTTTTTTTTTTTTTTGACTTTTATCTTAATAATATTAAAAATAATTTGTATACTCAGTGATTTAGATATCCTCTAGTGAGGTTTCCATGTATAAGCCATGTGGGTCTGTGAGATTATGGTTTTCCAATGATAAAAAGCACACACAGCGAGATGCTAAACAGTCTGAGTGGTACAGAAACTTGCATGAAAGTGGCAAAACTAACTTTCTCCTAGTTTTTGTCTATATGAACCATTAAATTTGCAATGTTGCATATGTTTTAAAAGTCATAGTTAACTAAAATTCATTCAGAAAATATCATGATTTTATCTTTAAATTCACCATAGAATTAATGTAGTAGACTTTCTTTTTTTTTTATACTTTATTTATTTATTTATTTTTAATTTTTTAAATTTTTATTGCATTATAGGTTCTGGGGTACATGTGCAGAGTGTGCAAGATAGTTGCATAGGTACACACATGTCAGTGTGCCTTGCTGCCTTCCTCCCCTTCACCCACACTTGGCATTTATCCCCAGGCTATTCCTCCCCAGCCACCCCCACTGTTCCTCCCCCCTTCCCCCCAATAGACCCCAGTGTGTAGTAGACCCCCTCCCTGTGTCCATGTGTTCTCAGTTTTCTCACCCGCCTATGAGTGAGAATATGCGGTATTTGTTTTTCTGTTCTTGTGTCAGTTTGCTGAGAATGATGTTCTCCAAATTCATCCATGTCCTTACAAAGGATACAAACTCATCATTTTTGATTGCTGCATAATATTCCATGGTGTATATGTGCCACATTTTCCCAGTCCAGTCTATCATTGATGGGCATTTGGGTTGGTTCCAGTTCTTTGCTATTGTAAACAGTGCTGCAATAAACATTCGTGTGCATGTGTCCTTATGGTAGAACGATTTATAGTCCTTTGGATATATACCCAGTAATGGGACTGCTGGGTCAAATGGAATTTCTATTTCTATAACATGGTATTCTTTATGGTAAAAGTAGTGTTTTGGTTCCTTCCAAAGTGTAAATAAAATATTTTGATCCTGGGATTGATTGATGTGTGTAACCTAATCTTCTGGGCTTCCTCTGCCTCTGTGAGTGGATTTCACTCTCTTGAGCAGCCCTCTAGAGCACCCTTCCCTATTCCACAGTAACCAAAGCTGTTCTGAAATCCCAAATGTCTTCCTTCTTATTATTCACCTGAACTATATCCCGGACATAAATCTCATATCCCAAACTTAATCTCATTTCTCTCTTCTCCAGACATTGTCTCATGAAGGTCTCTTTTTGTTCCACACACACTTCAGCATCAATTTCTTTTACCTCCAAACTATCATCTTTGGTCTTTAGCAATTTCATATTTCCGTAGCTGCAGGTAGCTCTGGTGTTGCTAGGGACAGGACAAAACAGAATTTTATATATATATATATATATATATATATATATATATATATATATATATATATAAATGATGCACATAAAACAAGGAATTAAATATTCATCACATGTCTTCTTTAACTGATGGGAAATTTCCTTGCTGAATGTGTGAATAGAAAAATCTGGAATTAACACCAAATCCATGACCAAAATTGTCATTTTAGTTTTAATTATTTATAACCCTAATGTCTACCTTTTGCAATCAAGTCATAGAGCTTAATAAATATTTTGCGTCTGCTTTTTCCTTATGCTAAAATTTACTCCCTTGGTTTATTTAAAGTAAGAAAAATGATAAATGAAGTAGGTTTTGGTGAATGAGCATTCACCATTATACAATTCTCTTATTCTATCCAGATGCTGCAACAAGAAAACCAAGGACCTTAGAGATGTGTACTCTTTCATTACTTTGTAAAAATAATTTTCAGCAGCACGTGAATATTAATTTTTCTTTGAAGTATCTGCATGAAATGTCGAGCCCCTGCTTTCCTCATCATCACACGTAAAAGGCTTAACCATTCTAATCATACAGCAAAGACAATAAATCAATTATTATTTCCACTGTGCTGGGTACTATGGGGTTCCATAGAACCTTTTAACATATCATGCAAATAGCTGTGTTAAACCAAAAATGTGCCCATTTATCTGCAAAAATTTATGCTGAGTAGCAAGCTGAGCAAAGTTACATTTCATCCTGATTTGACAGTCACAGCACAGTGGCCATGGGT